>CM068300.1:18873956-19473956 GCA_034768395.1 Linum lewisii
AGTTATCGGACCCTGGTTCTTTCACTTTGCCTTTGGTCATTAATGATGTTGAGATTGAACGATGCTTAGTTGATCTAGGAGCATCTGTTAATGTTATGCCTGTGAGTCTATATGAGAAATTAAACCTAGGTGAACTTGAACCGCCTAGTATGCAACTTGTCTTTGCTGATAGATCACTTAAAACCCCTAAGGGAGAGATTAAAGACGTTGTTACTAAATGTGGTCCGTTCACGTTTTTAGTTGACTATGTGATTATGGATACTAGTACAGATGACTCTACGATTCTCATAGGTTGACCTTTCATGGCTACTACGAGAATGAATATTAAGATTCCAAATGGTTCTTTAACTTTAAGAGTCGGTAAAGAAACAAAAACGTTCCGTCTTAAAAATGGCATGAAATATGACTCTAGGAATGAAGAATCTCACTGCCTAGCTGTTGAAAACGGTGGGGTTGACTCGGTCAACTCCGTTACTAATGCTTCTTCCAGTGTGTCTAGATCAGCTGTTGCTGCAGATATTAAACAGGTCATTACAAAGAAGCCAGAAATTTCGGTTCAGAAGCGCTGAAGAAGAAGAAGGAACTGCAAGCCTCTTCTAAACCACCGAGCAGACCTCGAGGAAAGAACAAGAAGACGAAGACACAAATGGTCTGGAGACCAAAAATTCTGCCGTCTTCCATCGAGGCAGCTGTACCACCATTTCGTTCCGAGAAACCGGGGCCGGAACAAGTATGGAAGGAGAAGCCGAAAGCGTCTCCTAAGGAAGTACTAACGATCACCGATCCTGGTGATAACAAGTCGAAGATTAAAGAAAAAGAGAAACCGACAGTCCTCATTCCTTCCATCGTCACCCTCAAGAAGGATGATCTCTCTAGAGAGCTGTTCAGACAATTCAAGTTCGTTGATCATCTTCCCGACTGACGTACCAAGCTTTTGCATGCGAACGGGAAGAGATTCACGTTTACCGGAGAAGTCTCGAAGCTGTACTTCATGAACTCCGACGCGAGCGTGAAGGAGAATCTAAGTTGGGATGTCTCCTAATACCATCCAGGTATCGTCCAGCTCAAGGACGTTAATAAAAGAGCGCTTCGTGGAGGCAACCCACGGCTGGAGTCTGTTTTTATTTTTGTTGAACTTGGTGTTTTAGAGTCGGTTCGAGAGAGCCAAAAGTGTCAGTTTGTTTGATTTATTATTTTTCGTGTAGAGTCTGCATGTCATAGAGTCAGTTGCAAGTTGATTGAGGTCATTCCGATTTTTGTGGATTTAACTGTGATTTTCTGAAGTTAGCCGATTTACTAAAATATTTAAAACCCGAACAGTTCAAAATTTTCGGCGAAACCACCCTTGTTTTCGGCGAAATCGATTTTCAATTTTCGAACTCAATCTCCCTGTTCATTGTTTTGGTTCAAAAAGTTTTTGTTTTCGGCGAAGCCATTTGAACTAAAATTTTCGGCGAAACCGTACTATCATTTTCGGCGAAACCGCTTTCAAAAATCTGGCAGTCCATTTTAACTGAAAGTTTCGGCGAAGACACCCTTTTCTTTTCGTCGAAAATAATTTCAAAATCAGAAAATTCCCACTTTAAAAATCTGGTCTCCCTCTCTCTCCTTCCTTCCCTTCTTTCATTTTCGTTCAAACCCACCGAAAACACCCCCGCTATCTATTTAAAATCGCCGCCGACCACCACTTCTTTCAAACCGCCGTCGCCGCCGCCATCGCCGACCGCCGTCGCTCCCTTCCCCTCCATTTTCCGATCGATTCAAGCCCTAGAACGTTCGAATCGGAGCTTTGCAGCTCCAGTTCTCCGAAACCTAGTTTTCAACTTTTTCACCGATTCCTCTCAACTCGTTCACTTTTTGCATCCATGGCTTCAAGGTAAGTTGTAGAGCTTTTCAATACGAATCTTTTGACATTTAGATTGCTGAATTTCGTCGGGGTTGACGTTCGGTTGACTTTTCAGTTTGCCTCGTTTTGCGTGCCGACTGTTTCGTGTGAACTAGGATTAACTAAACTTATAGAACTGTTCTTGGATGCTTAGGGAGTCCCGTGCTTAATTTCCATATCAGTTGGTCATGTGTTGCTATGCATACGATTAATTTCTTGTTATGTTGACTTTTGTGAGAAATGTCGGTTTGACTTTGAACTGTTGTTGATCGTTTGGCTGTCATAAGTGTTCATTCTTGATCATATTATCGTGCTGCCATTTGAAATCATATTTTACCGTCATTCTCCAAGTTATGATAGTCTTGCCATGATTAGGGTTCAATATGCTAAAATATTGACTTTCTAAATGTCGATTTTTGAACTCTGATTGTGCTTATCCGATTCTGGCCGTTCCTAGGTGTATTTTACTGTCTATGATTGCCGGCTACTCCGCTTTGCTTACCCCACTTAGTTTCCCTCATTTCTTTGTGAAATTGAGTTTTTCTACTAAGTGTGGGTAAGGTTTTGGTTGACTAATCTGGTTTCGTTCTTGGTTTAGGAACACCTTTGAGCGCAGGACTAAGGCGCGACTTGATGGCGCCTCGAGCTCAGGAGCTACCCCGACATGCTGGATATCATCCCATCATCCTCCGTCTACCGGATTTCTATTTGAGTGCTTCCAGAAGATTCAGCACGTTCGGGGAGCTGACGTGCGTCCTCTCTCCATGGAGTCCCTGTATGATCATGATGAGGACTACCACCGGAACGTGCATCACGCCTTAGCACCGGCTGGTCTCCTCGAGCTGACCACCATCGCCGCCGAGTTCCCAGACATTGCCCTCCAGGAGTTCTGGGCAACATTTTATCTGGATGAGCACAAGAGGAAGCAACGCCAGAAGGTGATCACCTTCTATCTTGGTGGGGTGTACAGGCAGCTCACCTACGATGAGTTTGCCCTCATCTCGGCATCCCCTATGAGCATTATCATGATCATCACCTAGGTTGGGGCGAAGATGATGACGACGAGGAGTACAACGCGCTCTGAAGCCACATGACAGGCGTGCCTGGCGATCGCCTCGGGACGAACAACTCAGTTAAGTCTCTCTGTCACCCGCTCTATAAATTTATTCATATGGTTTGGCGGAGGTCGCTTTTATATGTTCCAGATAAGGATCGCCACCATATCCTCAAGGAGGAGCTCATGCTTCTCTGAGCCATCCGAGAGAGCTACCCTCTCCACCCCGGTTGGGTACTGGCTCGCATCTTCCGCCAGAAGACCAAGAGGAAGACGCCACCCCCACAACTCTTGGGAGGCAACTTCATAGGACGGCTCATCCTCTCCTTCGGCATCGGCCATGAGTACGGCCCGCACATTCCACGACATCCAGTTCGGACCGTTGGCGGAGACTTGGCGGTTGAGTACGACTTAGAACTCGACCTCAGTCCCCATGTAGCAGCTGATCCTCCACTCCAGCCTGTGGTCGAGTCAGAGGAAGAAGATGATGCTGAGGAGCAGCAGCCGCAGCCGCCGCTGATTTTCATGATTATATACCCTCGCCACACCATCAGGCAGGGTACATCCACCAGTCGCCACCGCACATCCCCGATCCATATCCGGCGCATACTCAACAACCGCAACACCACCCCGCGGATGTTGGAGAGTTATACGAGCGACTGCAGGAGTGGTGCATCACCGACAACGCCACTCAAGAGGCGCGATGGACTATTATGCAGCAACATATGCGCCGCGCCGACCGGTGATATGAGGCACAGATGGCGTGGCAACGCCAGCTCGGCGAATTTCTCCACTTTTCACCTCCCGGCTCACCGGACCAGCAGTGATCGGGTTGTATTCCTTTTCTGGTGTCTTCTTTTTATTTATTCTTTTCGGATTTCGGTCCAACTTTTTTCTGTGTGGATCCGGGACATTTGTCCCGGTTTCCTTTTTATGTTTCATTTGTTTTTGTTTTGTAGGCAATCGGTCGACTTCCTTTGCTTCAGGTTCTGTTACACTTCCCTTCGCTCTCAGGATCCGTGCTTACCCTCTGAAATCAACCGTCCTCATCCAGGTTCTTACATTCCACTCTGAACTCTAGAATTAGTCCTGTGAGGACACAGTCCGATTTAAGTGTGGGGTAGGATGCTAGAGAACTTTGCATGAACTAGATTGCCCTTGATTGTGTTTTATGTGTGCCTCGTGATTCCATTCCAGTCTCTCTAGCATTAGAATGGCTCAGTTCTTGATTTTTGATGTTAAGTTGTTGTTCAAACTTTCATAATGATGCTTAGACTGCTTAACCTAGAACTTGAGAACCAACTTGTATGCTTTGATGCTAAAATGCCTGGTCAGAACAGAATTTTAAAATCACACTTGTAGTTTGTAGCCTTGATTGCATGAAAATGACCGAATCCGACTAGCAAACCAACTGTGAGCTTTTGATCCATTGCACGTAACTTGAAATTTTAATTCTTTTGAGTGGTTTTCTGTTTACTTGAATGAGTTAGGGGCAACATCAGGAAAGTTCCTTTGAAGTGTGTGTGTTCGGGCAACATCAGGAAAGTTCCTGGATATCTCATAACCAGGAGAGGAATTGAAGCTAATCCAGCGCAGATCGCGACGATTACAGCGATGGCCCCTCCAAAGACTGTGAAGGAGGTTCAGGTTCTATCTGGAAGACTGACGGCAATCAATCGATTCATTCCCAGGATCGCCGACCGCTGCGCTCCGTTCTTTGCGACTTTAAAGAATGCATCAAAGTTTGCATGGAATGACAAATGTAACAAGGCTTTTGAAGAGCTGAAGCAATTTTTAATTACCCCTCCTGTACTTGCATCTCCAAAGTCAAATGAAGATTTATTTCTCTATATTGCGATCTCTCCAAAGGCAGTTAGTGCGGTCTTAGTTCGAAGAGAGGACAAAGCCGAACACCCTGTTTTTTATACAAGTAAAACCTTGGTCGATGCTGAAACAAGGTACCCGGCGATAGAAAAAATGGCATACGCTGTGGTCTGCGCGGCCAGAAAGTTGCGACCATATTTTCAGGCACACACAATACATGTGCTCACGAATCTTCCGATTAAGAATGCGTTAAGATCTATGAGCATGGCAGGGCGATTAGCTAAGTGGGCGATCGAGCTAAGCGAGTATGACATTCGGTACCAACCGCGAACGGCGATCAAGGCTCAAGTCCTTGCGGACTTTGTAGTCGAAGGGGCGGTACAAGAAGATAACGAGGAAGGCGATGAGTGGACATTATTTACAGATGGGGCCTCGAGTAAAGGAGGATCAGGCGCGGGGATAGTCCTAAGGTCTCCTGGTGGGATCCTCCACGAGGTTGCATTGCGATTCGCAACTAATCGAACCAACAATGCAGCTGAGTATGGGGCATTGGAGGCTGGCTTACGAATCGCCAAGAGTATGGGGGTTACTAACATCAAAGTTTTCTCAGACTCGGCGATAGTAGTCAACCAAGTTAATGGAAGCTTTGAGTAAAGGAGGAGTCGCTCCTCCCTTATTTTGATGAGGTAAAACTGCTTATATCGGAATTCAAAAAGGTGGTTATATCCCAGATTGCTAGGGAGGAGAATTGCCACGCGGATGCATTATCGAAACTAGCAACGACGACAGATTTTGAAGAAGGGCGAATGGTTACAGTGGAAAAGGAAATAAGGATGAAGCAGTGTTTTCACATGATTAACGGAATTGGGAAAAGCGACTGGCGAACGCCTATTATTCAATACTTTGATGACGACACTGTACCAAGCGATCCGTTGGAGGCGACTAAGCTCCGGCGAAAAGTAGGAAGGTGTACTATAATAGGGGGAGAGCTGTATCGAAAATCAGCTACGGGTCCATACTTGCGATGCCTGGGAGAGGAGGATGCAGCTTGGGCGCTAGAGGAAGTACATTCAGGAGTATGTGGTACTCACTTGGGAACAAGAAGTTTGGAAAGGAACTTAATATACCAGGGCTTCTATTGGCCAACAATGAGAAAGGAGGCTGGCGATCTGGTGAAGAAATGCCACAAATGTTAGGAATTTGCAAGTTACCACAAGTTGCCAGCAACAGCGCTCCAGGCGAATGTCAGTCCGTGGCCATTTGCGAGGTGGGGGATGGATATCCTAGGCCCATTTCCGGAAGCCACAGGGAAAAGGAAATTCCTCATCGTGGCTGTCGATTATTTCACCAAGTGGGTTGAGGCGGAAGCGGTGGCAAGTATCACCGCCAAGCAGATACAGAAGTTTGCATTTAAAAGTATCGTCACCAGATTTGGTATACCAGAAAGTATTATATGTGACCATGGAACTCAGTTTGACTCGCAGGTCTTTAAAGAGTTTTGTGATGACCTGAAGATAAATCTGAGATTCGCCTCGGTCGCTTACCCACAAGCTAATGGACAGGCGGAGGCGGCTAATAAGCTTATCTTACAGGGTTTAAAGAAAAGAGTGGATGGTTGTAAGGGCGTATGGGTCGAGGAGCTTGATCATGTACTATGGGCTCACCGTACGGCTTATAAAACGGCGACAAGGGAGACTCCCTACACATTGACGTACGGGACTGAGGCGGTCCTTCCGGTAGAAATCTCAATCCCATCTATCCGAATACAGGAATACAGGGATGAGGTCAACGAACAAGAATTGATGCTTAACGTAGATATGATTGAGGAAAAAAGAGAAAAGGCACAGATGCGGCTGATCGCTGAAAAGGAGCAGTTAGCCAGGCGGTACAATTTAAAGCTCCGACCACATCACATCGCGCTCAATGACTTAGTGCTGCGAAAGATCTTCAGGCCGGCGGTCGGGGCGGCCAAGCTCAACCCCGGATGGGAAGGCCCATACTGAGTACGGCGAGTGGTAGGGGCCAACACCTTCAAACTAGCAGAGTTAGATGGAGCAAAGATCCCCAAAACTTGGAACTCCATGCATCTCAGGCGATATTATGATTAAAAAGACACTTGTAACCGAGGCTAGTTTTTAAGGCAACTAAGGGCCCTAATGATTGAATCTAATATATGTCTTCGCGCCATCAAATTTATCATGTAAGACCTAAGGGCATTGGGATCGCTATGTAAGACCTAAGGGCATCAAATTTATCATGTAAGACCTAAGGGCATTGGGATCGCTATGTAAGACCTACGGGCATTAACAAATCGCTGTGTAAGACCTAAGGGCATCAAATTTATCATGTAAGACCTAAGGGCATTGGATCGCTATGTAAGACCTACGGGCATTAACAAATCACTGTGTAAGACCTAAGGGCATCAAATTTATCATGTAAGACCTAAGGGCATTGGGATCGCTATGTAAGACCTACGGGCATTAACAAATCACTATGTAAGACCTAAGGGCATTGGGATCGCTATGTAAGACCTACGGGCATTAACAAATCGCTGTGTAAGACCTAAGGGCATCAAATTTATCATGTAAGACCTAAGGGCATTGGGATCGCTATGTAAGACCTACGGGCATTAACAAATCACTGTGTAGGACCTAAGGGCATCAAAGCTATCGATATAACATCTAGTTAATGATGAAAAGAAGCAAAGCGATCAAGAGAGGTGTAATAAGATAAAAGACCAAAGATTGAAAATTCGCGAGGAAGAGTTTAATAAAGCAGTTTTTACAAAAAAAAAGAGAGGAGAAAGAGAAGAAAACAGCAACAGCACGCAGAAACATGATGATTGTCTGAAAAGATAGCAATAATAACAACAGGTTGAAAGCAGGATCATGGGTCTTTAGCGCCGGAGCCCTTCTCGCCAGCCTTGGAAGGGTCAGCGGCAGAATTGAAGTCTTTGCCGCTGGTCGAGGGGGCTTGATCAGATGATGGCGGCTAAACCTCTGATCCATCGAGATTCAGATTAGGCAGGCCACGGCTGCGGCAAGTGGCCGCCACATATTCAGCATCTGCCGCCACTATCTCCCGCTCCAAGCGAGCAGCATCTCGAAAATAAGTCTCCTCCTCGGCATCGGGAAGGTCGGGAACCCCAAAGTTATAGCGATTGAGACCTCGGAGGACGGCTCGAACCATTTTTCGCCCCGGCCAGCCCTTGTTGGGAAACAGCTCGTAGAACTCATTACGACAGCTGCGCATTACCACACGCATACTCTCGCCGAGAGCATGAGTGTAATAAGCCACAGTCTCATCATACTGAGCCTTGGCAGCGGCAAGATCACGATCCGCCGCCGATTCAGCCGCCAGAGAGTCATTAAGCAGCTCTTTAGCTCTGTCCCTTTCGGCGGCTATCTCCTCCACCTGAGCAACCTTGACACGAGCCTCATCCAACTCGGCTTCAAGGGCGACAATGTGCTTATTAGCAGATTGCAAGTCCTCCTGGACGCCCTCCATCTGGGAGATCGCCCAGTCGCCTCAGCCAGGCTTTCCTTCAGAGACTCAGCAGCAGAGGTCGCTGCATCTGCCCGTCGCTAAGAAAAAAAAAAACAACAACGTGCGGGTTTAGCAAGGATCGTAAGGTGACAAGCCGGGAAATAGTATATATAAAAGGGAGAAAGAAGAGGCAGATGAGTAAATACCTTCTCCTCGTTATGATAACGGGTGAGATCCATGCGCAAAGAGCGCAGATTCTCAACATCCTCCTTCAGCTTCCGATTCTCCTCCTGCATGTGTTTACATGCAAAGGAAAGATCGCCGAGCTCGGCCACGGCCTAGGCATCAAAACAAATGTAAGGGGTAAGAAGCAGCGAGCAGAGCTAAGGTAACAGGACAAAGCAAATAAATGACGCATTCCATAAGTACCTGAAGGAGGCGGCAGGAAGTTGCCCCATGCAGGTCCGAAATCTCCGAGCCCTCACCAGGAGCGGTCACCCCCTTGTAGACACCTCGAGAGAACTCCTCCGTGATATCACTCGCCATCCGGGGCGATATGTGGGATGCCACCGGATGAACGACAGCGAAGTAGGGAAGGCGAAAGGGACCCTCGCCCTCGCAACCAGCAGGAGCAGGGCGATCGAAGAGAGTGTTAGCTCGCTCTGTCCAGCCGGCCCGGCGGGCACGGTCGGTGTTGACAGGAGGCGGGCGAGAGTGGTCGCGAGCAGGCTCGGTGGGACGAAGATCAAGCTCCGCAGCCGGCGCAGACTCGGGATGCTCCGGATCCCGGGAAAGAGGAATAGGTTCGTCAGGAAGATAGGAGTCGTCATATGAGATGACGTTCTCGTCAGCAGGATGCTCTAAGGGCTCCTCCGCAGAAGGATTGTCATTTGCCGGAGGCGATTGGCGACGAGAGCGGCGGAGGGGAGTTTCAGTCTCAGCATCGACATCCTCCACCTCTATCACTGGTGGGGGCAGCGGCGGTGGATTGCCGGAGCCCTCACCTGCCTTTCTCCTCGGCTTGGAAACCCCAGCTTTTTTCTTCCTCTTTGAAGAAAGGAGGCTTTCATCCGTCTCAGCCGCCTTCCTCTTCCCCTTAGATTTGTCAGGCGAAGGTTGGGCAGAAGCAGGGGCGACGGGGGCAGCCTCAGAGCGGCTGGGACGAGTCTCGGCGACAGGACCACGCGCGGTGGTACTAAGGAGGCACCCAGCGAGGCTTACGGCGCCTAGAAAAAGTACATCCAAAGATTAGTATAAAAAAAGGAAAGAGAAGAGAGCACAAAAAGGCGATAATGTAAAGGTTATACATTCCTAAGGGTTTGGCTACGACGACTCAATTACGCAAGATGAACGGCGACAGCTAGGAAGGGAGGAAAACAATCAGCACCGCCTAAGACATAAAGTATACCTCCTCGTATCCCCGCCTGGGCAGTCCGCAGGCCAGAAGTGGTCGATAAGTGATGGCAATCAAGAAGGATCTGGCGACGTAGGAGTATTTCATCAGGAGTAGGATCAAGCTCGGCGTTGAAAGAACTCACGTCACCAGAAGACCAGGATGAGGGGAGCAGCGAAGCCCAATGGTGATCCGTGTCGCTGGGGCGGAAGTAGAAAAACGAATGGTACCATGTAGGGCGAGGTTTCGGGGATGAGTAAGTGCCCTTTTGAGTAAGATCAGCTCGGCGAACGAAACTGATGCCATTGGAGGTGTGTTTGGCATAATGAATTAATTGAAACAACCGCAGAGTGGGGGCGATCTTCTTAGTCACGCAGCTGCATTCAAAAGCAGAGGCTGTAGCCCAACACCCGACGTTAAAGGCGCCAAGAGAAGCGCCAAAGCACCCAAGCAGGTCGACCGTGAACGATGATGGCGGAAGGCGAAGGCCATTGGTGAAGGCCTCGGTCCAGACGCCGTGCCACCCTGGCGGGCAATTGCCAATAGTGGAAAGCCGAAAGGCCACGGCGAATTCCCAGGTAGACGGCAGCATGGTGAATGGAAGAACGCGGGCGATCTTCTCCACCGACCCTGAAGGAAAGTAGCCCGGGCCGATGACCGTGCGCTCGTCACAAGTAGCTCTTCCCCACATAGACCGCCAGTTGCCAATGGAGTAGGAGCCGGTGACTCTAGTCGCCTCAGGATCAATCTCGACCCCATGACGGGCCCGCTCGAATCCTTTTTGGTGGGGACCCCAAAAAGGCAGGGCAGGAGATTCATCAAAATTCTCCTCTGCTACGTCGAAAATTTGGGCAGACGAGGTTTCGGCCATAGATGGAGGATTTAAGGACACTGGTTCAGGAGACTGGCTGGAAGTTGAAGGAGGGGATGAAGGAGAGGATGAAGGAGAGGGTGAAGGTCGGTACCCGCGGAGTAGGAATGACTTTGGTTTTGGCTATCGGAATCGGAATCCATGGTTCAAGAAAAATATCAAGAAGCAGAAAAGAGAAGGAAACACACGGCATAGGCGACCAAAAACCCTCAGCCAAGCAAAGCTCGACTAAGGGCTTGAGGGCAATTGATGGGTCCTCCTGCGGCGATCACAGGACAGGCGATCCGAGCTATAAGTAAGCCCTCAGCCAAGCAAAGCTCGACTAAGGGCTTGGGGGCAATTGATGGGCTCGGCCTGCCGGAATCCCAGGGGCCCACACGGCAGCCTAAACACGGCGGCTAGGACTGGAGGTCCGGACTTAGGCGGTAAGTCAAATGGGCTGAATGGGCAAACCCAGGAAGTGGAGTGAGGCCCAAAGCGACGGCCCACACGGCAGGCTCCTATGGGTTACTTGGCGACACTTAGGGTTCCAAGACAAAGCGGACACGTGTCAACATCCTACGGGAGCTACAAACGAATGGCCAGGATTCAGACCAAGGCAGGGGTACTATAAATACCCCCGTACATCCTATTAACCGGACACAACACTTTTACCCAGCGGACAAACGCTCCGCGGTACGTTACTCGCCTCCTTCTCCATTCCTTAAACTGATCGCCTCCCCTTTTCCTTGAACTAACTTCCCCCCACGTTACTTACGAGGTACACCACTCCCGGAGGACCAACATGCTTGGGCTTCCATTTTTGGGTCAGGCGACAAGGCTGGAACAAAACCCTTTGTATGAAAGGGGTATCTAAGAAATAACAAGGATGAGCATGAGCGCTCAAGTTTGGATTATGAGGCATAACATTAGTCGCATGGGCCAGACACCCAAAAAAACCTTTAAATGATCATACAAAACAGGTTTATTTGTTAACAACTCTAATTGTGTCTTATGAAATAACAAAAATGATGGTAATCTATTTGATGATACAACATTAATAATAATGCCATCATCAAGATTAAAAAACACGATGTAAAGTAACAAGAACCTTCTGCGCATTTGGTAAAGTCACAAACCAATGAGGAACAACTTTAACATAAACTCAACAAGCTAAAGGAATGTGTATCAGGATGGTTACTTAAATGATCACTGAATTTGGCCGAATAACCCAGTGATCATTAAACTTTAAAAAATTTCCTAGCCATCATTAAACTTTTACCAATTATCCTAGAAGTCACTGTTAGCTACGAACATCCATAATTCCATCTATCTGCTTATGTGGACTCGCCACATGGGTTCCACGTCACACAAGTTGTCCATGTCATTCCTAAGATGCTCAATCATCCGACCAAAGTATCCAAACTGGTCCCCAACTCACTAAACTAACCGAATCATACCAAGCTACCCAGAAAATCAGATCTGACCAAAAAATAAGATATTTTCTCCTCCTTCCTTCGGCTTCCTTCTCCATCCTGCTTCTCCGGGAGCCAAGAATCCGTCGGGAAATCAAAACTTTACCATAAAGTTTGTTGTTTGCCATAAGGTTTGTTGTTGTCCAGTACCATCAGAGAGGGCAAAATTTTCGATGTCTTCAACACTACGAACAATCCAGTGCTGGAGAAAGAAGAAGAAGAAGAGTAGAGCTTGACGATGTCGCCGCCAGAGTAGTTGATTTTTAGGGTTCCGGTGGAGTCGAGGGAGAGAAACCGGAACCGTCTGGAATGGGGAAGTTGCGATTGGCTATCCAGAAGATGAAGCGATGTCGTTTCCGTACCAAATGCCGATGTAGGTGGCGGTGGAAGCTCCTTCGATTCAGTGATACTGAAGCTTCCCAGTGGAATTATTTTTCATCAGACTTCAGCTCCTTCGATGTGTTAAAAAAGTAGCTAACCTGTTTGAGAAGATGATTCAAGGTTAGCACAACATTTTGATGCTGAACTGAGCTGGATATCGAGTATCAACGAGCTCCGATTCAGGCAAATTTGGTAAAGATCCAGCATGAATATTCGGTTCAAGCATTCAGCTATACAGAGTCAATCTCGCAAGCAAGAAGCCTGGTCAATTTCTCTCCCTCTTTCTCGTCGCCGTAGCCTAACGGTGGCGGCGGCAGCGGCATTTTGGTGTTGACCTAATTCTGAACTAAACTGAAGCATCATCCATTAATTCTAACTAGAGGTAAACGCGAGACTATTCCTCCGATGCCAAGCCTCTGTCGGTAAACTCTGAGCTTTTCTCCCCTCTTGAAAATTATTCATGCTTTTAGATCGACTGTTTGGTTGCTTGGAAGATGCCACTTACGAGACTCAGTGGGACATTAACTTGTAATTTTTTTCCCTGTGCAGAGGAATGAAGAAGAAGAAGTGTTATGGTTTTAATGGTGGAGGAGGGAGGAGAGAGGATTAGGGAGGAGAGAGGAGCAGGGAGGAGAATTGGTTTGGTTTTGGGAATATGGTTGGGTAATCGATTGGGTATGGTTTGATTTAGTTTCGGGGGGGTTTGGGTACTCTGGTCGGATGATTGGGCATCTTTCGGATGACGTGGCAGACTTGTATGACGTGTCGGACTTGTATGACGTGTCAACCTATGTGGCGAGTCCACATAGACAGACAGACGAAATTATGGATGTCCGTAGCTAACAGTGACCTCTAGGATAATCGGCCAAAGTTCAGTGATGGCTAGAAAATATTTTGAAGTTTAATGATCACTGGATTATTCGGCCAAAGTTTGGTGACCATTTAAGTAACCAACAAAAATTTATTCGATCAATAGTAAGATTAGAATTACCTGAAATCTCACTAGAAAGTGAAGTTGTTCTAGAAGATGAAATTAACTAGGATAGTGCAGAGTCACAGCAATGAAATTAACTAGGCCTAATACCCTCAGATGTCACGAACTATTGGTGATTGTTTCGCGTATATACACCTATTGCCAATGTTTATGGCGTCATCAACTATTGAATTCCGAGTTCCGCGTAACACGCCGTCTATTTTCGATGATTTTCTGACAGCTGGCTAGACGGAGTTAGCTGACGGTACATAATAATCTATTTGGCATCCTATGTAAGGCTGGCCAAATTGAGTCGGTGTTTTGGCTCAATAATTGGTTTTGGGCCAATTTTTGTCATCAACTAAATCGATCAATTTGGGTCATTGACTGATTTTAACCGATTGGATCAACCCAACTGGCAATCTTCCTCCTTTCCCAGACCACGTTCTTCATCATCTTAATCACCATCATAACCATCATCATCATCCAACCCCTCTTAAAGTAGTGATTTCAAATTCACAAATTTCAAATACCAAATACAAATACCAAATCCAAATCACTTTAATCCAAACACACCCTTAATGATCTTCGTTAAAATTAAGAATTTGATCATTTCAAATCAATCCTCCAATATTTGGGTTCAACAATTTGGTTTATAGACTTTTTTTGCTCTCTTTATAATCTTTCTACTTAGTTCCTCAAAATAATTTTATTTACACTTTGATCTTTATCTATTTTTCTTATTTCTTTGTAGTGACCCCTAATTTTGTTTACAGCTTGGTCATTATGTTTTTTTCCCTTTGTTTAACCCCTAAGTATTTATTTAGATTCAGTCAGACTTCTAAATTTTTATTACCAAAAATTTTTGTTTGTTCACGAGTTGCGTGGTTCGATATTGAGACGTTGGCTTATTACGAGTCACGAGTTGGACAACACAATTTTTCAAGTCTTGGTATCAAGTTACGTGAGTCATTGATGTTTGGTCAGATATTCATAAGTTAGATTAGCCTTTATAATTTTGTTTGAGTATGTTTGGATTATCTGTTCAGAGTTTTCAAGGGCTCCTATCAAATTTTCACAGGTCTCGTTAACATTTAGATTGTATATGAATTTTGGCCTAATACCCTAAAATTACACCAACTATCCGGTTAATATAAGAATATACACCATCTATTCGAATTACATTGTGTGTCACCATCTATCTTTCTTTTTTTCCGAACTAACATACCGTTAGTTTTCACTATTTTAGAGCTTATGTGGCAATAACGGTTTTCTTATGTGGCATGATGGTGTTAGATGATTATACAAAATAGTCCGCTTTGCGTCCAATGTGGCTTTTATAATTTATTAATTTAAATAATAATTAAAATTAGAAATTAAAAATAACAAAACTCATCTCCTTGTTCCTCCACCTTCTCCGATCTCCCTTCTACTCTGCCTATCACCATCGGCGCACCACAAACATATCCAAGATTACCATGCTCCATTGTCGAACCTAACCCTAAACCTAAGTACCTACTACCTTATCCCAAGCTCCAATCAAGAAAAAGTTTATAGTGATGAAAATTAGGGTTTCAAAGCTCCGTCAATGGAGAAAACTCGCCCAATTCGAGATTGCGACAACGACTCTCTTCCCCTCATGGAACGCCGCCGAAGTGAAGCAGTGGACCCCAACAGGAGTGACACGAATCGGGATCTGAGCTTATGAAGAAACCAGATCGGAGAAATTAGAAATCTCGATCCGGAAGATGCTCCACCACCCATCGCCCACCTTCCGGTGAAAGAACACCGTCGAATCTCCAGACTACGACGGCCATCCCCGCCGCGCCGACAGGAGACGGCTCGCATATCCAGATTCGATTCCGCAAAAATGATGATGTTCGTGTTCATCTCGTGATACTCTCCTCCCCAATCGCGTAGCCGTACGAAGCAACGATGAAAAATTTTCCTGATCGAGAAACGGCCGGACTGTAATCAACTTCTCCCAGCGGCGTCAGTCGACGAACTCTGCCTCCAGAACGGCGACTTCGTCGGCACCGTCGATTGCGAGATCGACGGTAGGATGGGGGTCGATATCAGAGACAATGGCGTAACCAGGATTGGTATACGGGGGAGCCGAACTGTAAATCAAAAATTGGTGCCACCGGCAAAAAAAAAATTAAAAATTTGGATAATAATATAAATTTTTCATTCATCTAATACTAAGTAAAAATACACAATACATGTTTTGGTTATAAGTTGCTTAATTAATAAAAAAATATTATATGTGCCACCGGCAATTTTTTGTACAAATTTGGATAATATATGATCAAATATTTAATTATTACATACTATAAGTGGATTATGATTAACTATTTCGTAAAATTTAAAACAACATTTCACCGAAACAACGTAGTGGGGGAGCCAAACTTTAAATACCTCGGCGCCAAATTCCGAAAATACCAAAAAATACATATAATATTAGACTCGATACCGGGGAGGGGGGCGCCGTGGCTCCCCCCAGCTCCCCCCTAAAACCGCCATTGATCAGAGAGAGGGATGCAAAGAGAGGAGGCCTGGAGGTGAGTCTGTTTGGAGGTCGGGATGCCATGGATGACATGAAAGGAGCACAAGGGATGACCATGGATGAAATCAAATGTGTGAAGAAGAAGGTAAAACGGGAAGGTGTAGAAGGGCGGTGGCGGCGGCTGTGGGAGTAAAAGGAAGGGGAAAAGAAGATGAGGAAGAGAAAGATAGAGAGAGAAGATGAGAATGAAGGATAATGAATAGGGTTAGTGATAAGATTTTTTACTGCTTCAGTTACTCTCCACGTCTTCCGTTGACTAGTCCGATGTGGCAAACGACTAGTCCCAATGCAACACTTTTAATAGCCCACAATGTCTAATTATGCTGACTAGATGATGGAGAGTAACGACGTGCTAGGTTGGGGAAAAAATGGGATAGATTGTGACGCGCAATGTAATTCGAATAGATGGTGTATATTCTTATATTAACCGGATAGTTGGTTTTAACCGGATAGTTGGTGTCATTTTAGCGTATTAGGCCATGAATTTTCACGAATACCAATAGTATTTAGATCAAAGAATATCGTATTATCACAACACTTAACAACCACAATATTGTCAAATTACCTCTAACAAATTCCACCAATCATCAATGAAAAGCTCATTAAAATGCCAAAAAAACTTTGAAATGAAATGGAAAGTGGATGAAGGATATCATATTATGAATAGAAAAAATTGGCACAAGTGAGCAAAAAACAAGGTATGAAAAGTAATTGGACATATAGTTGAAATCGGCCTTTTCACTAAAATAATTAAAAAAAATTAACTATTAACCTAAATAAATACGTTTCAAAACTATTGATTTTTATAAATAAAATCGCCCCAGCCTAGGCGATATCGCCCAAAGCACAGGCGATATCGCCCCAACACCAATGATTTCTGATCAAACCGATTCTAAACTGCCCAACCAACCGAGTAAATTGCTGTCTGGCTGGACACATGGCGATTCGCCCCAGCCACAGGCGATGTCGCCCCAGCCACAGGCGATGTCGCCCCAGACACAGACGATATCGCCCGGGCTACAGGCGATCTCGCCCGAGGGTTAGACACCGGGCAAACCGCCCCAACCCCTATAAATACCCCATTTTCAACCCCACCATTCCCCCACACCACTCTTTAACCCCTAAGGCAAAGGTAAGTCTCCTTTCTCCCTTTTTTTAAATTACATTATTTAGTAGGTTTTAGGTTAGAGAATTAGTTTAGGGTTTTAGGTTAGAGAATTAGTTTAGGGTTTTAGGTTAGAGAATTAGTTTAGGGTTTTATGTTAGATAATTAGTTTAGGGTTTTAGGTTAGATAATTTTTTCCAAAGTGATTTATTAACACTGTCATATTGACGTTGTAGGATTTTTATAAAATAGAGAGGACCTTTTCTCGCACCATTACACAAGGTACGTAGTACATATATTATTTATTGTTCTTATGTCATTGTGAACCATGTCATTATTTATGGATAGCTTAGAGAATTAGTATGATGTTGAGGTTAGTGAATTAGTATAATATTGAGGTTAGACAATTAGTATAATATTGAGGTTAGACAATTAGTATAATTTTGAGGTTAGAGAACTAGTATACTTTTGAGAAAGAGAATTAGTATAAATAGTTTTCCTAACAATTTACTATACAATAGATGTCGAACTATGGATGGGATGAACCGTTGGTTGATCAGACTCCTGAGGGCGTTAAGCCTCAACCTGGTGATTGTTCTCTATTGTGGGGGGAGAACAAGCATAGGGCTACTTTAGTGTGGCGTGACCCACATGCGTGCAAGGCGTTGAAGTTGCGACAGCGTAGTTCTTGCTTAGAGTGGAGTTCAGAGTACGAGGCATTCTTGCGAGAGTGTCGACTCCTCCCTGTTGTTCGTTTACTCGGTTTCACACCGTGTAAGGAGCTCGTCACAGCATTGATTGAGAGGTGGCGGCCAGAGACTAACACATTCCACCTGATACCGGGCGAGCGACGATCACTTTGGAGGATGTTGAGGTACTTACGGGTCTTCCTATCGATGGAGTTCCTGTTACTGTAGCGGTGGACAGACTGATCCGGGTGTCATATGTGAGGAGTTGTTGGGTGCCCAACCCCCAGCTGGAGTTGTACGGGACAGTCAGTGAAGATATCGTGGGTGAAGGGAATGTTTGATCGTCTACCGGCTGGAGCTCCAGCAGATGTTGTTCTCCGCTATGCACGAGCCTACACTTGGGTTCTTCTTGGCGCCATTCTACTAGTTGACCGGACTGGAGACTTGATACCGGTTCATCTACTCCGGCTTATTGGGACTCTGCGGTTGCATCCACGTTCAGTTGGGGTAGTGCGGTACTAGCATGCCTGTATAAGGCCATGGGGAGGGCGGCCTTCTTCCCGCGGGGAGTCAGAGGGGTACAGGTGACTTGGGAGGCTTCACCTTGCTGGTCCAGCTCTGGGCCTTGGAGAGATTCCCGATCATAGCCGAGCGCTACGTAGCAGGTGGTGACCCACCAGATGCTGACACCGTTCCTCGTGGTGTGCGCTGGATGTCTGTCATCCGGCGCCACCAACATCGCATGGCTATGAAGCTGGAGGAAATACGCTACGCACTTGATCGGAACACGGAGTTCGTGGTTAGGAATCTTAACCTCATGTACATACTCTTTCATGATTTTCTTAATTCTCCCTTACAACATATTTATTAATTCTCCAGTGGATGCCGTACGCCTTTCGAGAGGAGGACTATCAGTTGGAGGCCGATGTGTTTTGGCGAGCTGTTTGCCCATGCTGTGCATAGACTGTGTCTCATGGCACCATCCTGATCGTTGCATGCGTCAGTTCGGACATGGTCAGCGTATCCCACAGGACGCCGAGCCTGCTGCTCGCGTCGAGGAGTTGCTGGGACTAGACTTCAGAGCACCAATACATGATTGGGGTGCTAGGTACCGACATACTTACGTCTCTGGGAGGAGCGGGATCAGCACATTGCCGAGGGCGATGTGAGAGCAGATCCATTGACCACCACTTCCATGATGAGTACGACGAGTGGTACAGGAGACGGACACGCCTGGCCATATCACACGATGGTGCACAGTTTCAGGGGATGGTTAGTGGCCACCTACTTTAGTAACTGTAGCCAATTTAGTATTCCCTTAGGGTACACTAACTTTTCTTTTTGTTTTGCCTTTCAGATCGCCTCGTTGGAGCAGGCTACCATTTTGAGTGGTACGAGTGATTCTCACATGAGTCATGTGCTCCGATCTGGATTGGCTATGAGTGGAGCATATGAGCGCCTTCCCGATCGAGGACCACACCGCCCACGTGCAGCATCACGCCTGCCGACATACCCTCCCTATGATGGCTATCCCATCCCACAGAGAGGTCACAGTACAGGGTTGGATAATGTCGATTACGGCGGTCTCGCGCACCACGATGTGGGATACGCACCTCCACCCTACTATGTGTGGAACGAGGATTTCGCTGACTGGCGGACTTACAGTTTCGATGACCCTCCTCAGTACCAGGCTACGGCGCCTCAGTACCAGCCGACGGCACCTCAGTACCAGACGACGGCGCCTCATTACCAGCATGCAGGACACCCAGGTGCGTCGAGTAGCCAGCCGTATGGGCCCACCAGCCAGCACGTTGATCAGAGCCATCCGGTCGGCTCCCAGGGTTTCTCGAGGACAGTGGGTTCGAGGATTGGGCCCATCGACCTGATTTCGTACCGCAGTCCACTAGACACCACCGTACACTCACATGTTACGTGATCGGACTACATTGCGTCCACCGGATTGCTACACGGGCGAGCAGCGACAGAGACGCCAGAGGGGTCGGAGGCATTGACACTCACATTTTCAGTTTTTCGTTTCTGGATTTATGTTATGGTTTACTGTTTTTATTTGTCGTACTATGGTGATCGATTTTACTGATTTGCACTTTCATGTCATTTTCGCTGTTAATGTTTTTGCAATGAAATTCAACCATTTCGATCTATATGTGGATGAAACACTACTGCGCCACATTTTATTATAACAAACTTCACTACGAAAATTACATAAACAACAGTTCCAACACGGTTCAGGTCCGAGGGTTTCTCATAATGAAATTCATAAGCTCTTGTTGTTCTTTGATTTTCTGGTTCAGTTGTCGAATCATCTCGTCCTTCTCCCTAACGACCCTTTGGTTCTCCCTCTTAGGTCGATCAAGTTCTTTGTCCTTCGCCCGAATTATATTGTCCTTCTCCTTCTGATCTTGTCCACAGCCTCTCGAACCACCAATGTTTCAAAATAACCACAACCCTTGTTCTTTAAAAATGGCAACGAAACATGCGGGTTAGGAAATATTAATGGGATAGGTGACAAATTAAGAAAATCATTCCAGTCTTTATACCTCCCTCTCAAGCGGACACCCAAAATAGGGTTCGAGATCCTTCAGTTGAATGGATCTTGTTGCCCTCAAATCACACCAGCAATTCACCTCACTTAGCTCATACTCGAACAGGTCTTCCTGAGGTTTCTTCATCTTGTAAAGTATACGATCAACTTCTGAAACTACACGACAATAGCAATTGTAATTAGTGCAAAATGTGAAGTAGACGGGGAAACAAGGCATGTTTTTTACCTTTATCGCGAGCTCTACTTCTTTCCCCGTGTGTGAACACCATAGTTGACCGCGGTGGATGGAACTGAATTCGAAAATTGAAAGTATGGTGTGTGTTTGGAAGCTGGTGATAGGAGGTTTTATGATGCATACTGCCCCCTGTTGTGGCACAGGCGATCTCGCCCATGTCACAGGCGACATCGCCTATGCCTAGAGTGACTACTATTTTATTAAACGAACCGAGATAAAAACATTACAGATACACTAATTTATTTCACGCTTGATTACTAGAAGACGCCCCAGCACTGTCCCGTCTCCTTCCACATGTCCTTGCATTATGACCCACGCAACCGCATGTCCTGCACTTACTTGGGCGACCCTCCTCACGCCAATCCATCTCGTTTCTGATTCGAGAGTGTCGTGGACAACCCTGTCCACGAGAAGATGAGGTTGCGGGATCACGGGTAGGCCCGTGTGTGGGATCCAGTCTTTAGGACCCAATATTGGTTGGAATGACTGAGCATACACTAGCTGGGTCTTGGATACCAGATAGAAGGGGCTGACGTAGTTTTGCCAGTTAGCACCAGCAAATGTGCAACAAGCTACAGCATGGGAGCACGGTACCTTGTACCCCTGGAACTTCCCGCTTTGTGCAAGTCCCTTTACGATTCGACTGCCTATCGAACCGAACAACGTAGCTATTATTACCGCTACGGTTCTGATTGTTTGGACCAGACTTAACCTCGTAAACCCCGTTAGCCGCATCGTACGGCAGCACGTAGTGTCTGACGGAACTTGACGTAGATTCTTTGGGTTAATTTCTGACAGTACTTCGTATACGCGTTCCCTTCTGCAACATTCCCTGGTATTCCCCCACGGCGCCTATGCCATACTTGACCATACGGTGGAATTTGTGCTCGATCACAGAAGACATGGGCAAACGTCGCACGCCCTTAAGTACTCCGTTCACGCATTCTTGCGCGTTGGTCGTCATGGTTCCCCACCGAGCACCGCCTCCCTCAGTGTTGTCATAGGCCAAGCTCTATAAGGGTAGTTCCTCATTCACCCATTTTTGGCTCCGTACGTTTTGTTCATCATGGATCGCCAACCATTCTGCCTTCTTTGCCTCAAACTTCCGCACATTCCCTTCTATTCCTGCGGGTAGCGATGAAGACTTCTATGAATATCTAGTTTGTATGACAATATTGTATTAGTTAAGTTCAAATATACACGTAAACAAGTTGACAAATACCTAAGTTCCAAAGGCGAGATTTTAAAGTTTGGTTGCGGTGTTTCTTGTTGAAGTTGCTTACGTAATGGCGTAGACACCACCTCCATACCCACCCTCGATCAATGTTGCGCATTGCCGCTGCTATCCCCTTGTGTCGATCACTGATGATTGTGATGTTGGCCCGATTGGTCACATGTCTCTGTAGATTCTCCATGAACCACTTCCAATTATCGGAATCCTCTTTGTCAACTATGGCGTACGCCAATTGAACAATCCGATGTTGCCATCGAATGTACTAGCCATCAACAACACTTGCTTGTACTTGCCCGTGGGAATGTGCCGTCAATGATCATGACCCCAGAGCAGTGCTTGAAGGCTTCTATGCATGGCCCAAACGCCCAAAACACACTCTTGAACATCCTACAGTTACCCGCCGGGTGGGTTATGATCTCGTACCGTGTCCCGGGGTTTGTGAGACGAATAGCATTCAGGATTGTCTCAATGTTGTTGTATGATGCCACCAGTCACCGTACAGCTTCTCGACAGCACGTTGCTTGCCAAACCACGCCTTCCGGTACGATATATTGCGGTGGTACTTCTCCAGAATGCAATCAATAACTGTCTCAACCTTCAACCCGGCTCTCTGCGCACAATGTGCATGATTGCATCTGAGATCAGCGTGACATCGAGCTGTGGGTGGGGCCCTAGTATCGTTGACCAGTCACAACTGTGGCCGTTGTTGAGTTGTCGTATTATCCAGAATCCATATCTGTTGCTAAGTGTAGAACGCATCCTCCAAGGACACGTCGGGTCGATGCACTTGATGGCCCATTCCTTCGGGTTGGAAGTGATTACCCTGTACTTATAGTTGCGGATGACTGCTTGGCTCTTCGTTAGGGACACCAGTTGACCTTTGGTAGAGAATGTTGACCCAAGAAGAATTCCATCTCCACCGACCAGTACGCCTTCGCTGGGATTGGAAGCGCTGTCCATGGAGTAGGTGTTGGAGATTGTCATAATGTCGTCACAGTCGTCACCCTCGCTCGTGGCATGTTCCAGTGGCACATGAACTTCCACGCTATTTGCTGTGGCTCCCCCTTCTTTCATCGTCGTCTTCCTCGTCGGTTTGGCCAATGTCATCGTCGACGTTTGGATTTCATTCGTCCGCCGAGCAATGGCTCCTTTCATCTCCAGAATCGTCAGTGCTGACATATTCATCTCGCGCCAACCCCTCTTGGTCAACCTCCTCCTCCTCCGACCGATATGACTGGTCGCCATGTATTCCCCATCATACGTTTGGCTCTGCTCTGCCATCTGATTTGGAATGACCCCCGAGAAATCGGAGAACTGAGACGGCTCCTCTTCCATCAAGGCGTACAACTCGGCAACTTCGAAAAATGGGTTGACGCGAACTAAGTCGTATATGACTTGTACGCCGTTGTCGTCCGATATCGGCCTAGAAACGAAATGCGACAGATTCCCCTCAGAACTGTATATCGGCATTCTCCAGACAAATGACTGGATTATCTGATCCGCTCCAAGACCATTTTCCGCCGAAACACGGTAACCACACTATCATAGGTCGCTCGCTTGGTCATCTTCAGACGGACATTATTTCCCCCTTCGTAGGATAAGCCGGTCCAATCCTGAACGATACGCCCCCCCCCCAGAAAACTTGGATTCGGAATTCTCGTGACAAAGTGTAGTCGGCCATTTTAGAATGTTAGTTCTTTCGATTTGGTGACTAACCCCCGAAACTAACAAGGATTTATAGGGTGGTTAGTGATCCGAGATGTAGGCGATATCGCCTATGCATTAGGCGATATCGCCCATGCCATAGGCGATATCGCCTAATCCTTGGCTATTTTCACACCCGTGACTCAACCGAATCTAATCACGGACCCGTTTTAGAGTCACGAGTGACAATCCTTGGTGCAGGGCGATATCGCCTAGGACTTGGGCGATATCGCCTAGGCCTGGGGGCGATTTTATCTATAAAAATCAATAGTTTTAAAACGTATTTATTTTAGGTTAATAGTTAATTTTTTTTTATTTATTTTAGTGAAAAGCCCATTGAAATCATACGCTAGCTATCTGCATGTGAAGTGAAACCTTAGAAACTGACAGATAAGATAATAAATGCAAGCTACGAATATATTTCCATGGACTAGTTTGATAGAGGGTACATCAATCATACATCTACTGTTGCATGATCTGATCAAAAGCGGTACAAGGCATTTCATACTTACGATCTAGACACCAAAGTCCTAATGGGTCTCAGTTTGGTAAACCCTTGACAATGGTAGTTGGGTATCTTATCTCCGCGCCTCCTATATAGTGAAAGATAGCGACGGAGAAGTTAGAGCCACCCTCATACTGGAAAACCATAAAGTGTCCGGTGTTTCAAGGAGTAATGTCTTTCAAATCGCTTCCATTCTTCATTACATAGCCACATGCTCTTCTTATTAGTTACTACTCCACGCCCACCATTTCTACTACGTTTGCATTTCTCCATCTTCGACATGATGTCAATTTCCCATGTCATTCCACCTGGTACCTTGATCGAAACTGTGCTACTCAAATCTCCCCCGTGTTTCTTTACAAACTTGTTCGGTAACTCCTGCCAAAAAACAATTATTAATAGTAGATATGCATTGAGAACTGAGAAGGTGCATGCATGCGTGCATGATCGTGAGTGAGAGAAACATGTAGTATCTGCTTACGAGCTTGTTGTTTGTGATTGTATCTTCAACGATGACCTTGAAGAAATGAGTCATCCCAGGAACAAACTCATCTCCACAATCTACCTTCTTCTTGCTCATGTCTTCACAAAGGTAAACGAAATGGGAAGGCTCCCTCTAACAAATCTCAGTACATGATGTGGTGTGTATTATTATGTGTGTATATTTATATAATACCCAACAAGGTGCAAAAGTAAGTAGTCAACATTTCTTGCACGCGCGACGGAACTTCAATTAATGAATGATCAGAACAACAACACCCATTGGACCCCGGTGCCAAAAAAAACTGACACTTGTTTTGATTTCTACAGACCAGGCGGCCACCTTTATATTATTATTATATTATTATTATTATTATTACTACGTATTGAATGGTTCCATCAATCTGTTCCATCTTAAGATTTTTTTTGGAATTAAATAATAGATATGCATCTTTTCCAACACAAAATCCACAGTTCATGCCCTCAACTGATTGGATAGTACAGACGAGTCCTTTCGGCATTTCCGCAAGAGAAACAATATTTACTGATGGAATCAATTATTATATAGACCCACCAAAAATATAAACAGAATGTTTTTTTTGAAGAGAACTCCCGCGGAGAAAGTGAGTCCACTAAACAAAAGGATATATTAAGTAACTACCTAAATTGAAAGGTTAACCACTCTTTAGTTTGGGAGGTAACTAAGCGCTTGGCGAGCCACATAGTGAGCTGTCATATTAGATTGACGAGGCACAGACCTATCTCAGTTGGGGAAGACCGTCCACAAAATGCAGGATGTCCGCAACAATAGCACCACCGTCTCGTGAAAAAACTTGACGTTGAGCAACAGCAAACGTGACTTGAATAGCATCTCCCTCAAGCGTGACTCGATCAAAATCTTAGAATCTTATAAAATCAACGATTTTTTTCTTGTATTTTACGATTTCACTTTCTAGGGAAAATTATCAGTTTGTACAACTACATATAAGTTAGAACAAAGACAATTAAATTAAATTATTTTTTTATATATTTTGATTAATTAAGTTAGAAGTTATTACTAAAAAGTATCTAAAATCTAATTATTAATTCCTCGAATGACCGCTTAAGAGCCAACGTTCTTTTTTTTCTTCTTATGTAGACTTTTTCAAAGTTGGTTAATGGTCTTCTTATTCTTAATATGTTGTTGACTTAAATGTTTCGATAGTAGTTCATAAAATCTTACGATTTTACGATTAAAAACTATGATTCCGATTTCACCCGTGTTTTCGATTTCACGTGGAATCACGATTTTGACTACATTGCTCCACCCCATACAATGACACAGAGCACATGCATCATTGACAGCCAGTAATTCAAGGATAAAAGGAGTAGTAATACCTGTGTAGGATATACCTGTCGCGAAGAACTGGCCACCTGAAGAGTCGCGAACCACCAAACCAATCGCCCCGCCCGAATCGGCTTACTTATTAGTTATTAGAGAATTGAAGTATTCTGATTTTTTTTTTCTTTTTGCATTTTTAATGAAAATTTCTGGATTCTAAGAATTCATGGTTTTTGAA
Organism: Linum lewisii; assembly: GCA_034768395.1. Lineage (NCBI taxonomy): Eukaryota > Viridiplantae > Streptophyta > Magnoliopsida > Malpighiales > Linaceae > Linum > Linum lewisii. The sequence goes on from CM068300.1 coordinate 18,899,918, forward strand.
TAACAATTCTCAAATTTTAGTTCAAAATTTAATAGATTTGATGTAATACTATAAAATTTCACATTTTAAATCATAATATTTATAATCATAAGATAATATACGAGTACTATATAAAATTGTTATTTGTGTACGAGTGTCATATAAAATTGTTATTTGTGTTTTATGGCGTTCTCATTCAATCGTTATAAAACAAATAATTTCTTATCTCATCATTGAAATCAACATTGGCCAAAACTAATCCGTGGTACGTGGGTTCGCACGATATGATTTTAGTTACATTTTTCACCGCACAAAAAACTAACACCATTTTAGCTTCTTCGGACATCTTAGAAAGTGACGTCAAAATTGGATTAAAAATTAATTAATCATTTTGATGCATAACCCATATTTATAAATGAAGTAATTATTAAGGAATAAATCTTTAAAAAGGGAAATAATGTCATACAAGTAAGAGTTTGAGTTTTTAATCTCTAGCCATTAAAAAGAATGATGAAATTGAGGCCTCTGGATTAAATAATTCGCCTAGGCGTATGGAAATGGCATTCAGCACATAAGTCATTTTGGATTTAAACTCATTTTATCCACTTAATTAAACTTAAATAATTTATTTAGAGTAGAAAAATAATAAAATATATTTTAGAGCTTGCTTTTGGAATTGGGGTGAAAGTTGGTTGGTTAGTTTAATAATCGATGAATGTCAGTTGACTGAATGGTTTAAAAAATTGCAAACCTCTTAACCATTTGTTTACACCTAAAATTATTTTGAGCAAATACCACATTGGAAAAATATAAGAAAACAAATGGCTTTATTAGGTCATTAATTATCTTAATAAATAAACAACATAAATTGGGTCACGACGTCATGTTTTTGACTCAATCACCCTTTCGCGCATTGCTCTTCACCCCTCACCCTTTTGATTCATTTTCGTGTTAAATCTGTCCATTATAGTATTTTGGTCATAACTCCTTCATCCGAACTCCGATTGATACAAGGTTAGTGGTCATGGAAAGATAATTTCGTTATCTTTCCATCCATATGTAGTAATGAACCCAGTTCCACCAGACCAGTGAGATATGACATCTGCAAGATGACGGCCAAAATACTACTTCGCAAATTTCTGAAGGTTTAAATGACTTTATTAAGCTTTAGTCATTCTATTAAGTTAAAAGGAATAAACGAGGCCATGAATTTACTATTTTGGCCTAACATATTAACCCCATGGTGCTACCTTCTCATCAAGGAGGGAAGCCTCCTCATCAATAAGGATGTCCTCTCATCACAGAGGAAAGCCTCCCCATCAAAGAGGAAGGCTCCCCATCAAGGAAGAAAGCCTCACCATCAAGGAGGAAAGCTCCCCATCAAGGAAGAAAGCCTCTCCATCAAGGAGGACACCCATCGAAGAGAGAAGCATCCCCTATCAAAGAGGAGGGCCTCCTCATCAAGGAGGAAGCCTCCCCCATCAACGAGAAAAACTCCCCATCAAGGAGCAGGGCACCCATCGAAGAGAGAAGCCTCCTCATCAGGGAGGAAGGACTCCCATCGAAAAGGGAAGCCTCCTCATCAAGGAGGAAGGCCTCCCATCAAAGAGGGAAACTTCTGCCTCCTCATCAAGGAGGAAGGCCTCCCCATCGAAGAGAGAAGGCTCTCCATCAAAGAGGAAGGCTCACCATCGAAGAGGGAAGCCTCCCCATCAAGGAGGAAGACCTCTCCATCGAAGAGGGAAGCCTCCCTATCAAGACAATGGTTGGCTCCTGGCCATCTCGTGAAGAGGACCTTTCGAATTCCCGAAGTGCCACATGGTGGTTGGCATACCTATGATATTCGACGTCAACAACCAGTAGCAATGGCTGATTTGACAAGGACTCAGAAGAGAAGGTTCCTCCGCAATAATGCTCAAGTTTGGAAGCTTGCCACCCACAGTGGCTACCAACTACATACTCCCAAGGATTTTCCTATCTAAAGAGGAGGACCAACAAGTACATTTGGAAAGTGGAGAATCGGATGAGGAAGTAATGGAGGATCAACTAGTGGCACACTTAGTTGAGGAATTCAATCACCTCGATATGGATGACGAGCCATGGAGTGTGAAGATGGTTCGATTGAGGTGTAGGATCGACTTGGCCATAGAGGCCAAGATGCAATACAAAAATTCACAATGATTATTGAAGGAGCTATATGAAGCAGGCCACAAACATGTGGGTTTGATTGGTGAAGATGGAGGACGTTATCCTTTCTATGTGTTATACCAAAGACCAGAGGAGAAGATGACGCTTCCAAAAAACCCTATGTGGGGTCTAGAATTTGATGAACCTAAGAGCTCATTGACAAAGGAGGGTAGCTTGCCCAATGAGGAGGCTGTCATGTTAGTGGTGGCCTCAAAATGGAAGGGTATAATGGAAGAGAAGTTAAGTGATATACCTAACCACCTTGTGGTATTCAAGGAGCCAGAACCAAGCATGTCAATGAGGTGTTAACTTTTTTGGTACCTTATGTTTGGCCGAAATCACATTTTGGTACACAGCGTTTCAAAAAATTTATTTTGGTACCGATCGTTTCATAAAATCTCTAAAAAAATTTCGTCCAATTCCATCCAAATTTTCTGTTAAATGTTGACATGGCAATTGAATCACACATCCTAGTTAGCTAAAATATTAATAAAATAATAATTTTATTATTTAAAATTTAAATTAAAATAATTATTTTTAGAAAGTAAAAAATCCTAATTCCTAAACTCTCTTCCCTCCCTTCCCCTACACGTCCACCCCTGGGAATTGGAATTTTGTAGCCTAATTTAAAATTTTATGTACCGTCAGTAATAGTTTTAACTTTGAATCAATCAGTGCATAACCAGCGCAACGCATAGCCAGACCAACTGGAAGTGACCTCGGGTCATGTTTGTTTTAACTTTGAATTACGAATCCCAATGTCACGTTTGTCGTTGTTTTAACTTTGAATTGTTGTGCCTCCAACAAACGTGACCTCGGGATCCGTAACTCGAGAGATTGTGATGGCTAATATAATTTTCTTTAATTAATTCTAGCTTATATATATTATCATTTTATCAAGGTTGGCTTATATTATCAAATTAATAATATTAATAGTAATAATAACTCATTTGTAAAATAGGTAAAGAAAGTGACTAAATTGCTATTTGTCAATATTTGATATTTCACCTGCAAATTCCAAAAGGAATTTCTCATCTGTCTACGCTAGCTAGCCAGCGTTGCGCTGGCTGGTCAGCTATGCGCTGGCTGGCCAGCTATGCGCTGGCTGGCTGGCTACGCGCTGGCTGCCAGTCAGATTGTGCTAGTTTTGGACATAGTTACGCAATTGGCTACTGACGGTACATAAAATTTTAAATTAGGCTACAAAATTCCAATTCCCCTCCACTGAACTGAAACCTACTTCAACAAACCCATCGGCCATTGCAGTGACGACAAGCTCATCATCGACTTCCTCGCTTAGCATCTGGGACTCCCTTTTCTCTCGCCGTACCATGAGATCCAATCACCAACATCATCTCTTTCGCTCGGGGAGCCAATTTTGTTGTGGTTTCGAGTATAACCCTCGATTTTGATTTCCATAAAACTAGAGGAATCTCGCCTGTTAGAATTAATTGTTCTCTGAGTATTTAGCTCCGCAAGTTCAAAAGCCTCATGAAGTCACTCTGTTCCTTCAAATGCAAGGGGTATCTAAACAAATCCCTAATTCTCCTCGGAGAGATCAGAGGAGCCGATTACCAACACGCTTCCTACCATGGTTTCACCTCTGACAATGTGGAGGATTTAATTCCTCTAGTCATGCAGTGGATCGAATCGGCTATCGAGGAATTAATCGGACTGGGGGTGGTGAATTTCATAGTTCCTGGCGATTTCCCAAGCGATGCTTCCCTGCTTATTTGACAATGTTTTTTTTATAAGTTGATGAGATGTATATAAATAAGAGGAAAGAACAATCTGTACAATAGGGTTAGAGACAAGCCTCTACAACCCAGCAAAAACTTACAGAAAAAACATGAGAGGACCAGAAAAGCGGCCAAAAACAGAGGAAGTAAGATCTAAGAAGTAACCAGATTTGATGAGGTTTTTGAGCTCCAACCATAGCGATTACGACCCAATTACTAGCTGCATCGTCTACTACAACTGGTTCTCCAATCACCACAATAGAATGCTTCAGAAGGAAATTAGTCGGGTCCAAGAGCTCCACCCAAGTGTACAGATTAGGTATGGAGATTATTAGGAAGGAGAGAGATAGAAGGAAGATAGGAGAGGAGGGAGGAGAGAGAAGAGTGTTAAGAAATTAAGATTATTTTAATTTAAAAAGTAATTATTTGAATTTAAAATTAATTTTATATATTAAAATTATTATTTTATTAATATTTTAGCTGACTAGAATGTGTGACTCAACTGCCATGTCAACATTTAACAGAAAATTTGGACGGAATTGGACGGAAATATCTTTTGGAAATTTTCTGAAAAGATCGGTACCGAGTTGAAAATTTTGAAACGTTGTGTACCAAAATGAAATACGGCCAAACATAAGAACCAAAAAATTTCACACCTCGCATGTTAAGGCATCTAAGGCCCCTCTATATTAAGGCAATATTGGATGAAGTGCAGTGTCAAGGGTCTTGGTTGACAATGGTGCAACTGTGAATGTGATGCCAACAAGGACTTTGAAAAAGTTTGGTAAGAACACAGGTGACTTGATCCCTACTGAGGTGTTCGTCACCAGCTTCAATGGCGATGATGTTGCCTTGATTGTTCTAATTGTATCTTTCCATCCATATGTAGTGACGAATTCAGTTCCACCAGACCAGTGAGATATGGCCTCTGCAAGATGACGGCCAAAATACCACTTCGCAGATTTGTGAAGGTTTGAATGGCTTTATTAAGGTTTGGTCATTCTATTAAGTTAAAAGGATTAAACAAGGCCATGAATTTACTATTTTGGCCTAACATATCCTTCCCAGGGTGCTACCTTCTCATCAAGGATGGAAGCCTCCTCATCAGTAAGGATGTCTTCTCATCACAGAGGAAAGTCTCCCCATCAAGGAGGAAGCCTACCTATCGAAGAGGGAAGCCTCCTCGTCAAGGAGGAAGGCTCCCAATCAAGGAAGGAAACCTCCCTATCAAGGAGGAAGGCTCTCCATCAAGGAAGAAAGCCTCCCCATGAAGGAGGAGGGCACCCATCAAAGAGGGAAGCCTCCCCTATCAAGGAGGAAGCGTCCCCTATCAAGGAGGAAGCCTCCCCATCAAGGAGGAAGGCTCCCCATCGAGGAGAAAGCCTCCCCATCGAAGAGGGAAGCCTCCACCATCAAGGAGGAAGATACTCATCAAAGAGGGAAGCCTCCTCATCAAGGAGGAAGGCTCCCTATCAAGGAGGAGGGTACCCATCGAAGAGGGAAGCCACCTCATCAAGGAGGAAGGCCTCCCAACGAAGAGGGAAACTTCTACCTCCTCATCAAGGAGGAAGGCCTCCCCATCGAAGAGAGATGGCTCCTCGTCATGGAGGAAGGCTCCCCATCGAAGAGGAAAGCCTCCCAATCAAGGAGGAAGGCCTCCGCATCGAAGATGAAAGCCTCCCTATCAAGGATGAAGGCCTTCTCATCAAGAGGGAAGGAGGGAAGCCTCCTCATCAAGATCAAAGAGGGAAGCCTCCTCATCAACGAGGAAGCCTTCCCATCAAGGAGGAAGGCCTTCTCATCAAGAGGGAAGGAGGGAAGCCTCCTCATCAAGATCAAAGAGGGAAGTCTCCTCATTAACGAGGAAGCCTGCCCATCAAGGAGGAAGGCCTTCTCATCAAGAGGGAAGGATGGAAGCCTCCTCATCAAGAGGGAAGGAGGGAAACCTCCTTATCAAAAAGTAAACCTTGAGGCCGACTCCAAGGCTCCCCATCAAGGAAGAAGCCCCCCATAAAGAGGGAAACCCTAAAGATGACTCCATGTTGATGATGTCACCATGTCATCTTGCTCGCTAAGGGGAATCTAAGATCGACTCTATGATGATGATGTCATCATGTTGACCTCCTCGTCAAGAGGGAAGCATCATGTCGACCTCCTCATCATGACAAAACCCTAAGGGCTGACGTGGCCATATCAAAATCTAAGGTATCTTCATGAAGCCATCAACGTCTACTCAACCAAGGCAGTTGAAGAGTGGAAACTGCCACCACCATGATGATAGCCACGTTCAAGAGATAGGAAGTAACCTCTATGACAGTTATTTCCTCCACTTGCAGTGACCACTCATATTTTCCTATAAATATGAGAGGTATTCGACAGAGGCGCAGACACACAAGCAGACACTCTTCCCAAATTTCTACTTTTCTCTACAATTTCAGTTCCAGTAGTCATATTTATCTTTTCGTTTGGAGCTCTCTCAGAACCTTCATATGAGTAATAGTATCGGTATAAGTAGACATAGCCAAAAACATCAAACACCCTCATTCAAACTTTGTTTGGAGAGGTGTGAACCGTGTAATTAATCCTTGTTCCAAGAAGTCAAAAGAGCATTTATTGTGTTCAGACACTAGAGTTTCTACCACCAGCAACAAATTGGCACACTCGTGTGATGAACCCCCGGTGCCCTGGACCCGACCAGACCTGCCCTTTACTCGGAGCCAAGTCAAAACCTTCAAGACAAGGGTCACCGCCTATATAGGAGATTGGAGTCGAGCCAAGCATGAAGAACTGGACCAGAGGTTCATCAGAGAAGGATGCACCGTGCTGACCCTGATGACCGACGAAAATCCCATGAGCAAGACAAATGTCCGAAGGACACCGCCCGGGCCCCGGATCGCACGGACAACCAGCCCCTACATCGGACAACCAAGCTCATCACTCAGAACCTGGCGGACAAGTTGATGCCAGAAGAATCAGGAGGTCAAAAGCCTGGAGGAAAACCTCACTTGTCCGAGGAAATGCTGCCCAGTAAGCCAGAACCGCCCGGCATCACCAAAACCCTAGTATCGGGTCCGGAGCACTTGATGCCGAGCCGGTCACCAGCGCCGAAGGACGCCACCCCGGCCACCCGGAACCCACGGTAATTACAGAAATGCCACCGCACGGGTTCCGGGCACTTTTCCTTGCCGCGTCCGGAGTCCAGCCCGCTCCGGCGATTTTTCCTAGTCCCACCCGGCCAAGGACACACCGGCGTGCCCTAATCCGCCCGGATTAGGGTTTTTCCTAAATTCTGCCGGTTTAGGATTTTAACCTCGGACAACTTAGTTATTTTTAATATTTTCCTCGGCCTACATTTTAGGAATATTTTAGTTTTTTCCTTTTTTAGAGTTGGAGACGGCTTAGGCCACCCTTGAGCTATAAATAGAGGCCTCGGCCATCATTGTAAGACACGTTGAATGATAATTGAAATTTCAGAACATGTTCTTTTTCCTTCAAGTCTTTGCTCGTTGTTGCTTAGCTTAAGGTTTGGTTTATCATCAAAGGTTATCACCCTTTGTTTGTGGCACCAATTCGACTGAATACCTTGGGGTTCCTAAGTCTATACTTAGTGGATTTCAAGTGTTCTCCGCGGTTTCAAAGGTTAGGATTCGTGGAGCTGGTAGTATAGTTTTGGGTGTTGAGTCGATCCCTTCCTAGAGGAGGCGGTTCGCATCACGGTGGGACCTTGTGTTTGATATCATGGCTCCAAGGCGAAAGAACCCTGAAAGTGACCTTCCATCAGAATTCGTGGAGGAGCAAGTGGCCAACATTGAGCATGGCTAAACAACTGAAGATGTTGCCAGAATCCATGACCGCGACAAGGAGGCTAGGCCACAGCATGTGGTGCCAAGTGCTGATCTAGGCGAGGCAATCATGTCACTCCGCCAGAAAATGGTGGAGCATCGCCAACTCATGCAGGCTTCAATGGTAGGGAATGCCAGTCAGGTTAACTCTCAAATTGAGTCTTTAGGTTCTCATGTTGAAAGACGTTTAAGTCAAGTATTTGAAGAGTTAACAAAAATCAAACTGATTTTCAAGAGTTTAGAAATTTTTTAACGACGCCTTTAGTTCATTCTAGAGTCTTACCACCTAAAGGTCTAGGATCAATGAACTTTGGCATTGGGAATGTAAGCCCTCATCCTGCTAGTGGTCGGAATGGCCAAGTAGGACAACCTCTCACTTCCAGTGGCAAATCAACCACCTTCCCATCAACATGGGAATAATGACAAAAATCTTGCCACCACATCTACCCCCCATGTTGAGAAACTACCTACCCTAGGTTTTGCTCGACAATATATTCCAGAGGCTAGGCCATATGTGACCCCTGACCGTCCATTCAATATGGATCAAGTAACCACGTCCTAACGTGGAGGTACCCCTTGCATATCCACCACCACCAATACCACCCCAAGTCAATCGACATGGAATGGATCCAATAGGATTCATGCCACCACCCAGGAGGCAACCACCAGGGGTACATGATAATAATAATTTAAGGGAATAGGTGGCACAACTTCTCAATGAGCATATTGGCCTTGGAGGGAGACCAGCCATGCCGCTTGTATATCAAAAGCCTTATCCAGAGTGGGTGCATAGACACCATCATTTCCCTAGAGGCTTTAGGGTACCCGAATTTACCACCTTAATGGGGACCACTGATCAGACTACCGTGGAGCATGTTGGACAATTTACTGTTCAATGTGGTGATGTAGGTGACTTCGTCAAGCTTAGGTTGTTTGGAAACTCGTTGACAGGACCATCCTTTGCTTGGTACGTTGGCAGGACTTTCCTTCCAACTCCATACAAAGTTGGCAACAGATGGAGCATATCTTCAATGACCAATTCTATAGATTATGAGCCAGAGGTTTCCATAGCAGACTTGGCACGTATGCACCAGTAGCCAAGAGAGTCAATTGAGAGTTTCTTGATTAGTTTCAAGAATGCTTGAAACCGTTGCTTTGTCATTCTAATAGAAAGAGATTTTGTCAAGCTGGCTCAAGGAGGATTGAACTTCGAACTTAGGAAAAATTCCAGGATCAAGAGTTCTCCGACTTGTTCCAACTTATGTCATGTGTTGTTAGGTATGAATCTCTTCTCCACGAGGAGGATAATAGGAGGAATGCCTCAAGGGGGCAATATCTCCCAAATATGTGATTAGGGATGGTTAAAAATTGTGGTGGTTAGATAAATGAAATCGTATTTAATTTGGGACCATTTTAAATTACGATCCCAAATAAATACAAATTCGATCTCAGGTAATGCAGTTTCTTGTAGTGTCTAGTGAGCTCACTTGAACGAGAAATGTGGAAGTTGAGGAGATGGTTGCCATGTTTCTGCTGACGATAGGTCACAACGCCAAGAATAGAACATGTCAAGTCATATTCCATCGCTCTGGTGAGATAGCTAGTAGTACCATTTGAAGTGTTCTTGTCGCCATCCTAAACCTTCACACTTTGATGTTGGCCAAAGCATCGCTTATTCCAAATAATTGCACAGACCACCGATGGAAATATTTCAAGGTACTACATTAACTTTGTCATCACTACATTCGGTATATAGATCCTTGTGTGTTGTACATTAGTTATACATGTCTTCCATGTCCTCCTTTAATTTCACTACTAACTTGGATTATGAGTTGATGATGCCTGAGACTGTCAAGTGACATATTTGTAGCAACCATGTACAACTTGTCTCCAGAAATGATTATGTTGCGTACTTGGATACTAATTGGCTTTTTCGGCATTTCATCTTCCAAGGATGCCTAGGAGCACTTGACGGCACGATTGTGAGCGTCCGCACAACAACCACTAGTCAAGCTCGATTTCATACGAGGAAAGGCACAACATACATCAATATTTTGGTAGTCATTAACCCTAGGTTGCAGTTTACTTACTGTCTCGCGGGGTGGGAAGGATCCGCTCATGACAGCAGAGTCCTTTGAGATTCCCTTTCACAGCCAAGGGTTTAAGAGTTCCAGAAGGTGAGTTCAACCATAACTTACTACCCATGAATGTTCTGTCTACATAAACATAGCCATACACTTACTCCTTCTGTATATAAGGAAATTACTACCTATGTGATGCAGAGACATGAATGCGAAAGGGTTCCTGGCACCATATCGAGGCCAGTGATACCATCTGCAAGAATGGGGTGCGAACCAACCGACTAGAGCTGAAGAATTCTTCAACATGAAGCACTCCAAAGCGGGGAATGTTGTGGAGTGTTCATTCAGTATCTTGAAGATGAGGTTGGTGATGCTTCACGATACCTCATTGTACTCTCCCCGGATGGTAAGGATGTTCTTCACTGCGTGTTGTTTGCTACACAACTTCATACGTGCGAACGGTGGTCCGACGTTTTCGAACAAGCATATGTCCCACTAGTGTGCGAGGATACACCATATGTGGAGACAATGGAGATGCACCAGGCTATGTCGAATCGTCTGATGCTTGAACAAATTCAGGCATCATCTGTGTGAAGATATGTGGCAGATGAGAGGGCAGTAAGAGGCTGAACACCATTCTGTCTTCCCGAGTTACAGGTTATACACTTCAATTTCTGTTATCGTCTCCAGCTAGTCTTGTCGGCTTATTAACTGTTTCGTGAGTGGAGAAGTAATCGTTATGGATGTTAGTTTTCTACTTGTGTATGAACTTATTTATGTCCCATCCTCATGTGTTCTATGAACTGGTTTATGGCCTAAGAAATTGTGTTGTATGAACTGCTATATGGTCTACGAAATGTGTTGTATGAACTGATTTATGGTCTATCGTCATGTGTTCTATGAACTGGTTTATGGCCTAAGAAATTGTGTTGTATGAACTGCTATATGGCCTAAGAAATGTGTGTTGTATACTCAGATGTATGTCTGTAATCCCCTTGGTGGTATGAACTGCTTTTTGGCTGCAACCAATGTGTTCTATGAACTATGCCTAAGAACTGCTGTACCACCATACCCCCTCTCATTACCCAACAGTTACGTTGACCATGAATACACACATGTTTCATATAGAATGTTATGAACAGTGACAAAAAGTTGCTATACGTTAGACAACTAGTAGGAAGTAAATGATATTCACACTAACCAATGTTCACAGTGGTAGTCAGCTTAGCTGGTTCAGTAGAACTTGACCTTAGGTTGTCAAGTAATTCTTATCCACTGTAGTGAAATGTCTACTCAAGTTCAATGATGCAAGTGGTTGAACCTATTCAATGATGATCCGTACTTGGAATACTTAAAGCATTTATAAGCCCTTTCTCTTTTAGTAGTCCTCACTCTTCCTAATTACAACTTGAGTGCCCAGCTCGGTTTGATCGTACTGCACTGGCATGCTGCTATATTTCGACGTTTACATTTTTTGGTTCTGACTTGGTTGGCATTAGTGTTCCTTATTTAGTTTGCAGCTCTAGCAATGGATAAAAGTGGCAGTGAAGGCACAAGGGAGTACAAAAGCTGGTCAAAGACGGAGGAAGCGATGCTTGTTACGTGCATGTGTGAGCTAGTGGACGAGTGACACGTTGAGATGAGAAACTTTAAGTTAAGCAATCTGAAGGCTTTCGAGCTAGCGTATGATGCAAACCCGAATTCCAGGATGCACTCTACTCGCTGTCTGCACACTCAAGTCCAAGGTGAGCTACTTCAGAAACAAGTTTTGCGCTCTTCTTGAGCTGAAACATGCGTCGGGGTTCAGTTGGGACAAAGCTAGGGGATGTATTTGGTTGACGACGATGTTTTTAGCGGTTGGGTCAAGTTTTGGTATTCTGAACCTGATCGTAATTTGTATTGTCGATAATCATTTTTTCTATGTTATTGCTCTTTCGTGCCATGCTCTCAATGTTCTCATTCTTATTCCTTATGCTAATGCAAGTATATATGTATATATGATTATGGCACCGGTGGACTAGTTTCTAGTGAAGTTGTACTTTCTATATGTGTCCTAGTGAGCTTTAGGCGTTCTGATTATTGTTATTAGGGCTGTTAACGAACAGAGCCGCTCGAGATTCGCTCAGCGTTCGTTCGGGAAAAATGCGTTCGTGACTCGATTCGGTTCGAAGCAAGCATGTTCGCGAACAGGTTCGTTTATAAACGAGCCGAATCCAAGCCTAGTGGGGTTCAGCTCGGCTTGTTCGCGAACATGTTCGGTTCGGAAGCTCGACGAGCCTTGTTCGCGAACAGGCTCGTTTATTATTCACGAACAGTTCGTTAATGATATTCGCGAACATATTCGTGTAACAGTTCGTGAAATGGTTCGTTTATAAGTTTGTGAAAAAGCTCGTTAACTATATTCGCGAACATGTTCGATAAGAGTTCGCGAACATGCTCGTTAGTAACATTCGTGAACATGTTCGATAAGAGTTTGTGAAGTGATTCGTTTATATAGTTTTGTGAACAAGATTGTACGTATATATGTTCATGAACACATTGATAGAATTAAGACTAATTAACATATTTGTAATAATATCATTTAACTACTATAAATGTTAATCGAACGAATCACACTTTTACCACTAAATTTGGATTATGTGTAGAAAATAACTTTTTGTCGAGCAAGGCAATTAGACGTGATCAATATATAGTTGGGCTTTTGATTTGTTGATATATTTAAATTATCTATTGCATATTTGGCATGCTAACATATCATAAAGTTCAATGAATTAGGGTTCATAACAAATGATAGAGTTTAGTGAATTGAGTTTTACGATAATACATTATATAGTATAGTGAATTAGGGTTTGACAATAACACGTTATAGACTTAGTGTTATGAACTTAATATTATGTAGATCTGAATTGACATTATATCTTACTAATTTTAGGGTTTAGGGTGTAGGGTTTAAAGCTTAGGGTCTAGGGTTTAGGGTTTAGGATTATGTTGATATGAATTGACAATATCACAAAAATAGTTATATAGTATAGCGATATAGGGTTTGATAATAACATGTTATAGACTTAGTGTATTTGAACTTAGTATTATGTTGATATGAATTAACATTACATCTTGCTAGGTTCAGTGTTTCGGGTTTCGGGTTTAGAGTTTAGGGTTTATGATTACGTGGATATGAATTGACGTTATAACTTAACAATGTTGATTGTTAAGATGTAAATATTGATTTCGGGTCCATTAACATAGTTCATAACTATGTTTATCTATCAAACGTTTGACGTGTTATAAATTTTAGTGAATTAGGGTCTCACTATATTACGTTATACAGTTTAGTGAATTAGAGTTTGATAATAACACGTTATAAGTATATGAACTTATGGTTATATTGATATGAATTGACATTATAACTTAGGGTTCATGGTTTAAGATTATGTTGATATGAATTGTCGCTATAGAGTTTAGTAAGTTTTTTTTTAAAATAGAGAATTTAGTAAGTTGATGTGTTCATTAATTATAATTTAGATTAGACTTTTTATATTTAAAATATAATTTTTCGTGAGTTTATGAGGTTATTAATTATAAATTAAAATTTAAAAATAAATAAATAGATCATGCATTATTAATTATTGGAAACTTGAAAATATAAAAAATATATAAAAAAGTATAATTATGACAAGTCACCAAAAAAATTCATAAACTTATTCCACGATTCCACCTAATTTATTCCTAATTTTAAATTCATCCGTTAATCCTAATTTTATATTCACAAACTTATCCCACAAAAAAAAAATGAACTAAACGAGTCGAGCCGAACTATAAAAGAGCCTACTTTTTTTAAACGAGCTCGAATTAGCACATGAAACGGGTCGGCTCGTTTAAAGGTTCGTTTACGAATCTTAACGAACGAACTCGATTCGAGCTCGAGCTCTGGCTCATTTCAAGGTTCGTTTACTGAACTTAACGAACGAGCTCAAATCGAGCTTGAGCCGATCCCGAATCGAGCAAATTCTTAACGAATCAAACTCGAGCAAATTCTTAACGAATCGAAGTCGAGCAAATTCTTAACGAATCGAACTCGAGCAAATTCTTAACGAATCGAACTCGAGCTCAATTATCGAAGCTCGATTCGAATCCGAGCCGAGCTCGAGCCGAGCAAAAATTAAACGAGCCGAACTCGAGCCTGAGGGAGTTCGGCTCGATTCGGCTCGTTTGCAGCCTTAATTGTTATGTTGCGTGTTCCTTTGTAGTCGGTATGATCTTTACTTCTGAATATATGATTGCTTCGTTACAGAGTCATCCCAAGGCAAGTGGGCTGAACAACAAATCCCTTCCATTTTGGGATGACCTATATTTTTCCTTTGGTGCTGAGATGGCCACCGGAGCGGATGTAGTGCAGCCCGGAGACGCAACCAGGAAAGTTCACTCACGTGGTGGAATCTCTTCGCTAGCGGGCGTTGATGTAGAGAAAGTTAACTCGTACATGATACCAAGCAACGTTGACCACAATGCTGTGATGGGAGACTTGATTAACCAGGGGATCGATGTGCACGCAAGCAGTCTCAAGGACATCGAGGCCGAGATCACCTCCAAGAATGCGGCTGCCAAAGGGAAACAAACCGAGACATCTTTGGGAAGTAAACGACCGAGGAAGCTGTTTACGGAAGACGACCGAGCACGGATTGCTACTACTATGGCAACAACTTCTTACAACATTGCGAAGATCGCAGATAGTTACTACATCGAGGGTGAATTGGCCGTGCGTCGGCAGAGCTTGTACCAAGAACTATCAGGCTTTCCAGACTTGAACCATGCTCAAGTGAGGATGATAATGAGGCACCTAAATCGTGATGATGGGGACGCTACCACTTACTTCCAGCTGCCATCGAGGGAGGAGAAGCTAGCATTTGTGTGGTCCTTCTTGGGGTGCAGTGAGAGGGATGCGTATGCAGAAGAGGCACGATACACGAGTGTCATCTTCACTTTGTAGTCGTGGAGGTTGATGGTTACTCCACGAATGGAATTGGTGTTCGTATGCAGATGGTGCAAGATACACGAGTGTCATCTGCATTATATTTGCAGGATGACATGTATCTTATTTATGGATGATCAGATTGTAGTTTATTAATCTACGTTGGATGTTTGTAGTACTATGTATGGAAGAAGGTCCGAGTATGGATCTAGTTTGTGTACTAATATGTACGTCTATGGAACATGGTGTACTGACATTTGGTTCTAGTTTGTATAATATGAATGGAATGTATATGAGTGGTAATGAAGCCTCATTTTATTAATGAAAGGGTCTTTATCTTATTAAAAGTTTATTGTACAATGTTATCAATTTAGAGAGCATGCTGTGAAAACAGAAGAGTACTTGTTGGCAATAGGTTCGAGAAGATCATACGAAGCTTCACTACCTTGACCCCTTGGTCGAACTATCTAAAATAAAAAAATTCCAAGCATATTCTCCAAGCAAGTAACTCTATCATCGATGATCGTATCCCCACAGGTGTTGACACAGACCAAGGAACGTATACGCGATTCATGGAGTTCTTCCTCAAGCATCGTTACTCGCAAATTCAGGACTTCATTTTCCTGCCGTAACATATAATTTTCCAGCTCGAGTGTTGTAAGGCGTGGGGGTTGTACCGTATTGATGGTGTATACGCTGGCATCATTGACGAGCTGGCATGCGTCACACCATTGAAAGAACCCACAACCACGCTGTCCATATACATCACAGTCGAATACCCAATTCAATGGTTCAATGTTTCCTAAGAACCCGAAATGTGGATGGAAGCACGTTTAGAAAACCGTACCTTACTCGACCAGTTGCAACAACCAAGGAACTCCCGCTCAGGATTGCTAAATGTTTTGGATGTCCAGATGATGACCCGATCTCCATAATAGCAGATGTTATCACCCCCAACCCTATTTGGCTTCTTTCGCTGCCGATGAGCATTGTTGAATGGAGTATTGGTGAGGTATCTGTGGACAGGCAATGAACAGCAGGTGGATTTTTGTATGTTTAGATTAGTAAAAGGTAGGAGTGGACAAAGGGTAGATGACTACGAATAAGGGCGTATATGTCATTTTATAAGACAAGATATTGTTGACAATTTTAAATAATGTCGTACCAATACAGGGGGAAGTGAAACAAATGATACATTTCCACTTTACAAAATTGAATCATAAACAAAACTTCCACTATGTTTTCCAATTTACATTCCCCTTTTCCACACCTCCGAAACAAACGACCCCTTAATGAATTTAGAAGCACTCATCTTCCCCTTAACCCCTTAAGCCTCTAGCTATACCACTTCACAAACTTGAAACTATTTCTTGAAAAGCTTATCTTCAAAGCCAAGGAAAACAAATGAAAGGATGAGCTTAAAGAAAGAAAGAAAATAAGATAAGGGGATAACTTAGATGCCTATAAGGAAAAGTGGTAAACAGAAAGAGTTAAAATATGATTACATGCAGGATGAAGTAGAGAAATAGAGAGTGATATCAGTTAGTGCTTATGACTATGTGTTTGCTAGAATACATATAAGAAAAGGAAAAGCAAGAGCCCTCTCCTGGAGCAGTCATCAAATCCATCAGCTCACCCAAGGCAAGGCAGTCATCAAATCCACCGGCTTACCCAAAGCAGGGTAGTCATTAAATCCAGGTGACCCAGCTGGCATGGTTCGGGTTACAGGAGCTTGTCAATCCCCGCAACTTGTCTATCGCAAACTGGACTCGAATTCCTTTCCTTTGTGTTGATTTCAGGTTGGGTACGTAGTCCAATCTTGGTTCAACATGTGAATATTTTTTAAGGGATTAAGAACATCTATTAGGATATGAAACGTCCCGTTTCATATCTAATTTGACTGTTAGTTTAGTTTGTTAGTCTGTTAGGAGAGTCAGTTAGTTTGTTAGACTTTCAGTTACTGAACTTCCTATATATGTAACTTCAGTCCTTTCAATAATTAAGTTTTCACTTTCCATTCTCTTAAACTTGACATGGTATCAGAGCCTCAAAGGGCCTAAACTCTCCGTTTCATTCGTTTTTCTCTCTCTATTCTTGTTTCCATGGCTCCAGAAGCTTCTACTTCCGTTCCTCCGACGGCGACACAGTCTCCGCGACGGATTCCTCAAGTCCTTACTTCATCCATCCATTTGAGAACTGGGGGCAGTGCCTGGTTTCGGCGGTTCTTATTGAAACCAATGGGAAAGATCGATGGTCTTGGTTTTTGCAGGGAAGAACAAACTAGGTTTTGTGGATGGATTGATTCCAGTCCCGGCGCCGACTGATTCAGTTTATCCTTTGTGGACGCGTAACAACCAGCTACTGCTCAGCTGGATTCACAGAAGCGTCTCTCCTTCGATTGCTCAGAGCATATTATGGATGGAATCTGCTCGAGACGCGTGGTGCGAGCTTAAAGAAAGATTTTCACAGGCGGACGCTTTCCGTATTACAGATCTTCAAGAACGGATCTTTGCCTTCAAACAGGTTAATCAATCGGTTTCAGAGTATTTCACCCAGCTCAAGTCTCTTTGGGATGAGTTAGCAAATTTTCGTCCGATCCCTGCGTGCGATTGTGCTCCAGTGTGTTCTTGCATCTTGGTGTCGATTCGTGCCTATCAACACACCGATTTCGTCATTCGGTTCTTGAGGGGTCTCAACGATTCTTTTGCTTCTGCACGTTCGAGTATCATGCTAATGGAGCCTTTGCCTTCTGTTAATCGTGCTTTCTCTATGATGCTGCAGCAAGAATGCAGATAACTTCGGTTCCTTTGCAGATTTCCTCTCAAACCGAGAATATGGTCTTCTTAGCCAGATCTGGTGGGAACTATGCTCCATGTCCCACAGCTCAGTTCAAGCTTAAAGGGAAGAAGTCGGTCTGTAGCTATTGTGGGTACATTGGTCATACCGCTGAGGTTTGTTACAAGAAAAATGGCTATCCTCCGGGCTATAAGCCACGTCCTCGCGTTCAACCTCAAGCTCATTGTGTGGGTGCCTATGATGATCGTCCTCCTGTGGTTCCTGCCGCGGTTTCGGATGCTCCCATCACTCTTAGTCGATCTGACTGGACTCAGTTTCAGCAGCGTTACAACCAGATGGCTCATTTGGTGAATCAGCTGCAAGCTCATATGGTGCAAGCTCAGTCCTCAGCTCACGTGGTGCAGCCTCAGACTCAAAGCCAGATGGTGTTGCGTCCTCCTTCTCCTTATGCTTCTCCACAGGCTGATCCAGTAGAGCTGATCTCTGAAGCTGCTCATACTGTTCGGGTCAATTTAGCAGTCACTGACCAAGCTGGTCCATCTGGTATGCCTACTACTTTGACCTACACTCGCTTGCTTTCTCCTTGGGTCCTAGATACAGGGGCTACCGATCACATAGTATGTGAAAAAGGTTTCTTTAATGATTTTGAAACCATTTCTGGTATTTCAGTTCAATTACCTAATGGCTCCAAGATAAGGGCTATTGGGCGAGGAACTGTCATTTACAGTTCAACTTTGGTTCTTACTAATGCCCTTTATGTTCCAGATTAAATTCTATTTTCTCATGACCACTGTTTAATCCAGGAACATCCCAGTCTCAACACGATTGGTTCAGCTAAACTGAGGAATGGATTATATGTGTTGTCTTCATCATCCTCAACTGATTGTGTTGTAGCTGCCATTTTTTCTGCTTCAGATTACAATTGTAAGCAGCATGATTTTAACATTTGGCATTATCGCCTTGGTCATATGAGCTTACACCGTATGCAATGCTTGCAATCTGTAATTCCTAGTATAGCTATCAATAAAAGCACACATTGTTCTATATGCCCTTGTGCTAAGCAAAAGCGTTTATCGTTTCCTATTAGCACCTCTGTCTCGAGCTTTTGCTCTTATTCATGTTGATATCCGGGGACATGCTTCCACAGTTTCGATAACAGGTCATAAGTATTTTCTGACCATCGTTGACGATTATACAAGAACCACTTGGGTTCATTTACTGACTGCCAAATCCGAGGCTCGTGCCTTTCTTATTTCTTTTTGTGAAATGGTGTATAATCAGTTTAATTCTTCTGTCCAAATAATTCGAAGTGATAATGGCAGAGAGTTCTTCATTCCAGATTTTTATGCTTCAAAGGATATAATACATCAGACTAGTTGTCCCTATACGTCACAACAGAATGGGATCGTAGAACGCAAACATCAACATATCCTTAGTGTTACTAGGGCATTACTTTTCCAAGCTTTCTTACCTCCACAATTTTGGAGCTTTGCAGTACAACATTCTGTCCATTTGATTAACAGGACTCCAACTCCTGTTTTGCAAAACAAGACGCCTTATGAACTGTTGTATAAGGTGGTTCCAGATTATAATAATCTTTGAGATTTGGGTTGCCTCTGCTATGCAACTTATACTGGTCCTTACCAATCGAAACTTGCTCCAAGAGAAATACCTTGCTTGTATCTTGGCAATGCTGTCAATACTAAAGGATATCACCTTTTTAATTTGTCAACATAGGTTGTTTTCACATTAAGGGATGTTGTTTTTTATGAAACAATCTTTCCCTTCTTTCAAATCAATAACACTACCAAAGAGCCTCATACGGATCTCTCTTTACCAGTTCATATACCTCCTCTTCCAGATTTTGATTCTGAGCACAATACTCATTCTCTTGTCAATGATTCTGCAGTTCAGAACACTGCTAAAACTCAGCTACCTACTGATGATTCGGCTTCTTTGAATCAACCTCCTCTGATCTAAGAAAATCTTCACGACAGCGTACTCAGCCGACATATCTCACCAATTTTCAGTGTAATCTCGTTCAAACTAATACCTTGAACAAACACAGAGCTAATACTTTGTATCCCCTTAACACGGTTCTTACTTATTCTCAATTATCTTCCAATCATAAAGCTTTAAGTGCTGCAATTACTGTTAATTCTGAACAAAAGTCCTATAAAGAAGCAGCTAGCTCTGCTGAATGGCTCAAGGCCATTAATTCAGAATTGACATCTCTTCATCAAACCAAAACTTGGATTATAACTGATTTACCTTCCAATAAAAAACCCATAGGCTGTAAATGGGTGTTTAGGATCAAATACAAATCTGACGGCACGATTGATAAGTACAAAGCTCGATTAGTAGCAAAAGGGTATACTCAAACTCCTGTAATCGATTACTTGGATACCTTTTCTCCGGTAGCTAAAATGACAACAGCCCGTGTTATGCTAACCTTGGCTTCGATTAACAACTGGCATTTGGAACAGCTGGACGTTAATATAGCTTTTCTTCATGGTGACCTAACCGAGGACATTTACATGAAGGTACCTCCAGGTTTACAGTTGCTCCCTTCTGAAAATGGAAAAGTTTGTAAACTTATGAAATCACTGTATGGCCTTAAACAGGCTAGTCGTCAATGGTTTGCAAAATTGACTGCTTGTTTAGTTGGTTTGGGATATACACAAAGTAAATCAGATTATTCCCTATTTGTTAAAAAGGCTACTAACAGCTTCACAACTCTTTTAGTTTATGTTGATGATATGATCCTAGCAGGTACCAGCACAGATGAGATTCAATCGGTCAAGGATCACCCACCACACAACACCTCCAAGCTTCTCACAGATTACTGAGATATCTAAAGGGTACTGTCGCACATGGCCTCTTCTTCTCCTCTACTTCAGCGATCAAGATTCATGCCTTTTGTGACTCCGATTGGGCAGGCTGTCTTGATACTCGTCGCCCAACTACTGGTTTCTGTACATTCCTCGGTGACTCATTGATTTCATGGAAAAGCAAGAAGAAAACAACGATTTCAAGGTCTTCTGCAGAGGCTGAGTACAGAGCTATGGCTTCGGCAGCAGCAGAACTTCAATGGCTACAATTCTTATTCACTGAGCTTCACATCATTGTTCCTCAACCCTATCTTCTCTACTCAGATAGCCAGTCTGCAATAAAAATGGATGAGAATCCCGTTCAGCACGAAAGAACAAAACATATTGAGCTAGATGTTCATTTTGTTCGAGATAAAGTTCAGGATGGTTTCATCCAACCTTAATACATTTCCACTACTCAACAGCTGGCGGATTCGTTCACTAAATCACTTCCGATTCAGACTTTCCATTCCTTAGTCTACAAGCTCAGTCTTCTCTCGATCCATGCTTGAGCTTGCGGGGGGGGGGGGGGGTTAGGATATGAAACGTCCCGTTTCATATCTAGTTTGACTGTTAGTTTAGTTTGTTAGTCTGTTAGGAGAGTCAGTTAATTTGTTAGACTTTCAGTTACTGAACTTCCTATATATGTAACTTCAGTCCTTTCAATAATTAAGTTTTCACTTTCCATTCTCTTAAACTTGATAACATCTTACCGATGAATAGAGATGGGAGTGTCTCCTTGGTCATCTACTTGGTAGGCTAATGCTATGGTGGCATTCTAGAAGCTAGTTTTTATAATGCGACAATCAACACCACAATCACTTATATAATGGTATAGATATTTAACCAAAACTATTTTCAAAACAAATGATAAGAAGTTGATGTCGCTCGACAAGCTGGTCATTGTTAGGGTTAAATACAAGTTGTGTCAGTTTGTACCTCTTCTATTTTGTTTGAAAAATAGATATGTTATAACATTCATTCTATTGTCGTTATAGTCATATTACAAAATCCCTAACTTCGTTATTTCAGAGACCGCTACGAGTTAGGTTAGTTATTGTCCTTGAAAGCCAATGACAGCCGGGAGGAGGAAGACGGGTATATTAGGGTTGGTGAACTAAGGATGTCGGTGGGAGAGAGATTAACGGTCAACGGTTGGGAGAGAATAGTTGAAGTTAGATACATGAGATACAGAATAATAGATTATCTAATATTTACTATTTGAAATAGAAAAATTAATTGATAACTGAAATTAAAATACTTTTAACGTGTTACCATACGCACGTGGCAATGAATGCTTACGTTGCATGGTGGTCTATCTGACTTTAACGATAGACTAATGAAAATAGTAACAAAAGGACCAACTTGTTAAACTGGTTATAGTAGGAGGAGTAAAATGAACATTTCGTAGTAGAGAAAAATGTTCGTTAACTTGGTAAAGTAGAAAGGAACAAAACACCAATTTTTTCCTTTCAAAATAGAGTCCAACTTTGACTATTTTTCTTCTCCCCCTGATATGAACTGATTCGTAACCGTGGGCGGCGACCCTATACCAGTAAGCTAATGACAAAGATGACGAGTCTAACCTTAGTAACCGGTGGTGGATAGGACTTGGACCCGCTAGCTATAAAGAGCTAGGAACCCTAAGTATCAAGTCGAAGGTGCCACACCAAGGGGAGTTACCTAAGATGATAAACCAAACCTTAAACAATGTAACAACGAGCAAAGACTTGAAGGAGTAAGAACAAAAGTTCTAAAATATCTTGTTTTAATTTGATCAAAGGTTGTCCCTTGCAATGATGGCCGAAGGCCTCCTTTTATAGCACAAGGAACGGCCTAGGGCTTCTCCTATTCCTATTCAAACTCTAAGTCTAAAATAATAAAGAAACAAAAGAGAGTCCTAATTGAAATACTAAAAAGGAAGGAAATCCGAAAATAAAGGAATAAAACTCCTAAAACAGCTAAGTCCTAAATCGGTAAGGAAACTCTAAGGTGGACGTGTCCATGCTTGGAAAGGATTAGGGTTTCCGTGTCCGTGTCCAAGTAGGAATAGGTGTCCGTAGCTGTGTCCGTCTTCTCCGTGTTTCCTACTCCTAAAAGGACTTGGAAACACGGGCTTCAGCTCGTGGCATGAGTAATCCTGAACCAGATAGGAACCTGATCACGGTTGATTTCTAGGCGCCACCGGTTTCTAGGCACGGTTCTAGGCGCCACCAGGTGTCTGTCCTCCTTGATTCCTTCTCCGAAATGGACTTGGCAGAGTGGAGGCTAATCCTTAGGACTTAGGGAATCCTCGTGGCTGAAGGATTTTTGAAAGGCACACGTACTTTGGTGGCTCGACTCTAAGCGCTCTTGGCATGGGCCCTGGCTTCGGCCTTGGGCTGGTGTTTGGCTCGGCCCTGGGCCGGTGTCTGGATCGACGCTATGCCTATGCCTGGCTCGGTCTGGGGGTCGTGTCTAATTCGGCCTGGTGCTCGTCTGTCTTCGGTTGGGGCTCGGTGGCAGCATCTGTTTTGGTATGGCCTTAGGCTCCGGCTCGGCCTCAGTTTGTCTCGGCCCTCTGTTGGGCTCCAGCTTAGGTCCTCAGCTCGGCCCTTCCTTCGGCCCTGGCATGGGCCCTGGGCCGGGGCGGTCTAGGGCCTTCAGTTCTAGTATGGTTGGGCCTTCTCTGGGGCTCGGTCAGCATCATCTTCTGGGCCCTAGGCTGGGGGTCTAAGGCCTTCAGTTCTAGTATGGTTGGGCCTTTTCTCATGAGCATCTGATGACACTCGATTTGACGTGATTATCAGCCTCATTTAAGTGACATTTCCTTGCTTAAGACATGGTTTTTAGGGTAGAATAGCGAATATTCACTCAACTACTCTATCTCGTGCCATTTGTGTTACTTTGGCCCGTTTCTGGTCTATTGATGGTTTTCTAGTGTTTTCATGTTAGCACAGGTTTTGCCGTCAAATAAAGTAGCCAAGGACGTGTCTAAGGGTGACTGTGGAACCTCGAGGATCGCAACGACAATCGATCCAAGGATGCAAATCAGTTCGAACCAAAATCCTGGTTCCATTACACTGAGTTTTCGGCGAAAATCCCCAGGTTTTTTGGCGAAAACACTCAAGAAGAAATTCGGCTGAGTTCAACTCAGACGTGAGTATTTTACGGCGAAAATTCCAAGTTTTGCCGAAACTCGGTGGTCTCAGAAATCAAGTAGAGTGAAAGCCAGAAAGACGTCACGAATTTTCGGCAAAATATCCCTTTGGATTTTGGCGAAATTCCAAGTGAAAATCGCGTATTAGGGTTATAGATACTTTACGGTCGCCAATTCAAGATAACTCTCATAATACCAATAATCCAATTACTTCTGATTAAGAGTTATGGAGTAGAGTTAGAGTCGAAGAGCAGGAAGAGATGTGACGCCATCCCTTTCATCTCGAAGACTCGGAGCTAGATTGCAGATACGAAGATCGAAGTTCTGCCGGAGTCGTCTTAATTAGGTTTTTCAGATCCTTTTCTGTTCTTCCACTGTTCAAGATGAACTCTGTCTTTTCCTTTGATTCTTTTGTTATGAACATGAGTAGCTAAACTCGTAGAGCTTAGAGTAGATGAACCCTAAGTGACCCAGGGCTTTAAAGCGACACGGATCGGCGGTGATTAGATTCAAAGTTCAATCAGTTTCTCTTTCATGTTTGATTTGTTCTTCATTGTTCATGTTTCTTGTCTGGATTGATCACCTAGATTAGATTCTTGTTAAGCTAAGGATAGAAGCGAACGCTCGCCTTACTTTAAAACATCAAATTGAACAATTAACCTAATCATTGGAGTGTGCCTTTCGTGGGAACCAGTTAGGGTTAATCCACTGCAAGAGTAACTCATAAATCGTGAGTAATTGCACCAGTTAGTTAAGTCGTTGCGAGAGGCGACCGTACCCGGGCGGTTAATTAATCTTGGTAGCTAGATCGGATAGAGCGAACGTTCGCCAGTCTAAAACCTAAGGGTAAGGAGTTATGGTGGTGTCTTAGAATTGATTGAACGAGAATCGAAATCCGCTGATCTGTTGATTGCCAATGCTCTGGTGAACGAAGGGGGATTCAAAGTCTAAGCTTGTCTGTCATCTTTGCTTAACCAACCAATCTTTCAATCTGTTTTCAGTTTTAATTTTTAATTTCCATGCATTTCTTAGAATTAGAACTCGTGGAACTCACACCACGCACAAAGTGTTAAACCTGAGTAATTTGCCTTTATATTTGAGTAGTCAATTGTTAGAAGACCCGTGGAATACGATCTACCCTAGCTTTTAGCTTGGTAGTTATTTGATCAACCGCTCTACAACGTCTCATCAGCATCTCCTTGTATCCTTGGTGTCGCGCCTTGCTCCCTAGTTTCTGGTGTAGGTGGGGAAGTGGTGCCTAGGAGTGGTAGTCACGTCAGCCCTCGTGAGCCGGGTCACGCCATTCCCCTCTTCTTGGAAAAGATTCATCCTCAAATCTGTATAATCATAAACACCATACAAACGGAGCAAGTTAGTAACATGAAGATTGGTTTTTACACCACACGAATCAAATAAATTGAATATAAAAATATAGGGAAAGATTCGTGGAGGTATAGTGAGTTCATCTCCTTCAGGTAGCATCTTGGAGTTTCTCAGCCCGGAGAGTCCCTTCTCTGGATAGTGGACTCGTATTAGTGCTCCTGAATGGGTTTCCGTAGTCTCTCGGCTCTTGTCGGCACTTGGTGTGTATTTGGCCATCTGGTGCTTGGTGTTTGTACTAGTTCCCTCGTGTATATGTTCGACCCTTCTTATCCCATATGTAACTATGACACTATTGAAAATCAAGGGTGAAGAATGCAATGAATTCAAATGATTAATTCCATAATTAAGATCGAAAAGTGCATGCTTAGTTTCATGAGACCTAACACGTCTAGGGTTGATTTTAGGACATGGCAAACAACCTATCCAGCTTGTGAAATTCTTGCTGGTGGCAAAGGATATGTAGTAAGGTTTATCTAACATCTTATCACGTCTAAGTATAGAAAATGGATACGTTACAGTGATTGGTTTAATGGCTTGATGGACACCCTTTGCTTGAGTGATGAGCATTCAGCTCCAAGTTGATTTGGGGCTCATGGCTGGGCTCGAATGGCTCCTTGCTTGGTGTCTCGTGGGTGAGCTTGTCCTTTGGTTCCTGCAATAAGAAAGAAACACTAGAAAACGAAGGGTTAGGGTTAGGGCATTCCTTGTTAGAGATTTCCATTAAAGAATTCTTGGCGATCGGGCTTGTTTCCTCTCATGGGTCCTCACTATTGGGTTTTCTCTTCTCTCAGACTCACTCTTTTGAGCTCTTTGATCTCGTGGATCTTTTAATTATGTGCACTCGTGGGCTCACTCTTTTCTTCTCTCATCTATCGTTTCTTGAGCGCACTCTCTTTCTTCTCTCGACTCGCCTTTCTCTCCATTTGATCCTTTAGGATTTTGGTTGAGGACAAGGGCTTGAGCTTGTGCACGGAGTCTCCATGAGTTAGGCGATATCTATTGGTCCTCCCATAATGCTTAGACTACTTATCGAACTGCCATGGCCATCCAATTAATATGTGGGCAGATTCCATAGGAACAATATCACAAAGGATTAGATCTGTGTACCTTCCAAAGCTAAAGGGCACATGAGCTTGTCGTGTCACCCTTAGCTCTACACAGTTGCTGAGCCAATGTAGCTTGTAGGGATTAGGGTGCTTCTGAGTTGGAAAGCGTCCCACCACTTTTAGGCTGACCGCATTGGTGAAACTTCCTCCATCGATCACCATGTTGCATACACACCTTGTGTAGAATAGGTTGTCCCTCTGCTCCCATCCATCCTCCTTGGGTGTGGCACTTAGAATCTGTCATGAGATGGATGAGAACAGTGTGGTGTGATCCGGCAGTAATTGGGGACTGGTGCTGCGCTGGGGCCAGGGTCGGAGCCTGGGGGCTGTGCCAGGACTGGGGCCTAGGTTATGGGGCTGCGCTGGGGCTGGGGCCTTGGTTAGGTCAGGACTGGTGCCTGGGTTGCGCCTTGGTTGGCGCTGTGCCGGTACTAGTGCCTCCATAGCCGTCATTCTCTCATCTGCCATGGTTAGTAAATTGAACAAAGGCCTCCCAAATCTCTCAACTAAAATTATGAACTAAACTCACACACTCTGATTTTACCACTCGTGTTTGATATTTAAGTATGCACTCAAATAGGTTTAAAAATCAGAAACAAATGTTCAAGCTCAAGTTCAAGTAGTTGCAAGTTTATTCAAAGCTACCAAGTTCAAATTTATCAAATCGTAAAGCACAAACAAACTTGAAAACCTAGGATTATATCTATAGCCACAAGTACTATCCTTGCTACGACTCATCTATCAAAGCAATTGCCAGTCAGTAGTCTTAGGGTCGGTTCAATGGTTAGAAAACAAAAGCAACGAAAGCTTGTAAAAATAAAAAACTCCCCCTCTTCTTAAGATCAACCTATAACGAATTTGGCAAGGTGGCCTTGCTTTGTTTGGGTCTTATATATATTTTTGACCTCTTTATATTTTTCTTTTTTCTTTTCTTTCTTTTTGTATTTTCTTCTGATGATGGCCACCAGCTTTTTCTGACTTACAATTTAACTGAAAACACGAACAAACAAATCAGTAAATAACTATGAAACTATTTAGGGGTTTTCATTTTTTTTTAAACAGTAAAGATAAAGGGATAGAGTTGGTCCTAATGTTGAACCTCGCTCTGATACCAGTTGGTAAGAACCGATCCGAAACCGTGGGCGGCGACCCTATACCAATAATCTAACGACAAAGACGATGAGTCTAACCTTAGTAACTGGTGGTGGATAGGACTTGGACCCACTAGCTATAGAGAGCTACCCTAAGTATCAAGTCGAAGGTGCCACACCAAGGGGAGTTACCCAAGATGATAAACCAAACCTTAAGCAATGCAACAACGATCAAAGACTTGAAGTTGTAAGAACAAAAGTTCTGAAATTTCTTGTTTATATTTGATTAAAGGTTGTCCCTTACAATGGTGGTCGAAGGCCTCTTTTTATAGCACAAGGATCGACCTAGGACTTCTCCTATTCCTATTCGAACTCTAAGTCTAAAATAATAAAGAACCAAAAGAGAGTCCTAATTGAAATACTAAAAAGGAAGAAAATCCAAAAATAAAGGATTATAAAACTCCTAAAATAGCTAAGTCCTAAATCGGCAAGGAAACTCTAAGGTGGTCGTGTCCATGCTTGGAAAGGATTAGGGTTTCCGTGTCCGTGTCCAAATAGGAATAGATTTCCGTAGCCATGTCCATCTTCTCCGTGTTTCCTACTCCTAAAAGGACTTGGAAACATGGGCTTCGGCTCGTGGCGTGAGTAATCTTGATTCAGATAGGAATCCTGATCACGGTCAAATTTCTAGGCGCCGCCGGGTGACATGACCTTCATGTTTTCCTTGATTCCTTCTCTGAATTGGACTTGGCATAATTGAGGCTCATCCTTAGGACTTAGGGAATCCTTGTGGCTGTAGGATTTCTGAAAGGCACACGTACTTTGGTGGCTCGGCCCTAAGCGCTCCTGGCATGGGCCTTGGCTTTGGCCGGTGTCTGGCTCGGTGTTGTGCATGTGTCTGGCTCGGTTTTGGGGCTGTGTCTGATTCGGCCCGGTGCTCATCTGTCATCGGTCGGGGCTCGGTGGCAGCATATGTTTTGGTACGGCCTTGTGCTCTAGCTCACCTCAGTTTGTCTCGGTCCTATGTCGGGCTCCAGCTTAGGTCCTCGGCGCGGCTGATGATCTGTAAAACAGTGATCAAATACTACTAAGCTAAAAGCTAAGCAGATCGTATTCCACGGGTCTCTTCTACTTGTTTACTCAAATATGTTGGCAACTCTATTCGGGATTAAACAACTCGCGCGTGGTGTGAGTTCCACGACTTCTATACTAGGATGCAAGAAAACTAAAATGAAATTAGAATGCAGAATGATTGGTTGATTGACTTAGACAGACGACAGACAGGCTTAGATTTCGAATCCCCTAAGATCATCAGAACATTGCCGATCACAAGACTAGCGGTTTTCATTTCTCATTCACTCAATTTCTAAACACCACCATAACTCCTTACCGTTAGGTTTAAGACTGACGAACGTTCGCTCTATCCGATCTAACTACCAAGATTAATAAATCGCCTGAGCTTTCGCTTCTTGCAATAGAGGAACTAACTGTTGTAATTACTAGTGATTCATGAGTTACCCTTGAAGCGGATTAACCCTAACTGGTTCCTACGAAAGGCACACTCCAATGAATAGGTTAATTGTTGATTTGTGTTTTAAAGTGAGCGAACGTTCGCTACTATCCTTAGCTTAACAAGAATCTAATCTAGGTGGCCAAACCAGACAAGGAACACGACAACAAAGAACAAACCGAACATGAAAGAGAAACTGAATGAACTTCGAATCTAATCACCGCCGATCCGTGACCGCTTGATGAGCTATAAAACAGTGATCAAATGCTACAAAGCTAAAAAGCTAAGCAGATCGTATTCCACAGGGTTTCTTCTAATCGTTTACTCAAATATGCTGGCAATTTATTCAAGTTTGAACACGTTGTGCGTGGTGTGAGTTCCATGAATTCTAGACTAAGATGCAAGAAAATTAAAATGAAATTAAAAGACATAATGATTGGTTGGTTCAGACAGACGACATACAAGCTTAGATTTCGAATCCCCCTTAGATCACCAAGGCAACAACAATCAACAGATCACGGATTTCAATTCTCGTTCAATCAATTCTAAGACACCACCATAACTCCTAACCCTTAGGTTTAAGACTGGCGAACGTTCGCTCTATCCGATCTAGCTACCAAGATTAATTAGTCGCCCGGGTACGGTCACCTCTTGCGACGACTAAACTAACTGGTGGAATTACTAACGATTTATGAGTCACTCTTGCAGTGGATTAACCCTAACTGGTTCCTACGAAAGGCACACTCCAATGAATAGGTTAATTGTTAGATTTGGTGTTTTAAAGTAAGGCGAGCGTTTGCTTCTATCCTTAGCTTAACAAGAATCTAATCTAGGTGATCAATCCAGATAAGAAACATAAACAACGAAGAACAAATCAAACATGAAAGAGAAACTGATTGAACTTTGAATCTAATCACCGCCGATCCGTGACCGCTTTAAAGCCCTGGATTACTTAGGGTTCATCTAGTCTAAGCTCTAAGAGTTTAGCCACTCATGTTCATAACAAAAGAATAAAGGCAGAAACAGAGTTCATCATCAAAAGATAGAATAGACAGAAACGATAAAACCTAATTAAGATGACTCTGGCAAAGCTTCGCTCTCCGGTAATCTTCAATCCTAGCTCCGAGTCTCCGAGGTGAAGGGATGGCATCACGATCTCTTCCTGGCTCTTCGAACTCTAAACTCTGCTCCAGAACTCGTGAGGATTCTGAAATTATGACGTATTATGAGGTATCTCCTTTATTGGGCCGCCGGTTAAGTATTTATACTTAACCCTAGAATCGCCGGATTTTGCCTTGATTTTCGCCGAAACTTGCTAAGTTTTCGCCGAAAACTTGTGTGTAAATGAAGGCTTCCGTCGGTTGATTCTCCTGTGATTTTTGGACATTAGGGTTCTCGGCGAAAACTTGGACTTTTCGTCGAAAACTTCTCTTTGTGAACTCAGCCGATTTCTTCTTGAGTTTTTGCCGAAAACCTGGGGGTTTTCGCCGAAAACTGCAGTGTAAATCGGGGCAGGATTTGAATTGACTTGATTGACTCCTTGGAATGGTTCTGGTGCGTTCCTCAAGGTTTCAATGCCTTAGACACGTTCTTGGCTACTTATTTGACGGCAAAAAACTGTGCTATCACGAAAATACTAGAAAACCATCAAATAGACCGAAACGGGCCAAAGTAACATAAATGGCACGAGATAGAGCAGTTGAGTGAATATTCGCTATTCTACCCTAAAAACCATGTCTTAAGCAAGGAAATGTCGCTTAAATGAGGCTGATAATCACGTCAAATCGAGTGTCATCAAAATACCCCACACTTAAGCTTTTGCTTTGTCCTCAAGCAAACTGAATAGAACACGCTCATGTTCACAAATGATAAGATCGATTAAATTGAAGTTCAAGCACACACAATGAATTATTAGACAGATAATTCCTAGAACAAGAAACCTAACATGCATACTGATCAGCCAAACAACCTGGTCTCACTAAAAGCAGCACACGACGAGTAATAGCAACCAATTATGCACGAATTTGACCTGTCCGACCAGACTCCTCACACAGGAAATATTTAGTATAAGGAAACTCTCACTCTCTGTGTTTAAGGACGTGTTTATGCTCTCAATCATTTTCTGGTACTGAATTCTGTCATAAGTTTGCAATTCGACCACATCTCCACCACTGTGACAACACGAGGAACTAGTCAAGAAGGACTTCCCTGCTAGGACTGTAACGAATTCTACACTACAAGGGTTTATAATGAGATGGATGATGGGAATGTATGATGATGGCTTTGGTGCGGTGTAGCTTTCAACTAACTTCCCTCGAATCTAGCCTATGGCTTCCTATGGAATAGTGAACGCTCGTCCTAAGATACCCTCAAGCAACCTAGCACTGAATTTTCTTTACACATTTTTTCTTTTGACTTTTCTTTTGACTTCGTTCTTCCATATGTAGGGAGAAGAACGTTATTGAACTATACTATAAACTTTGAAACTTTGAACTTTTTCTATTTTTTTCGAAATTTTCTTTCTTTTTCTTTCTTCTTTACATTTTCTTTGTGCCGATTTTTCTTTTAGTTGCTAGAGGGGTTTACACGTTTGGACAAAATAGCTAAGACCACCTGTTTAATGGCTATAGGCGAGTTACCACAAACCGACTTCCGGTAGGCTGATCTAGAACTACAACCACATGGGATCAACGGGGAATGAACAAATGGGGAATGGCTATAATGTATATCGAACCGAAAGAACAGGCCAACTCAAGGGTTTAGACCTATTGGATTTAACGTTAGGTAGGCTATCTGGCTTAGTAGCTAAATCTAGGTGCCCCTATCATTCTAGAACTCGTGTCATCGTGTGGTCTTGAATAGATCTCATGCAAATTCTAACTCATTCAAGAACAACAGAAAACCACTCAAAAAGAATTGAAATTGCAAGTTACGTGCAATGGATCAAAAGCTCACATTTGGTTTGCTAGTCGGATTCGGTCATTTTTATGCAATCAAAGTGACAAACTACAAGTGTGATTTTGAAAATCTGCATCAAAGTATACACGTCGGTTTTCAGGTTCTAGGTTAAGCAGTCTAAGCATCATTATGACAATTTGAACAACAACTTAACATCAAAAATCAAGAACCGATCAATTCTAATGCTAGAGAAATTGGAAAGGCATTACGGAACACACATAAACACAATTAAAGGCAATCAAGTTCATGCAAGGTTCTCTAGCATCCTACCCCACACTTAAACCGTTCTGTGTCCTCACAGGACTAAACCAGAAGAGAGAGATACGAAGAACCTAGAATGAGATGGTCGGTGTAGGGGATGAACACGGTTAGCCTGGAGCGGAGGGGAGTAGCTACTCGAGTTCCTACAAAACAAAAACAACAAAAGATCAAAAGGATACCGGGACAAGTGTCCCGGATCCACACAGAATAAAAGTCGAACAAAGACGGTTTAGGGGAATTTTGAGAAAATTTTGACCCTTTTTTTTAGTTTATTTTTTTAAACTGATTTTCTTAGATTTTTCGGCGAAAAGAAGTGCAAGTTTTCACTGAAAATTCCAGTTCAAAACGTCTGCCGGTTTTCAAAGCCAGTTTTCGCCGAAAACTCAGCAAGTTTTCACCGAAAAGTTTATCAAAAATCGATCAGAAAACTGATGTGACTTTATTTAGTGCATTTTGAGCCTATGATTGGCCTATGAAATGCCCGTATTTGATCGTGAGATGCCATGCTCTATAGGCTTTTATTGATATTTTGCGCAAAGTGTTCATTTATTGCCTGATTGCCACTTTGGAGCCAAATTCGGGGTCTATTGGAGTTACCTCTGTGCATTTTCAGGTTATGGCATCGAAGTACGGATGACAAGGAGTCCATAGGACCAAACGGAAGCCAAATCGGAGCTCGGGTGAGGAGAATCGAGCGAAGCAAAATTGCGGTCTTTGCAGATTTTAGGGTACACGACTGTAGTTATACATGACGTGTAGTTATACACGACGTGTAGTTCTACACGACGTGTATGTCCAGCAGATTTCTATATATTGACGATTTGTGGAGCTAAAAGGGGATTGGATGACAATTCTATCATATCTCTTGAACCCCAAACACATACCCACGACCCCATAAACCCTAGGACTCATTTCTGGAGCTAATTGGAGCAATTGGAGCTTGGATTGAAGTCAACAAATCTTGGGAGAGAAGTTTACAAGTGGAGATTTGAAGATTGGTTCAAGGATCCACTCTATGGTGTTCTTGGTGATCAACTTCCATTCTCTTTTCCTTACTCCCTTGGCCATGTGTGGCTAAGTTCCTAGGTTCATCTTGGTTGGGTAGATTAGTTGTGCTATGATAGAGAGATGATTGTATAGAACTTGCCATGATTGATCTTGGTTGTATGAGGATGATTCCTAGACTTGTTCTTAATGCCATTTTATGCCATGTTTGCTTGATTTGGTCCATTCAATGTGATTTGATGCATGAGAGTGCTTGGATTGCATAAATTGTAGGTCTAGGGATTGAAGTGAGTGTGTTCTAAGAGATTAGATCAACTTATTTCAACCATTTCCACTTGATTTCTCTCTTGGGAATTTTATCGAACACTTGGTGTGCATGTGGATTTTCATTCAATTGAGTTTGAAAAGGCTTATTGGTGAATCTCTTAGTGTTAGGGCATTGATATGAGAGTGTTGTGCCTAGCCTTGTGGTCATAGAGTCTTAAGAGAGGGTCTTGTGTCTTGGCATTTCTTCAAACACTTAGAATGCATCCTTTTTCACTTAGCTTGAGAGCGAGAGCCTAAGTTGAGTGTATTAGGATAGGGATTTGGTGCTACGAGAGTGCATTGAGTCTATAGAAGTGAAATGCATGGTCATCCGAATGCAAACTCGATCTTGATTGGCTTGTTTGTTCAATTAGTCCTCTTGAGCATGATGAAACTACCCAGCAAGAGAACCCCCTTTGTCTTTGATTTGAACCACCTTTCTCTCTTGCTTAATCTTTGTTAGTATTGCATTTCTTTGCCTTTGTTTCTGAATTTCTCAATCAAACCAAACCAATTTCAAATGTCTAGACCGTCTATGAGAAGTGTGAGTATTGGTTTATGAGAGGACCCCGTGGAATACGACCTTGGTAAAATCCCTTTATCAAGTTTTTGGCGCCGTTGCCGGGGAATCTCTCATTCATTTGAAAGCACTTAGTAGTGGACCGATCTATTCACTTCCTTCCGTTTTACTTTTGCTTCCTTGTTACGTGTTGTTTGACTTGTTATCACACATTGTCGTATTACGTTGGTATTTGATGTTTGAATTGTGTGTAGGAACCGTGCACTAGTGCATGAGGCGGATCACCCGTCTTCAAGCACGACTCCAAGGCATCAAGGCCGTGATTGAACCACCAACTCGTTCTCTTCCTCACTTAATTCATAGCACCACACGCAACAACATGTCTCACCATGAGGACGAAGATAACCACTCGGAGCATTCACATCACACTAATGAAGACGATCAATCGCAAAGGGGTGCGAGGCGCACACTAGCTGATTATGCTCGCCCAACCCTTGAAGGGGCAGCCTCGAGCATCGTGCGAAGACCAGTGAATGCAAGAAATTTCGAGCTAAAGCCAAATATGATTCAGATGGTACAGAACGGAGTGGTGTTCAACGGTATAGATGGAGAATGCCCATCTAGGCATCTCAAGGACTTCTTGGAGATATGCGATACGGTAAAGAATGACCAAGTGCACCCGGATTGTGTGAGACTCCGGCTCTTTCCCTTCTCACTCAAAGGTAGAGCCAAGTCATGGTTGGAGAACCAACCGAGTAGAGCTTTCACCACATGGGAGGGCCTAGCTGAAGCTTTCCTCGAAGAGTTCTTTCCTCCTTATATGACGGATGCAATCCGAGATCGTATCAACCACTTCACACAACACAAGGGAGAGCTCTTCCATGAGACTTGGAATAGGTTCCAAGCCCTTCTTTGGTCTTGTCCTCATCACAACTTCGCCGAATGGAGCTTGGCGGATATCTTTGCTAGGTCCCTTGATTTTGAGAATACAAGGATGATCAACCAAGCCGCCGGAGGTGATTTAAGGATGCTCACTCCCAAAGATGCTCTAGAACTCTTTGAGGATATGGCCAACAAGACAAGGAGTTGGTCTCGACAACAACCTCCTAAGTCTAAGTATGGAAGTGACACGCACTATGATTCTCGGTCCGTAAGTGTTGATGCACCAAATGATTCGTCTAGCTATGGGAAGAAGCCTAAGTTACCGGGACATCGTGATGAAGATGACCCCATGATTGCTCTCCTCATGTCCAAGATTGATGCCATGGCCTCTCAAGTAAGCAATCTTAGTATGCCTAAGCATCCCTCTAAGGTTCCATCATCTCATTTGGGTAATCCACCGGTTGCTTCAATATATTGTTGTGAATGCTGTGGAGGCCAGGGCCACGATGTCAGTGCTTGCCCCTCCACCACTTTCGAGCTTAGCCAAGGCGACCACAATGAGGAGGTAAGCTTCGCACAAGGTCAAGGATTCCATGGTAATTTCAACCCCCAAGGGAACTATCAAGGGGGTAACTACAACCGTCCTTGGAACCAAGGAGGTGGGTACAACAAGCCTAACCAAGGGTACCAAGGCCAAGGTAATCAAAGTGGTGGTTATAACAAGGGTTACAACCAAGGTAATCAAGGAGGATTCCAAGGTTACAAGGGGTACAATCAAGGTAACCAAGGAGGAAACCTATGGAATCAATGGGGAAATCAAAAGCAAGGCAACCAATGGAACCAAGGAGGAAACCAAAACCAAGGTAACCAAGGTGGTGAGCAAGAGTCTAATCCACCGGGGATGTATAACCATAAGGGTAATGGACCACCCGGTTTCAACAAACCTCCTCCAAACAAAGAAGGTGGATCTTCAATCTCTCAAGAAGACACTAATGCATCTATTCTTCAACTCTTCAAGAATCAACAAGCTTCCATCTCCAACCTAGAGACTCAATTGGGGCATGTTGCCAAGGTACTCTTGGAGAGACCTAAAGGTAGTTTACCCGCCAACACCGAGGTCAATCCCAAGGGTCCCGAGGAGCTTATGATGGTAACTTTGAGGAGTGGTAAGCAAGTACAAGATGCCATACCTAAGGTGGTAAGTGCTTAAGATGATGATTTGGTTATAGTTGAAGATGTTGACTCCGATGATGACACGGATAAGATTGAAGTTAAAGATGGAGGAGCCAAGGCTAAAGAAGCTTCTAAGATGACCAATAAGGTTGGTTCTCAAGAGGCTACGACGAGTGCTACTCCGGTCTCTCCTCCCACACCGGTTGTACCTCCTTACAAGCCTAAGCCACCTTATCCTTCTCGCTTGAAGCCGGATTCCATGGAAAAGGACTTCAAAAGGTTTGTTGAGATTCTTGACAAGGTGCAATTTACAATGCCTTTTGGGGAGGCAATTACAAAGATGCCTCAATATGCAAAGTTCATGAAAGAGATCTTCACCAACAAACGCAAGCTTACGGATGTGACTTCGGCAAAGCTCAACGAACAATGCTCCGCCATTCTCTCTAAGAGGCCACCGGAAAAGCTTAAGGATCCAGGTAGCTTTACTATTCCTTGCACTATTGGTGAACATGAAATAAGTAGAGGCTTAGCCGATTTGGGTGCTAGTATCAATGTTATGCCATATTGCATATTTAAGAAGTTAGGCCTAGGGAAACTAAAACCAACTCAAATGAATGTTCAATTAGCGGATAAATCTGTGACATCCCCTCGTGGTATTGTCGAAAATGTGTTGGTTAAGGTTGGTGCTTTTGAATTCCTTGTGGATTTTGTTATTCTAGATGCTATGGGTGGTACCGATGTGCCTTTGATTCTAGGATGACCCTTCTTAGCGACCTCTCGTGCTTTGATTGATGTCTATGGTGGTAGACTTACTGATGAACCTAATATCGTTGTTCGGGTTCAAACAAATAACTAACAAAGCTAACAAAAGCTAGGGTAGATCGTATTCCACGGGTCTTCTATGATTGACTACTCAAATAAGCTAGCAAAATATTCGGGTTTAAGCACTTCGTGCGTGGTGTGAGTTCCACGACTTCTAAATCTAAGAAATGCAGAGAAATTAAAAATTTAAACTAAAGACAGATTGGAAATTGGTTGATTAAAACAGAGATGACAGATCCTTGGCTATCAATCCCCCTTCGACTTTGACTTAGACTTTGAATCCCCCTTTGTTCCCCAGAGCATTGGCAATCAACAGATCAGCGGATTTCGATTCTCATTCAATCAATTACTAAGACACCACCATAACTCCTTACCCTTAGGTCTAAGACCGGCGAACGTTCGCTCTATCCGTTCTAGCTACCAAGATTAATTAGTCGCCCGGGTACGTCGCCTCTCGCAACGACTTAATTTAACTGGTGGAATTACTAACGATTATTGAGTTACTCTAGCAGTGGATTAACCCTAACCGATTCCTACGAAAGGCACGCTCCAATTATAAGGTTAATTGTTCAATTTGATGTTCTAAAGTAAGGCGAGCGTTCGCTTCTATCCTTAGCTTAACAAGAATCTAATCTAGGTGATCAATCCAGACAAGAAACATGAACAATGAAGAACAAATCAAACATGAAAGAGAAACTGATTGAACTTCGAATCTAATCACCGCCGATCCGTGACCGCTTTAAAGCCCTGGGTCACTTAGGGTTCATCTAGTCTAAGCTCTAAGAGTTTAGCTACGCATATTCATTACAAAAGAATCAAAGACAATGAAAGAGTTCATCATACAAAGGAAGAACAGAAAGGAATCTGAAAAACCTAATTAAGACGACTCCGGCAGAACTTCGATCTTCCGGTAGACTGCAATCCTAGCTCCGAGTTCTCGAGATGGAAGGGATGGCGTCACGATCTCTTTCCGGCTCTTCGAACTCTAACTCTTCGCTCCAGAACTTGAGAGGATTCTCTAAATTCTGATGTATTGTCGTATATTATGAGGTATATCCTTTATTGGGCCGCCGGTTAAGTATTTATACTTAACCCTAATTCAGCCGATTTTAACTGGTATTTTCGCCGAAAATATTGAGGAATTTTTGGCGAAAATTCCTTTGTAATTGGATGGTCCGCCGGCTGATTTCTCCTGTAAATTTCGGTCCCCTAGTTCTCGGTCCAAAATTTCCTATTTTCTCCGAAAACTTCTGTTGATCTGCATCGCCGATTTGTGCTGATATTTTCGCCGAAAATACTGAAGGATTTTCGGCGAAAATTCCTTTGTAAATCGAGGCAGGAATTGTTTTGACTTGATTGGCTCCTTAGATCGATTCCGGTGCAATTCCTCGAGGTTCCAACGCCTTAGACACGTCCTTGGCTACTTTATTTGACGGCAAAAACCTGTGCTAGCATAAAAACACTAGAAAACCATCAAATAGACCCGAAACGGGCCAAGGTAACACAAATGGCACGAGATAGGGCAATCGATTGAATATTCGCTATTCTACCCTAAAAACCATGTCTTAAGCAAGGAAATGTCACTTAAATGAGGCTGATAATCACGTCAAATCGAGTGTCATCAAAATACCCCACACTTAAGCTTTTGCTTGTCCTCAAGCAAACTGAATATAAACGCTCATGTTCATAGATGATAAGATCGATTAAATTGGAGCTCAATCAATCACAATGAATTATTAGACCGATAGATCCTAGAACAATAAACCTAACATGCATACAGATCAGCCAAACTACCTGGTCTCACTAATAATCTGCAACGACAAGTAGTAGTAACCAATTATGCACGAATTTGACCTGACCGACCAGACTCCTCACACAGGATATATTTAGTATAATGGAAACTCTCACTCTCTGTGTTTAAGGACGTGTTTCTGCTCTCAATCATTTTCTGTTACTGAATTCTGTCATAGGTTTGCATTTCGACCACATCTCCACCACTGTGATAACACGAGTAACTAGTCAAGAAGGACATTCCTGCTAGGACCGTAATGAATTCTACACTACAAGGGTTTATGATGCGATGGATGATGGGAATGTATGATGATGGCTTGTGCGGTGTAGCTTTCGACTAACTTCCCTCGAATCTAGCCTATGGCTTCCTACCGTCTAACCAGATACGGGTGGAATAATGAACGCTCGTCCTATGATACCCTCAAGCAACCTAGCACTTTTTATTTTTTCTTTACACACTTTTTCTGACTTTTCTTTTGACTTCGTTCTTCCATTTGGAGAAGAACGTTTTATTGAACTAAAACTTTGAAACTTTTTGGCTTTTCTGACTTTTTTTTTTCATTTTTCGAGACTTGCTTCTTTTT
Organism: Linum lewisii; assembly: GCA_034768395.1. Taxonomy (NCBI): domain Eukaryota; kingdom Viridiplantae; phylum Streptophyta; class Magnoliopsida; order Malpighiales; family Linaceae; genus Linum; species Linum lewisii. The sequence continues at coordinate 18,938,912 of CM068300.1, forward strand.
TTTCTTCTTTTGTGCCGATTTTTCTTTTAGTTGTTAGAGGAGTTTACACGTCTGGACATAATAGCTAAGACCACCTGTTTAATGGCTATAGGCAGGTTACCACAAACCGACTTCCGGTAGGTCAATCTAGAACTACAACCACATGGGATCAACGGGGAATGAAAGAATGGGAAATGGCGGTAATGTATTATCGAACCGAAAGAACAGGCTAAGCTCAAGGGTCTACACCTAATGGATTTTATCGTTAGGTAGGTTATATGGCTTAGTAGCTGAATCTAGGTGCCCCTATCATTCTAGAACTCGTGTCATCGTGTGGTCTCGAGTAGGTCTCATGCAAATTCTAACTCATTCAAGCAAACAGAAAACCACTCAGAAAGAATTGAAATTGCAAGTTACGTGCAATGGATCAAAAGCTCACAGTTGGTTTGCTAGTCGGATTCGGTCATTTTCATGCAATCAAGGCTACAAACTACAAGTGAGATTTTTGAGTGTCATTAAAAATTCTGTTCTGACCAGGCAATTTAGCATCAAAGTATACAAGTTGGTTCTCAAGTTCTTGGTTAAGCAGTCTAAGCATCATTATGAAAGGTTGAACAACAACTTAACATCAAAAATCAAGAACTGAGCCATTCTAATGCTAGAGAGACTGGAATGGAATCACGAGGCACACAGAAAACACAATCAAGGGCAATCAAGTTCATGCAAGGTTCTCTAGCATCCTACCCCACACTTAAATCGAACTGTGACCTCACAGGACTAATTATAGAGTTCAAAGTGAAGTAGAAGAACCTGGACCGAGATGGTTGGTGTAGGGGATGAGCACGGGTCCTCAGAGCGGAGGGAATCTACCCAAGCGAAGCAAAGGGAATCTCCCTACTGCCTACAAAACAAAAACAAATGAAACATAAAAAGGAAACCGGGACAAGTGCCCCGGATCCACACAGAAAAAAGTTGGATCGAAATCCGAAAAGAATAAATAAAAAAAAGGGACAAGAAAGAGGATACAACCCGGTCACTGCTGGTCAGGCGCGCCGGGAGGTGGGAAGTGGAGGTACTCGCCGAGCTGACGTTGCCACTCCATCTGTGCCTCGTACCGCCTATCAGCGCGGTGCATATGCTGCTGCATAATAGTCCATCTCGCCTCTTGGGTGGCGTTGTCGGTGATGCGCCACTCCTGCAGTCGCTCATACAGCTCACCAATGTCCGCGGGGTGCGGTCGGTGCTGAGGGTGAGGCGCCTGGTATGGATCGGGGATGACCGGCGGCGGCTGGTGCGCATACCCTGCCTGATGATGTAGCGAGGGTATATGGTCATGAAACTCTGGCTGCGGCTGGGGCTGTTGCTGCTCAGTATCATCTTCTTCTCCCGACTCGTCCTCATCTTCGAGAGGAGGATCCGCTGGCACCAGGGGACTAACGTCCAGATCAATGTTGTACTCGACCGACAAGTCTCCTCCAACGTTGCGTACTCTGCGGCGTGGGATGTTCGGGCCACATTCATTGTTGAGGCCAAAGGAAATGGTGAGCCGGCCTACAAAGTTGCCTCCCAGGAGTGCACGGGGACGACCGGACCTCTGAGTCTTCTTGCGGAGTAGGCGAGCAAGTACCCATCCGGATGAAGGGGATATCTCTCCCGGATGGCGCGAAGAAGAAGTAGCTCGTCCTTGCTAATATGGTGGCGGTCCTTGTCCGGAGCATATAAAAGCGATTTACGCCAAACCCTATGAATATATTTAAAGAAAGGGTGAGAGAGCGACTTAACTGAGTTATGGTCCCCGAGGCGATCGTCGGGCACTCCAGTCATGTGGCTCCAGAGCGCATGGTACTCCTCGTCGTCGTCGTCGTCCCCCCAGCCGAAGTGATGGCCGTGGTAATGCTCGTAGGGGACGCCTAGATGAGCAGCAAACTCATCATATGTGAGCTCCCTGTGCACCCCGCCTAGATAGAAGGTGACAACCTTCCTGTGCTGCCTCCTCTTATGCTCATCCAGCTCGAATGTCACCCAGAACTCCTGGAGAGCGACGTCTGGGAAGTCGGCGGTGAGCGTGGTCAGCTCCAGCAGGCCGGAATGGGTCAGTGCATTGAGCACGTTCCGGTACCAGTCGTCATCGTGCTCTAAGAGCTACTCCATGGAGAGAGGGCGAACAACAGCTCCACGGGTGTGCTCAAACCGCTGGTAGCGCTCAAAGTAGTGCTGAGGAAGGCGGGCAACGGTGCGGTGATATCCAGCACGGCCAGGGAAAGCTGGTGGAGGGCCCTGAACGACGGGTGTGACGGGAGCGGGGGCTCCGGAGCTCGAGGCACCATCAAGTCGTGCCTTGGTCCTGCGCTCAAAAGTGGCGTTCCTAAACATGAAAACAAACCCGATTAGTCAAACTAAAACCCTACCCCACACTTAGTCGAAAAACTCAATTTCACTAAGAAATGAGGAAAACCGAGTGGGGGTAAGCAAAGCAGATTAACCGGTAATCACGAGCAATAAAATACATGCTTAGGACAGCCAGAATGGAATCAGCACAATCAGAGTTCAGAAGTCAAACCGACATTTCAAAAAGTCAACATTATAGAACATTGAACCCTAATCATGGCAAGACTATCACAAAGCGGGAAGTGACGGTATAATATGATCTCAGATGGCAAACACAATAATCTGAACGAGAATGAACACATAGGGCAGCCAAATGATCAAAAACAGTTCATGGTCAAACCGACATTTCTCAAAAGTCAACATCACAAAGAATGGGACTTAGGCATAGCAACACATGATCAAACGATATAACAATTAAGCACGATACTCCCTAAGCATGCTAGAACAGTTCAATAAGTTCAGCTAACCTAGTTCACACGAAATCAGTCAGCACGCAAATCGAGGCAAACCGAAAAGTCAACCGAAAGTCAACCCCAACGAAATTCAGCATCCAATATGTCAAAAGATTCGCAATGAAAAGTTCTACAACTTACCTTGAAGCCATGGGTGCTAAAAACGAACGGTTTGGGAGAAATCGGTGAAAAATGAAGATTTTTAGGGTTTGGGTGAACTAGAGCTGTAGAGCTCCGATTCAGCTGTTCTAAAGCTTGGTGTGATCGGAAAAGGGAGGGGAAGGGTGCGGCGGTGGCGGCGACGTGGCGGTGGTCGGCTTTGGTCGGCGGCGGCGAGGTAAGGTGGCGTCGGCGGGGTTGGGCGAAAACAGGGGGAGGGGTTGTATTTTCGGGTTTGTGTCAAAAATGAAGTGAAGAGAGAAGGAGGATAAGACCGGATTTTAAGTGAAAAATTGGGCGATTTTCAAAGGAATTTTCGGCGAAAATAAGTGCAAGTTTTCGCCGAAAATTTTAGTTAAAAACGACTGCCAGTTTTCAAAAGAAATTTTCGCCGAAAATAGTAGTGCTTTTTCGCCGAAAATGTGAAACAAGAACGTTTGGAAAACTCTGTGGGATTTCAAAGAGAATTTTTGCCAAAATATGGGTTATTTTCGTCGAAAATATTGAACTCTACGATTGAAAATATTTTCGCAATCCTGGCAGATTTCAGAAAATCACAGTTAAATCCACAAAAATTGGAAAGACCTCAAACGACTTGAAACTGACACTATGACACACATACTACACACGAAAAATATGAAATCAAACAAACTGACACTTTTGGCTCCCCCGAACCACTCTAAAATACTAAGGTTGACACAAATGAAAAACGGACTCTAGCCGTGGGTTGCCTCCCACGAAGCGCTCTTTTATTAACGTCCTTGAGCTGGACGATACCTGAACGGTATTAGGAGACATCCCAACTCAGATTCTCCTTAATGCTGGCATCAGAGTTCATAAAGTAGAGCTTTGAGGCTTCTCCGGTGAGCATGAATTTCTTCCCGTTTGCGTGTAAGAGCTTTGTACGTCCGTCAGGAAGGTGGTCAGTAATCTTGAATGGTCCGAACAGTTCTGTCGAAGGATCATCTTCTACAAGGAAGACAGTGGACGGAATGAGAACAATCGGCTTCTTCTTTTCTTTAACCTCCGGCTTGATATCACTAGGATCAGTGATCGTCAGTATTTCCTTAGGAGATGTTTTTGGCTTCTCCTTCCATACTTGTTCCAGCGCCGGTAGCTTGGAACGAATTGGTGGTGCAGCTGGCTCCCCGAGGTCTGCTAGGCTTTGTGCTCGGTGGCTTAGAAGAGGCTTGCAGTTCCTTCTTCTTTGGCGGTTTTGGAGAGACAGATTTCGGTTTCTGCGTGGTAATCTGTCCAGCACCTGCAACAGCAATTGATCTAGGCACACTAGAAGAGACATCAGTAACGGAGTTGACGAAGTCAACTCCACAGTTTCAACAGCTAAACAGTGAAATTCTTCATTCTTAGGATTATATTTCATTCCGTCTTTAAGGCGGAACGTGACAGTTTCTTGACCAACTCTCAAAGTTAAAGAACCATTTGGAACGTTAATTTGCATTCCAGTGGTAGCCATGAAAGGTCATCCTATGAGAATGGTAGAATCATCCTTACTAGTGTCAATGATAACAAAGTAAGCTAAGAACGTGAAAGGACCACATTTAGTAACAACGTCTTTGATTTCTCCCCTAGGAGTTTTAAGTGATCTATCAGCAAAGATAAGTTGCATACTAGGCGGTTCAAGTTCTCCTAGGTTTAATTTTTCATATAGACTCATAGGCATAACATTAACAGACGCGCTAAGATCAACCAAACAACGTTCTATCTCAACATCATTAATGACAAGAGGTAGAATAAAAGAACCAGGATCAGAGCACTTAGCTGGATATGGAGAGGACGGTTTCTTAATACGAGCATCAGGATATCCTTCTTTATTCCCCTTCATGCCAGTCTCGATCCTTGCATTTGGCAGCAATGCTCTTGGAAAAAGAGGCTTCACGACGTACGGTGCAAGGGGAGGATCTTCTTCCTTAGGCACCGGTTCCAGTGCTTCCTTCTCCTCTGGAGATTCAGCGATCCTGCGTAAAATAGCACAAGCATCAGCAATTAAACCTGGAAATTTTCTAACAGATACCATCTTGGCTTGCTCCTTTCTCGGATTCGGCTCTGTCTGGCTCGGAAGTTGGCCAAATGGTCGACCAGATGCTAGCATGCTCGAGATGTTGTTCACAGCTTGCTCAATTCTTTGACCGGCTGCTATCTGTTCCTGATTGAGAAGAGCTTGAGCTTTAAACTGACTGTCATGATCGTCGAGTCTGGTGATGATCTGGCTAAGCTTCTTGTCCAGGTCACTGACATTGTTCTCCTTCTGGTACTGCTGCCCTAGATAGGTGTTATTCAAATATTGATTCGGGCGATTGCCAGGAGCAGTTCCATAGTTACCCGGATTGCGATGCGGTGGCTGGTAGACACCTGCCGGCGGATGGTTAGGCTTCTGATCCTGAGCTGGACCAGCCGGGCGGTTATTCTGGTTCTGGTTATGGACAGCGCCAACATTGTAGGGAGGTCTGTCTTGATAGTTCCCTTGCTGCCTGAAGTTGCCATAGCCAGCATAACCATTCTGATTATTAACGAAGCCTTGTTGGACGAAGTTTACCTCTTCTGCGGACCAGACTTCTGTCTTACCAAAATTCTGGCATCGGCCTCCATTATGTGCGCAAGCTCCACACCACTCGCAATCGGCAACATAGACAGAAGCTGCCGACGGTTTGACTGGTGTGGTAGACTTCTTCAAATGGTTCTCTACTTCTGCCTTGATAGTTGTTTCAAGATCGAGCTTGCTCCTTGATCCTTCAGATTGTCGTTCCCAGTTCCTTGACTTGGAAGCACAGTTTGCGAAGTGAAGAAGAGCAGCTTCATGTGTGAGCGTAGTGCAATCCCCTTCAGCTAGAGAATTGACCCACTTGGCAGATTCTTCTTGAAGACCTCGAGCAAAGATTTCAGCTAACTGCCTCTGCTCGAATCCATGATGAGGGCAGTTGTAGAGGAGTTCTTGGAATTCGATTCCAAGTATCATATAAGCTTTCTCCTTCTTTCTGGGAGCACCTGGCAATGCTGTCCTTGATGGCTGTTGTTCTGGCAGGAGGAAAATATTCTTCAACGAAGTCCTGAGCCAGAGTATCCCAATTAGTGTAATATCCAGGTGGTTTGCCAGTAAGCCACCTCTTTGCGGCGCCTTTCAGAGAGAACGGGAAAGCTCTCAAACAAAGAGTATTCTTGTTGAGATTTCCGTTCTTGAAAGTGCTGCAGAGATCAAGGAAGTCTGCAAGATGAGTGCACGGATTGTCTAGGGGCCTGCCTTCGAACTGTAGATCCCTAGAGATCATAGTCAAGAATGGAATCTTGATCTCATAGTCAGGATCTCCTTCAATGCGTGGTACGGCAATAGCAGATCAAACACTAGTCTTTTCTGTGCAGGCGGCGGTGGTGGTGGATTTCCACCTGGTGGTGGTGGTGGTGGTAATTGATCAGCCATGATAGGAGATGGAGGAGGTGAAAGTGACTCGGTGTATGAAACGGATGTAGGTGACGGTAACGGTGAAGATGAGGGACTATCCTTCGTTCCTTAATCTTAATCGGAGTGACGGGTGGAGGTGGATTGGTTCTGCCTCTCCTTGAAATCTGTGATTGTCGAGGTGGAGCAGAATTGCCTGGTCTCTCTATACTCTTAGCCTTATCGGTTTGAGAGCGAGTCCAAGGGCGGCGATGCATGCACCTGTAAACAACCTACAAATAACAAAAACAAACAAAAACTAGTGTAAAATCGAAGTGGGTGGAAAAATGAAAGATGGAAAGTAGAAGAATAAATTGCCAGCTCTTCTTTTAAACAATCAAAAGAAGTCCCGGCAACGGCGCCAATTTGATGACCCTAATATCGTTGTTCGGGTTCAAACAAATAACTAACAAAGCTAACAAAAGCTAGGGTAGATCGTATTCCACGGGTCTTCTATGATTGACTACTCAAATAAGCTAGCAAAATATTCGGGTTTAAGCACTTCGTGCGTGGTGTGAGTTCCACGACTTCTAAATCTAAGAAATGCAGAGAAATTAAAAATTTAAACTAAAGACAGATTGGAAATTGGTTGATTAAAACAGAGATGACAGACGAACTTAGACTTTGAATCCCCCTTCGTTCCCAGAGCATTGGCAATCAACAGATCAACGGATTTCGATTCTCATTCAATCAATTACTAAGACACCACCATAACTCCTTACCCTTAGGTCTAAGACCCGCGAACGTTCGCTCTATCCGTTCTAGCTACCAAGATTAATTAGTCGCCCGGGTACGATCGCCCCTCGCAACGACTTAACTTAACTGGTGGAATTACTAACTATTATTGAGTTACTCTAGCAGTGGATTAACCCTAACCGGTTCCTACGAAAGGCACGCTCCAATTATAAGGTTAATTGTTCAATTTGATGTTCTAAAGTAAGGCGAGCGTTCGCTTCTATCCTTAGCTTAACAAGAATCTAATCTAGGTGATCAATCCAGACAAGAAATAATGAAGAACAAATCAAACATGAAAGAGAAACTGATTGAACTTCGAATCTAATCACCGCCGATCCGTGACCGCTTTAAAGCCCTGGGTCACTTAGGGTTCATCTAGTCTAAGCTCTAAGAGTTTAGCTACGCATATTCATTACAAAAGAATCAAAGACAATGAAAGAGTTCATCATACAAAGGAAGAACAGAAAGGAATCTGAAAAACCTAATTAAGACGACTCCGGTAGAACTTCGATCTTCCGGTAGACTGCAATCCTAGCTCCGAGTTCTCGAGATGGAAGGGATGGCGTCACGATCTCTTTCCGGCTCTTCGAACTCTAACTCTTCGCTCCAGAACTTAAGAGGATTCTCTAAATTCTGATGTATTGTCGTATATTATGAGGTATATCCATTATTGGGCCGCCGGTTAAGTATCTATACTTAACCCTAATTCAGCCGGATTTTAACTGGTATTTTCGCCAAAAATATTGAGGAATTTTCGGCGAAAATTCCTTTGTAATTGGATGGTCCGCCGGCTGATTTCTCCTGTAAATTTCGATCCCCTAGTTCTCGGTCGAAAATTTCCTATTTTCGCCGAAAACTTCTGTTGATGAGCATCGCCGATTTGTGCTGATATTTTCGCCGAAAATACTGAAGGATTTTCGGCGAAAATTCCTTTGTAAATCGAGGCAGGAATTGTTTTGACTTGATTGGCTCCTTAGATCGATTTCGGTGCAATTCCTCGAGGTTCCAACGCCTTAGACACGTCCTTGACTACTTTATTTGACGACAAAAACCTGTGCTAGCATAAAAACACTAGAAAACCATCAAATAGACCCGAAACGGGCCAAGGTAACACAAATGGCACGAGATAGGGCAATCGATTGAATATTCGCTATTCTACCCTAAAAACCATGTCTTAAGCAAGGAAATGTCGCTTAAATGAGGCTGATAATCACGTCAAATCGAGTGTCATCACTTACACTTAGAATCGATAATGAATGCATGATCTTTAACCGTTCCGATGGCATGGAGTTCACTTTGTCTTATGCTAGGCACCATGATCCTAGGAGTCCAAATGATCTTGCTTCGGCTACTAATAGCACTAACCTTGTCCGTCATAGTCTAGCAGAGTTGTTTGCTCTTAGTGATGTGCAGGAGAAAAAGGATGAAGTAAAGGAGGCTCCACCTGTCGTGCTTCCAAAGACTCCACCTAAGAATAAGAAGAAAGGTGTGGAGAAGCCACCCGAGAAGGGCAAGGAAGCCACACCGATCGGTGAGACTAGCAAGACTAAGAAGCCACCCGAAGAGAGAATTCACTCCAAGTGGTTTGGCCCCTTCTCCATTGCTCACACTTCATCATCCGGGAAATCCGAGCTCACACCTCCCGAAGTCGGTAAGGTTCAATTCAAGTTCCGTGTGCCATGCGAAGGTAATGACTTCGACTTCAAAGAGGTAATGAGTTGGGATGGTTTTACTTAGCTGGTCCGAGTGCTTCGTCGAGCTTAAGACGTTAACCAAGCGCTTCTCGGGAGGCAACCCGAGTGTTTTCTCGTTGTTTTTGCTTTGTTTTTGTGTGTGTTTGTGTGTATGTTCTTGTTTACTTTGGAGTCCTTGAGGTTTAGAGGTGGTTCTTGGTCTGTGATGCTGTGGGAAATTGATTTTGTTCGGGTCTAGGACCATTTGATGTTTGGAGTAGTTTGGGAATTTTGAAAAAAAATTGTTTTTTGTGAAGGTGACTACACGTCGTGTAGTCATACACGTCGTGTACTAGTACACGACGTGTACTTTCTCAGCAAATCCCCCTGTCCACCAACCTTAGTTTTTTTTGATTGGGTTGTCACACGTCATGTGTAACCACACGTCGTGTAGCGATACACGTCGTGTACATATACACGTCGTGTGTCCCCGGTTGAGTCAATTTTTGGTTTGAGTCGTGGTTGGTCTTTGGTTTTTCCTTGTTTCGGTTTGACTTGGTTTTAGTTTCCACTCGACCCATTCGCCCGACCCACCTGACCACTCTGATAACAGTTGAGCAATGAACAAAGAGCGATGCAAGAACACAAGATTTAACGTGGTTCCCCAACAGTTACGTTGAGTACGTCCACGGACGAAGAGCTGACGATATTATTGAGAGACACACAAATACAACGCGATGATCCTAATGTTCGGCCGCATAAGGATTATATACAAGAGATGGTTGTAAACCCTATGCCCTATACTCGTAGCCTACAAAACAACAAGGCCCAACCCAACATCATAAACCGGCCCAAGCTACATCAACACCCTCCCTCAAATTGATGGTCATATCGACACATCAATTTGCTTGCCAAGAACCAGTGGCGACTCGTAACAACTGATTTTGTCAAGAGATCAGCAACTTGATCATCCGTACGAATGTAGAACAATTGAACTGTCCCATCAGAAATCAACTCTCGAATAAAGTGAACGTGCGTCTCAAAGTGTTTCGTGCGGTCATGAAAGACCGGGTTCATCGCAATTTGGATTGCACTTGTGTTGTCTGCGTAGAGAGCTGTCGGATGAGTGAAAATACCACCAAGCTCAGTGACAAGCCGACGAAGCCAAACAATCTCCGAGCAGACGTCAGACATCGACCGATACTCCGCCTCAGTAGATCTCTTAGAAACACGTTCCTGCTTCTTACACCGCCAAGCCACACAAGAATCACCTAACATAACACACCATCAAGAAGTAGAGCGACGAGTATCGAGACACCCGACATGATCAGCATCCGCAAAGGCGGTAATATTGGATGTCCCGGTCGAAGGAAATAACACACCAAGGCCAGCCGTGCCTCGTAAGTAGCGAATGATACGATGAACAGCAGCAAGATGAGGAGTTCGAGGAGAGGACATAAACTGACTCACCACTTGCACGGCAAATGAGATGTCTGGTCTCGTTGAGGTGAGATATATAAGACTTCCCACAAGATGACGATACTGGCGAGGGTTTGAGAGTTCCTCCCCAACATCGCGACTCAACTTGAGATTCAATTCCATTGGAGTGCCCACTGGCGTGCACTCAGAGAAACCTGCATCGGCCAACAGATCAACAACATACTTATTCTGACAAACAAAGATGCCACGGGGTGACCGTGAAATTTCTAGACCGAGAAAGTAATGAAGGGGTCCCAAGTCTTTTAGCTTAAAGTGTTGCTGAAGAAACTCCTTTGCTGCCGCAATATCCGTGGGGTCAGAACTAGTGAGAACCATGTCGTCCACATAAATAAGCAAAACTGTGAGGCCACCCGAGGTTTGTCGTAGAAACAACGACGGATCACTAGTACTCTGCACAAAACCATGTTGGACAATAGTATGATGAAATTTCTCAAACCAAGCTCGAGGAGCCTGTTTGAGGCCATAGAGGGACCGTCGGAGAAGACAAACCACATCGCCGTCCTGCTTCTCAAAACCGGGAGGGCATTCCATATAAACGGTCTCTTTAAGATCACCATGCAGAAAGGCATTCTTGACGTCCAACTGATGAAGAGGCCAACCTTGTTGGGAAGCAAAAGCAATAATCGTGCGAACTGTTTGCATCTTGGCAACCGGTGCAAACGTCTATCATAGTCAATTCCATACTCTTGTTTAAAACCTTGTGCCACTAATCGTGCTTTGTAGCGATCAATAGTACCATCCGGAAGACATTTAACTGTATACACCCAACGACTTCCAATAACAGATGTCGAACTTGGCCGAGAAACAACATCCCAAGTATGATTATCGGCAAGCGCCCGAAGCTCATCCTCCATGGCAACAACCCATTTTGGATCTTGAGCAGCTTGACGATAAGTATTCAGAATTATAATGGAGGATGGAGTAACAGAATAAGTAATGAAATCATTAAAACGGGAAGGAAGTTGACCTTGAGTGACACGTGTAGATCGACGAGGAGCAGGAGAGTGAGGTAAGGGATTTATGATTTCATTAGAAGTAGTCCCATGCACGTCAACATCTCCAGCATTATCATGCACACCATGCATGGCTATAGGTTCAACATAATCAGGGAGAAGCGATTGGCATGATTATCTGGAGAAGGATTAGAAAGAAAAACATCACCATCAAAATTAGGTAGAATCGGAGGTGTCGATCTCGAGGCAGAGCTAGTCGTAGCAAAATAATACACACTCTCCACAAACGTAACATGATAGGCGATACGAACTCGACGAAGAATCGGATCATAACACAAGTATCCTTTGTGGTGATCACTATACCCCACGAAGGCACATCGAGCCGTCCGTGCTTGTAACTTGGTGCGCTCATGGCTAGGAAGAAGAACAAAACATAGACATCCAAAAACCCTGAGCATGGAATAGTTAGGTTGTCGTGAAAATAACGCAAAGAAAGGCGATAAGTTATTCAAAATAGGAGTGACTTGCCGATTGATCAAGTAAACCACCGTATGAATTACTTCAATCCAAAAAGTATGCGGCACACGAGATTCAATAATAAGAGCACGAGCAAGATCGAGAACATGTCGATGCTTCCGTTCAACTAATCCATTTTGCTCAGACACGCTGGACAAGATTGTTGGTATAGGATTCCATGAAGCTTATAGAAGTTCTGAAGAGCCGAGGAGGAGAACTCCCCTCCTGGATCAGACCGGATCACTTTAATAGTTTTACCAAACTGAGTTTGCACCATAGTAATAAAGTCCTTGGCAACCTGAAGAAGATCTGACTTGAGACGAAGAAAGAATACCCATGCATACCGAGTTTTATGATCTATAAATAGAGCAAAGTAACGAAATCCCAATCGAGATGTGACCGGAGATGGCCCCCACAAATCGGTATGAATTAAATCAAAAGCATCATCCACCAAGGTTGTACTAGAGGCAAAAGAGCGTTTCACCGACTTAGCTGATATGCACTGCTCACAAGTAGGTAAAGGAGACGAAATCATATGAAGACGATCAGGCAACAAATTTTTATGGAACATAAACCGAAGCCGTGTAGTATGGGGATGACCCAACCGAGAGTGCCACAACTTCCAAGTGTTAATACTGCCCTTAGCAACAAAAGTATGATCTAAACAAGTTGAATTATCCACGGAAACTAAAAAGGAATTGTTTAACATGCCAACTGAATTCCCAAAACCCCCTTTTCCCAAAGAACTCCTGACGCCATCTTTATAATCATTATCTCCCGAAGCACCACCTTGCTCGTTATCCGAACCTAGGGACTCCAAATAGAAACTTCGACCAATCTTACTTCCCCTCCGATTTGTCGGCTCGTCGTCAGATCCTGCACCATACAACCGGAAGGGGTAAAAGAGACCATACATCCATTGTCGGTCAGTTGCCCTACGGAAACTAAATTTGGGACAAGAGAGGGAACATGTAGAGTATTACTGAGCTCTAAAGCACCCGATTTAACTGACCCAATACCCGCAACTGATAAGCGTTCCCCATTAGCTACTTCCACCTCAAGATTTCGAAGGGGTTTATAGTTTCGAAACAACGACAATTTGCCAGTCATATGATTAAAAGCAGCTGAATCAAGATGCCATAAAGCGTTACCTGTCACGCCAACAGCGAGAAGGCAGCATTGAGAGCGGAGGGAAGCACACGAGCTAACGCCTCCTGAACAAGCACATCAAGAGAGCTAGATGGACGAGGTCCATTCTCAGAATTTGACGAAGCTACTGCCGTAGCTGCAAATGCTGGGAAGATGGAGTAGAAGGTCGAGGAGCAGATTCTTCAGAGACGGGCAGTCCAAGATAATATGGCCAGATTGTTTACAATAGTTGCATATATTACGTTGACGACAATGAGAGATACTATGACCGACCAAGCGACAATGATGACATCGAATCGTTCCTGGCTGAGAAGAAGAGGACCGTGGCATGGACGATCCCGAGGAAGATGAACGACCAGAGTTGGAATAGAATTGAGGTCGGCGAGCCGAAGTCAGAAACGCAGTACCAGTGGTAGAGGAATTAAGAGTCGCATCCAGCTGAGCTTGAGTATGAAGACGAGTTTCAACCCGAATTAAATCCCCCAATATATCCTCCATCTCAATGGTATTATTTGCAATAGCATTAGATCGAACAGCTTCAAACTCCGGGCGTAATTTGGCCAAGAATTGAAGCACCCGAGTCCGCTTACGTTCAGCTAACACATCAGCACTACCGGCTGCCGAGAGCATGTGAGTAGTCAAGAGGTCTTGTTCCGTCCAGAGTTCGAGTGAAGCCGTATAAAAAGAATTAATATCGCGATCGCCCTGAGTGAGCTTGGTGAGCTCATACTCAAGTTCAAAGAGACGAGATGAACTCGCCTTAGCATAAATCTTCTCAAGATGTGCCCAAATTGCAGCGGCAGATCTGAACGTGCGGAGGGTAAGAGCGATCTGCGGCTCTACTGAGTTAATGAGCCAAGAATAGACCTTGGCGTTGTTAACGGACCAAGTATCGAGAGCTGCAGCAAAGGTTGCCTGATCTTGTTGAAGCTTCATAGTTGCTGCTGCCTTATCCGCTTCGGTGGCCCCAGAATTGAGAGGAGCCGACACCGGTGCCGTCGGTTCAACCGATCGACCATCAAGGTAAGAGAGAAGCGCCTTACCAGCCACAAAGTATCGGAACTGATACTCCCAGAGTGCAAAATTCTTCCCGTTGAATCGGACAGAAACCGAATCCGAAATAGCGTTGAGAGGCTCTGATACCATGATAACAGTTGAGCAATGAACAAAGAGCGATGCAAGAACACAAGATTTAACGTGGTTCCCCAACAGTTACGTTGAGTACGTCCACGGACGAAGAGCTGACGATATTATTGAGAGACACACAAATACAACGCGATGATCCTAATGTTCGGCCGCATAAGGATTATATACAAGAGATGGTTGTAAACCCTATGCCCTATACTCGTAGCCTACAAAACAACAAGGCCCAACCCAACATCATAAACCGGCCCAAGCTACATCAACACACTCGCCCAACCCTCTCACATGACCCCAGCCAAACCACCCTAACCGACCCAACTCACACGACCCACCTGACCAAACCACCCAACCAGCCCCTTATCCCCTCACTCCTCTCTTATTCTTCGACTTTCCCCAACCCAACACCCCCACCCGACCCACCCAACTGAGTCACCCAACCCACCCACCCAACCCAACCCGAACCCAAACCAACCACCCACCCCCTTAACCCTTCTTCCTCGACCCCCCAAACTAGCCGCCGCCTTAGCCGCCTTCGACCAACACCCCCCGCCATCAGCAACCTCTAATCCCGCCGCTAGCCATCCTTCTCTCCAGCCAGTCCTTTCCGCCACCACTTCCTCTCTCCGCCTCCCGCCGCTAGCTCCTCTGGCCCAATGCTAGCCGTCGGCCCCGATTTCCGTCCCCAGCCGCCCAAATTCCTTCGTCCATCAGGTTTCTTTTAATTGGTCTCGATTATTTGGTTTTCTTTTGGTAGTTGGAACAATGGGTTTGTGTTTACTTGTTAGGGATTAGCTTGGGGATTAAGGGCCGATTTGTTAGGAATTAAGGGCTGGCTGGTTGTGTGTCGGCTTTGATTTTGGGACAGTGGGGTTTGTTGACAACGATACTAGTGCTTGATTTTATTGGCTTCATTTGATTGTGTGAGTTCAAGGGAGGTGGCAGGCGGTGGGTTTCCATCCCATCCCACCCATGATTGTTTTCAATTATGAATAATTCATGTTCGAGTTTTGGTTGGTTTGGGTTGTGAATTGTGTTTGATTGGTTTGGTTTACTTGGTTGATTGGCGTACGATTGGCTATTGAGTTCTAACTCCCTTCCATTTATTTCATCATCTTACAATTCCCATTCCAACATATTTCATGGGATTTGTTTTTAGCGTCAGAGGGATGCAAATACTTGATGTGGGTATGTGTCTGGGATTTGGTATAGGGTTTGTTTTTGGTTTGTTGGGATTGGGGGCTAATGTTAGTGTTTCGTGACAATTATTTGATTGATATGAATTATTTGTTGCAGGTGATGAATTCAGGGACTGAATTCCGTTTGAGGGATGCTTGATTACCCCTCCCAGTGAGTTTTCCAGGGCCACACCTCTATCTCGAGTTTCTTGTTTTCTTTTTATTTGATTGTGTGTAGATCAATTAGGGCTCTCTTTTGGCTATATTGCACTTGTTTATGACCCCATGTTATTTTTACTTTTCACTTTTATTTGCTCTGTTTGTTTTTGTGTTGTTTTAGCTTTTTGAATAAGGTTTGACAAGCACTCGGGATTCACTCTTCACCAATGATCGTCATGAGACTCTTTCACCACTATTACCTCCTATGCTCCTCTTCACCGCACGGTATATTCGTTTCACCTTACCCTCTCTCTCTTGACCTGATTGTTTGTCGGTAGAAGTAGAATGCTATGTTTTGAGTGTGTGCATGATCTTGATTGTTTTCCAAATTCATCTATCCTAGAATCATTCGGTTCTTGACTTTTGGTGTTTAATTGACTTCAAGTTTTCACAATGACGTTTAGACTGTTCCACTTAGGACCTATAACTAGCATGTCAGCACTAAAATCAAATTGAGTCTAGGTCAGAACAGAGATTGGATCACTCTTGTATGTTGGTTGATTGGTTTGATACGTGTTTTTGTACCGCTCGATAACACCGGTCTAAGATGATAAAGGCAATTAGAATTTCACCACATTCAGCCAAAAAGCCCACCCGAATCAGTTTCCTATAGGATAACCCGTTGAGCCTTGGCCTGTTTGTTGGATCATGCACATTTTCACCCTATTCCATGTTTTCATCACCTTTTTGATCCCTCGTGATTGTGGCTTGAGATTAGACGGAAATCCAATTCAAAATCTTGTGTGGAAGTTTTAAGGGGCTAAGGATCAAGTGGCTAATATGTGAAGAAAATATTCAAATGAAAATGCTCTAAAGAAAGTGGCCAAGTTGCTCAAGTTCTTGAAGTGCCGAAAGAAAAGCTAGGCAAGCTCGGCAACTAAGTGAAGTGTCGGGTTGAGCACTAGCAAAGGAAAAGGCTGTGAGCTAGGCAGGTTCAACACCTAAGTGAAGTGTTGGATCGAGCACTAGTATGCAGTAGAAAAAAGAAGAAGAAAAAAAAAGAGTTCTTAAAAGTGGCCCTTGTTATAGTGATCCTAGCTTGAGCGTGTGGAGTGCAGATCTAGAGGCGGATGAAGTCGAGTCGATAGCCACATCACGATCACTCACCATTTCCCAAATATTTCCTACCCCCACCTAATCCGTTTCATATCTCGAGTTCAAGTCCTTTTGATTAGAGTTGGTGTTGTTGTGGTTGGTAAGAACTGTGTCCTAGTTAGCTACTACTTGAAGTGTGCAGAAAATAGTGAGGTCTAGACTTGTTTGGTTGGCGTTCTTACTTGTGTAGGTTAAGTTTGTTCGTGGAACAGTCTAAGCCAAATTGTTAATGCTTGAATCTCAATGTGACCGATCTTGTCATTTGTGAACTTGAATGTTTTCTAATTCATTTGCTTGAGGACAAGCAAAGCTTAGTCGTAGGGGAATTTGATGTGACTTTATTTAGTGCATTTGAACCTATGATTGACCTATGAAATGCCCGTATTTGATCGTGAGATGCCATGCTCTATAGGCTTTTATTGATATTTTGCGCAAAGTGTCCATTTGTTGCCTGATTGCCACTTTGGAGCCAAATTCGGGGTCTATTGGAGTTACCTCTGTACATTTTCAGGTTATGGCATCGAAGTACGGATGACAAGGAGTCCATAGGACCAAACGGAAGCCAAATCGGAGCTCGGATGAGGGAGAAACGAGCGAAGCAAAATTGCGGTCTTCGCAGATTTTAGGGTACACGACGTGTAGTTATACATGACGTGTAGTTATACACGACGTGTAGTTCTACACAGACGTGTATGTCCAGTAGATTTCTATATATTGACGATTTGTGGAGCTAAAAGGGGATTGGATGACAATTCTATCATATCTCTTGAACCCCAAACACATACCCACGACCCCATAAACCCTAGGACTCATTTCTGGAGCTAATTGGAGCAATTGGAGCTTGGATTGAAGTCAACAAACCTTGGGAGAGAAGTTTACAAGTGGAGATTTGAAGATTGGTTCAAGGATCCACTCCATGGTGTTCTTGGTGATCAACTTCCATTCTCTTTTCCTTACTCCCTTGGCCATGTGTGGCTAAGTTCCTAGGTTCATCTTGGTTGGGTAGATTAGTTGTGCTATGATAGAGAGATGATTGTATAGAACTTGCCATGATTGATCTTGGTTGTATGAGGATGATTCCTAGACTTGTTCTTAATGCCATTTTATGCCATGTTTGCTTGATTTGGTCCATTCAATGTGATTTGATGCATGAGAGTGCTTGGATTGCATAGATTGTAGGTTTAGGGATTGAAGTGAGTATGTTCTAAGAGATTAGATCAACTTATTTCAACCGTTTCCACTTGATTTCTCTCTTGGGCATTTTATCGAACACTTGGTGTGCATGTGGATTTTCATTCAATTGAGTTTGAAAAGGCTTTTTGGTGAATCTCTTAGTGTTAGGGCATTGATATGAGAGTGTTGTGCCTAGCCTTGTGGTCATAGAGTCTTAAGAGAGGGTCTTGTGTCTTGGCATTTCTTCAAACACTTAGAATGCATCCTTTTTCACTTAGCTTGAGAGCGAGAGCCTAAGTTGAGTGGTATTAGGATAGGGATTTGGTGCTACGAGAGTGCATTGAGTTATAGAAGTGAAATGCATGGTCATCCGAATGCAAACTCGATCTTGATTGGCTTGTTTATTCAATTAGTCCTCTTGAGCATGATGAAACTACCCAGCAAGAGAACCCCCTTTGTCTTTGATTTGAACCACCTTTCTCTCTTGCTTAATCTTTGTTTGTATTGCATTTCTTTGCCTTTGTTTCTGAATTTCTCAATCAAACCAAACGAATTTCAAATGTCTAGACCGTCTATGAGAAGTGTGAGTATTGGTTTATGAGAGGACCCCGTAGAATACGACCTTGGTAAAATCCCTTTATCAAAAACACAGTGGGATTTAAACGGCAGTTTTCGCCGAAAAGTGAAGTACTTTTGCCGAAATTTTTGACCTGCACGATTGAAAATATTTTTGCAATCCCAACAAACTTCAGAAAATCATAAATAATTTGAGAAAAATTGGAACAACCTCAAACAACTTGCGATTGAAACGATGACACACAACTACACACGGAAAATAAGAAATCATGCAAACTGACACTTTTGGCTCCCCCGAACCGACTCTGAAACAACGAGTTCGATACAAATTAAAACTGACTCCAGCCGTGGGTTGCCTCCCACGAAGCGCTCTTGCTTAACGTGCTTGAGCCGGATGATACCTGGACGGCGATCAAGAGACATCCCAACTCAGGATTTCTCTTAGGCCCGAGTCGGAGTTCATGGAATACAGCTTTGGGAATCCTCCGGCAAGTGTGAACTTCTTCCCATTTGCGTGAATTATCTTGGTTCGTTCTTCAGGAAGATGACCAGAATGTTTACAAGGCCTGAACAGTTCTTTCGAAGAAGCGTCCTTCAGAGGATCATTCTTCCCTGGTGGCTCGGTAGACGTGGGCTGAGCAATCGGCTTCCAAACCGCCTTCGTCTTCTCTTTATTCTCCTTCTTTATCTCGCCAGAATCTTTAACGTTTGGTGATTCATGAGGGGATGGCATCAGATCCTCCTTCTTTCTCGGCTTTTGTGACGGCAGCTCATTCTTCAAATTAGGGACCTGTCCGACACCTGGCAAGCAAATTTCTGAAGAAACTCTAGATTTTTCATTAGAACTAGAGTTGACCGAAGCCAACTCCACAGCTTCAACAGATAAGCAATGCGCCTCTTCTTTGACCGGGACTTGCATACCGTCCTTGAGGCGGAATGTCATACTGTCCTTGCTGACCCTTAATGTCAACGAGCCATTCGGGACATTAATGGTAATGCCGGCTGTCGCCATAAACGATCGGCCTAGGAGAAGAGTGACATCTTCCTCTCGAGAATCCATAACAACGAAATCAGCCAGAATAGTGAAAGGACCACAACGGACAACCACGTTTCTATTAATCCCCTAGGTAGTTTAACAGATCTGTCGGCAAACACTAAATGCATGCTAATTGGTTTCAGCTCTCCTAGGTTCAATTTCTCATACAGGCAAGTAGGCATAACATTGATAGAAGCACCTAGATCAATTAGACTACGATCAATTTTCACATCATTAATAGAGCAAGGCAAAGTAAAAGCATCGGGGTCGTGACACTTAGCTGGGGGAGGTATGGGTGTTGTCTGGCTCTGGATAGCGGGGCATGCTTCCTTGAGGGAGACAGAAGACAACTCTTCCTTCTTCTTGGTCTTCGCAAGATCCTTTGTGATTTTATCAGCCTCCGGTATCACCTGGATAGCATCAGTAACTGGTATCTTCATATTCGTGTTCTTCAAGTATCCATACCACTTTCTGTACCGGGTATCATGGTCTTTCTCCATTGATTGTGCAGCCTTAGGAAACGGAATCCGAGGCAGATATGATGGAGGAGGTGGCGCATGAGATGTCTTTGTCAGGGGAGGCGGGGCAGTCACCTCCTCCTCGATCTCTGGCTGTTCAATGGCTATAGCATCAGGAGCCAAGACCGGGTCGGAAACTGTAGGACCGACTAATTGCTTGCCACTTCTTGGAGATGGCCTTGACGTGCTCCTTCCTAATGGTAGAGTCGACTTGAACCAATGATTGATTAAGGAGGGGGCTACTAGTTAGCAAGCTAAACATGTTATTCACCATGCTCTCCACTCGTTGACCTCGAGCTTCGTGTTCTTGATTTAAGACGGCTTGAAGCTTGAATTTCTCCTCATAGTTATCGAGCCTTGCCATGATCAGGTCGAGCTTCTTGTCTACCTCGATATCCCTTGTGTTCCCTGATGTAGATCTCTGAGGTTGATCTTGATAACTATTGCTCAAGTACTGATTCTGACTCTGGTTGAATGCAAAGTTGTAAGGAGGACGCTCTTGGAAGCTTCCTTGTTGTTGAGGAGGTTGTCTGAACTGACGATAGTCGGGGTAGCCTCTTTGATTGTTGGTGAAGCCTTGATCAATAAAGTTCACTTCCTCTGTAGACCAGTTACCGAAAATCTTCTTCATATGTTTCTGTACTTCAATCTTGATCTGATCTTCATGGCTTGGTCGGCTTTTAGCTGCTTCAAACTGTGTCTCCCAATTCCTGGATTTAGATGTGCAGTTTGCAAAGTGAAGAAGAGCAGCTTCTGGTGCGAGTGCGGTGTAGTCTCCATCAGCTAAGGAGTTAACCCATTCAGCCGATTCTTCGTTCATCCCTCGAGCAAAGATCTCTGCTAGCTGTCTCTACTCGAATCCATGATGAGGGCAGTCATAGAGGAGTTCTTGGAATTCGTTCCAAGCATCATGTAATCTTACTCCTTCTTTCTGTCTGAACCTTGAGATGTTGTTCCTGTAAGCAGTTGTTCTGGAAGGATGGTAGTATTCCTCTACGAATTGTTGAGCAAGATCCTCCCAGTTGGTGTAGTAACGGGTGGCTTGCTAATGAGCCATCTCTTTGCGGCGCCTCGAAGTGAGAATGGGAAGGTTTCGCAAGCACAATGTATCCTTATCGAGGCTCCCACTCTTAAAGGTCTCGCAGAAAGCAAGGAAATTCGCTAAGTGTGTGCATGGATTATCATGAGGCTTTCCTTCAAACTGCAGATCCCTAGAGATCATTTCCAAGAAGGCGATCTTGATCTCATAGGCAGGATCGTCTTCGTTGCGCGGCACAAAGATGGAAGACCGAACACTAGCAGCACTTGGCTTATTGTAATCTGCAAGACTCTTTTGAGCGGCCATTGCGGTAGGGGAAGGTGGATCGGAGGTGATTTGCTTCTGAATTTTCTTAACATGCAAAAGACAAAAACAAACACAACCGGTGTAAAATCGAAGTGTGATGGAAAATGAAAGATGGAAAGTAGAAGAATAAAATGCCAACTCTTTTTTCAAACAATATAGAAGAGTCCCCGGCAACGACGCCAATTTGATGAGCTGTAAAACAGTGATCAAATACTACAAAGCTAAAAAGCTAAGCAGATCCTATTCCACAGGGTTTCTTCTAATTGTTTACTCAAATATGCTGGCAATTTATTCAAGTTTGAACACGTTGTGCGTGGTGTCAGTTCCACGACTTCTAGACTAAGATGCAAGAAAATTAAAATGAAATTAAAAGACAGAATGATTGGTTGGTTAAGACAGACGACAGACAAGCTTAGATTTTGAATCCCCCTTAGATCACCAAGGAAATAGTAATCAACAAATCAGCGGATTTCAATTATCGTTCAATCAATTCTAAGACACCACCATAACTCCTAACCCTTAGGTTTAAGACTGGCGAACGTTCGCTCTATCCGATCTATCTACCAAGATTAATTAGTCGCCCAGGTACGGTCGCCTCTTGCGACGACTAAACTAACTGGTGGAATTACTAAAGATTTATGAGTCACTCTTGCAGTGGATTAACCCTAACTGGTTCCTACGAAAGGCACACTCCAATGAATAGGTTAATTGTTCGATTTGGTGTTTTAAAGTAAGGCGAGCGTTTGCTTCTATCCTTAGCTTAACAAGAATCTAATCTAGGTGATCAATCCAGATAAGAAACATAAACAACAAAGAAAAAATCAAACATGAAAGAGAAACTGATTGAACTTTGAATCTAATCACCGCCGATCTGTGACCGCTTTAAAGCCCTGGGTCACTTAGGGTTCATCTAGTCTAAGCTCTACGAGTTTAGCTACTCATGTTCATAACAAAAGAATCAAAGGCAGAAACAGAGTTCATCATCAAAAGATAGAACAGATAGAAACTGTAAAACCTAATTAAGACGACTCTGGCAAAGCTTCGCTCTCCGGTAATCTTCAATCCTAGCTTCGAGTCTCCAAGGTGAAGGGATGGCGTCACGATCTCTTCCTGGCTCTTCGAACTCTGAACTCTGCTCCAGAACTCGTGAGAATTCTGAAATTATGATGTATTATGAGGTATCTCCTTTATTGGGCCGCCGGTTAAGTATTTATACTTAACCCTAGAATTGCCGGATTTTGCCTTGAGTTTTCGCCGAAAACTTGAGTGTAAATGAAGGCTTCCGTCGGCTGATTCTCATGTGATTTTCGGACATTAGGGTTCTCGGTGAAAACTTGGACTTTTCGCCGAAAACTTCTCTTTGTGAACTGATGAGCTGCAGAACAGTGATCAAATACTACCAAGCTAGAAAGCTAAGCAGATCGTATTCCACAGGGTTTCTTCTAATTGACTACTCATAGAAGCTGACAATTTATCCAAGTTTGAACACGGTGTGCGTGGTGTGAGTTCCTCGACTTCTAGACTAAGATGCAAGAAAATTAAAATGAAATTGAAAGACAGAATGATTGGATGGTTCAGACAGACGACAAACAAGCTTAGATTTACAATCCCCTTAGATCACCAAGGCAACATCAATCAACAGATCAGCGGATTTCGATTCTCGTTCAATCAATTTCTATACACCACCATAACTCCTGACCCTTAGGTTTAAGACTGGCGAACGTTCGCTCTATCCGATCTAACTACCAAGATTAATTAGTCGCCCGGGTACGGTCGCCTCTCGCAACGACTTAACTTAACTGGTGCAATTACTAATGATTTATGAGTTACTCTTGAAGCGGATTAACCCTAACTGGTTCCTACGAAAGGCACACTCCAATGAATAGGTTAACTTGTTGAGTTGATGTTCTAAAGTGAGGCGAGCATTCGCTTCTATCCTCAGCTTAACAAGAATCTAACTAGGTGATCAAGAAAGACAAGTTTTAATGTTTTAAAGCAGGGAAGCTGTCTGGCGACAAATCCTAACTCAACACAAACCTAATCTAGGCGATCAACCAGAAAAGAAACACAAGAACAACGAAACTAATCTAGGCGTCAACTAGACAAGAAACGCAGTACAACAATCAAGAACAAAACAACCATGCAAAGAGAAACTGATTGAACTTTGAATCTAATTACCGCCGATCCGTGACCGCTTTAAAGCCCTGGGTCACTTAGGGTTCATCTAATCTAAGCTCTACAAGTTTAGCTACTCATATCTGACAAACAAGAATCAAAGACGACAGAAGGATTCATCTTATACAAAGGAAGAACAGAAAAGGATCTGAAAAACCTAATTTCGGATGATCCGTGAAGCTTCGATCTTGAGAATCTTCAATTCCTACCTCCGAGCGTCTTCCGGGATGGATTGATGGCGTCACAATCTCTCCGATAGCTCCGGAATCCTCTCTCAACTCTCCTCAAGTCGTGGCTGATCTCTCTAAATTGAATGTGTTCAAATCTGGCTTCGAAAAGTCTATTAATACCCCCAAAAACCCTTTCCTTGTTGGAAAAGAAGAGGATTTCCCGTCTGGGGAGCTTACACGGCATGTAAGCTCACAGTGCATTTAGCTTACACGCCATGTAAGCTCCAAAACGCAGCATTTTGGGCTGTGCGGAGTTCCAACTTGTTTTGATCATTCCCGCTCCGTTTGAACTCCGATTTGGTCCCCGTTTGAAGCGTTGGACTTGTGAGAAAGTCCTCTTTATTGTGGTAACCTGGGGCTCAACATAAAAGCTCACAAAAAAGGGTAAAAATAGCCAAGAAATGGACAATGTACGCATTAGGAGCCGATAATCACAAAGTTACGACAAATGCACCAAATACTCGTCAAAATGGCATCAAAGGGTATGAAATGTTGCTTAAATGGGGCTGATAATCACGTCAAATCGAGTGTCATCAAAATACCCCACACTTAAACTTTTGCTTGTCCTCAAGCAAACTGAACTAGAACGCACTCAGATTCACAAATGACACGATTGATCAAGTTAAGGTTCAAGTAATCACAATGAATCATTAAACTGCTACTTCTAGAAAAAGTGACCTAACATGCTTACACGTCAACCAAACAACCTGGTCTCACTAATTATCTGCACACAACAAGTAGCAAACACAAATAATGCACGACACTGACCTAACCGACCAGACTTCTCACACAGGTAATATTTGGTACACGGGAACTCTCACACTCTGTGTTTAGGGACGTGTTTATGCTCTCAATCATTTTCTTCACTGAATTCTGTCATAGGTTTGCAATTCGACCACATCTCCACCACTGTGACAACACGAGTAACTAGTTAAGAAGGACTTCCCTGCTTAGGACCGTAACGAATTCTACACTACAAGGGTTTATAATGAGATGGATGATGGGAATGTATGATGATGGCTTTGGTGCGGCGTAGCTTTCGACTAACTTCCCTCGAATTTAGCTTATGGCTTCCTACTGTCTAACCAAACACGGGTGGAATAGTGTACACTCGTCCTACGATACCCTCAAGCAACCTAACACTTTATTTTGCATATTTTCTTTCTTCTTTTCTTTACATTTTCTTTTGACTTCGTTCTTCCATATGTAGGGAGAAGAACGTTATTGAACTAAACTATAAACTTTGAAACTTTGAACTTTTCCTATTTTTTCAAAATTTTCTTTCTTCTTTTTTTTGTGCCGATTTTTCTTTTAGTTGCTAGAGGGGTTTACACGTTTGGACATAATAGCTAAGACCACCTGTTTAATGGCTATAGGCAAGTTACCACAAACCGACTTCCGGTAGGCTAATCTAGAACTACAACCACAGGGGATCAACGAGGAATGAAAGAATGGGGAATGACTGTAATGTATATCGAACCGAAAGAACAGGCCAAGCTCAAGGGTTTACACCTAATGGATTTATCGTTAGGTAGGCTATCTGGCTTAGTAGCTGAATTTAGGTGCCCCTATCATTCTAGAAGTCGTGTCATCTGTGGTCTCAAGTAGGTCTCATGCAAATTCTAACTCATTCAAGAAGACAGAAAACCACTCAAAAAGAATTGAAATTGCAAGTTATGTGCAATGGATCAAAAGCTCACAATTGGTTTGCTAGTCGGATTCAGTCATTATTATGCAATCAAAGTGAAAAACTATAAGAGTGATAAGCTTTTCTGTTCTAACCAGGAAATCTAGCATCGATGCAAGCAAGTTGATTACAGGTTCTAGGTTAAGTAGTCTAAGCATCATTATGAAAAATTGAAAACTAACTTAACATCACGAGTCAAGAATTGAGCAATTCTATGCTAGAGAAATCTCACAAATACCACAGACAAATAGCATCCCTCAGAAATATAATCCCCACCCCACACTTAAATCAGACATTGTCCTCAATGGACCAAACAAAGAGAAGGAAAGTGTACAGGGGTACCGTAAAATGAGCATGAGGGCGCCGGAGATGGCGCTGACGAGACACCGGAGGTATAGACGTGAATAGAACCATAGAGAATTCTGAGTTCATAACCTGAAGACATAGTAAGAGAGAATACATCACATGATTAGAGCAGTTGGAATACAAAAGACTCGACCAACCACAAGGGTTCAACAATGACCCAAAACAATACAAACTGACACTAACAAAAACAAAGAGTACAGAGTTCCGGATGATAAGAAAAATAAAAAAAAATCTGAAATCACTGGGGCGGAGGCTGCGGGTGATCATCTGGCGGCTGGAACTGCCTAAAGAACTGGAGTTTTGACTGGTACATCTACTGCTGCAACTCCTGGAGGCTGGTGAAACGCTCGTCGGATTCCTGTTGCCACTTCTGAGTAGCCTCCCAACGCACGTCGGAATCTGCTCACATCTCCCTAAGCTCGCGCTCTAGTCCGTTGAAGTCGTATGCTGGGGATGTTATCCGGTGGGGAAGCTACCTGGAGTGTGTCGCGTGATGACACTCGATTTGACGTGATTATCAGCCTCATTTAAGCGACATTTCTTTGCTTAAGACATGGTTTTTAGGGTAGAATAACGAATATTCAATCGATTGCCCTATCTCGTGCCATTTGTGTTACCTTGGCCCGTTTCGGGTCTATTTGATGGTTTTCTAGTGTTTTTATGTTAGCACAGGTTTTTGCCGTCAAATAGAGTAGCCATGGACGTGTCTAAGGCGTTGGAACCTCGAGGAATCAAACCGGAATCGATCCAAGGAGCCGATCAAGTCAAACCGAAAGTCTGCCCATTCACACTTGCATCTTTGGCGAAAATAAGCTTACATCTTCGGCGAAAACAATAGTGCAAATCAACTGGTGCCGAGTGAAAGGAGATTTTCGGCGAAACCAATTAAGTGTTCGGTCCGAAAATGCAAGGCAGAGAAATCAGTCGGCGGAGCCTTCATTCACAAAGGAATTTTCGCCAAAAATTCCTTAAGAATTTCGGCGAAAATAATAAGAGGAATCCGGCTGATTAGGGTTAAGTATAAATACTTAACCTGGCGGCCCAAATAAGATATACAATCACAATTCGCAAAATACAACTTTTCGGGAATCAGAATCCTCTCAAGTTCTGGAGGGAAGAGTTGGGGTTCGAAGAGCGGATAGAGATCGTGACGCCATCCCTTCCACCTCGACGAACCGGAGCTAGGAGTGTTATCTACCGAAGATCGAAGTCTGTCAGAGTCGTCTAAATTAGGTTTTTTAGATTCTTTTCTGTTCTTCCTTTGAATGATGAACTCTTTCTGTGTCTTTGTTTCTTTTGTAATGATCATGAGTAGCTAAACTCGTTAGAGCTTAGACTAGATGAACCCTAAGTGACCCAGGGCTTTAAAGCGGCCACGGATCGGCGGTGATTAGATTCGAAATTCAATCAGTTCTTTTTCATGTTTGATTCGTTCTTCATTGTTCATGTTTCTTGTCTGGATTGATCACCTAGATTAGATTCTGGTTAAGCTAAGGATAGAAGTGAACGCTCGCCTTACTTTAGAAGATCGAATTGAACAATTAACCATATAATTGGAGTGTGCCTTTCGTAGGAACGGTTAGGGTTAATTCACTGCAAGAGTAACTCATTAATCATTAGTAATTACACCAAATAATAAAGTCGTTGCGAGAGGCGACCGTACCCGGGCGGCTAGTTAATCTTGGTAGTTAGAACGGATAGAGCGAACGTTCGCCGGTCTTAAACCTAAGGGTAAGGAGTTATGGTGGTGTCTTAGTAATTGATTGAATGAGAATCGAAATCCGCTGATCTGTTGATTGCCAATGCTCTGGGGAACGAAGGGGGATTCAAAGTCTAAGTTCGTCTGTCATCCTTGTTTTCAAACCCTAATTCCCAATCTGCTTTAGTTTAATTTGTTTTAATTTCTCTGCATTTCTTAGAGATAGAAGTCGTGGAACTCACACCACGCACAACGTGTTTACCTTCGAGTATTTTGCTAGTTCTGAAGTAACCAATCATAAGAGACCCTCGGAATACAATATGCTATAGCTTTTTCTTAGCATTAGTAGTTTATTTGGTTGAACCCTCAACGACACGTTCACCAAATTGGCGCCGTTGCCGGGGACCTTCTTTTGATTGTTCGAAAGAAGAACTGGCAATTTATTCTTCTATTTTCCATCTTTCATTTTTCCACCCACTTCGATTTTACACTGGTTTTGTTTGTCTTTGTTATCTGTAGGTTTACAGGTGTATGCCTCACCGTCCTTGGACTCGCTCTCAAACCGAACAGGCTAAGAGTGCAGAGAGACCAGGCAGTTCAGCTACACCTCTACGATCACAGATTCTGAAGAAAGGCAGATCCAATCCATTCATCACTCCGATCAAGATCGAGAACCGAAGGAGAGTTCCTCATCTCCATCTTCACCTGTACCATCTTCATCCGCTTCATACACCGAGTCACTTTCACCTCCTCCATCTCCCACCATGGACGATAGATTACCACCACCACCACCAAATGGCGATCAACCGCCGCCGCCACCACCTGCACAGAAGAGTCTAGCCTGACTATAAGAAGCCGAGCGCGACTAGCGTTCGATCTGCCATGTCGTTCCGCGCATTGAAGGAGATCCTGACTATGAGATCAAGATTCCATTCTTGATGATGATCTCTAGGGATTTACAGTTTGAAGGCAGGCCCCTAGATAATCCGTGCACTCATCTTGCAGACTTCCTTGATCTCTGCAGCACTTTCAAGAGCGGAAACCTCGACAAAAACACTCTTTGTCTGAGAGCCTTTCCGTTCTCTCTAAAAGGCGCTGCTAAGAGGTGGCTTACTGGAAAACCACCTGGCTACTACACTAACTGGGATACTCTGGCTCAGGACTGCGTTGAAGAATACTTCCCTCCGCTAGAACAACCACCATCAAGGACAGTATTGCCAGATTCTCCCAGAAAGAAGGAGAAAGCTTGTATGATACTTGGAATCGATTCCAAGAACTTCTCTACACCTGCCCTCATCATGGATTCGAGGAGAGGCAGTTAGCTGAAATCTTCTCTCAGGACTTCGAGAAGAATCTGCCAAGTGGGTTTGCACTACACTCACTCCTGAAGCTGCTCTTCTTCACTTCTGCAAACTGTGCTTCCAAGTCAAGGAACTGGGAGCGACAATCTGAAGGATCGAGGAGCAAGCTAGATCTTGAAGCAGCTATCAAGGCAGAGGTAGAGAAGCATTTGAAGAAGTCTACCACACCGATCAAGCCGCCGGCAGCCTCTGTCTATGTTGCCGATTGCGAGTGGTGTGGAGCTTCTCACATAACAGGAGGCCGTTGTCAGAATTTTGGTAAGGCAGAAGTCTGGTCCGCCGAAGAGGTAAGTTTCATCCAACAAGGCTTCGTCAATAATCAGAATGGTTATGCTGGCTACCGTAACTTCAGACAGCAAGGGAACTATCAAGACAGACCTCCCTACAATGCTAGAGCCAATCATATCCTGAACCAGAATAACCGCCCGGCTGGTCCAGCTCAGGATCAGAAGCCTAACCATCCGCCGGCAGGAGTCTACCAGCCGCCGCATCGCAACCCGGGTAATTATGGAACTGCTCCTGGCAATCGCCAGAATCAATATCTCAACAATACCTATCTAGGGCAGCAGCATCAAAGAGATAACAATGTCAGTGACCTGGATAAGAAGCTCAGCCAGATCATCACAAGACTCGATGATCATGACAGTCAGTTCAAGGCTCAAGCTCTTCTCAATCAAGAACATATAGCATCTGGACAAAGGATTGAGCAAGCCGTGAACAACATCTCGAGCATGCTAGCATCTGGTCGACCATTTCGCCAGCTTCCAAGCCAGACAGAGCCAAACCCAAGAAAGGAGCAAGCTAAAATGGTAACTGCTCGAAAACTTCCAAATTTAATTGCTGATGCTTGTTCTGTCTTGCGCAGGATCGCTGAAACTCCGAAAGAAGAGGAAGAAGAAGAACAGGAACGGCGCCTAAGGAAGATCCTCCTCTTTCACCGTACGTCGTGAAGCCTCCTTTTCCTAGAGCATTGCTGCCAAATGCAAGGATCGAGACTGGCATCAAAGGGAACAAGGAAGGATATCCTGACATTCGTGCTAAGAAACCTGTTTCTCCATATCCAGCTAAGTTATCTGATCCTGGTTCTTTTACTTTGTCGTTGGTCATTAATGATGTTGAGATTGAACGTTGCTTAGTTGATCTAGGAGCGTCTGTTAATGTCATGCCTATGAGCCTGTTTGAAAAGTTAAACCTAGGAGAACTGGAACCGCCTAGTATGCAACTTGTCTTTGCTGATAGATCACTTAAAACCCCTAAGGGAGAGATTAAAGACGTTGTCACTAAATGTGTCCGTTCACGTTCTTAGCTGACTATGTGATTATGGATACTAGTACAGATGATGCTACTATTCTCATAGGTCGACCTTTCATGGCTACTACTGGAATGAATATTAACATTCCAAATGGTTCTTTAACTCTAAGAGTCGGTAAAGAAACGAAAACTTTCCGTCTTAAAGATGGCATGAAATACGACTCTAGGAATGAAGAATCTCACTGCCTAGCTGTTGAAACTGTGGGGTTGACTCCGGTCAACTCCGTTACTAATGCTTCTTCCAGTGTCTCTAGATCAGTTGTTGCAGCAGATATTAAACAGGTCATTGAGAAGAAGCCAGGAAACTTCGGTTCAGAAACTGCCCAAGAAGAAGAAGGAACTGCAAGCCTCTTCTAAACCACCAAGCAGACCTCGAGGAAAGAATAAGAAGACGAAGACCCAAATGGTCTGGAGGCCAAAAATTCTGCCATCTTCCATCGAGGCAGCTGTACCACCATTTCATTCCGAGCAACCGGCGCCAGAACAAGCATGAGGGAGAAGCCTAAAACGACTCCTAAGGAAGTACTAACGATCACCGATCCTGGTGATACCAAGTCGAAGAAAGAAAAGAAGAAGCCGACAGTCCTCATTCCTTCCATCGTAACTCTCAAGAAGGATGATCTCTCCAGAGAACTGTTCGGACCGTTCAAGTTCGTCAATCATCTTCCTGATGGACGTACCAAGCTCTTACATGCAAACGGGAAGAGATTCACGCTTACCGGAGAAGTCCCGAAGCTGTACTTCATGAACTCCGACGCGAGCGTTAAGGAGAATCTAAGTTGGGATGTCTCCTAATACCGTCCAGGTATCGTCCAGCTCAAGGACGTTAATAAAAGAGCGCTTCGTGGGAGGCAACCCACGGCTGGAGTCTGTTTTAATTTTTGTTGAACTTGGTATTTTAGAGTCAGTTCGGGGAGCCAAAATTGTCAGTTTGTTTGATTTATTATTTTTCGTGTAGAGTCTGTGTGTCATAGAGTCAGTTGCAAGTTATTGAGGTCGTTCCGATTTTTGAGGATTTAACTGTGATTTTCTGAAGTTGGCCGGATTTGCGAAAATATTTTAAACCCGAACAGTTCAAAATTTTCGGCGAAACCACCCCTATTTTCGGCGAAACCGATTTTGATTTTCGAACCTGATTTTCCCTGTTCATCATTTTCGGTTTGAAAAGTTTTCTGTTTTCGGCGAAACTATTTTTGAAAACCAACAGCCATTTGAACTAAAATTTTCGGCGAAACCACATGGTCATTTTCGGCGAAACCACCTTCGAAAATCCGGCAATCCATTTTAACTGAAATTTTCGGCGAAACCACCCTTTTAATTTCGCCGAAAATCATTTTAAAAATCACCAGAATTTCCTTTAAAATCCGGCCCACTTCCTCTCTCATCTTGTTTCATTTTCGTTCAGCAACCCGAAAACTCCCTCCCCTATCCGTTTTAAAAATCGCCGCCACCCACATCTTTAAATCCGAACGTCGCCGACCATTTTCTGCCGCCGCCGCTGTCGCCGACCGCCCCGCTCCCTTCCCCTCCCTTTTCCAATCGATTCAAGCCCTAGAACGTCCAAATCGGAGCTCTACAGCTCCAGTTCACCGAAACCCTAGTTTTCAACGTTTTTGATGAGAACCGTCGTTGTGCTGAGCTGGTTCTATCAAATAACTATCAAGCTCAAGAGCTAGGATAGATCGTATTCCACGGGCCTTCAATTGATTGGCTACTTCAGAACTAACAAATTACTCAAGGAAAACACGTTGTGCGTGGTGTGAGTTCCACGACTTCTAATTCTAAGGAATGCAGGAAAATTAAAACAAATTAAGCTAAAGCAGATTGAGAATTAGGGTTTTGAAACAAGAATGGCAGACGAACTTAGACTTTGAATCCCCCTTCGTTCCCCAGAGCATTGGCAATCAACAGATCAGCGGATTTCGATTCTTATTCCATCAATTACTAAAACACCACCATAACCCCTTACCCTTAGGTTTAGGACCGGCGAACGTTCGCTCTATCCGTTCTAACTACCAAGATTAACTAGCCGCCCGGGTATGGTCGCCTCTCGCAACGACTTAATTAATTGGTGCAATTACTAGTGATTAATGAGTTACTCTTGCAGTGGATTAACCCTAACCGGTTCCTACGAAAGGCACACTCCAATTATAAGGTTAATTGTTCAATTCAATGTTCTAAAGTAAGGCGAGCGTTCGCTTCTATCCTTAGCTTAACCAGAATCTAATCTAGGTGATCAATCCAGACAAGAAACATGAACAATGAAGAACGAATCAAACATGAAAAAGAACTGATTGAATTTCGAATCTAATCACCGCCGATCCGTGACCGCTTTAAAGCCCTGGGTCACTTAGGGTTCATCTAGTCTAAGCCCTAACGAGTTTAGCTACTCATGATCATTACAAAAGAAACAAAGAAAAAGAAAGAGTTCATCATTCAAAGGAAGAACAGAAAAGGATCTGAAAAACCTAATTCGGACGACTCTGACAGACTCCGATCTTCGGTAAGTTACACTCCTAGCTCCGGTTCTCCGAGATGGAAGGGATGGCGTCACGATCTCTATCCGGCTCTTCGAACTCCAACTCTTCGCTCCAGAACTTCAGAGAAATCTGATCTCGAAAAGTTGTGTTTTTCGAATTTTGAATTGTATCTCCTCTATTGGCCGCCGGGTTAAGTATAAATACTTAACCCTAGTTGGGCCGGGCTGAGATGGTATTTTCGCCGAAACCATAGGGGTGGTTTCGGCGAAAACTCTTGTGTGAATGGACGTCCGCCGACTGATCCTTCTGTTCATCCTTTTCGGTCCGAAAACTCAAAGTTTTCGGCGAAAACTTTCTTCACTTGACATCAGCCGGTTTGCACTAATGTTTTCGCCGAAAACATATACTTAGTTTCGGCGAAATCTCCTTTGTCTTGGCACCAGTCTGAATGCACTAATATTTTGCCGAAATCCATAGGACATTTTCGGCGAAAGTGTCTTTGTAATCGGGCAGGATTTTGGTTGGACTTTGATTGGTTCCTTTGATCGATTCCGGTTCAGTTCCTCGATGTTCCTATGCCTTAGACACGTCCATGGCTACTTTATTTGACGGCAAAAACCTGTGCTTACGAAAAACCTAGAAAACCATCAAATAGACCCGAAAAGGGCCAAGGAAACACAAATGGCACGAGATAGGGAAATTGATTGAATATTCGTTATTCTACCCTAAAAACAATGTCTTAAGCAAAGAAATGTCGCTTAAATGAGGCTGATAATCACGTCAAATCGAGTGTCATCATTTTTCACCGATTCCTCTCAACCCGTTCATTTTTAGCAGTCATGGCTTCAAGGTAAGTTGTAGAGATTTTCAATACGAATCTTTTGACATATAGATTGCTGAATTTCGTCGGGGTTGACTTTCGATTGACTTTTCGGCAGCTCCTGAGCTCGAGGCGCCATCAAGGCGTGCCTTAGTCCTGCGCTCAAAAGTGTTCCTAAAACCAGAATGAAACCAGATTAGTCAACTAAGATCCTACCCCACACTTAGTAGAAAAACTCAATTTCACAAGGAAACGAGGGAAACTAAGTGGGGTAAGTAAAGCGGAGTAACCGGTAATCATAGACAATAGAGCACATGTCTTAAGAACAGCTATAATCAGGGAAGCACAATCAGAGTTCAAAAATTCAAACCAACATTTTTAGAAAGTCAACATTAAGTCATATTGAACCCTAATTATGGCAAGACTATCACAACTTGGAAATTGACGGCATCATACGATTTCAAATGGCGGCACGATAATATGAACAAGAATAAACACTGATGACAGCCAAACGATCAATAACAAGTCAACGGCAAACCGGTATATCTCACAAGTCAACAAAACAACGAATCAATCGTATGCATAGCAACACATGACCAAAGGATATGGAAATTAAGCACTGAACTCCCTAAGCATCCTAGAACAGTTCTATAAGTTCAGTCCATCCTAGTTCACACGAAACAGTTGGCACGCAAAACGAGGTAAACCGAAAAGTCAACTGAAAGTCAACCCTGACGAAATTCAGCAATCCATATGTCAAAAGATTCGTATTGAAAAGTTATGCACTTTACCTTGAAGCCATGGAAACAAAAACTGAACGGGTTGGGAGGAATCGGTGAAAAACGTTGAAAACTAGGTTTTTGGTGAACTGGAGCTGCAAAGCTCCGATTTGGTTGTTCTAGGGCTTGGTGGGATCGGATTGAGGAGGGGGAGTAAGCGGCGGCGGTCGGCGACGGCGGCGGCGGGTGAAAACGGCGGCGATGGTGGGTTTTAGTGGAAGGTCGGCGGCGATTTTAAACAGATAAGGGGGGTTTCGGTGATATGAGCGAAAGTGAGATAAGGTGAGAGAGGAGTTGGATCCGAATTTTAAAGGATAATTAGGCAAAATTTCAAATTAGTTTCGGCGAAAATAGGGCAGTGGTTTCGCCGAAACTACAGGTTAAGAAGAATTGGCTGATTTGAACTGGCGGTTTCGCCGAAAATTTAAGCTTGGTTTCGCCGAAAATCTTGGTTGAAGTGGTTTTGCCGAAATCATAAAGTTTTCAAACCGAAAAAGAGAAACAGGAGAAACAGGTTCGAAGTTTGAAAATCGGTTTCGCCGAAAACACTGGTAGTTTCGCCGAAAATTTTGAACTGTCCGGGTTTAAAATATTTTCGCAAATCAGGCCAACTTCAGAAAATCACCGTTAAATCCAGAAAAATCGGAACGACCTCAATCAACTTGCTACTGACTCTATGACACACAGACTACACACGAAAAATAATAACTCAAACAAACTGACACTTTTGGCTCTCCCGAACCGACTCTAAAAGACCAAGGTTGAAACAAAACAAAACTGACTCCAGCCGTGGGTTGCCTCCCACGAAGCGCTCTTTTATTAACGTCCTTGAGCTGGACGATACCTGGACGGTATTAGGAGACATCCCAACTAAGATTCTCCTTCACGCTCGCGTCGGAGTTCATGAAGTACAGCTTCGGGACTTCTCCGGTAAACGTGAATTTCTTCTCGTTTGCATGCAAAAGCTTGGTACGTCCGTCGGGAAGATGATCAACGAACTTGAATGGTCCGAACAACTCTCTAGAGAGATCATCCTTCTTGAGTATGACGATGGAAGGAATGAGGACTGTCGGCTTCTTCTTAACTTCAGTCTTCGGCTTGGTATCACCAGGATCGGTGATCGTTAGTACTTCCTTAGGAGACGCTTTCGGCTTCTCCCTCCATACTTGTTCCGGCGCCGGTTTCTCGGAACGAATTGGTGGTGCAGCTGGCTTGGTGGAAGACGGCGGAATTTTTGGTCTCCAGACCATTTGAACTTGCTTCTCCTTGTGATTCTTCCTCCTCGATCTACCAGATTCCTTGCGTGGCGGTTTCGAAGAGGCTTGCAGTTCCTTCTTCTTTTGTGGCTTCTGAACCGAGGCTTCTGGCTTCTTCCTTATAACCTGCTTAATACCTGCAGCAACAACTGATCTAGAGACACTGGAAGAAGCATTAGTAACGGAGTTGACCGGAGTCAACTCCACAGTTTCAACAGCAAGGCAGTGAGATTCTTCATTCCTAAAGTCATGTTTCATGTCATCTTTAAGACGAAACGTTTTTGTTTCTTTACCAATTCTTAAAGTCAAAGAACCATTAGGAACATTAATATTCATTCCAGTAGTAGCCATGAACGGTCCGACCTATAAGAATGGTTGAATCTTCTGTACCGGTATCCATAATCACATAGTCAGCTAGAAATGTGAACGGACCACATTTTGTAACAACATCTTTGATTTCTCCCTTAGGGGTTTTAAGCGATCTATCAGCAAAGACAAGTTGCATACTAGGTGGTTCAAGTTCTCCTAGGTTTAACTTTTTAAACAAGCTCACAGGCATGACATTAACAGATGCTCCTAGGTCAACTAAGCAACGTTCAATTTCAACATCATTGAATGACCAAGGGTAAAGTTAAAGAACCAGGATCAGATAACTTAGCTGGATATGGAGAAACGGGTTTCTTAGCACGAATGTCGGGGTATCCTTCCTTGTTCCCCTTCATGCCAGTCTCGATCCTTGCGTTTGGCAGCAATGCTCTAGGAAAAGGAGGCTTCACGACGTATGGTGCAAGAGGAGGATCATCCTTAGGCGCTGGTTCCCGCTCCTCTTCTTCTTCTTCTTCCGGCGTTTCAGCGATCCTGCGTAAAACAGAAAAAGCATCAGAATTAAGTTCGGAAGTTTTCGAGCAGTTACCATTTTAGCTTGTTCTTTTCTCGGGTTTGGCTCTGTCTGGCTTGGAAGCTGGCCAAATGGTCGACCAGATGCTAGCATGCTCGAGATGTTGTTCACGACTTGCTCAATCCGTTGTCCAGATGCTATTTGTTCTTGATTGAGAAGAGCTTGAGCCTTGAACTGACTATCGTGATCATCGAGTCTGGTGATAATCTGGTTGAGCTTCTTATCCAGGTCACTGACATTGTTCTCTCTTTGCTGCTGCTGTCCTGGATAGGTATTATTGAAGTATTGGTTTTGGCGATTGCCAGGAGCAGTTCCATAGTTACCCGGATTGCGATGCGGTGGCTGGTAGACACCTGCCGGCGATGATTAGGCTTCTGATCCTGAGCTGGACCAGCCGGGCGGTTGTTCTGGTTCTGGTTATGATTGGCGCCAGCATTGTAGGGAGGTCTGTCTTGATAGGTCCCTTGCTGTCTGAAGTTACGGTAACCAGCATAACCGTTCTGATTATTGACGAAGCCTTGTTGAATGAAATTTACCTCTTCGGCAGACCAGATTTCTGCTTTACCAAAATTCTGACAACGGCCTCCGTTATGTGCGCAAGCTCCACACCACTCGCAATCGGCAACATAGACAGAAGCTGCCGGTGGCTTGATTGGTGTGGTAGACTTCTTCAAATGCTTCTCTACCTCTGCCTTGATAGCTGCTTCGAAATCTAGCTTGCTCCTCGATCCTTCATATTGTCGCTCCAGTTCCTTGACTTGGAGGCACAGTTTGCGAAGTGTAGGAGAGCAGCTTCAGGGGTGAGTGTAGTGCAATCCCCTTCAGCTAGAGAATTGACCCATTTGGCAGATTCTTCTCTAAGTCATCGAGAGAAGATTTCAGCTAACTGCCTCTGCTCGAATCCATGATGAGGGCAGGTGTAGAGGAGTTCTTGAAACCGATTCCAAGTATCATATAAACTTTCTCCTTCTTTCTGGGAGAATCTGGCGATGCTGTCCTTGATGGCGGTCGTTCTGGCCGGAGGGAAGTATTCTTCAACAAAGTCCTGAGCCAGAGTATCCCAGTTAGTGTAGTAGCAGGTGGTTTGCCAGTAAGCCACCTCTTAGCAGCGCCTTTCAAAGAGAACGGGAAAGCTCTCAGACAAAGAGTGTTTTTGTCGAGGTTTCCGTTTTTAAAAGTACTGCAGAGATCAAGGAAGTCTGCAAGATGAATGCACGGATTGTCTAGGGGCCTGCCTTCAAACTGTAAATCCCTAGAGATCATGGTCAAGAATGGAATTTTGATCTCATAGTCAGGATCTCCTTCAATGCGCGGAACGGCAATGGCAGATCGAACGCTAGTCGCGCTCGGCTTGTTATAGTCTGCTAGACTCTTCTGTGCAGGTGGGCGTGGCGGCGGTTGATCGCCGTTTGGTGGTAATCTATCGGTCATGATGGAAGATGGAGGCGGTGAAAGTGACTCGGTGTATGAAGCGGATGAAGAGTGTGGTGAAGACGGAGATGAGGAACTCTCCTTCGGTTCCTCGATCTTGATCGGAGTGATGAATGGATTGGATCTGCCTTCCTTCAGAATCTGTGATCGTAGAGGTGTAGCAGAACTGCCTGGATTCCCTGCAATCTTAGCCTGTTCGGTCTGAGAGCGAGTCCAAGGACGGTGAGGCATACACCTGTAAACCTACAGATAACAAAGACAAACAAAACCAGTGTAAAATCGAAGTGGATGGAAAAATGAAAGATGGAAAATAGAAGAATAAATTGCCAGATCTTCTTTCAACAATCAAAAGAAGTCCCCGGCAACGGCGCCAATTTGATGAGAACCGTCGTTGTGCTGAGCTGGTTCTATCAAATAACTATCAAGCTCAAGAGCTAGGATAGATCGTATTCCACGGGCCTTCAATTGATTGGCTACTTCAGAACTAACAAATTACTCAAGGAAAACACGTTGTGCGTGGTGTGAGTTCCACGACTTCTAATTCTAAGGAATGCAGGAAAATTAAAACAAATTAAGCTAAAGCAGATTGAGAATTAGGGTTTTGAAACAAGAATGGCAGACGAACTTAGACTTTGAATCCCCCTTCGTTCCCCAGAGCATTGGCAATCAACAGATCAGCGGATTTCGATTCTTATTCCATCAATTACTAAAACACCACCATAACCCCTTACCCTTAGGTTTAGACCGGCGAACGTTCGCTCTATCCGTTCTAACTACCAAGATTAACTAGCCGCCCGGGTACGGTCGCCTCTCGCAACGACTTAATTAATTGGTGCAATTACTAGTGATTAATGAGTTACTCTTGCAGTGGATTAACCCTAACCGGTTCCTACGAAAGGCACACTCCAATTATAAGGTTAATTGTTCAATTCGATGTTCTAAAGTAAGGCGAGCGTTCGCTTCTATCCTTAGCTTAACTAGAATCTAATCTAGGTGATCAATCCAGACAAGAAACATGAACAATGAAGAACGAATCAAACATGAAAAAGAACTGATTGAATTTCGAATCTAATCACCGCCGATCGTGACCGCTTTAAAGCCCTGGGTCACTTAGGGTTCATCTAGTCTAAGCCCTAACGAGTTTAGCTACTCATGATCATTACAAAAGAAACAAAGAAAAAGAAAGAGTTCATCATTCAAAGGAAGAACAGAAAAGGATCTGAAAAACCTAATTCGGACGACTCTGACAGACTCCGATCTTCGGTAAGTTACACTCCTAGCTCCGGTTCTCCGAGATGGAAGGGATGGCGTCACGATCTCTATCCGGCTCTTCGAACTCCAACTCTTCGCTCCAGAACTTCAGAGAAATCTGATCTCGAAAAGTTGTGTTTTTCGAATTTTGAATTGTATCTCCTCTATTGGCCGCCGGGTTAAGTATAAATACTTAACCCTAGTTGGGCCGGGCTGAGATGGTATTTTCGCCGAAACCATAGGGGTGGTTTCGGCGAAAACTCTTGTGTGAATGGACGTCCGCCGACTGATCCTTCTGTTCATCCTTTTCGGTCCGAAAACTCAAAGTTTTCGGCGAAAACTTTCTTCACTTGACATCAGCCGGTTTGCACTAATGTTTTCGCCAAAACATATACTAAGTTTCGGCGAAATCTCCTTTGTCTTGGCACCAGTCTGAATGCACTAATATTTTTGCCGAAATCCATAGGACATTTTCGGCGAAAGTGTCTTTGTAATCGGGCAGGATTTTGGTTGGACTTTGATTGGTTCCTTTGATCGATTCCGGTTCAGTTCCTCGATGTTCCTATGCCTTAGACACGTCCATGGCTACTTTATTTGACGGCAAAAACCTGTGCTTACGCAAAAACACTAGAAAACCATCAAATAGACCCGAAAAGGGCCAAGGTAACACAAATGGCACGAGATAGGGCAATTGATTGAATATTCGTTATTCTACCCTAAAAACAATGTCTTAAGCAAAGAAATGTCGCTTAAATGAGGCTGATAATCACGTCAAATCGAGTGTCATCAGTTTTTCACCGATTCCTCTCAACCCGTTCATTTTTAGCAGTCATGGCTTCAAGGTAAGTTGTAGAGATTTTCAATACGAATCTTTTGACATATAGATTGCTGAATTTCGTCGGGGTTGACTTTCGTTGACTTTTCGGTTTGCCTCATTTTGCGTGCCGACTGTTTTCGTGTGAACTAGGATTAGCAGAACTTATAGAACTATTCTAGCATGCTTAGGGAGTTCCGTGCTTAATTTCCTTATCGTTTGATCATATGTTGCTATGCATACGATTAATTTCTTGTTATGTTGACTTTTGTGAGAAATGTCGGTTTGACTTTGACTTGTTGTGATCATTTGGCTGCTTGATGTGCTCATTCTCGTTCATATTATCGTGCTGCCATTTGAATTCATATTTTACCGTCATTCTCCAAGTTGTGATAGTCTCGCCATGATTAGGGTTCGATATGCCTAAATGTTGACTTTCTAAATGTCGGTTTGACTTTTTGAACTCTGATTGTGCTTATCCGATTCTGGTTGTTCCTAAGTATGTATTTTACTGTCTATGATTGCCGTTACTCCGCTTTGCTTACCCCACGTAGTTTCCCTCATTTCTTTGTGAAATTGAGTTTTTCTACTAAGTGTGGGGTAAGGTTTTGGTTGACTAATCTGGTTTCATTTTGGTTTTAGGAACACCAGTTATGAGCGCAGGACTAAGGCGCGACTTGATGGCGCCTTGAGCTCAGGAGCTGCCGCTCCCGTCACACCCGCCATTCTGGGTCCCCCACCTACACTCCCTCGCGGGCTGGGTACCATCGCACTATCGCCCGTCTACCTGACTTCTACTTCGAGTGCTTCCAGAAGCTCGAGCACGTTCGGGGAGCTGACGTGCGTCCTCTCTCCATGGATTCCCTGCACGATCAGATGAGGACTACCACCGGAATGTGCATGACGCCTTAGCACCGGCTGGTCTCCTCGAGCTGACCACCATCGCCGCCGAGTTCCCAGACATTGCCCTCCAGGAGTTCTGGGCAACCTTTGATCTGGATGAGCACAAGAGGAAGCAGCGCCAGAAGGTTGTCACCTTCTATCTTGGTGGGGTGTACCGACAGCTCACCTACGATGAGTTTGCCGCTCATCTCGCATCCCCTACGAGCACTATCACGATCATCACCTCGGTTGGGGAGAAGATGATGACGACGAGGAGTACAACGCACTTTGGAGCCACATGACAGGCGTGCCTGGAGATCGCCTCGGAGTGGGCAACTCAGTTAAGTCTCTCTCTCACCCGCTCTATAAATTTATTCATATGGTTTGGCGTAGATCCCTATTATATGCACCCGACAAGCATCGCCACCATATCCTTAAGGAGGAGCTCATGCTTCTCCGAGCCATTCGAGAGAGCTACCCTCTACACCCCGGTTGGGTACTGGCTCGCATCTTCCGCCAGAAGACCAGGAGGAAGACGCCACCTCGCAGACTCTTGGGGGGCAACTTCATAGGACAGCTCATCCTCTCCTTCGGCATCAGCCATGAATATGGCCCGCACATTCCACGACACCCAGTTAGGACCGTTGGAGGAGACTTGGCGGTTGAGTACAACTTAGAACTCGACCTCAGTCCCCATGTGGCAGCTGATCCTCCACTCCAGCCTGTGGTCGAGTCGGAGGAGGAAGATGATGCTGAGGAGCAGCAGCCGCAGCCGCCACCAGAATTCCAAGATTATATACCCTCGCCACACCATCAGGCAGGGTATGATCACCAGTCACAGCCGCACATTCCCGATCCATACCAGGCGCCTCCCCAGCAGCCCCGACATCACCCCACGGATGTTGGGGAATTGTATGAGCGACTTCAGGAGTGGCGCATCACTGACAACGCCACTCAAAAGGCGCGATGGACTATTATGCAGCAGCATATGCGCCGCGCCGACGGCGATATGAGGCACAGATGGCGTGGCAACGCCAGCTCGGCGAATTTCTCCACTTTCCACCTCCCGGCTCACCGGACCAGCAGTGATCGGGTTGTATTCCTTTTCTGGTGTCTTCTTTTTATTTATTATTTTCGGATTTCGATCCAACTTTTTTTCTGTGTGGATCCGGGACACTCGTCTCGGTTTCCTTTTTATGTTTTATTTGTTTTTGTTTTGTAGGCAGTGGGAAGATTCCCTTTGCTTCGCTTGGGTAGATTCCCTCCGCTCCGAGGATCCGTGCTCATCCACTACGCCAATCATCTCGATCCAGGTTCTTCTACTTCACTCTGAACTCTAGTCCCTTCACTGTGAGGACACAGTCTGATTTAAGTGTGGGGTAGGATGCTAGAGAACCTTGCATGAACTTGATTGCCCTTAATTGCATTATTTGTGTGCCTCGTGATTCATTCCAGTCTCTCTAACATTAGAATGGCTCAGTTCTTGATTTTTGATGTTAAGTTGTTGTTCAAACTTTCATAATGATGCTTAGACTGCTTAACCTAGAACTTGAGAACCAACATGTATACTTTGATGCTAAATTGTCTGGTCAGAACAGAATTTTAAAATCACACTTGTAGTTTGTAGCCTTGATTGCATGAAAATGACCGAATCCGACTAGCAAACCAACTGTGAGCTTTTGATCCATTGCACGTAACTTGCAATTTTAATTCTTTCTGAGTGGTTTTCTGTTTACTTAAATGAGTTAGAATTTGCATGAGACCTATTCGAGACCACACGATGACACGAGTTTCTAGAAGGATAGGGGCACCTAGATTTAGCTACTAAGCCAGATAGCCTACCAAACGATAAAATCCACTAGGTTTAGACCCTTGAGCTTGGCCTGTTCTTTCGGTTCGATAATACATTACAGCCATTTCCCATTCTTTCATTCCCGTTGATCCCCTGTGGTTGTAGTTCTAGATTGACCTACCGGAAGTCGGTTTGTGGTAACCTGCCTATAGCCATTAAATAGGTGGTCTTAGCTAAGATGTCCAGACGTGTAAACCCCTCTAGCAACTAAAAGAAAATCGGCACAAAAGAAAAAATAATAGAAAGTAAGAAAAGAAGCAAGCTTCAAAAAAATGAAGAAGTAGAAAAATCAAAAAATAAGAAAAGTTTCAAAGTGTTGTTCAATAAAACGTTCTTCTCCCTACAAATGGAAGAACGAAGTCAAAAGAAAAAGTTCAAAAGAAAAGAAAAAAATCGTGTAAAGAAAAAGAATAAGTGCTAGGTTGCTTGAGGGTATCATAGGACGAGCGTTCATCATTCCACCCGTGTTTGGTTAGACGGTAGGAAGCCATAGATTAGATTCGAGGGAAGTTAGTCGAAAGCTA
The DNA here is from genome assembly GCA_034768395.1 of Linum lewisii. Taxonomy (NCBI): domain Eukaryota; kingdom Viridiplantae; phylum Streptophyta; class Magnoliopsida; order Malpighiales; family Linaceae; genus Linum; species Linum lewisii. The sequence continues at coordinate 18,981,963 of CM068300.1, forward strand.
CACCGCACAAAGCCATCATCATTCATTCCCATCATCCATCTCATTATAAACCCGAGTAGTGTAGTATTCATTACGGTCCTAGCAGGGAAGTCCTTCTTGACTAGATACTCGTGTTGTCACAGTGGTGGAGATGTGGTCGAAATGCAAACCTATGACAGAATTCGGAAACAGAAAATGATCGAGAGCAGAAACACGTCCTTAAACACAGAGAGTGAGAGTTCCCATTGTACTAGATATATCCTGTGTGAGGAGTCTAGTCGGTCAGGTCAAATTCGTGCATAATTGGTTGCTACTTACTTGTCGTGTGCAGTTTATTCGTGAGACCAGGTAGTTTGGCTGATCTGTATGCATGTTAGGTTTCTTGTTCTAGGATCGATCTGTCTAATAATTCATTGTGTTTGATTGAGCTCCAATTTAATCGATCTTATTCATTTATGAACATGAGCATTTCTATTCAGTTTGCTTGAGGACAAGCAAAAGCTTAAGTGTGGGGTATTTGATGACACTCGATTTGACGTGATTATCAGCCTCATTTAAGCGACATTTCTTTGCTTAAGACATGGTTTTTAGGGTAGAATAACGAATATTCAATCGATTGCCCTATCTCGTGCCATTTGTGTTACCTTGGCCCGTTTCGGTCTATTTGATGGTTTTCTAGTGTTTTTATGTTAGCACAGGTTTTTGCCGTCAAATAGAGTAGCCATGGACGTGTCTAAGGCGTTGGAACCTCGAGGAATCAAACCGGAATCGATCTAAGGAGCCGATCAAGTCAAACCGAAAGTCTGCCCATTCACACTTGCATCTTCGGCGAAAATAAGCTTACATCTTCGGCGAAAAACAATAGTGCAAATCAACTGGTGCCGAGTCAAAGGAGTTTTTGGGGAAACCAATTAAGTGTTCGGTCCAAAATGCAAGGCAGAGAGATCAGTCGGCGGAGCCTTCATTCACAAAGGAATTTTCGCCGAAAATTCCTTAAGAATTTCGGCGAAAATAATAAGAGGAATCCGGCTGATTAGGGTTAAGTATAAATACTTAACCCGGCGGCCCAAATAAGATATACAATCACAATTCGCAAAATACAACTTTTCGGAATCAGAATCCTCTCAAGTTCTGGAGCGAAGAGTTGGGGTTCGAAGAGCCGGATAGAGATCGTGACGCCATCCCTTCCACCTCGACGAACCGGAGCTAGGAGTGTTATCTACCGAAGATCGAAGTCTGTCAGAGTCGTCTAAATTAGGTTTTTCAGATTCTTTTCTGTTCTTCCTTTTGAATGATGAACTCTTTCTGTGTCTTTGTTTCTTTTGTAATGATCATGAGTAGCTAAACTCGTTAGAGCTTAGACTAGATGAACCCTAAGTGACCCAGGGCTTTAAAGCGGTCACGGATCGGCGGTGATTAGATTCGAAATTCAATCAGTTCTTTTTCATGTTCGATTCGTTCTTCATTGCTCATGTTTCTTGTCTGGATTGATCACCTAGATTAGATTCTGGTTAAGCTAAGGATAGAAGCGAACGCTCGCCTTACTTTAGAACATCGAATTGAACAATTAACCTTATAATTGGAGTGTGCCTTTCGTAGGAACCGGTTAGGGTTAATTCACTGCAAGAGTAACTCATTAATCATTAGTAATTACACCAATTAATTAAGTCGTTGCGAGAGGCGACCGTACCCGGGCGGCTAGTTAATCTTGGTAGTTAGAACGGATAGAGCGAACGTTCGCCGGTCTTAAACCTAAGGGTAAGGAGTTATGGTGGTGTCTTAGTAATTGATTGAATGAGAATCGAAATCCGCTGATCTGTTGATTGCCAATCCTCTGGGGAACGAAGGGGGATTCAAAGTCTAAGTTCGTCTGTCATCCTTGTTTTCAAACCCTAATTCCCAATCTGCTTTAGTTTAATTTGTTTTAATTTCTCTGCATTTCTTAGAGATAGAAGTCGTGGAACTCACACCACGCACAACGTGTTTACCTTCGAGTATTTTGCTAGTTCTGAAGTAACCAATCATAAGAGACCCTCGGAATACGATCTGCTATAGCTTTTTCTTAGCATTAGTAGTTTATTTGGTTGAACCCTCAACGACACGTTCACCATCGCGCCTTGCGGTTCCTCTCATTTTCTTCGCCGGAGGTGGGGCGGAAGAAGAAGAAGCAACTCCTTTCCCTTTTGATTTTCCCATCCTGAAAATAAATCACAAACCAAAATGCCAAGTTTAGCATATAACAAGTGGGATTTGTGCATATAAGACAAGCAAATGGAATAAGGTATGAGACACATGAGAACATGGCATTGAACCTATGAATCAACCGAGCAATACGGGAGTATCAATCAATGACAACCACAACAAATATCAAAGATATCAAGATCAAAGAATGCAAGTAGGAAGTCAACAAGTGAAGGCACAATCCCATAAGCACATATCTAGGTCTTACACACACTTAGCAAGCTCAACATTTAGGCATTTAGCAAACTTGGCAAAGATCATTTATCGAAGCAAATCACGTCAAATCGAGTGTCATCATGAACTCAGCCGATTTCTTCTTGAGTTTTCGCCAAAAACCTGGGGGGTTTTCGCCGAAAACCGTAGTGTAAATCGGGGCAGGATTTGAATTGACTCCTTGGAATGGTTCCAGTGCGGTTCCTCGAGGTTCCAATGCCTTAGACACGTTCTTGGCTACTTATTTGACGGCAAAAACCTGTGCTATCACGAAAACACTAGAAAACCATCAAATAGACCCAAAACGGGCCAAAGTAACACAAATGCACAAGATAGAGCAGTTGAGTGAATATTCGCTATTCTACCCTAAAAACCAAGTCTTAAGCAAGGAAATGTCGCTTAAATGAAGCTGATAATCACGTCAAATCAAGTGTCATCACCGCTTTTAAGCCTGGGTCACTTAGGACTCATCTAATCTAAGCTCTAATAGTTTTAGCTACTCATATTCAATACAGAAGAACCAAAGACAAACAAGGAATACATCTCAGGTAGGAAAGACAGAGAAGAACTGTAAAACCTAATTTCGACGAATCCGTGAAGCTTCAATCTTCTGGATCTTCAACTCCTAGCACTGAGCTCTCCGAGATGGAAGGATGGTGTCACGATCTCTCCCTAGCTCTTCGAACTCTCTCCACTCTTTCTCTCTAATTCTAAGTCTTGGATTTTTCGTCCAAAAAGTAAGTGTGTTTAAAATTGTGGTCGGCAGTTGTATTTAAAGGCTGTCCGTATCCGGCTAGGAAAAGGAGACAGTTTTCGGTGAAAACATAGAAAGTTTTTGCCGAAAACTCTAAGTAGAATTCTCGGTATTTCTCCTGTCTTCCTCTGGGCAAATTTGATTGATAGTTTTCAGCGAAAACTCCTCAGTTTTTTCACCGAAAACTTCAGGTATGAGCAGGGGTGGATTTGTCTTCGACTTGATTGCTTCTTTGATTGATTCTGGGTCACTTCCTCAGGGTTCCAATGCCTTAGACACGTCCTTGGTTACATAATTTGATGGCAGAAACATGTGCTATCACAAAAACACTAGAAAACCATCAAATAGACCCGAAATTGACTAAAGTAACCAAAATGGCACGAGATAGAGCAGTTGAGTGAATATTCGCTATTTTGCCCTAAAAACCACGTCTTAAGCAAAGAAATGTCGCTTAAATGGGGTTGAAAATCACATGAAATCGAGTGTCATCAAATACCCCACACTTAAGCTTTTACTTTTCCTCAAGCAAATTGAATAGAAAGCGCTCATGTTCACAGATGATAGGATCGATTAATTGAAGTTGAAGCATACACAATGAATTATTAGACAGCTACTTCTAGAACAAGAAACCTAAAATGCATACCGATCAACCAAACAACCCGGTCTCACTAAAAACTGCACACGACAAGAAGCAATCACCAATCATGCACGAATTTGATCTGACTGACCAGACTCATCACACAAATAATATTTGGTACAAGGGGAACTCTCGCTCTTTGTGTTTAAGGACGTGTTTCTGCTCTCAATCATTTTCTGTTACTGAATTCTGTCAAAGGTTTACAGTTCGACCACATCTCCACCACTGTGACAACACGAGTAACTAGTCAAGAAGGACTTCCCTGCTTTGGACTGTAATGAATTCTACACTACAAGGATTTATAATGAGATGGATGATGGGAATATATGATGATGGCTTTGGTGCGGCGTAGCTTTTGACTAACTTCCCTCGAATCTAGCCTATGGCTCCCTACCGTCTATCCAAACACGGGTGGAATAGTGTACGCTCGTCCTATGATACCCTCAAGCAACCTAGCACTTTAATCTTTATTTTTCTTCTTTCTTTTTTTCTGAATTTTTTTTACATTTTCTTTTGACTTCGTTCTTCCATATGTAGGGAGAAGAACGTTATTGAACTCTACTATAACTTTAAAACTTTGAAACTTTTGGATTTTTTGAAGTTTCTGATTTTCTACTCTTTTTTCTTTCTTTTTTCTTTGTGCCGATTTTCTTTTAGTTGCTAGAGGGGTTTACACGCTTGGACATAATAGCTAAGACCACCTGTTTAATGGTTATAGGTAGGTTACCACAAACGACTTCCGGTAGGCTAGAACTACTACCACAGGGGATCAACGGGGGGTGAAAGAATGGGGATTGGTTGTAATGTATAGCGAACCGAAAGAAAGGCCAAGCTCAAGGGTTTAAGCCTAAAGGATTTAACGTTAGGTAGGCTATCTGGCTTAGTAGCTTAATTCTAGGTGCCCATATCCTCCTAGAATTCATGTCATCATGTGGTCTCGAATAGGTCTCATGCAAATTCTAACTCATTCAAGAAAACAGAAAACCACTAAAAAGAATTGAAATTGCAAGTTATGTGCAATGGATCAAAAGCTCACAGTTGGCTTGCTAGTCGGATTTGGTCAATTTCATGCAATTAGAGAGACAAACTACAAGTGTGATTTTCAAAAATTCTGTTCTGACCAGGCCATTTAGCATCAAGGTAGACAAGTTGGTGTGCAGGTTCTAGGTTAAGCAGTCTAAGCATCATTATGACATATTGAACAACCACTTAACATCAAGAATCAAGAACCGAGCAATTCTAAAGCAAGAGAAGCTGGAAAGGCACCACGAAACACAATTAGGGGCAAACAAGATCATGCATGGTTCTCTAACACCCCTACCCCGCACTTAGACCGTCCTGTGTCCTCACAGGACAAATATGAGAATGAGAGTTATGGTGAACCTGGAACCAGGTGGTTGGTGTAGTGGATGGGCTCAGAGAGCGTGTAGTGGAGCGGAGTAGCGACCAAAAGAGACCTACAAAACAAAAACAACCAAAAGATCAAAAGGAAACTGGGACAAGTGTCCTGGATCCACACATAAAAAAGTTGGATCGAAATCCGAAAGAAGAAATAAAAACAAAGGAAAGGGGTGGAAACGACCCGATCACTGTCCTTCAGGTGGGGGTGAAGGTGGAGTCGGTGGCTGATGAACCGTTGTAGAGCGGTATCAATCAAATAACAACCAAGCTAGAAGCTAGGGTAGATCGTATTCCACGGGTCTTCTAATGATTGACTACTCAAATATAAAGGAAATTACTCAGGTTAAACACTTTGTGCGTGGTGTGAGTTCCACGACTTCTAATTCTAAGAAATGCACGAAAATTAAAAATTAAAATTGAAAACAGATTGAAAGATTGGTTAATTAAAAAATGACAGACAAGCTTAGACTTTGAATCCCCCTTCGTTCACCAGAGCATTGGCAATCAACAGATCAGCGGATTTCGATTCTCGTTCAATCAATTCTAAGACACCACCATAACTCCTTACCCTTAGGTTTAAGACTGGCGAACGTTCGCTCTATCCGATCTAGCTACCAAGATTAATTAGCCGCCCAGGTACGGTCGCCTCTCGCAACGACTTAACTAACTAGTGAAATTACTAACGATTTATGAGTTACTCTTGTAGTGGATTAACCCTAACTGGTTCCTACGAAAGGCTCACTCCAATGAATAGGTTAATTGTTCGATTTGATGTTTTAAAGTAAGGCGAGCGTTCGCTTCTATCCTTAGCTTAACAAGAATCTAATCTAGGTGATCAATCCAGATAAGAAACATAAACAACGAAGAACAAATCAAACATGAAAGAGAAACTGATTGAACTTTGAATCTAATCACCGCCGATCCGTGACCACTTTAAAGCCCTGAATCACTTAGGGTTCATCTAGTCTAAGCTCTACGAGTTTAGCTACTGATGTTTTTCACAAAAGAATCAAAGACAAAGATAGAGTTCATCTTGAACAGAGGAAGAACAGAAAAGGATCTGAAAAACCTAATTAAGAAGACTCCGGCAGAACTTCGATCTCCGGTAATCTGCAATCCTAGCTCCGAGTCTTCGAGATGAAAGGGATGGCATCATGATCTCTTCCTGGCTCTTCGAACTCTAAACTCTACTCCTGAACTCTTTAGAATCCTAGAAGTATTTGGTATTATTAGTTATGTGATGTCTTTTTTTTTATTAGGGGACCCTACTACCGCCGGTTTTGCCTAGAATTTTCGCCGAAAATCTGAAGGAATTTTCGCCGAAAATTCCTTTGTAAATGAGGTGATCGCCGGCTGAGTTCTCCTGTGATTTTCGGACGCGGGTTCTCGGGAAAACTTGGGGTTTTCGCCGAAAACTTCTTCTTGAAAGCACTGCCGATTTGTTCATGAGTTTTCGCCGAAAATTCCAAGAGATTTTCGCCGAAAACTTCTTTGTAAATGGGAGCAGAATTTGGTTCGACTTGATTGACTCATTGGATCGATTCCGGTGCGATTCCTCAGGTTCCAATGCCTTAGACACGTCCTTGGCTACTTTATTTGACGGCAAAAACCTGTGCGAACATATGAAAACACTAGAAAACCATCAAATAGACCCGGAACGGGCCAAAGTAACACAAATGGCACGAGATAGAGTAGTTGAGTGAATATTCGCTATTCTACCCTAAAAACCATGTCTTAAGCAAGGAATTGTCGCTTAAATGAGGCTGATAATCACGTCAATTCGAGTGTCATCAAAATACCCCACACTAAAGCTTTTGCTTGTCCTCAAGCAAACTGGATAGAAACGCTCATGTTCACAAATGATAAGATTTATTAAATTGGAGTTCAATCAAACACAATGAATTATTAGACAGATAATTCCTAGAACAAGAAACCTAACATGCATACTGATCAGCCAAACAACCTGGTCTCACTAAAAACTGCACACGACGAGTAATAGCAACTGATTATGCACGAATTTGACCTAACCGACCAGACTCCTAACACAGGAAATATTTAGTAAACGGGGAACTCTCACTCTCTGTGTTTAAGGACGTGTTTCAGCTCTCGATCATTTTCTGTTACTGAATTCTGTCATAAGTTTGCAATTCGACCACATCTCCACCACTGTGACAACACGAGTAACTAGTTAAGAAGGACTTCCCTGCTAGGACTGTAACGAATTCTACACTACAAGGGTTTATGATGCGATGGATGATGGGAGTGTATGATGATGGCTTTGGTGCGGTGTAGCTTTCGACTAACTTCCCTCGAATCTAGCCTATGGCTTCCTACCGTCTAACTAGACGGGTGGAATAGTGAACGCTCGTCCTATGATACCCTCAAGCATCCTAGCACTTGTTTTCTTTATACTTTTTTCTTTTGACTTTTCTTTAGCTTCGTTCTTCCATTTGTAGGGAGAAGAACGTTTATTGAACTCAAAACTTGAAACTTTTCTGATTTTCTTCTTTTTCTACTTTTTCGACATTTCTTTTATTTTTCTCTTTTTTTTTTCTTTCTCTTTTTTTCTTTGTGCCAATTCTTTCTTTTAGTTCCTAGAGGGGTTTACACGTTCGGACATAATTTGCTAAGACCACCTGTTTAATGGCTATAGGCAGGTTACCACAAACCATTCCGGTAGGTCAATCTAGAACTACAACCACAATGGATCAACGGGGAATGAAAGAATGGGAAATGGTTGTAATGTATTATCGAACCGAAAGAACAGGCCAAGCTCAAGGGTTTAAACCTAATGGATTTATCGTTTGGTAGGCTATCTGGCTTAGTAGCTGAATCTAGGTGTCCCTATCATTCTAGAACTCGTGTCATCGTGTGGTCTCGAGTAGGTCTCATGCAAATTCTAACTCATTCAAGCAAACAGAAAATCACTCAAAAAGAATTGAAATTGCAAGTTACGTGCAATGGATCAAAAGCTCACAGTTGGTTTGCTAGTCAGATTCGGTCATTTTCATGCAATCAAGGCTACAAACTACAAGTGTGATTTTAAAAATTCTGTTCTGACCAGGCAATTTAGCATCAAAGTAAACACGTTGGTTCTCAAGTTCTAGGTTAAGCAGTCTAAGCATCATTATGAAAGATTGAACAATAACTTAACATCAAAAATCAAGAACTGAGCCATTCTAATGCTAGAGAGACTGGAAAGGAATCACGAGGCACACAAAAACACAATCAAGGGAAATCAAGTTCATGCAAGGTTCTCTAGCATCCTACCCCACACTTAAATCGTACTGTGTCCTCACAGGACTAAATCTAGAGTTCAGAGTGAAGTAGAAGAACCTGGACTGAGATGGTTGGCGTAGGGTAGCACAGATCCTCGAAGCAGAGGCAATCTACCAAAGTGAAGCAAAGGGAATCTCCCAACTACCTGCAAAACAAAAACAAATGAAAGATAAAAAGGAAACCTGGACAAGTGTCCCAGATCCACACAGAAAAAAGTTGGATCGAAATCCGAAAAGGAGAAATAAAAAGAAAGGACAAGGAAAAGGACACCACCCTATCATAGCTGGTCAGGGGCGTCGGGGGGTGGAAGGTGGAGGGCGTCGCCTATCTGTCGCTGCCATGCCAGCTGTGCCTCATACCTCTAGTCATTGTGGCGCATGTGCTGTTGCATAATAGTCCATCTGGCGTCCTGAGCGGCGTTGTCAGTGATGCGCCACTCCTGGAGTCGCTCGTACAGCTCTCTGATATCCGTGGGATGCGGTCGGTGCTGAGGGTGAAGCGCCTGATATGGATCTGGAATGGGCGGCGGCGACTGGTGTTCATACCCTGCCTGATGATGTGGCGAGGGTGTATGATCATGAAACTCCGGCTCTGACTGGGGCCGCAGCTCATCAGCATCATCTTCTTCCTCCGACTCTTCCTCGTCCTGGAGAGGAGGGGGCGCCGGCACCTGTGGACTGAGGTCCAACTCGAGGTCGTACTCGATTGCTAAATCTCCACTGATGGTATATACTCTGCGTCGTGGGATGTCCGGGCCATATTCATGGCTGATACCGAGGGAGATGATGAGCTGGCCCACAAGTTGCCTCCTAGAAGTGAGCTAGGTGGCGTCGGCTTCTGTGTCTTCTGGCGTAGTATGCGTGCAAGCACCCACCCGGGATGGAGAGGATAACTTCCCAGATGGCGCGAAGAAGAGTGAGCTCCTCTCTGCTGATGTGGTGGCGGCTCTTATCTGGTGCAAACAAAAGAGAACGACACCAAACCATGTGAATGAATCGATAGAGAGGGTGAGAGAGGGACTTAACTGAGTTATGCTTCGTGGTACGATCGCTGGCACTCCTGTCATGTGGCTCTAGAGCGCGTCGTACACCTCTCCGTCATCAGAGTCGTTCTCCCAGCCGAGGTGATGTCCCTCGTAGTGCTCGCGGGGATCCCGAGATGAGCATCAAACTCATCATAGGTGACGACTTGTACACCCCGCCAAGGTAGAAGGATACCACCTTCCCACGCTGCCTCCTCTTATGCTCGTCCAACTCGAACGTGGCCCAAAACTCCTGGAGAGCGATGCCCGGGAAGTCAGCAACTAGGGTGGTCAGCTCCAGCAGTCCTGAAGGTAGCAAAGAGTCGAGCACGTTCTGGTGCCAGTCCACGTCGTGCTCGAAGAGTGACTCCAAGGAAAGTGGGCGCACGTCAGCTCCGGGAACACGCTCGAGCCTCTGGTAGCGCTCGAAGTAGTGCTGGGGTAGGCGTGCAACAGTGGGGTGATACCCGACTCTGCCAGGAAAAGCTGGTGGAGGGCCCTGGACGGCAGGTGTGACGGGAGCGGGAGCTCGGGAGCTAGAGCCAGCGTCAAGGCGCGCCTTAGTCCTGCACTCATGAATGACATTCCTAAAACAAAAACAAAACCAGATTAATTAACTAAAAACCCACCCCACAATTAGTAGAAAAACTCAATTTCACAAAGAAACGAGGAAAACCAGTGGGGGTAAGCAAAGTAAACAACCGGTAATCACAATAAATCACAGAGCATGCATATGTCTAGCCGGAATGTTCATATCATAATTAGGGATCAGAAGTCAACCTGACATTCAAAAAGTCAACATCAAAGCACATTGAACCCTAATCATGGCAATTACTAGCTCAAAGCAGGAAATGACGGCATAATCAACAACTCAGATGGCAAGTACAGATATATGAACGTGAATGAACACACATGGCAACCAAACAAACATAGATTTGTGAAGGTCAAACCGACATTTCTCATAAAGTCAATACCGCAAAGAATCAATCTTTAAGCACATCAACACACAATCAAATGGTATTATAATTCAGCACAATTCTCCTTAAGCATGATAGATAAGTCCAAAGAATTCAGCTAACCTAGTTCACACGAAATCAGTCGGCACGCAAATCAAGGTAAACCGAAAAGTCAACCAAAAGTCAACCCCGACGAAATTCAGCATTCAACAAGTCAAAAGATTCAATAAAAAGTTCTACAACTTACCTTGAAGCCATGGGTGCTGAAAATGAACGGAGAAAGAGAAATCGGTGAAAAATCGAAAAATTTAGGGTTTGGCTGAACGGGAGCTCTAGAGCTCCGATTCGACTGATCTATGGCTCAAAATGTTCGGAAAAGGGAGGGGAGAGGTGCGGCGGCGGTCGATGACGGCGGCGGTGGTAACAGATGGGTGGCGTGAATGTGGCGCGGCGGTTTGGATTTTTAAAACAGGGGGAGGTTTTGACTATTTTCAAAAATGAAGAAGTGAGGGGAGAGAGAGAGAAGATCAGGAAATAGGGGAGAAATTGGTTGATTTTGCCTCAAGTTTTCGACGAAAATGTGTGCAAGTTTTGCCGAAAACACAAGTGAAAATAGTCTACCGGTTTTCAAATAAGTTTTCGCCAAAAACTTCATAGAGTTTTCGCTGAAAAGTTTAGTTAAAATCGTCTAGAAAACACAGTGGGATTTTGAAAGGAGTTTTCGCCAAAAATGGGACAGTTTTTCACCGAAAAGTTTGAACTGCACGATTGAAAATATTTTCGCAATCCCAGCAAACTTCAGAAAATCACAATTAAATCCACAAAAATCGGAACAACCTCAAACAACTTGCGATTGAAACGATGACACACAGTCTACACACGAAAATAAGAAATCATGCAAACTGACACTTTTGGCTCCCCCGAACTGATTCTAAAACACTAAGGTTGACACAAATGAAAAAACTGACTCCAGCCATGGGTTGCCTCCCACGAAGCGCTCTTTTATTAACGTCCTTGAGTTGGACGATACCTGGACAGTATTAGGAGACATCCCAACTCAGGTTCTCCTTAATGCTAGCATCGGAGTTCATGAAGTAGAGCTTCGGGGCATCTTCGTTAAGCATAAATTTATTCCCGTTAGCGTGTATAAGCTTGGTACGTCCGTCGGGAAGGTGATCAGTGATCTTGAACGGACCAAATAGCTCTGTTGAGGGGTCATCCTTTACAAGGAAGACGGTGGAAGGGATGAGAATGATCGGCTTCGTCTTCTCTTTAACCTCCGGCTTTGTATCACCAGGTCTGTGATCGTAGGTATTTCCTTAGGAGATGCTTTTGGCTTCTCCTTCAATAATTGTTCCGGCGCCGGTAGCGCGGAACGAATTGGTGGTGCAGCTGGCTCGGTTGAAGGTGGCGGCACAACTGGTCTCCAGACCATTTGAGTCTTCAATTCCTTGCTCGGAACGAATTGCCAGGTTCCTTGCTCGGTGGTGAAGAAGAGGTTTTCAATTCCTTCTTCTTTGGCGGCTTCTGAGCAGCAGATTTTGGTTTCTGCTTTGTAATTTGTTCAACACCTGTAACAACAATCAATTTAGGAACACTAGAAGAGACATGATAGCTGCAGTATTAGCGGTATCAAATAACTAATCTACCCAGGTAGACTAGATCGTATTCTACTCGAGGTCTCTTCTTCTTGAACTACTCAAAGAGGCTGGCAAATTACTCAGGTTTAAGCACTTAGTGCGTGGTGTGAGTTCCACGACTTCTAATCTAATGAACAAAGGAAAATAAAAGACAGAAAAGTAAAAGGTTGACTAACGAGAAGATAGACGAACTTAGATTTCGAATCCCCCTTAGATCACCAGAGCAACGGCAATCACAAGATCAGCGGTTTTCAATTCTAATTCAATCGGTTTCTATACACCACCATAACTCCTTACCCTTAGGTTTAAGACCGGCGAACGTTCGCTCTATCCGTTCTAACTACCAAGATTAACTAGCCGCCCGGGTACGGTCGCCTCTCGCAACGACTTAATTAACTGGTGCAATTACTAATGATTAGTGAGTTACTCTTGCAGTGGATTAACCCTAACTGGTTCCTACGAAAGGCACACTCCAATTATAAGGTTAACTGGTTGAATTGATGTTTTAAAGAGAGGCGAGCGTTCGCTTCTATCCTCAACTTAACAAGAATCTAAACTAGGTGATCAAGGAAGACAAGTTTATGCGCCAAAGCAGGAAGATGTCTGGCGACTAACCCTAGCTTGCAAAAACCTAATCTAGGCGATCAACCGGAGAAGAAACATAAACAATCAAGAACAAAACAACCATGCAAAGAGAAACTGATTGAACTTCGAATCTAATTACCGCCGATCCGTGACCGCTTTAAAGCCCTGGGTCACTTAGGGTTCATCTAATCTAAGCTCTACAAGTTCAGTTACTCATATCAGAAACAAGAGAATCAAAGGCAACAATGAAGATCATCATACAGAGGAAGAACATATAAGAACTGAAAAACCTAATTCTGATGACTCCCGCGAAGCTTCAATCTCCTGGATCTTCAACTTTAAGCTCCGAGTTCTCCGAGGTGAAGGATGGCGTCACGATCTCTCCACGGATCTTCGAACTCTCTAAACTCTATCTATCGACCCTAGAGTCGGCTGACTCTCAAAAGTCTGATTTGTGAAAATATGAATAATGATTGATTTTTTTTTAAACAATCAAGAACAAAACAACCATGCAAAGAGAAACTGATTGAACTTCGAATCTAATTACCGCCGATCCGTGACCGCTTTAAAGCCCTGGGTCACTTAGGGTTCATCTAATCTAAGCTCTACAAGTTCAGCTACTCATAGCGATAACAGAAGAATCAAAGGCAACAAAGGAAATCATCATACAGAGGAAGAACAGATAAGAACTGAAAAACCTAATTCTGACGACTCCGGCGAGCTTCGATCTCCTGGATTTCAACTTTAAGCTCCGAGTTCTCCGAGGTGGAATGATGGCGTCACGATCTCTCCACGGATTTTCGAACTCTCTAAACTCTATCTATCGACCCTAGAGTCGGCTGACTCTCAAAAGTCTGATTTGTGAAAATATGAATAATGAATGTTTTTCTTTCTTTGGCTGCCGGCTGCTTCTCTTTAAATAGGTACGCTTAGGGTTTCCAATACAGCGCCGGATTTGGAAGATATTTTCGGCGAAAATATAAAGTAATTTTCGGCGAAATCTTTAGTTAAAATCCCCTGTGTGATTTCTTCTAGGATTTTCGGCGAAAACATAAGGAAGTTTTCGCCGAAAACTTCAGTGTAAATCAGCCTGTGAGTTCTGAAGGTATTTTCGCCGAAATCCTCATAGTCTTTTCGGCGAAAATATTGCGTTGGGCACTTGGATCTTCGGTTCTGACTCTGGTTTGATTTCTGGTTCGATTCCGGTTCACTCCTTGAGGTCTTGAATACGTCCATGGCTACGTAAATGATGGCAAAAATCTGTGCTATCACAAAAACACTAGAAAACCATCAAATTGACCCAAAAAGGGCCAAAGTAACCAAATCGGTAGGAAATAGGGTAGTTGAGTGAATATTTGCTATTTTACCCCTAAAACCACGTTTCAAGCAAGGGAATGTCGCTTAAATGAGGCCGATAATCACGTCAAATCAAGTGTCATCAAGACATCAGTAACAGAGTTCACCGGAGTCAACTCCACAATTTCAACAGCTAGGCAATGAGATTCTTCATTCAAAGGAGTATATTTCATTCCGTCTTTAAGGCGGAACGTTATCGTGTCCTTACCAACCCTCAAAGTTAAAGAACCATTTGGAACGTTAATTTGCATTCCAGTTGTAGTCATGAAGGGTCGTCCTATGAGAATGGTAGAATCATCCTTACTAGTATCTATGATCACATAGTCAGCTAAGAACGTGAAAGGACCACATTTAGTAACAACGTCTTTTATCTCTCCTCTCGAAGTTTTTAGTGATCTATCAGCAAATACAAGTTGTATGCTAGTTGGTTCAAGTTCTCCTAGGTTCAATTTTTCAAATAAACTCATAGGCATAACATTGACAGACGCACCTAGGTCAACCAAACTACGTTCTATCTCAACATCATTAATAACTAGAGGAAACGTGAAAGAACCAGGATCAGAACACTTAGCTGGATATGGCGATGAAGGCTTCTTGCTACGAGCGGCAGGATATCCTTCTTTACCTCCCCACATCCCAGTCTCGATCCATGCGTTCGGTAGCAATGCTCTTGGAAAAGGAGGCTTCACATAGTACGGAGCAAGAGGAGGATCATACTCCTTAGGCGCCTCCTTCAGTGCTTCCTTAGGAGATTCATCAGTCCTGCATAAATTAGAAGAAGCATTAGTAGATGAGTTTGCCGGTTCTTGAACGGATACCATCTTAGCTTGCTCTTTTCTCGGATTTGGCTCGGTTTGGCTTGGAAGTTGGCCAAATGGTCGACCAGATGCTAGCATGCTCGAGATGTTGTTCACAGCCTGCTCAATTCTTTGACCGGATGCGATCTGTTCTTGGTTGAGAAGAGCTTGGGCCTTGAACTAACTGTCGTGATCGTCAAGTCTGGTGATGATCTGACTAAGCTTCTTGTCCAGTTCACTGACGTTGTTTTCCCTCTGATGTTGCTGCCCTGTGTAGGTATTGTTCAGATATTGATTCTGGCGATTGCTAGGAGAAGTTCCATAATTACCCGGATTGCGGTGCGGCGGCTGGTAGACACCTGCCGGCGGATGGTTCGGCTTCTGATCCTGAGCTGGACCAGCTGGGCGGCTATTCTGATTCTGGTTGTGGTTGGCGCTAGCATTGTAGGGAGGTCTATCTTGATAATTCCCCTGTTGTCTGAAGTTGCGGTAGCCAACATAACCGTTCTTATTGTTGCTGAAGCCTGTTGAACGAAATTGACTTATTCGGCAGACCATACTTCTGTTTTACCAAAATTCTGGCATCGGCCTCCATTATGCGCACAAGCTCCACACCACTTGCAATCGGCAACGTAAACAGCGGCTGCCGGTGGCTTGATGGGTGTAGTAGGCTTCTTCAGATGCTTCTCTACTTCTGCCTTGATAGTAGCTTCGAGATCAAGCTTGCTTCTTGATCCTTCAGATTGTCATTCCCAGTTCCTCGACTTGGAAGCACAGTTTGCGAAATGGAGAAGAGCAGCTTCCGGTGTAAGTGTAGTGCAATCCCCTTCAGCTAGGGAATTGACCCATTTGGCATATTCTTCTCGAAGACCTCGAGCAAAGATTTCAGCTAACTGCCTCTGCTCAAACCGTGATGCGGACAGTTATAGAGAGAATCTGGCGATGCTGTCCTTGATGGCTGTTGTTCTGGCAGGAGGGAAGTACTCTTCGACGAAGTCTTGAGCAAGAGTCTCCCAGTCGGTGTAGTAGCCAAGTGGTTTGCCAGTAAGCCACCTCTTAGCATCGCCTTTCAGAGAGAACGGGAAAGCTCTCAAGCAAAGAGTGTTCTTGTCGAGATTTCCGTTCTTGAAAGTGCTGCAGAGATAAAGGAAATCCGCCAGATGAGTGCACGGATTGTCTAGTGGCCTGCCTTCAAACTGTAGATCCCTAGAGATCATATTCAAGAATGGAATCTTGATCTCATAGTCAGGATCGCCTTCAATGCGCGGCACGGCGATAGAAGATCGAACGCTAGTCGCGCTCGGCTTGTTGTAGTCAGCTAGACTCTTCGGTGCAACTGGTGGTGGTGGTGGTGGTAACTGATTATCCATGGTAGGAGATGGAGGAGGTGAAAGTGACTCGGTGTATGAAGCGGATGAAGATGACGGTGAAGATGGAGATGAGGAACTCTCCTTCAGTTCCTCGATCTTGATCGGAGTGACGGATGGAGGTGGATTGGTTCTGCCTCTCTTCGGAATCTGTGATTGTCTTGGTGGAGCAGAACTGCCTGGTCTCTCTACACTCTTAGCCTTGTCGTTTTTGGCGCTTTGGAGACGCGTGAGAGGGCGGTGGTGCATAAACCTGTGAACAACCTACAAATAACAAAAACAAACGAAAACCAGTGTAAAATCGAAGTGGATGAAAAGGTGAAAGATGGAAAGTAGAAGAATAAGATGCCAGTTCTTCTTTCGAACAATCAAAAGGAGTCCCCGGCAACGGCGCCAATTTGATGAACCGTTGTAGAGCGGTATCAATCAAATAACTACCAAGCTAGAAGCTAGGGTAGATCGTATTCCACGGGTCTTCTAATGATTGACTACTCAAATATAAAGGCAAATTACTCAGGTTAAACACTTTGTGCGTGGTGTGAGTTCCACGACTTCTAATTCTAAGAAATGCACGAAAATTAAAAATTAAAACTGAAAACTGATTGAAAGATTGGTTGATTAAACAAAAATGACAGACAAGCTTAGACTTTGAATCCCCCTTCGTTCACCAGAGCATTGGCAATCAACAGATAAGCGGATTTCGATTCTCGTTCAATCAATTCTAAGACACCACCATAACTCCTTACCCTTAGGTTTAAGACTGGCGAACGTTCGCTCTATCCGATCTAGCTACCAAGATTAATTAGCCGCCCGGGTACGGTCGCCTCTCGCATCGACTTAACTAACTGGTGGAATTACTAACGATTTATGAGGTACTCTTGCAGTGGATTAACCCTAACTGGTTCCTACGAAAGGCTCACTCCAATGAATAGGTTAATTGTTCGATTTGATGTTTTAAAGTAAGGTCAGCGTTTGCTTCTATCCTTAGCTTAACAAGAATCTAATCTAGGTGATCAATCCAGATAAGAAACATAAACAACGAAGAACAAATCAAACATGAAAGAGAAACTGATTGAACTTTGAATCTAATCACCGCCGATCCGTGACCGCTTTAAAGCCCTGGATCACTTATGGTTCATCTAGTCTAAGCTCTATGAGTTTAGCTACTCATGTTTTTCACAAAAGAATCAAAGACAAAGATAGAGTTCATCTTGAACAGAGGAAGAACAGAAAAGGATCTAAAAAACCTATAAGATGACTCCGGCAGAACTTCGATCTCCGATAATCTGCAATCCTAGCTCCGAGTCTTCGAGATGAAAGGGATGGCGCCACGATCTCTTCCTGGCTCTTCGAACTCTAAACTCTACTCCTGAACTCTTGAGAATCCTCGAAGTATTTGGTATTATTAGTGATGTGATGTCTTTTTTTTTTATTAGGGGCCGCCAGTTAAGTATTTATACTTAACCCTAATACCGCCGGTTTTGCCTAGAATTTTTGCCGAAAATCTGAAGGAATTTTCGCCGAAAATTCCTTTGTAAATGAGGTGATCGTCGTCTGAGTTCTCCTGTGATTTTCTGACGCTGGGTTCTTGGCGAAAACTTGGGGTTTTCGCCGAAAATTTCTTCTTGAAAGCACTGCCGATTTGTTCATGAGTTTTCGCCAAAAACTTCTTTGTAAATGGGAGCAGAATTTGGTTCGACTTGATTGACTCCTTGGATCGATTTCGGTGCAATTCCTCCAGGTTCCAATGCCTTAGACATGTCATTGGCTACTTTATTTGACGGCAAAAACCTGTGCTAACATGAAAACACTAGAAACCCATCAAATAAACCCGAAACGGGCCAAAGTAACACAAATGGCACGAGATAGAGTAGTTGAGTGAATATTCGCTATTCTGCCCTAAAAACCATGTCTTAAGCAAGGAAATGTCGCTTAATTGAGGCTGATAATCACGTCAAATCGAGTGTCATCAGTGGCAAAATGCCGAGCTGCTGCTCAATCCGTCGTCGCCATGCGAGCTCAGCCTGGTACCGAGATTCCTGGTTGGTGAGATGCTGTTGTAGGAGGAGCCATCGAGCATCTTGTGTCCGCTCATGCTCCACTTGGTCCTTCTGCCATTAGAGCGAACCGGTGGACTAGTCTAGTTGCCATTGCTCAATAGTGGCTAGTCTCTTGCCAATCTTGTTGGGTATCTGTGGCTGAGGTGGAGGAGGTAACTCCAGCAGAGGAGCATGGCCTTCGTGTGATGCTCGGCAAGGTACCAGTTTGTAATTGTCGATACTGCCCGAAAGGTCGAGGTCCTGTGCTATGGCGAGCTCAGAACCTATATGCTCAATCTGGATGCGAGGAATATCGGGGCCCCATTTGTCGCCGATCTAGAGGGTGTCGCTTGGACAGGAAATGAAGGGACCGCCAGGAAGTTTAATGGGGAGTTTCTTGGAGGTCGTGCGATTGTGGAAGAATCTTGCAAGCCACCATCCGGGGTGAAAATGAACCGCCTCTTCTATAGCACGGAACAGTACGAGCTCCTCCAGGGAGACATGGTGACGTCCCGCCTTGCTGCCATAACACAGAGATTGTGTTCATACATAATGAAGGAATTTAAAGAGGGGGTGAGCGATGTCACCTACCGTGGGGTGGATGATAGGTTTGGCTTGGGCTGACTAGAGATGAACCTCCATATTTCGGGGTATGGTGCATGTGTGATGGAGTAGACGTCTGAGAACCCAAGGGTTGCGTCCTGGACGATGGCATGGGGGTCGAGTATGTGGGCGAACTCGTGGATGGTCTTCTCATATCGAATACCACCAAGGCGGAAGGATACAAATTTCTTGCTGCTGTTGGGTATTGGTGTGTGGCGCTCAAATGAGCTCCAGAACTCTTGAAGGGCGACCATAGGATAGGGGGAGCCGAATGTGGTCAAGGATCGCAAGCCGGTTTGTTCAAGGACTTGGTTGATGTTGGAGTGCCAATCCGGATTGTGGTTCTTGAGACTGTCCAAAGAGAGGGTTGCCACTTGGCCGGAGGGATGTCCTTGATCTTCATGTAGACTGCTAGTTGGTTCAGGGGAAGGGCGGCGATGAATGGATGTAGGGCCCCGGTGGTAGTGGCTGGAGCACTCGAGGTAGGGATCACCGGAGCTGGTGCGTCTAGGGGAAGAAGGTGTGGGTGGTTGAGAGGACTGAGCCTTGTCCTGTCGAGCCTTGGTTCGTTTCTCTCTATCTGCACTGGTGGTCTTGAAACGCTTTGGATTCCTGCAATACGAAACTCAGAGCAGACCGAAATTAGATGCCAGGTATCCCACCCCAAAATTAGTTTGAATCCTCAGTTCCATGAAGAACGGAGGGGACAAGTGGGCGTAAGCAAATCATTCAATTGATCATATTCAAAAAGCACAGGGCAGGCGGGATGAGCTAAATGATTAGCAGAAAAACGGCCAACATTCAGGGGGAAAAATGACATCCAACACCAAGTAAACAAAACTGACGCAATTTGACGAATGGCAAAGCAGAAGACAAAATATCGGCACAAGATCATGGCAAAGCACTCACAAGGTAAATCTAGATCATAAAGATTCCAAGAGCTGAGCAAAAACACACCGAAACAACAGGCACGCAAACCGAGGTAGAATGAAAAGTCAACCAAGGTCAAACTTGATGAAATCCGAAATTCAACAAGCCTAAGATTTAAAATTGAAGGCGCAACAACTAACCTCGAAGAGATGACTCGAGAAAACCTTGACCAATATTAGTCACGGTTTTCCCCAAAACCTTGACCAATATTAGTCACGATTTATAAGGAAACCGTGACTAATATTGGTCACGGTTTTGGGGAAAACCGTGACAAAAAAATACCCTAGGCAGTCACCAATATTCACATGATTTCAAGGCAGTCACTTAACTTTTTGATTACTATTGTCTGGTCACTAAATATCTGGATTTTTCAATTTCATCCCTCTTCGTTCTGGCAGTCACTTAAATTTTTTATTATTGTTATTTGGTCACTAAAATTCTGATTATTGTTATTTGTCACCAAATTTTTTTAAAAGACGATGCAGAGGATGTTAATCCCGACGCCGTTCTTAAGGGATTTTCATCCCACCGCCGTCACGGAAAGTGTGGTCGGTTTGTGCCTGGAAGAGAGAAGAAGATGTAGAGGAGGTGTAGGCGGCATTGGCAGAGGATCTAGATCTGAAAGGAATCGTCGCGGGTGGATCTCGATCCAGAGGAGGCGGAGGAGGAGGCGTTACTTCTCGTCGAAGTTGCGGCGGCGACGTGGTGTTGGAGGAAGAAGGCGGATCGGCGGCGGCGAAGGCAGATGAAGACCCGGGAGAAGAAAGGCTAGGGGAGCAGGGAGAAATCGGAGGAAGAGAAGAGAGGCGAGGGTTAATTGGGTTCCACCGATGGTCGGAGATTAGAGAGGAAAGAAGAAGAAGGAAAGATGTAGGGCTGCTCCGCTGGATCGGCTGGAAAGAAGAAGAAGAAGAAGAAGAAGAAGAAGAAGGAAAGAAGAAGAGAGAGAGGGAATTGCCAGGCTGGAAAGAAGGGAGAGAGAGGGAGAATTGATTGGCTAATTGCAACTGGCACGGATTGCCAGGCTGAAAGAAAGAGATGGAGCTCAAAAAATTAGTCACGATTTTTAAAACCGTGACCAATTTAGTCACGGTTTTGTAAAACCGTGACTAAATTAGTCACTATTTCTTATGAACCGTGACTAATTTAGTCACGGTTTCTTATGAACCGTGACTAATTTAGTCAAGGTTTCCAAAACTGTGACTAAATTAGTCACGGTTTCTTATAAACCGTGACTACCAATTAGTCACGGTTCATACGAAATCGTGACCAATTAGTCACGATTTCCAAAACCGTGACTAAAAATCCGTGACAAATGTTGTATTTTCTTGTAGTGGGTGACGCCAAAGCGCTTGCACACCCATCGAATTGTCCATGGAAGTGGGTACCCCTATCGCTTATGATGAATCGTGGTGTACCAAAACGGGTGAAGAGGCGTGTAAGGAACCTTCCCACCACTCTTGAATCATTGGTGGGTAAAGCTTCAGCTTCACCCACTTAGAAACATAATCAACGGCCACAAGAATGTACTTATTTCCGCTGGAGGGTGTGAATGGCCCCATAAAATCAATTCCCCAAACATAAAAATTTCAACAATTAAAGATATGTTTTGAGGCATCTCATTACGGTTAGAGATGTTACCTGATCGTTGACATGCATCACAATGACGAGCAAAACTATCACAATCGCTAAAGAGAGAAGGCTAGTAGAATCTGGTTTCGAGTACCTTTCTTGCAGTACGGTTGCCGCCGAAGTGTCCTCCAAACTAGCCTTGATGGCACTTGCATATGATTTCAGCTGCCTCGATGTAAGAGACGCACCTCCGGATCATCCCGTCAATTCCAATACGGTATAAGAATGGCTCATCCCAGAAGTAAGACTTGGCTTCTTTAGTGAGCTTCTTTCGCGCATTATAATCTAGTCCTAGAGGTATTATGCCGCGAGATAGATAGTTAGCTACGGTGGCATACCAGGGCTCGTCTGATGCGGTTGCATTACTCATATCTTGAGCGTCAGCGATCGCCCAAGGCTCGATGGTTATGCTATTGACCTGTTCATAGATTCCAAGTTGCAACAACTCGTCACAGAAAGAATCATTGATAGGGGTATTAGCAGACTTACCTGTCTGGGATTCCTCGAGTTGGGAAAGGTGATCGGCTGCTAGGTTCTCAGCTCCCTTCTTGTCCTTGATTTCTATATCAAATTCTTGGAGAAGGAGAAAACCCCTCGGATCATCTTGGCTTCGAGTCCTGCTTTGCTAGGAGATGGCGTAGAGCAGCGTGGTCGGTGTAGACTACGGTGTGCGAGAGGACCAGGTACTGTCTAAACTTATCGAAGGACAAGACAATGGCTGGGAGCTCCTTCTCTATAGTAGTGTAGTTCCATTGAGCATCGTTAAGTGTCTTGCTAGCAAAGTAGATGGGATGAAATCTCTTCCAACGGCAAAGTCACTAGCATCGCACATGATCTCAAATGGAAGATTCCAATCTGGTGCTGTGAGGATCGTTGCAGTGGTGAGTTTGGCCTTCATAATCTCAAAGGCCTGAAGACATGCCTTGTAAAAAATGAAGGGGTGTCTTTCTCTAAAAGCTTAGTCATTGGAAGAGTGATCTTGGATAAGTCTTTGATGAACCTCCGGTAGAATCCGGCATGACTGAGGAAGCTTCGGACTGTCTTGACCGAAGTTGGCGGTGGAAGGCTGGCAATGGTTTCAAGCTTGGCACGATCGACCTCTATTCCGAGCTTAGAGATCCTATGGCCAAGAACAATGCCTTCGATAACCATAAAGTGACATTTCTCCCAACTAAGAGCTAAGTTGGTCTCCTCACAACGGGCTAGTACCTTATCTAAGTTGGCTAGGCATTTAGAGAATGAGTCTCCATAGACAGAGAAGTCATCCAAGAATACTTCTACCACATTCTCTACCAGATCCCCAACTATAGCAAGCATGCATCTTTGAAAAGTAGCTGGAGCATTGCACAACCCGAAGGGAATACGACGATAGGCAAACGTACCAAACAAGCGAAGGTTGTCTTTTCTTGGTCGTCAAGCTCGATAGGAATCTGGAAGTAACCAGACATCCCATCCAAGAAACAGTAGTAATCATGGCCAGCTAATCTTTCTAGCATCTGATCAATGAACAACAGTGGAAAGTGATCTTTCTTTGTAGCATCATTAAGGCGTCGGTATTCGATGCAGACTCTCCATCCGGTAACGGTGCGAGTGGGAATGAGCTCGCCTTTCTGGTTAGGAATGACTGTGATCCCTCCCTTCTTTGGAACAACCTGAGTTGGACTAACCCAAGGACTGTCGACAATAAGGTAAATGATCCCGGCATCCAGAAGCTTATGAACTTCCTTCTTCACAACCTCCTGCATCAGAGGATTTAATCGGCGTTGTGGTTGTCTGACTGGCTTGAATTCTTCATCTACAACTATCTGATGCTTGCAGAAGGTTTCGGAGATGCCTCTGATGTCAGCTAATTGCCAGGCTATAGCTCGGATGTGCTTCTTTAGTAGTATGATCAGTTGCTCTTTCTGTTCGGAAGATAGAGCCGAGTTGATGATGACTGGCAACTGGCATTCCTTCCCCAGGAATGCATACTCTAGATGATCGGGGAGCTCCTTTAATGCGAGTTCTGGCGGTTTCTCGTATGAAGTGGTGATCTGACTTGAAGCTGGTTCAATATGAGGTGGCGCAGCAGTGGTGGTAGATGTCGCCTTCTGGTCGTATAGTTCATCTTGCCATAGGCGCTGCTCTTGACCTTCTAACGCATTTTCAATTCCTAAAATCAAACACAACTCTAGTGGATCACTAGATAAGGCATTAGTGACAAAGTTGGCCGAGGCCAACTCCATAGCATCAACAGTGTAACATTTATCATCTTGAGCTACAAAATATCTCATGCTATCCTTGATGTGGAATGTTACACTATCTTGTCCGACACTTAAAGTCAACAAGCCTTGTTTGCAATTGATATTTGCACGACGGTTGTCAAGTAAGGTCGGCCCAGGATAAGCATCCCATCTAATTCACGGGTATCCAAAATAACAAAATCTGCAATAATAGTAAAAGGGCCACAGGGAACAGCTACATCTTCTATTATACCCCTAGGCAGTTTGACAGACCTATCAGCTAGCACGAGATGCAGAGTAAGCGGTTTTAATTTTCCTAAGTTCAACTTCTCATAAAGATAAGAAGGCATAACATTAATAGAAGCACCAGAATCAGCTAGACTATGATCAATCTTTATACCATTTATTATGCATGGTAAGGTAAAAGGACCAGGATTAGAACACTTAACTGGGGGGTGGCGGTGGCTGTCGCATAGGAGACGGGCTACCGAAGAGAGCAACACACTCATTGGTGAGGGTGACAGAGAAGATCTCTCCATTCTTTACTTTCTTCACGAGATCTTTGAAGAATTTTCCAAGTGGTGGTATGATCTCTACAGCTTCAGTTACTGGTATCTTGATCTCTGCATTCTTCAAAATGTTGTACCACTTCTTGTACTGGGTGTCGTGATCTTTGGCCTTGCTCATCGCAGCTTTTGGAAAAGGGATCCTAGGCTGGTAGGGTGCTAAGACAGGCTCAGGAGCTGTCTTGGGAGGAGGAGTCGGTGCTACTTATTCCTCTTTCTTTTCTTTGCTCTCTTCCTCTGTTGTGATGTCTTCAATCTCTGGCATGTCTATGGCAGTAGCATCTGGTATCATATCTGGTTTTGGAACCTTCGGATCAGCCGTCTGTTTATCACTCCTAACATTGGAGTAGCCTTGAGATAATGCTTGATGGAAGAAGGGGCTGCTAGCCAATAAGCTAGTCATACTGGTCACTGCATCCTCCACTCTTTGACTTCGAGCCATTTGTCCTTGATTGAGTGCAGCTTGAGCTTTGAATTGATTGTCATGTTCGTCAAGTTTGGTCATGATTCGGTCGAAATTTTTCTCAAATCATTGTCTCTGTTGTAATATGGCTTTGGTCGAAATGGTTGCTGGCCTCCAATGAATCTGGGAGGTCCTTGATACGATTCAGAGAATCGGTTGTTTTGATTCTGACCGTGAGGTTGGTAGTTCCGGTAGTTGGAGTAGCCTCTCTGGTTGTTGGTGAAGCCTTGACTAATGAAGTTCAACTCTTCTATAGACCATAACAACTGTTTTACCGAAGTTTAGGCAGCTTCCTCCGTTATAAGCACAGGTTCCGCACCATCCACAGTCAGCCGTAAAGACGGTGGCTGACATGGGATCGATGGATGCACCAATCGTCTTTAAATGTTTTTGAACTTCTTCTTTGACTTAATCAGTGATGCTTAATTGACTCTTGGTGCCTTCTCTTTGTCTCTCCCAATTTCTTGACTTGGAAGCACAGCTAGCAAAATGAAGGAGAGCAGTTGAGGTGTAAGAGCGGTGCAATCTCCTTCAGCCAAGGAGTTGACCCATTTAGCATATTCTTCACGCAAACCTCGAGCAAAGAATTCAGCTAGCTGCCTCTGTTCGTAACCGTGGTGAGGACAATTGTAGAGAAGTTCTTGGAATTCATTCCAACTGTCGTATAAGCTTGCATCTTCTTTCTGAGCAAACCTAGAGATGTTGTCCTTGTAGGCAGTTGTCCTTGATGGAGGGAAATATTCCTGAACGAAATCTTGAGCTAGAGTCTCCGAATCTGTATAATGACCTGGTGGCTTGCCACTAAGCCCCCTCTTAGCTGCACCTCTGAGGGAGAATGGAAAAGCTCACAGGCACAAGGTATTCTTGTTGAGGTTCCCGCTTTTAAAAGTTTCACAGATAGCCAGGAAGTCAGATTAATGTGTGCAAGGATTATCGTCTGGCTTTCCTTCAAATTGCACATCCCTAAAGATTAGTCCCAGGAAGGGGATCTTAATCGCATAGTCAGGATCGTTGTCATTACATGGCACAGCGATGGAAGATTGAACGTTAGTTGCGCTCCGCTTATTGTAATCCGCAAGACTCTTTGGAGCAGCCATTGCGGTAGGGAAGGATGGAACGGAAGTGACTTGATTCTATACCTGTTTTAATCTGCAAGCGACAAAAACAAACACAACCGGTGTAAAATCGAAGTGTGATGGGAAATGAAAGATGGAGAGGTAGATGAATAAAAGTGCCAACTCTTCTTTCAAACAAAATAGAAGAGTCCCTGGCAACGGCGCCAATTTGATGATCTGTAAAACAGTGATCAAATACTACTAAGCTAAAAGCTAAGCAGATCGTATTCCACGGGTCTCTTCTACTTGTTTACTCAAATATGTTGGCAACTCTATTCAGGATTAAACAATTCGTGCGTGGTGTGAGTTCCACGATTTCTATACTATAGGATGCAAGAAACTGAAATGAAATTAGAATGCAGAATGATTGGTTGATTGACTTAGACATACAGGCTTAGATTTCGAATCCCCCTAAGATCATCAGAACATTGGCGATCACTAGACCAGCGGTTTTCAATTCTCATTCACTCAATTTCTAAACACCACCATAACTCCTTACCCTTAGGTTTAAGACTAGCAAACATTCGCTCTATTCGATCTAACTACCAAGATTAATTAACCACTCGAGCTTTCGCTTCTTGCGACGGAGGAACTAACTGGTGCAATTACTAGTGATTCATGAGTTACTCTTGAAGCGGATTAACCCTAACTGGTTCCTACGAAAGGCACACTCCAATGAATAGATTAATTGTTGATTTGGTGTTTTAAAGTGAGACGAAGGTTCGCTACTATCCTCAGCTTAACAAGAATCTAATCTAGGTGGCCAAACCAGACAAGAAACACGGACAACAATGAACAAACCAAACATGAAAGAGAAACTGACTGAACTTCGAATCTAATCACCGCGGATCTGTGACCGCGTTAAAGCCCTGGGTCACTTAGGGTTCATCTAATCTAAGCTCTACGAGTTTTAGCTACTCATATTCAATACAGGAGAACCAAAGACAAACAAGGAATACATCTTAGGTAGGAAAGACAGAGAAGAACTGTAAAACCTAATTTCAACGAATCCGTGAAGCTTCAATCTTCTGGATCTTCAACTCCTAGCACTGAGCTCTCCGAGATGGAAGGGTGGTGTCACGATCTCTCCCTGGCTCTTCGAACTCTCTCCACTCTTTCTCTTTAATTCTAAGTCTTGGATTTTTCGTCCAAAAAGTAAGTGTGTTTAAAATTGTGGCCGGCGGTTGTATTTAAAGGCTGTCTCTATCCGGCTAGGAAAAGGAGACAGTTTTTCGGCGAAAACATAGAAAGTTGATTGATAGTTTTTGGTATTTCTCCTGTCTTCCTTGTGCAAATTTGATTGATAGTTTTCAGCGAAAACTCCTCAGTATTTTCGCCGAAAACTTCAGGTATGAGCTGGGGTGGATTTGTCTTCGACTTAATTGCTTCTTTGATTGATTCCGGGTCACTTCCTCGGGGTTCCAATGCCTTAGACACGTCCTTTGTTACATCATTTGATGGTAGAAACCTGTGCTATCACAAAAACACTAGAAAACCATCAAATAGACCCGAAATGGGCCAAAGTAACCAAAATGGCACGAGATAGAGTAGTTGAGTGAGTATTCGCTATTTTGCCCTAAAAACATGTCTTAAGCAAAGAAATGTCGCTTAAATGGGGTTGAAAATCACGTCAAATTGAGTGTCATCAGCGGCCCTTCCGTCAGCCATGGCATGGCCTTGGGCCAGGGCGGTCTTGGCCCTGCATCAGTTCCAGGGGCTCGGTAGGGATTATCTTCTAGGCCCTAGGTTGGGGGTTTAGGGCCTTCAGTTCTAGTATGGCTGGGGCATCTCCTTGTATCCTTGGTGTCGCGCCTTGCTCCCAAGTTTCTGGTGTAGGTGGGGAACTGGTTCCTAAGGGGTGGCGGTCGTGTCGGCCCTCGTGAGCCAGGCCCGCATGACTCATGATCCGTGGGGATGATGAATTACTTTGGCCACAAGTAATGTTGCCAAGTCTTCAAGGCCCTTACCAATGCATATAACTCCTTGTTGTAGGTGGGGTAATTGAGTGTGTCTCCACTCAATTTCTCACTGAAGTATGCGGTCGTGTCGGCCCTCGTGAGCCAGGCCCTTGTGACTCATGATCCATGTGCATGATGAATTCCTTTGGCCACAAGTAATGTTGCCAAGTCTTCAAGGCCCTTACCAATGCATATAACTCCTTGTTGTAGGTGGGGTAATTGAGTGTGGCTCCACTCAATTTCTCACTGAAGTATGCTATGGGCTCCTTTCTTGCATGAGGACGACTCCAATTCCCACTCCAGAGGCATCACACTCGATTTCAAAGGGCTTGGTGAAATTAGACAGCATGAGCAGTGGGGCTTCAGTTAGCTTCTTCTTCAAGGCTTCGAAGTCCTCCTGTTGTGGTGTACCCCATTGCTAGGGTACATTATTCTTGATCACGACCGTGAGTGGGGCAGCAATGGTACTAAATTCCCTCACAAACCTTCTATAAAAGCTGGCCAGCTCATGAAAGCTCCTAACATCAGTGATGTTTTGGAGTGTTGGCCAGGACTTGATTGCTTCTATCTTGTCTTCATCAACCCTTGTACCTAATGAACTAACAACAAAACCAAGAAATACAAGGTGATCGGTGCAAAAGGTGAACTTAGCCATGTTAGCAAATAACTGTTCTTTCCTTAGGGTTTCTAAGACAGGTTTTAGGAGATCTAGGTGATCATCTAGGATTTTGGAATAAATCAGGATGTCACCAAACAACAACAAATTTTCCAATGAAATACCTAACAACCTGATTCATTAGCCTCATGAAGGTACTAGGTGATTAGTTAAACCAAAAGGCATAAACATCCATTCATACAAACCTAGCTTAGTTTAAAGGCATTTTTCCATTCATCACCTTCCTTCATACGGATTTGGTGATAGCCTGACTTAAGATCAATTTAAGAAAAGATAGTAGATCTATGAAACTCATCAAGCATATCATCTAACCTGGGAATGGGGTGTCGATACTTAACTGTTATGTTGTTTATGGCACGACAGTCAACAGACATTCTCCAAATTCCTTCCTTCTTTGGCACAAGGATGATTGGTACAACACAAGGGCTCATGCTCTCCCTCATGTATCCCTTGTCCATCAGCTCCTCTACTTGCCTTTGAATCTACTTGGTTTCTTCAGGGTTCGTCCTATAGACAGCCTCGTTTGGCAAGGAAGATCCAGGCACCAAGTCGATTTGATGCTCAATCCCTCTAATCGGTGGCAGCCCACTTGGGATTTCTTCAGGGAAGACATCATCGAATTTCTGCAAGAGTGAAACAACAACACTAGGTAGAGAAGTGTTAGGGTTAGAAATCAAACATTACTTGTAGAGAATGACCACAAGGGATTTCCTATAAGCTAGGGTTTGTTTGATCTCACTATGTGCGGCTAACATGTTTTCTCTCCTCTCAACCTCACTCTTTTGAGCTCTTTGACCTCTTGGATCTTTGAATTCTTTTTTTCACTCAAGGGTTCACTCTTTTCTTCTCTTGTCTCTCTTTTCTTGAGCTCTCTCTCTTTTTTCTCTCATCTCACTTTCCTATCTATTTGATCTTTGAGGATCTCTGTGGGTGAAAGTGGCTTGAGCTTGTACATCGTGTCGCCATGAGTTAGGCTGTACTTGTTGGTCCTTCTATAATGATTAGAATACCTATCAAACTGCCAAGGTCAACCAATAAGTATATGGGCAGCCTCCATGAACACAACATCACATAGGGCCACGACGGCGTACCTTCCAATGCTAAAAGGCACGTAAGCTTGTCGTGTCACCCTCAATTATCCATAGTCGTTGAGCCATTGTAGTTTGTAGGTCTTGGGGTGCTTCTGGGTTTGAAGGCATAAGCCTTCCACTACCTCAATGCTGATTGCATTGGTGCATATCCCTCCATCGATCACCATCCCACAAACCTTGCCTTGAATGACACACCTTGTATCGAAGAGGTTGTCTCTTTGCTCCCATCCGTCCTCCACTGTTTGTGCATTTAGAATTCTTCGTGAGACGGCTGAGAACCTCCAGGTATGGTCTGGCAATGGACTGGAATCATGGCATGGCCCGCGGGCCACACCGGGTCGTGTCCAGGCCCTAGGGTGGGCTTGAGTACGCCTCGATCCTTCTGTTGTCTTTCCTGCTCCAGCATCATCTCCTGTCTTCAGCTCTAGGTGGGGCTTGGTATCCGTGGTGGACAGGGTGTCCATCACGGTGTCCAAGTCTATGGCGCACGTCACGGGCATGGTGCCCACGCCGTGAGCACGGGTCGTGTCGGCCAGTGTGACCGCATCGGCTTAGACATCCAAGCGTGGGGCTCGGATGGACATCGCTGAAAACATCTCTAGGCCCTCTAGGGTGACTTCCTCTCCCTCTTTTGAGCCTGTATCCACCTCTTCTTCAGTCGGCTTCTCCTCATCCTCTGTGAACACCTCTCCTTCTTTAATCACCATTGCCCTCTAATTTGGGCAGTCCTTGGCCACATGTCCTCTCCCTTGACATTTAAAGCACATGATTCCACTAGGTCGAGAGTTAGAATTATCAACAGTAGGAGTTGTAGTTTTAGGGTTTACCCATGCGCCGTGCCCCGTGTGTTAGGACGATCCTTCTAGGGCCTTGAGGGAGTCGTCCTTCTTCAGGTCGATCCAATCTAGCTTGTATGGCGGCTAGCGTTTGGGCCATGGTGGTCATGGTCGCCTCCATAGTAGCCATCCTCTCGCCTGCCATGGTTAGTGTAGAACAAAAAGACCTCACAAATCACTCTAATGAACCCACTGACTCTGATTTTACCTCTCATGTTTAGAATTTAAAGTAGCACTCAAAAAGGAAATCAGAACACAACCAAGTTCACTCAAGCAGTTGCAAGTTTCTTCGATGCTACCAAGTTTAGAAATATCAGCTTGTGTGACACAAAAGACTTTTAACCTAGGATTATTTCTCTAGCCAACAAGCACACTCGTTTTTATGACTTGTTTATCAAGTAATCAATAAGGAGTTTATAAAAGTAGGGTTTTGGTTCAGTGAAAATTCTAAGCAACGAAAGCTACTAAACTTTGAACCCCTCTTCTTAAAATTCGACCTAAAAACTTACAAACACTTGATGATGGTGGCATTGCTTTGGTTGGGTAGTGAATTTTTCTGTTTTTAGACCTCTTTTGATTTTCTTTTCTTTTCTTTGAATATTTTGTGGCCACCAAGCTTTTTCCACCTTACAAGCAAACTGAAACAAGAACACACAAATCAGTACACAATAATGAAACTTTTTAGGGGTTTTCAAAAATTTTATATAAAAAAAAAGATAAAGGATAGAGTCGGTCCTACTGTTGAACTGTGCTCTAATACCAGCTGATGTAAACCACTGCAACTATGGGCAGAAAACCCTACCTTAGCAACAAGTCAAACCTATCGAAACCTAGGCGGAGAGTACTTGGACCCAATAGCTATAATGAGCTAGGAACCTAAGTGTTCAGTCGAAGGTGCCACACCAAGGGGAGAATACCCAAGATGATAAAACAAAACCTTAAGCTAAGCAACAACGAGCAAAAGCTTGAAGGGAAACAAGAACTTGTGTTCTGAGATTATGATTATTATAAAGTTGATGCCTACATCGTAGGCCAAATGCCTTTATTTATAGGGGAGGGATTCTTGAACAAGCTCTCCGAATCCTACTCTTATTCTAATTCTAGAATACTAAAATATTCCTAAACAATCGACACTATAAGGGAAATCCTAATAAACACTAAAATATTCTAAATATAGAAAAATTAGCAAAATCGAAGAAACCCTAATCCGGCTATGGGTGTGAATCCATGTCCGATCAAGATTAGGTGATCAAGTCCTAGGCGGGCAAGGACTTTGTGTCCTCCATGAGTTCTTTTCCGAATCTATTTAGGATTAGTGGAGGTTTATCTTGATCGTACAAGGAATCCTTGGGCACGAAGGATTCTGGAAAAGCACGGGTAGTTTGTTGGATCGGCCCAAATCACCACTTGGTGGTGCCTGGGTGTCGGTCCGGCGCCTGTGTTTGGCTCGGCTCTAGGCCCTCGTCTGATCAGTCCAGGCCTTTGATCTTCTTGCTTTGGCTGGCCTTCAGGGGTGTCTCTGGGGTGTCCTTAGGCTGTAGCTTGACCTTGGGGCTCACGGATCCTAGCTTGGGCTTGTGGCTCGGCGCTAGTCTCGGCCCCGGCATCAGCATCATGCTCTGGCTCGGCATCACTTCTGGAGTTGGATCCGACCTTTCCTCTTGTCTTAGTGCCTCCCTCTCCAGCAATGTATAACATCCCTTAGCGAACCTCTAATCATCCTATTCATGGCTACCTTGACTCCAAGCCTTCATGTAGGCATTGATCCGGTCCTTGAAGGCTCTCACTTGGCTCCTGGTCAGGGGAAGCTCTGGCCGTGTGCATGGTACGACCGACTCATCATTACCCAAGATGATAAACCAACCTTAAGCTATGCAACAACTTGCAAAGGCTTGAAGGAACAAGAACATAAGTTCTGAAATTTCTGTGCTTATTAATCAAATTTTGAACTACAATGAAGGCTTTGGCCTTTATTTATAGGTGAGTGGTGAACGTAGTCGTTGTGATGCGTTCAAACAAATAAACTAACAAAGCTACAAAAGCTAGGGTAGATCGTATTCCAGGGGTCTTCTAAGATTGACTACTTCAAAACTGGCAAAATACTCGAATGCAGACAAGTTGTGCGTGGTGTGAGTTCCACGACTTCTAGTTCTAAGAAATGCAGAGAAAATTAAAAACAAATTAAACTAAAGCAGATTGGAAATTAGGGTTTTAAAACAGAGATGAAAAACGAACTTAGACTTTGAATCCCCCTTCGTTCCCCAGAGCATTGGCAATCAACAGATCAGCGGATTTCAATTCTCATTCAATCAATTACTAAGACACCACCATAACTCCTTACCCTTAGGTTTAAGACCGGCGAACGTTCGCTCTATCCGTTCTAACTACCAAGATTAACTAGCCGCCCGGGTACGGTAGCCTCTCGCAACGACTTAATTAACTGGTGTAATTACTAATGATTAATGAGTTACTCTTGCAGTGAATTAACCCTAACCGGTTCCTACGAAAGGCACGCTCCAATTATAAGGTTAATTGTTCAATTTGATGTTCTAAAGTAAGGCGAGCGTTCGCTTCTATCCTTAGCTTAACCAGAATCTAATCTAGGTGATCAATCCAGACAAGAAACATGAACAATGAAGAACAAATCAAACATGAAAAAGAACTGATTGAATTTCGAATCTAATCACCGCTGATCCGTGACCGCTTTAAAGCCCTGGGTCACTTAGGGTTCATCTAGTCTAAGCTCTAACGAGTTTAGCTACTCATGTTTATCACAAAAGAAACAAAGACAAAGAAAGAGTTCATCATTCAGAGGAAGAACAGAAAAGAATCTGAAAAACATAATTTAGACGACTCTGACAGACTTCGATCTTCGGTAAACTACACTCCTAGCTCCGGTTCTCCGAGATGAAAGGGATGGCGTCACGATCTCTTTCCGGCTCTTCGAACTCTAACTCTTCGCTCCAGAACTTTAGAGAAAATCGTAGGATTCTGATTCGAAAAGTATTTTCTGATGTAAATTATGATGTCTCCTTTTTGGGCCGCCGGGTTAAGTATTTATAATACTTAACCCTAATCAGCCGGATTTCTTCTAATATTTTTGCCAAAAATAGTGAATTATTTTCGCCGAAAATATGCTTGTGAATGGAAGTCCCGCCGGCTGATTCATCTGTGATTTTCATTTCGGACCGAAAACCCAACGGTTTCGCCGAAAACTTCTTTGGCTGAGCATCAGTGAATTGTTCTTGCATTTTCGCCGAAAACCATAGGCCATTTTCGCCGAAAATGTAAGTGTGAACGGGCAGACTTTTGTTTGACTTGATCGGCTCCTTGGATCGATTCCGGTTTGATTCCTCGAGGCTCCAACGCCTTAGACACGTCCATGGCTACTTTATTTGACAGCAAAAACCTGTGCTAACACAAAAACACTAGAAAACCATCAAATAGACCCGAAACGGGCCAAGGTAACACAAATGGCACGAGATAGGGCAATCGATTGAATATTCGTTATTCTACCCTAAAAACCATGTCTTAAGCAAAGAAATGTCGCTTAAATGAGGCTGATAATCACGTTAAATCGAGTGTCATCAAATACCCCACACTTAAGCTTTTGCTTGTCCTCAAGCAAACTGAATAGAAACGCTCATGTTCATAAATGATAAGATCGATTAAATTGGAGCTCAATCAAATACAATGAATTATTAGACAGATCGATCCTAGAACAAGAAACCTAACATGCATACCGATCAGCCAAACTACCTGGTCTCACTAATAAACTGCACACGACAAGTAATTAGCAACCAATTATGCACGAATTTGACCTGACCGACCAGACTCCTCACACAGGATATATATAGTACAATGGGAACTCTCACTCTCTGTGTTTAAGGACGTGTTTCTGCTCTCGATCATTTTCTGTTACCGAATTTTGTCATAAGTTTGCATTTCGACCAAATCTCCACCACTGTGACAACACGAGTATCTAGTCAAGAAGGACTTCCCTGCTAGGACCGTAATGAATTCTACACTACTCGGGTTTATAATGAGATGGATGATGGGAATGTATGATGATGGCTTGGTGCGGTGTAGCTTTCGACTAACTTCCCTCGAATCTAATCTATGGCTTCCTACCGTCTAACCAAACACTGGTGGAATAATGAACGCTCGTCCTATGATACCCTCAAGAACGTTTTATTGAACTACAAACTTTGAAGCTTTTCTATTTTTCTTTTCTTCACTTTTTTCGAAATTTTCTTTCTTTTCTTACTTTACTTTTTTTTCTTTTGTGCCGATTTTTCTTTTAGTTGCTAGAGGGATTTACACGTCTGGATCTTTATTAGCTAAGACCACCTGTTTAATGGCTATAGGCAGGTTACCACAAACCGACTTCCGATAGGTCAATCTAGAACTAGAACCACAGGGATCAACGGGGAATGAAAGAAATGGGAAATGGCTATAATGTATTATCGAACCGAAAGTACAAGCCAAGCTCAAGGGGCTAAACCTAGTGGATTTATTGTTTGGTAGGCTATCTGGCTTAGTAGCTGAATCTAGGTGCCCCTATCCTTCTAGAACTCGTGTCATCGTGTGGTCTCGAGTAGGTCTCATGCAAATTCTAACTCATTCAAGTAAACAGAAAACCACTCAGAAAGAATTAAAATTGCAAGTTACGTGCAATGGATCAAAAGCTCACAGTTGGTTTGCTAGTCGGATTCGGTCATTTTCATGCAATCAAGGCTACAAACTACAAGTGTGATTTTAAAATTCTGTTCTGACCAGGCAATTTAGCATCAAAGTATACAAGTTGGTTCTCAAGTTCTAGGTTAAGCAGTCTAAGCATCATTATGAAGGGTTGAACAACAACTTAACATCGAAAATCAAGAACTGAGCCATACTAATGCTAGAGAGATTGGAATGGAATCACGAGGCACACACAAAACACAATCAAGGGCAATCAAGTTCATGCAAGGTTCTCTAGCATCCTACCCCACACTTAAATCGGACTGTGTCCTCACAGGACTAATTCTAGAGTTCAGAGTGAAGTAGAAGAACCTGGACCGAGATGATTGGTGTAGGGGATGAGCACGGGTCCTCGAGCGGAGGGAATCTACCCAAGCGAAGCAAAGGGAATCTCCCACTGCCTACAAAACAAAAACAAATAAAACATAAAAAGGAAACCGGGACAAGTGCCCCGGATCCACACAGAAAAAAGTTGGACCGAAATCGAAAAGAATAAATAAAAAGAAGGGACAAGAAAGAGGACATAACCCGATCACTGCTCGCCAGGCGCGTCGGGGGGTGGAAAGTGGAGAAATTCGCCGAGCTGGCGTTGCCACGCCAGCTGTGCCTCATACCGCCTGTCGGCGCGGCGCATATGTTGCTGCATAATAGTCCATCGCGCCTCTTGGGTGGCGTTGTCGGTGATGCGCCACTCCTGCAGTCGCTCGTACAACTCTCCAACATCGCTGGGTGGTGTCGGGCTGTTGGGGAGGCGCCTGGTGTGTAACTGGAATGTGCGGCGGCGACTGGTGAGCATACCCTGCCTGATGATGCGGCGAGGGTATATAGTCTTGGAATTCGGCGGCGGCTGGGGCTGCTGCTACTCAGCATCATCTTCTTCCTCCGACTCCACCATAGGCTGGAGTGGAGGATCTGCTGCTACATGGGGGTTGAGGTCGAGTTCTAAGTCGTACTCAACCGCCAAGTCTCCTCCAACGGTCCTAACTCGGTGTCGTGGAATGTGCGGGCCATATTCATGGCTGATGCCGAAGGAGAGGATGAGCTGACCTATGAAGTTACCCCCAGGAGTCTGCGAGGTGGCGTCTTCCTCCTGGTCTTCTGGCAGAAGATGCGTGCCAGCACCCAGCCGGGGTGTAGAGGGTAGTCTCTCGGATGGCTCGAAGAAGCATGAGCTCCTCCTTGAGGATATGGTGGCGATCCTTATCTGGAACATATAAAAGCGACCTACGCCAAACCATATGAATAAATTTAAAGAGCGGGTGAGAGAGGGACTTAACT
Organism: Linum lewisii; assembly: GCA_034768395.1. Taxonomy (NCBI): domain Eukaryota; kingdom Viridiplantae; phylum Streptophyta; class Magnoliopsida; order Malpighiales; family Linaceae; genus Linum; species Linum lewisii. The sequence continues at coordinate 19,018,338 of CM068300.1, forward strand.
GAGTTGTTCGCCCCGAGGGGATCGCCAGGTACGCTGTCATGTGGCTCCAGAGCGCGTGGTACTCCTCCTCGTCATCATCTTCGCCCCAGCCTAGGTGATGATCGTGATAGTGCTCGTAGGGGATGCCGAGATGAGCAGCAAACTCATCGTAGGTGAGCTGCCTGTACACCCCACCAAGATAGAAGGTGACAACCTTCTGGCGCTGCTTCCTCTTGTGCTCATCCAGATCAAAGGTCGCCCAGAACTCCTAGAGAGCAATGTCTGGGAACTCGGCAGCTATGGTGGTCAGCTCTAGGAGACCTGCCGGTGCTAGGGCGTCATGCACGTTCCGGTGGTAGTCCTCGTCATGATCGAAGAGGGACTCCATGGAGAGAGGGCGCACATCAGCTCCACGAATGTGCTGGATCTTCTGGAAGCACTCGACGTAGAAGTCAGGAGACGAGCTATAGTGCGATGGTATCCAGCCCGGAGAGGTAGTGCGGGTGGAGGACCCAGAACGGCGGGTGTGACGGGAGCGGCAGCTCCTGAGCTCGAGGCGCCATCAAGTCGTGCTTTAGTCCTGCGCTCATAAGTGGTGTTCCTAAAACCATAACGAAACCAGATTAGTCAAACTTAAACCCTATCCTACACTTAGTAGAAAAACTCAATTTCACAAAGAAATGAGGAAAACCGAGTGGGGGGTAAGCAAATCGGAGTAACCGTAATCATAGACAGTAAAATACATACTTAGGAACAGCCAGAATCGGATAAGCACAATCAGAGTTCAAAAAGTCAAACCGACATTCAGAAAGTCAACATTATAGCATATTGAACCCTAATCATGGCATGAGTATCACAAGGTGGATAACGACGGTAAAATATGATCTCAGATGGCAAGCATGATAATCTGAACGAGAATGAACACAAACGACAGCCAAACGATCAAATATAGTTCATGGTCAAACCGACATTTCTCACAAGTCAACATAACAAAGACTCAATCGTATGCATAGCAACACATGATCAAATGATATGGAAATTAAGCACGGAACTCCCTAAGCATGCTAGAACAGTTCTATAAGTTCGGCTAACCTAGTTCACACGAAATCAGTCGGCACGCAAATAGAGGCAAATCGAAAAGTCAACCGAAAGTCAACCCCGACAAAATTCAGCAATCCATATGTCAAAAGATTCGTATTGAAAAGTTCTACAACTTACCTTGAAGCCATGGGTGCTAAAAACGAACGGTTTGGGAGAAATCGGTGAAAAACTCTGAAAACAAGGGTTTCGGTGAACTGGAGCTGCAGAGCCCTGATTTGAACGTTCTAGGGCTCAAAGGAATCAGAAAAGGCAGGGGAGTTGAGCGGCGGCGGTGGCGAAGGAAAAGGCGGCGGCGGCGTTTAAAAAGATGGCGGTCGGCGATTTCTGAAAACAGTAGGGGGGTTTTCGGCTTTTAAAACGAAAATGGCAAGAGAGAGAGGGAGGGGATAAGACCGGATTTTAAAGGGTGAATTTTCGGATTTTTAAAGGAATTTTCGGCGAAACCAATAGGTTGTTTTCGCCGAAAATGGACGTTAAAATGACCACGGATTTCAAAAGGATTTTCGCCAAAAACACACAACTTTTCGAACCGAAAATGTGAAACAGGAGACCGGGTTCAAAATCAAAGGGCGATTTCCCGAAAATAAGGGGTGATTTCGCCGAAAATTTTGAACTACTCGGGTGAAAATATTTTTCGCAAATCCGGCCAACTTCAGAAAATCACAGTTAAATCCACAAAAATCGGAACGACCTCAATCAACTTGCGACTGACTCTATGACACACAGACTCTACATGAAAAATAATAAATCAAACAAACTGACACTTTTGGCTCCCCCGAACCGACTCTAAAACACTAAGGTTGACACAAAACAAAAACGGACTCCAGCCGTGGGTTGCCTCCCACGAAGCGCTCTTTTATTAACGTCCTTGAGCTGGACGATACCTGGACGGTATTAGGAGACATCCCAACTCAGATTCTCCTTAACGCTCGCGTCGGAGTTCATGAAGTACAGCTTTGGGACTTCTCCGGTAAGCGTGAATCTCTTCCCGTTTGCATGCAAGAGCTTGGTACGTCCATCGGGAAGATGATCGATGAACTTGAACGGTCCGAACAGCTCTCTGGAGAGGTCATCCTTCATGAGTGTTACGATGGAAGGAATGAGGACTGTCGTCTTCTTCTTTTCTTTTATCTCCGGCTCGGTATCACCAGGATCGGTGATCGTCAGTACTTCCTTAGGAGATGCTTTCGGCTTCTCCCTCCATACTTGTTCCGGCGCCGGTTTCTCGGAATTAATTGGTGGTGCAGCTGGCTCGGTGGAAGACGGCGGAATTTTTGGCCTCCAGACCATTTGGGTCTTCGTCTTCTTGTTCTTTCCCCGAGGTCTGCTCGGTGGCTTAGAAGAGGCTTGCAGTTCCTTCTTCTTCTTGGGCAGCTTCTGAACCGAAGTTTCTGGCTTCTTCTTAATAACCTGGTAAATACCTGCAGCAACAACTGATCTAGAGACACTGGAAGAAGCATTAGTAACGGAGTTGACCGGAGTCAACTCCACAGTTTCAACAGCTAGGCAGTGAGATTCTTCATTCTTAGAGTCATATTTCATGCCATCTTTAAGACGGAACATTTTCGTTTCTTTACCGACCCTTAGAGTTAAAGAACCATTTGGAACGTTAATATTCATTCCAGTAGTAGCCATGAAAGGTCGACCTATGAGAATGGTAGAATCATCTGTACTAGTATCCATAATCACATAGTCAGCTAAGAACGTGAACGGACCACATTTAGTAACAACGTCTTTAATCTCGCCCTTAGGGGTTTTAAGTGATCTATCAGCAAAGACGAGTTGCATACTAGGCGGTTCAAGTTCTCCTAGGTTCAATTTTTCAAACAGGCTCATAGGCATGACATTAACAGACGCTCCTAGATCAACTAAACAACGTTCATTCTCAATATCATTGATGACCAAAGGCAAAGTAAAAGAACCAGGATCAGATGACTTAGCTGGATATGGAGAGGCAGGTTTCTTAATACGAATGTCAGGATATCCTTCCTTGTTCCCCTTCATGCCAGTCTCGATCCTTGCATTTGGCAGCAATGCTCTTGAAAAGGAGGCTTCACGACGTACGGTGCAAGAGGAGGATCATCCTCCTTAGGCGCCGGTTCCTGTTCTTCTTCTTCCTCCGGGGTTTCAGCGACCCTGCGTAACACAGAACAAGCATCAGCAATTAAGTTTGGGAGTTTTCGAGCGGTTACCATCTTGGCTTGCTCCTTTCTCGGATTCGGCTCTGTCTGGCTTGGAAGTTGGCCAAATGGTCGACCAGATGCTAGCATGCTCGAGATGTTGTTCACGGCTTGCTCAATCCTTTGTCCAGATACTATCTGTTCTTGATTGAGAAGAGCTTGAGCCTTGAACTGACTGTCATGATCATCGAGTCTTGTGATGATCTGGCTGAGCTTCTTATCCAGGTCACTGACATTGTTCTCTCTTTGATGCTGCTGCCCTGGATAGGTATTGTTAAGGTATTGATTCTGGCGATTGCCAGGAGCAGTTCCATAATTACCTGGATTGCGATGCGGCGGCTGGTAGACACCTGCCGGCGGATGGTTAGGCTTCTGATCCTGAGCTGGACCAGCCGGGCGGTTATTCTGGTTCTGGTTATGGTTGGCGCCAGCATTGTAGGGAGGTCTGTCTTGATAGTTCCCTTGCTGTCTGAAGTTACGGTAGCCAGCATAACCATTCTGATTATTAACGAAGCCTTGTTGAATGAAATTTACCTCTTCGGCAGACCAGACTTCTGCCTTACCAAAATTCTAACAACGGCCTCCGTTATGTGCGCAAGCTCCACACCACTCGCAATCGGCAACGTAGATAGAAGCTGCCGGCGGCTTGATCGGTGTGGTAGACTTCTTCAAATGCTTCTCTACCTCTGCTTTGATTGTAGCTTCGAGATCTAACTTGCTCCTTGATCCTTCAGATTGTCGTTCCCAGTTCCTTGACTTGGAAGCACAGTTTGCGAAGTGAAGAAGAGCAGCTTCAGGAGTGAGTGTAGTGCAATCCCCTTCAGCTAGAGAATTGACCCACTTGGCGGATTCTTCTCGAAGTCCACGAGCAAAAATCTCAGCTAACTGCCTCTGCTCGAATCCATGATGAGGGCAGTTGTAGAGAAGTTCTTGGAATCGATTCCAAGTATCATACAAGCTTTCTCCTTCTTTCTGGGAGAATCTGGCGATGTGTCCTTGATGGCGGTTGTTCTAGCCGGAGGGAAGTATTCTTCAACGAAGTCCTGAGCCAGAGTATCCCAATCAGTGTAATAGCCAGGTGGTTTGCCAGTAAGCCACCTCTTAGAGGGCCTTTCAGAGAGAACGGGAAAGCTCTCAGACAAAGAGTGTTTTTGTCGAGGTTTCCGCTCTTGAAAGTGTTGCAGAGATCAAGGAAGTCTGCAAGATGAGTGCACGGATTGTCTAGGGGCCTGCCTTCAAACTGTAAATCCCTAGAGATCATCGTCAAGAATGGAATCTTGATCTCATAGTCAGGATCTCCTTCAATGCGCGGAACGGCAATGGCAGATCGAACGCTAGTCACGCTCGGCTTGTTATAGTCTGCTAGACTCTTCTGTGTAGGTGGTGGCGGCGGCGGTTGATCGCCATTTGGTGGTGGTGGTGGTAATCTATCGTCCATGGCGGGAGATGGAGGAGGTGAGAGCGACTCGGTGTATGAAGCGGGTGAAGATGACGGTACAGGTGAAGATGGAGATGAGGAACTCTCCTTCGGTTCCTCGATCTTGATCGGAGTGATGAATGGATTGGATCTGCCTTTCTTTAGAATCTGTGATCGTAGAGGTGGAGCGGAACTGCCTGGTCTCTCTGCACTCTTAGCCTGTTCGGTTTGAGAGCGAGTCCAAGGACGGTGAGGCATACACCTGTAAACCTACAGATAACAAAGACAAACAAAACCAGTGTAAAATCGAAGTGGATGGTAAGGTGAAAGATGGAAAGTAGAAGAATAAATTGCCAGTTCTTCTTTCGAACAATCAAAAGAAGTCCCCGGCAATGGCGCCAATTTGGTGAACGTAGTCGTTGTGATGCGTTCAAACAAATAAACTAACAAAGCTACAAAAGCTAGGGTAGATCGTATTCCAGGGGTCTTCTAAGATTGACTACTTCAAAACTGGCAAAATACTCGAATGCAGACAAGTTGTGCGTGGTGTGAGTTCCACGACTTCTAGTTCTAAGAAATGCAGAGAAAATTAAAAACAAATTAAACTAAAGCAGATTGGAAATTAGGGTTTGAAAACAGAGATGACAAACGAACTTAGACTTTGAATCCCCTTCGTTCCCCATAGCATTAGCAATCAACAGATCAGCGGATTTCGATTCTCATTGAATCAATTACTAAGACACCACCATAACTCCTTACCCTTAGGTTTAAGACCGGCGAACGTTCGCTCTATCCGTTCTAACTACCAAGATTAACTAGCCGCCCGGGTACGGTCGCCTCTCGCAATGACTTAATTAACTGGTGTAATTACTAATGATTAATGAGTTACTCTTGCAGTGAATTAACCCTAACCGGTTCCTACGAAAGGCACGCTCCAATTATAAGGTTAATTGTTCAATTCGATGTTCTAAAGTAAGGCGAGCGTTTGCTTCTATCCTTATCTTAACCAGAATCTAATCTAGGTGATCAATCCAGACAAGAAACATGAACAATGAAGAACAAATCAAACATGAAAAAGAACTGATTGAATTTCGAATCTAATCACCGCCGATTCGTGACCGCTTTAAAGCCCTGGGTCACTTAGGGTTCATCTAGTCTAAGCTCTAACGAGTTTAGCTACTCATGTTTATCACAAAAGAAACAAAGACAAAGAAAGAGTTCGTCATTCAGAGGAAGAACAGAAAAGAATCTGAAAACCCTAATTTAGACGACTCTGGCAGACTTCGATCTTCGGTAAACTACACTTCTAGCTCCGGTTCTCCGAGATGAAAGGGATGGCGTCACGATCTCTTTCCGGCTCTTCGAACTCTAACTCTTCGCTCCAGAACTTCAGAGAAAATCGTAGGATTCTGATTCGAAAAGTATTTTCTGATGTAAATTATGATGTCTCCTTTTTGGGCCGCCGGGTTAAGTATTTATACTTAACCCTAATCAGCCGGATTTCTTCTAATATTTTCGCCGAAAATAGTGAATTATTTTCGCCGAAAATATGCTTGTGAATGGAAGTCCCGCCGGCTGATTCTCCTGTGATTTTCGTTTCGGTCCGAAAACCCAACGGTTTCGCCGAAAACTTCTTTGGCTGAGCATCAGTGAATTGTTCTTGCATTTTCGCCGAAAACCATAGGCCATTTTCGCCGAAAATGTAAGTGTGAACGGGCAGACTTTTGGTTTGACTTGATCGGCTCCTTGGATCGTTGCCGGTTTGATTCCTCGAGGTTCCAACGCCTTAGACACGTCCATGGCTACTTTATTTGACGACAAAAACCTGTGCTAACACAAAAACACTAGAAAACCATCAAATAGACCCGAAACGGGCCAAGGTAACACAAATGGCACGAGATAGGGCAATCGATTGAATATTCGTTATTCTACCCTAAAAACCATGTCTTAAGCAAAGAAATGTCGCTTAAATGAGGCTGATAATCACGTCAAATCGAGTGTCATCAGTGAGGATGGAGAACTAGCTCTCCGATTCCTCCTTGAACTCTAACTCATAAACTAATAAGGAAAAGTAAAAAGAGTCCTAAACAAACAACTAAAAAGGACTTAAACTATTCCTAAATAGTCTAAGAAGGAAAACAAATCCGAATAAAACTCTAAAAAGACTAAATTAAGAAATCCGACTAAACCGGCAAAAATAGTGGAAACCCTAATCCGGCAAAAAACCCTAAGGCGTGTTCTAGATGGATGGGGTATGAAAAATCCTATTATGGAAATGAATTTATGTTTCTCATGTTTCCTACTTCTAAAAGGACTTGAAAACAGAGGATTCATCCCTTAGAATGGAGGTTTCCTCATCCGGATAGGATTCCTTATCGCGACCGGATTTCCTAGGTGCATCCAAATTCCTAAGGCGTCCGACATCAGCATCTGGACTCTGCGCCGTGATGCCTCCGTCCGGCATCAGCCTTTCTCGGTTCAGCTCCGCGTCCTTCGTGCCTTCGGTGAGTGCCTCCCCGAATCTGACTTCGCTTAGTGGAGGGGCGTCCTAAGGGACTAGGGAATCCTTAGGAATGAGGAATTCCTTAAAGGCACGGATGGATTTTTTGCTAGACCCAATCGTGCCTCATATGGGCGCTGGCATGGGCCCTGTGCCTTGCTCGACTCTGTGCTCCGCCATCGGGGCCTGGCTGGGTGTTAGCATTAGTCTAGGGGTGTCTCCTGGCTTTGGGGCTTCAGCTCTTCTAGGCTCTGGACGTCGTGCTGCATCAGCGCTTGGCTGGGCGCTAGCATCGAGCTGGGGCTGGTGCGGTCTCGGCCCGGCATCAGTGCTGGGGCCTAGTTGGCATCAACATCAAGACTTAGTGTTGGGGCTCCTGTCTTGAAATTTCCCCCTATAGCAAGGGAAAACCTCTCCGTATTTCTTCATAGGTCTTGCCACCCCAAACCAATATGGGAAAGTTGTGGGATGGTGTCGGTCGGGGCGTGGCGACACCGATCGTGGCGACCGCAATCACTTCTGGTGGTCTACACGAAAATGAAGTAAATGCACTCTGATATCCACGACCACCATATAACTAAGAGCATACTAGAATACTATGGCGCCTACGATATGGCTTCACTCGTCAGAGAAGCTAAATTGGAGTCAACACTAGCTATTTCCACCTCCACATGTTTCTTCACGTTCTTGAACGAAACTAGATGTACAAAATGAATCCTTGAAGCGCTAGCATCACCATCTCAGAGAATCAAATGGTAGCAGATCAATAAGAAAAAAAAGATATACGAGAATTTCAATTAACAAATAGAAAGACTCCAACTTTACAACTCAGAATTACCATTCGATGACACCAAAGCAACATATCCTTGGTCTATCACCATCCTCCAAAGCTCATGAAACCCAGTTCTTAAATTGACTGAAAGAGGACCAAATACGATTAACAATACTTCGTATGGACGAAGACAGAGACCGAAGGTTTGGAGGTTTAGAGCTTTAATGGAGCTTTCAACTTTGGGTGATATGAACCCTAATTTTGAGGTTTTTACTGATATTTTTCAATCAGAAAGATATTATTTAGAATTGAAGAACCAATAGATTTTTCATTAAATCCATAATAGTTTTGACCATCAAAATAGGTCGGTCTAAAATATTTAAATGGATGTTCGAACTTGAATTCATCATTAAATCATGTCATATACCAACCTGAAAAAATTAAATATAGATCGAGGAAATTATATTAAATATATAAAGTGATGATTTTATAACATAAAATAAAATTTAAGATCATATAGAATATGTCCAATTAAATTCTAAAATTGAATTAATTTCCAACGACTTAGATTTTATTTTTAAAATGGACGTACATCATGAATCCAAAATTTGGAGGTACTTGGTGCCTCCAATATTATTGGCAGTAACGAAGTTTTCATCTTATATGATGTATTATATACCTTATACATATAATATATTATATAATATGATATATTGTATTATTACATTATGTTATTTTTGTCATAACATTATATTTTATAATATTTTATATATAATATAATGTTTATCTCCATAATAATAAAAATAAAATTCAGACTTGAATCGGTAATCTATTTATGTTTATTATTATATAATATATAGGTAATGTACATTTATATGATGGGGTGAAGATCTGGGTCCAACCTCCAAAGGTTGGACCGGTCCAACCACATACACGGGAGGGGTAAACTTGGGAATTAAAAAAAATCTAAATAACCCCTAAGAATCGGGCCCGCCTTCAACCCGCACCGCCGACACCGATGAGCACCGCCTGAACCCTAATCTCTTCGATTCAATCCAATCCGCCCTCCGACGCCTTCAATCCGAGCCATCCGAGCCTTCCTCCGTCCTCATCACCACCGCAAGTTCTTCTCCAACGGCTACGATCTCGAATGAGCTCAATTGCAATCCTCTGTCTCCTCATCCACTCCAGGCCAAAACTCCTTCCAATTGATGTCGGCCAAGCTCCGTTCGTATCTCCGACTTAATCACCCTCCCGATGTCGACGATCACCGCCGTAACGGTGGAGGTTAGCAACGGCGACGACGGGATTGTTGAAGACGAACAGGGGATATTTTAACAATTGTGTAAAATTACATTTTAGTCACTATTTTTTACATTATAGACAGTTTGATTGTTTAATATTAAAAACTACAATTTTAGTCACTATTTTTTATGTTGTTGACATTGTTGGAATAATCTTTGAATTATATAAACGGGTTGTCGAATAACATGTTAACTAGTTTGTATTAGATAAATAGTTAACTAGTTAACTCGATAAGTTAATTAGTTGACTAATTTTTGTAACTAGTTATCACCTAAAAACCTTGTTAACTAGTTATCTAAATCATGATGTTAACTAGTTAACTAATTTTTAAAAATGTGTTATCTAGTTAACTAATTTTAAAAAATGTGTTATCTAATTATCAATAAAAACATTGTTAACTATTTATCAGTTTCAAAATCATGTTAACTAGTTATCAATAAAAAACATTGTTAACTAGTTATCAGGTTAAAATTTGGTAACAAGTTATCAAAGAAAAAACATTGTTAACTAGTTATCAGTTAAAAACCATGTTAACTAGTTATTCGTAGATAGTTTTGTGAGGAAACACTTTGAATAGTAAAAGATAAAAAAAATTTAACAGAAAATAAGATTCTACAAGTTATCACCTAAAAAAGGTTAACTAGTTAACTAGGTAAAAATAACATAACTAGTCAGATAACATGTTAACAAAAAATCTCAATAAAATTTTGGTTATATGATTATTCGTTAACTAGTTATCAGGTTAAAATCTGGTAACAAGTTATCAAACAAAAAACGATGTTAACTAGTTATCAGTTAAAAATCATGTTAACTAGTTATCAGTTAAAAACCATGTTAACTAGTTATCAGTTAAAAAAACATTGTTAACTAGTTAACAGAAAAAGGTGGTAACTAGTTTTTTTTGAAAGAAACAAAAAAACCTCGCCGGAGTCTCGCCGGAAAAGTCACCGGCGACGGCGGCCGGTCGCCGAAAAGTCGCGGCGGCCGGCGATCCGGCGCGGCCGAAAAGTCGCCGGCGGCCGGTCGCCGGAGATGAGTTGCTGGTCGCTGGAAAAATTAATTCATTTATTTATATATAATAATTAAATTATATGTGTAAAGTCTAAAATACCCCTAACAATCTAGACCATTGGATTGGTCAAAGGGTCAAAGGTGATCTAATGGTTAAGATGAAGGTTGGAATTTCCAACCCTTGGAAAGGGTTGGATGGCCACATAGCAGCTAATGGGGTCCTGGGACCCCACTTGGAAAAATATTGCTATTAAAAACCCAGAGATTACAGCTCCAAGAATCAAACACATGACCAGCTTTGCATGAGACAGCAATGGAAACCATCAGGCTGGGAAACAGATCTTATATATATATAACGTCTCAATATATATAATTTGATCAACCTGGTATTTAGGTTTTCTTAAGTTGCTATTAGAGGCAATTTTCTTTGGAAATTCAATCGAGTTCTGCAACTTGTTTCGGGGGTCATGCCAACTGCTAAATAAGCCTTCTTTTGGATTCAAAGGGTGTTTGATTAATTTAATTAATTCTAATTATAATTCGTCATAGTTAGTGATTTTAAACAATAATAACCTATATAATACACGTACGTTTACTTAAAACAAGATAGAACAAGGAAACATATAATAAGAAACGAAATAACATTCCCAAACAGATTCTTCAACACTAAATTGTCTTATCTGACAACTACTCTCCCTTAAAACACGATTCCAGCTTATGTGAAGAACAAGCTCCGAAATCGGACGGGTGATGAGTTCTTATGTGATTGTTCAATAGCGTTCATCGAGAAAGACGTGCTAGATATTTTGAGCAATGAATGTATTTTAGAGTACTTCCAAAATATGAAAACACGACCGCTTTAAATAAATATTAAGATCTTATTTTTTTATATTTTTTTACATGATATTTTTTATTTTTTTTATATTTTTTCTAACGGGACCCCACTTAGCTTCATTCCTGGCTCCGCCACTGGGATCCACATCCTTATATGATGTACTATATCATGTATAATAATAATATCATATACCTTATACATATAACATATTATATAATATGATATATTGTATTATGTTATTTTTTCATAACATTATATATTATATAATATGTTATATATATGTATATTATATAATATGTGCTATATAGAATATAAATGTTATATAAATATATTATATAATATGCGTTCTATATAATATAATATAATATAATATATGGTATATATTATATGAGTTGTAAATAAAAATTGAAATGTGTTGTGGTTGTGTGTTGTTGTCAATACTCAATACTAGAGTAGGATGGATCATAAGATATTCATATCATATTTGAAATTTTGTTTTCAGTGACAAATTTGGAGTTTCAAATTAAGAAAATCTATCCATTAAAGTTAGATCGAGATGATTATACATATGTGCCATGAACATTCGGTATGTCATTTTTGTTGCATACGTGCCACTAGCATTTGCAAATAGGAAATATGATATGACACATATTTTAAATTTGTCCAACTACTTCAACTTCAACCATGTTTCTATATCATCTTATATCTTGTTATAGTGTAACTTATTATTAAGGAATGACGTCTCTTCTATCTCACTAAGGGTTGCAAAAACAAAAGCTACACTCCAGAAAAACTCTTCTGACAATTAGAAGGGGAAGACACAATCATGATGATGTTATTATATGCATGAAAATGCCCCAAAAATAATAAGTGTCTGAAGCCGGCCAACCAAGTTAGCTAAGTACCCGGCCCGGACAACACACAAGCAATGAATAGAGTCCATCTGACATTTAGTTTGAAATGAGTAGCTAGCCTCCTTCTCTGTTAGCTTCAGATCTTCCTACGTCGTTGTTGTTGCGGAAACAAGTAGGATGCAGCTGCATGTGCATGATGTTTTCTCAAATTAATTAATTATTTGTTACAATGTTTAATATTTAGAGGCTATTTATTTCTAGATTTATGAGTATGATCACCAAATGTATATTTAACATAATGTACCCAAAAGTGAATAACAACGTTGCTTGGGATGCTATGATCGATAACCAAATGGTAAACTTCCTCAGTGAGTTGGCAAACATCTTGGGAAAATGAATTAATTAGCTGTAAAGAATTATACATAGGAAAATTATTTCAGATTAATTAGGAAGAAAGATAGTCGGGGGACAAAATAGTCGGGGCGTGGCCCCTGACTAAATGGCCTCTGACAAAAAATAGGGGGAGGGGGGGCATTTAGTCGGGGGCCACACCCCTGACAAATCTTGTCGAGGGCGTGGCCCCCGACAAAAATAGGGGGTCATTTATATTTAAAGATTTGTCGGGGGCCAAATATTTATATATATATATATATATATATTATATAATATAATATAAATTAAATAATATAATATGAATAATATATATTAATTATTTATATTTTTTTACATATATAATAAAATAAATATTACATTTATAATAAATAATATATATATAATTTATAATAATAATATCATATATATATAAATTTATAATAATATATATATATATAATTTATAATAAATATATATATTATATATATATAAATAACTATTACATATATATTAAATAAATAATATAATAAATTATTTTTTAAACTAATGGTCGTCGGACGGCGACGACGATGGTGGTGGTGGACGGCGGATGACAACAGCGACGGTGGTGGCGGCGATGGTTGTTTTAGTGGTAGTAGCGGCGGCGGTAGATAGTGGTGGTGGTGGCGGCGGTGGAAGGTGGTGGTGGTGGTGGACAGTGGTGGTAGTGGTGGATGGCGACGGTAGATAGTGGTGGTGGTGGCGGCGGCGGACGGCGGATGGCGGCAGACAGTGGATGGCGACGGACAGACGGCGGATGGCGGACAGCGAAAGGTGGATGGCAAACGGTGGCGGACGGCGGTGGACAACGGACGGCGGCGGCGACTTTGGCTAGTGGAGAAATTGGGAGGAGAAATGAAGAGAATGGGGATAATGAGAAAAATTAAGGAGGAATACTGTTTTTTGTCGGGGGCGTGGCCCCCGACTAAAATAGTAGGGGGCATTATTGTCGGGAGTCGCGCCCCCCATTGAAGGTTGTCTTGCTGTTGATGTGTTGGGTAGGAGCGGCGGGTTGGGATTGTTGTGGCGAGACAAGCACAAGGTGAACGTGGTTGGCTATGCGCAGAACTTCATTAATGCAGCTGTTTTAAATGAGAATGGGGAAACATTTAGGCTTACAGGATTCTATGGGTATCCGGAGAGTACGAGGAGGCAACAATCGTGGGATTTTCTTAGGGGCATGGCGGTGGCGGAGCAAGTACCATGGTGTGTGATTGGAGATTTTAATGACATCTTGGATGCGCAAGAGAGAAGGGGGCCGAATCCAAGGCCTCAACCATGGATCGAGGGGTTTCATGCGGCAGTGGATGATTGTAACTTAGTGGACGTGCCTTTGCATGGCTATCCATTTACGTGGGCACGTGAAAAGGGGCGGCGCATGGGGTGGAGAGTCGGTTGGATAGAGAAATGATAAACCAAAGTTGGAGTGAGTTGTTTCCCCATGCGCAGTTGTGTAATGGAGTGGCACCGATATCGGACCACTCACCGATCATGTTAAATACGGTACCATCAAGCATGGTTCCACACAGATGGCAGTTTAGGTTCGAGAATCAGTGGAGGCGGGACCCAGAATTGAAGCCTTTGGTGAAAAAAGAATGGGGAGAGGTAGGGCGGAGTAACATCTTGTATAAGCTGGAAAGTTGCGCGGATAAGCTGGGTACTTGGGGGAGGAAGAAGGCTAAGAAATTTCAGGTGGCAGTTCGGCAGAAGAAGGAAAGGCTGGAGGAACTGCGCCGTAATAGTAGCCAGGAGGCGGCGGTGGAGGCTATCCAAGTGAAGCGGGAGTTGTTGGCTGTCCTGCAAGAGGAGGAGGATTTTTGGAGACAGAGAGCGAAGCAATTTTGGCTTAAAGATGGAGATCGTAACACATGGTTCTTTCATACAATGGCTAATGGAAGTTAATTCGATGTTTGCAGAATGAGGATGGGCAGGAGGTTACGGAGGTGGAGGAGATCGGAGGGGTAGTTCGGCTCTATATCGAGAACATCTTCACTACCGCTGGTAGTGATCCTGTACCTGTAACTAATGTAATTGACGGATCGGTAAGGGAAGAGGAGAACAGGAGCTTGCATGCGCAATTTACGAAGGCGGAGTTTAAAGACGCACTTTTTTTGATGGAAGCTGATAAAGCCCCCGGCCCCGACGGATTTAATCCAGGTTTTTATCAGCATTTTTGGGGTCTTATTGGTGACGATGTTTTTGAAGCAGGTAAAAGGTGGTTGGAGGCAGGAGTGCTCCCAAAGGAAGTACACTCCACAAATATTGTTTTGCTTCCAAAAGGGGAGGATCCGAAATCCATGAGAGACTGGCGTCCGATCTCTCTGTGCAGCGTGTTATACAGGTTGGTGGCAAAGGTGCTGGCGAATAGGCTTCGAGTGGTGGTGGAGAAGCTTATTTCAGTGGAGCAATCAACTTTCATTAAGGGGAGATCTATCATTGACAATGTTATGGTGGCGTTCGAAACTATTCATAGTATGAAGCAGAGGAGGACGGCGAAGGTGGGAGAGATGGCAGTGAAGATTGATATTTCAAAAGCTTATGACAGAGTGGAGTGGGGATATCTGGAGGCTCTGATGCGTAAAATGAAGTTTGGTGAGGGATGGGTGCGGTGGATGATGATGTGTGTGAAGTCGGTAGAGTATCATGTGGTTGTAAATGAGAATGTGGTGGGTCCAATCGTGCCTACGAGAGGGTTGCGTCAAGGGTGTCTGATGACACTCGATTTGATGTGATTATCAGCCTCATTTCAGCAACATTTCTTTGCTTAAGACATGGTTTTTAGGGTAGAATAACGAATATTCAATCGATTGCCCTATCTCGTGCCATTTGTGTTACCTTGGCCCGTTTTGGGTCTATTTGATGGTTTTCTAGTGTTTTTGTGTTAGCACAGGTTTTTGCCGTCAAATAAAGTAGCCATGGACGTGTCTAAGGCGTTGGAACCTCGAGGAATCAAACCGGAATCGATCCAAGGAGCCGATCAAGTCAAACCAAAAGTCTGCCCGTTCACACTTACATCTTCGGCAAAAATGGCCTATGGTTTTCGGCAAAAATGCAAGAACAATTCATTGATGCTCAGCCAAAGAAGTTTTCGGCAAAACCATTGGGTTTTCGGACCGAAACGAAAATCACAGGAGAATCAGCCGGCGGGACTTCCATTCACAAGCATATTTTCGGCGAAAAAATTCACTATTTTCGGCGAAAATATTAGAAGAAATCCGGCTGATTAGGGTTAAGTATAAATACTTAACCCGGCGGCCCAAAAAGGGGAGACATCATAATTTACATCAGAAAATACTTTTCGAATCAAATCCTACGATTTTCTCTGAAGTTCTGGAGCGAAGAGTTAGAGTTCGAAGAGCCGGAAAGAGATCGTGACGCCATCCCTTTCATCTCGGAGAACCGGAGCTAGGAGTGTAGTTTACCGAAGATCGAAGTCTTCAGAGTCGTCTAAATTAGGTTTTTCAGATTCTTTTCTGTTCTTCCTCTGAATGATGAAACTCTTTCTTTGTCTTTGTTTCTTTTGTGATAAACATGAGTAGCTAAACTCGTTAGAGCTTAGACTAGATGAACCCTAAGTGACCCAGGGCTTTAAAGCGGTCACGGATCAGCGGTGATTAGATTCGAAATTCAATCAGTTCTTTTTCATGTTTGATTTGTTCTTCATTGTTCATGTTTCTTGTCTGGATTGATCACCTAGATTAGATTCTGGTTAAGCTAAGGATAGAAGCGAACGCTCGCCTTACTTTAGAACATCGAATTGGACAATTAACCTTATAATTGGAGCGTGCCTTTCGTAGGAACCGGTTAGGGTTAATTCACTACAAGAGTAACTCATTAATCATTAGTAATTACACCAGTTAATTAAGTCGTTGCGAGAGGCGACCGTACCCGGCGGCTAGTTAATCGGTGGATAGAGCGAACGTTCGCCGGTCTTAAACCCAAGGGTAAGGAGTTATGGTGGTGTCTTAGTAATTGATTGAATGAGAATCGAAATCCGCTAATCTGTTGATTGCCAATGCTCTGGGGAACGAAGGGGGATTCAAAGTCTAAGTTCGTTTGTCATCTCTGTTTTCAAACCCTAATTCCAATCTGCTTTAGTTTAATTTGTTTTTAATTTTCTCTGCATTTCTTAGAACTAGAAGTCGTGGAACTCACACCACGCACAACTTGTCTGCATTCGAGTATTTTGCCAGTTTTGAAGTAGTCAATCTTAGAAGACCCCTGGAATACGATCTACCCTAAGCTTTTGTAGCTTTGTTAGTTTATTTGTTTGAACGCATCACAACGACTACGTTCATCAAATTGGCGCCATTGCCGGGGAGCTTCTTTTGATTGTTCGAAAGAAGAACTGGCAATTTTCTTCTACTTTCCATCTTTCACCCTACCATCCACTTCGATTTTACACTGGTTTTTGTTTGTCTTTGTTATCTGTAGGTTTACAGGTGTATGCCTCACCGTCCTTGGACTCGCTCTCAAACCGAACAGGCTAAGAGTGCAGAGAGACCAGGCAGTTCTGCTCCACCTCTACGATCACAGATTCTGAAGAAAGGCAGATCCAATCCATTCATCACTCCGATCAAGATCGAGGAACCGAAGGAGAGTTCCTCATCTCCATCTTCACCTGTACCGTCATCTTCATCCGCTTCATACACCGAGTCGCTCTCACCTCCTCCATCTCCCGCCATGGACGATAGATTACCACCACCACCACCAAATGGCGATCAACCTCCGCCGCCACCACCTGCACAGAAGAGTCTAGCAGACTATAACAAGCCGAGCGCGACTAGCGTTCGATCTGCCATTGCCGTTCCGCGCATTGAAGGAGATCCTGACTATGAGATCAAGATTCCATTATTGACTATGATCTCTAGGGATTTTGATGAACGTCGCAGAAGCGGTTGATCAAATACTACCAAGCTAATAAAGCTAGGGTAGATCGTATTCCAGGGGTCTTCTAAGATTGACTACTTCAAAACTGGCAAAATACTCGAATGCAAGCAAGTTGTGCGTGGTGTGAGTTCCACGACTTCTAATTCTAAGAAATGCAGAGAAATTAAAAATTAAACTAAAACAGATTGGAGATTAGGTTTGAAAACAAGGATGACAGACGAACTTAGACTTTGAATCCCCCTTCGTTCCCCAGAGCATTGGCAATCAACAGATCAGCGGATTTCGATTCTCGTTCAATCAATTACTAAGACACCACCATAACTCCTTACCCTTAGGTTTAAGACCGGCGAACGTTCGCTCTATCCGTTCTAACTACCAAGATTAACTAGCCGCCCGGGTACGGTCGCCTCTCGCAACGACTTAATTAACTGGTGCAATTACTAATGATTAATGAGTTACTCTTGCAGTGAATTAACCCTAACCGGTTCCTACGAAAGGCACGCTCCAATTATAAGGTTAATTATTCAATTTGATGTTCTAAAGTAAGGCGAGCGTTCGCTTCTATCCTTAGCTTAACCAGGATCTAATCTAGGTGATCAATCCAGACAAGAAACATGAACAATGAAGAACAAATCAAACATGAAAAAGAACTGATTGAATTTCGAATCTAATCACCACCGATCCGTGACCGCTTTAAAGCCCTGGGTCACTTAGGGTTCATCTAGTCTAAGCTCTAACGAGTTTAGCTACTCATGTTTATCACAAAAGAAACAAAGATAAAGAAAGAGTTCATCATCCAGAGGAAGAACAGAAAAGAATCTGAAAAACCTAATTTAGACGACTCTGGCAGACTTCGATCTTCGGTAAACTACACTCCTAGCTCCGGTTCTCCGAGATGAAAGGGATGGCGTCACGATCTCTTTCCGGCTCTTCGAACTCTAACTCTTCGCTCCAGAACTTCAGAGAAAATCGTAGGATTCTGATTCGAAAAGTATTTTCTGATGTAAATTATGATGTATATCTTTTCGTGGGCCGCCGGTTAAGTATTTATACTTAACCTAGCCCAGCCGGATTTCTTCTAATATTTTCGCCGAAAATAGTGAATTATTTTCGCTGAAAATATGCTTGTGAATGGAAGTCCCGCCGGCTGATTCTCCTGTGATTTTCGTTTCTGTCCGAAAACCCAACGGTTTCGCCGAAAACTTCTTTGGCTGAGCATCAGTGAATTGTTCTTGCATTTTCGCCGAAAACCATAGGCCATTTTCGCCGAAAATGTAAGTGTGAACGGGCAGACTTTTGGTTTGACTTGATCGGCTCCTTGGATCGATGCCGGTTTGATTCCTCGAGGTTCCAACGCCTTAGACACGTCCATGGCTACTTTATTTGACGGCAAAAACCTGTGCTAACATAAAAACACTAGAAAACCATCAAATAGACCCGAAACGGGCCAAGGTAACACAAATGGCACGAGATAGGGCAA
This sequence comes from Linum lewisii, assembly GCA_034768395.1. NCBI lineage: Eukaryota > Viridiplantae > Streptophyta > Magnoliopsida > Malpighiales > Linaceae > Linum > Linum lewisii. The sequence continues at coordinate 19,037,073 of CM068300.1, forward strand.
TCGATTGAATATTCGTTATTCTACCCTAAAAACCATGTCTTAAGCAAAGAAATGTCGCTTAAATGAGGCTGATAATCACGTCAAATCGAGTGTCATCAGATTTACAGTTTGAAGGCAGGCCCCTAGACAATCCGTGCACTCATCTTGCAGACTTCTTGATCTCTGCAGCACTTTCAAGAGCGGAAACCTCGACAAAAACACTCTTTGTCTGAGAGCTTTCCCGTTCTCTCTGAAAGGCCCTGCTAAGAGGTGGCTTACTGGCAAACCACCTGGCTATTACACTGATTGGGATACTCTGGCTCAGGACTTCGTTGAAGAATACTTCCCTCGGCCAGAACAACCGCCATCAAGGACAGCATCGCCGGATTCTCCCAGAAAGAATGAGGAAAGCTTGTATGATACTTGGAATCGATTCCAAGAACTTCTCTACAACTGCCCTCATCATGGATTCGAGCAGAGGCAGTTAGCTGAGATTTTTGCTCGTGGACTTCGAGAAGAATCGCCAAGTGGGTCAATTCTCTAGCTGAAGGGGATTGCACTACACTCACTCCTGAAGCTGCTCTTCTTCACTTCGCAAACTGTGCTTCCAAGTCAAGGAACTGGGAACGACAATCTGAAGGATCAAGGAGCAAGCTAGATCTCGAAGCTACAATCAAAGCAGAGGTAGAGAAGCATTTGAAGAAGTCTACCACACCGATCAAGCCGCCGGCAGCTTCTATCTACGTTGCCGATTGCGAGTGGTGTGGAGCTTGCGCACATAACGGAGGCCGTTGTTAGAATTTTGGTAAGGCAGAAGTCTGGTCTGCCGAAGAGGTAAATTTCATTCAACAAGGCTTCGTTAATAATCAGAATGGTTATGCTGGCTACCATAACTTCAGACAGCAAGGGAACTATCAAGACAGACCTCCCTACAATGCTGGCGCCAACCATAACCAGAACCAGAATAACCGCCGGCTGGTCCAGCTCGGGATCAGAAGCCTAACCATCCGCCGGCAGGTGTCTACCAGCCGCCGCATCGCAATCCGGGTAATTATGGAACTGCTCCTGGCAATCGCCAGAATCAATACCTTAACAATACCTATCCAGGGCAGCAGCATCAAAGAGAGAACAATGTCAGTGACCTAGATAAGAAGCTCAGCCAGATCATCACAAGACTCGATGATCATGACAGTCAGTTCAAGGCTCAAGCTCTTCTCAATCAAGAACAGATAGCATCTGGACAAAGGATTGAGCAAGCCGTGAACAACATCTCGAGCATGCTAGCATCTGGTCGACCATTTGGCCAACTTCCAAGCCAGACAGAGCCGAATCCGAGAAAGGAGCAAGCCAAGATGGTAACCGCTCGAAAACTCCCAAACTTAATTGCTGATGCTTGTTCTGTCTTACGCAGGATCGTTGAAACTCCGAAGGAAGAAGAAGAACAGGAACCGGCGCCTAAGGAGGATGATCCTCCTCTTGCACCGTACGTCGTGAAGCCTCCTTTTCCTAGAGCGTTGCTGCCAAATGCAAGGATTGAGACTGGCATGAAGGGGAACAAGGAAGGATATCCTGACATTCGTATTAAGAAACCTGCCTCTCCATATCCAGCTAAGTTATCTGATCCTGGTTCTTTTACTTTGCCTTTGGTCATCAATGATGTTGACATTGAACGTTGTTTAGTTGATCTAGGAGCGTCTGTTCATGTCATGCCTATGAGCCTGTTTGAAAAATTGAACCTAGGAGAACTTGAACCGCCTAGTATGCAACTTGTCTTTGCTGATAGATCACTTAAAACCCCTAAGGGAGAGATTAAAGACGTTGTTACTAAATGTGGTCCGTTCACGTTCCTAGCTGACTACGTGATTATGGATACTAGTACAGATGATTCTACCATTCTCATAGGTCGACCTTTCATGGCTACTACTGGAATGAATATTAACGTTCCAAATGGTTCTTTAACTCTAAGGGTCGGTAAAGAAACGAAAATGTTCTGTCTTAAAGATGGCATGAAATATGACTCTAAGAATGAAGAATCCCACTGCTTAGCTGTTGAAACTGTGGAGTTGACTCCGGTCAACTCCGTTACTAATACTTATTCCAGTGTCTCTAGATCAGTTGTTGCTGCAGATATTGAACAGGTTATTAAGAAGAAGCTAGAAACTTCGGTTCAGAAGCTGCCCAAGAAGAAGAAGGAACTGGAAGCCTCTTCTAAGCCACCGAGCACAAAACCGAGCAGACCTCGGGGAAAGAACAAGAAGACGAAGACCCAAATGGTCTGGAGGCCAAAAATTCCACCATCTTCCACCGAGCCAGCTGCACAACCAATTAGTTCCGAGAAACCGCACCGAACAAGTATGGAAGGAGAAGCCGAAAGCATCTCCTAAGGAAGTACTGACGATCACCGATCCTAGTGATACCAAGCCGGAGATAAAAGAAAAGAAGAAGCCGACAGTCCTCATTCCTTCCATCGTAACACTCAAGAAGGATGACCCCTCCAGAGAGCTGTTCGGACCCTTCAAGATCATCGATCATCTTCCCGATGGACGTACCAAGCTTTTGCATGCGAACGGGAAGAGATTCACGCTTACCGGAGAAGTCCCGAAGCTGTACTTCATGAACTCCGACGCGAGCGTTAAGGAGAATCTGAGTTGGGATGTCTCCTAATACCGTCCAGGTATCGTCCAGCTCAAGGACGTTAATAAAAGAGCGCTTCGTGGGAGGCAACCCACGACTGGAGTCCGTTTTTGTTTTGTGTCAACCTTAGTGTTTTAGAGTCGGTTCGGGGGAACCAAAAGTGTCAGTTTGTTTGATTTATTATTTTTCTTGTAGAGTCTGTGTGTCATAGAGTCGTCGCAAGTTGATTGAGGTCGTTCCGATTTTTGTGGATTTAACTGTGATTTTCTGAAGTTGGCCGGATTTGCGAAAATATTTTCAACCGAGTAGTTTCAAAATTTTCGGCGAAATCACCCCTTATTTTCGGCGAAATCGCCCTTTGATTTTCGAACCCGGTCTCCTGTTTCATATTTTCGGTTCGAAAAGTTTGTGTTTTCGGCGAAAATCCTTTTGAAATCCGGTGGTCATTTTAACTTCCATTTTCGGCGAAAACAACCTATTGGTTTCGCCGAAAAATTCCTTTGAAAATCCAAAAATTCACCCTTTAAAATTCGGTCTTATCCCCTCTCTCTCTCACTTGCCATTTTCGTTTTAAAAACCGAAACCCCCTACTGTTTTCAGAAATCACCGACCGCCATCTTTTTAAACCGCCGCCGCCGCCGTCGCTGACGCCGCCTCAACTCCCCTGCCTTTTCCGATTCCATTGAGCCCTAGAACGTTCAAATCGGGGCTCTGCAGCTCCAGTTCACCGAAACCCTTGTTTTCAGAGTTTTTCACCGATTTCTCCCAAACCGTTCGTTTTTAGCACCCATGGCTTCAAGGTAAGTTGTAGAACTTTTCAATACGAATCTTTTGACATATGGATTGCTGAATTTCGTCAGGGTTGACTTTCGGTTGACTTTTCGGTTTGCCTCGATTTGCGTGCCGACTGATTTCGTGTGAACTAGGTTAGCTGAACTTATAGAACTGTTCTAGCATGCTTAGGGAGTTCCGTGCTTAATTTCCATATCATTTGATCATGTGTTGCTATGCATACGATTGATTCTTTGTTATGTTGACTTGTGAGAAATGTCGGTTTGACCATGAACTGTATTTGATCGTTTGGTGTCGTTTGTGTTCATTCTCGTTCAGATTATCGTGCTTGCCATCTGAGATCATATTTTACCGTCGTTATCCACCTTGTGATACTCATGCCATGATTAGGGTTCAATATGCTATAATGTTGACTTTCTGAATGTCGATTTGACTTTTTGAACTCTGATTGTGCTTATCCGATTCTGGCTGTTCCTAAGTATGTATTTTACTGTCTATGATTACCGGTTACTCCGATTTGCTTACCCCCCACTCGGTTTTCCTCATTTCTTTGTGAAATTGAGTTTTTCTACTAAGTGTGGGGTAGGGTTTAAGTTTGACTAATCTGGTTTCATTCTGGTTTTAGGAACACCACTTATGAGCGCAGGACTAAAGCGCGACTTGATGGCGCCTCAAGCTCAGGAGCTGCCGCTCCCGTCACACCCGCCGTTCTGGGTCCTCCACCCGCACTACCTCTCCGGGCTGGATACCATCGCACTATAGCTCGTCTCCCTGACTTCTACTTCGAGTGCTTCCAGAAGATCCAGCACATTCGTGGAGCTGACGTGCGCCCTCTCTCCATGGAGTCCCTCTTCGATCACGACGAGGACTACCACCGGAACGTGCATGACGCCCTAGCACCGACAGGTCTCCTAGAGCTGACCACCATAGCTGCCGAGTTCCCAGACATTGCTCTCCAGGAGTTCTGGGCGACCTTTGATCTGGATGCGCATAAGAGGAAGCAGCGCCAGAAGGTTGTCACCTTCTATCTTGGTGGGGTGTACAGGCAGCTCACCTACGATGAGTTTGCTGCTCATCTCGGCATCCCCTACGAGCACTATCACGATCATCACCTAGGATGGGGCGAAGATGATGACGAGGAGGAGTACCACGCGCTCTGGAGCCACATGATAGGCGTACCTGGCGATCGCCTCGGGGCGAACAACTCAGTTAAGTCCCTCTCTCACCCGCTCTTTAAATTTATTCATATGGTTTGGCATAGGTCGCTTTTATATGTTCCAGATAAGGATCGCCACCATATCCTCAAGGGAGGAGCTCATGCTTCTTCGAGCCATCCGAGAGAGCTACCCTCTACACCCCGGCTGGGTGCTGGCACGCATCTTCCGCCAGAAGACCAGGAGGAAGACGCCACCTCGCAGACTCCTGGGGGATAACTTCATAGGTCATCCTCTCCTTCGGCATCAGCCATGAATATGGCCCGCACATTCCACGACACCGAGTTAGGACCGTTGGAGGAGACATGGCGGTTGAGTACTACTTAGAACTCGACCTCAGCCCCCATGTAGCAGCAGATCCTCCACTCCAGCCTATGGTCGAGTCGGAGGAAGAAGATGATGCTGAGGAGCAGCAGCCCCAGCCGCCGCCGGAATTCCAAGACTATATACCCTCGCCGCATCATCAGGCAGGTATGCTCACCAGTCGCCGCCGCACTTTCCAGTTACACACCAGGCACCTCCCCAACAGCCCCGACACCACCCCGCGGATGTTGGAGAGTTGTACGAGCGACTGCAGGAGTGGCGCATCACCGACAACGCCACCCAAGAGGCGTGATGGACTATTATGCAGCAACATATGCGCCGCGCCGACAGGCGGTATGAGGCACAGCTGGCGTGGCAACGCCAGCTCGGCAAATTTCTCCACTTTCCACCCCTCGACGCGCCTGGCGAGCAGTGATCAGGTTATGTCCTCTTTCTTGTCCCTTCTTTTTATTTATTCTTTTCGAATTTCGGTCCAACTTTTTCTGTGTGGATCCGGGGCACTTGTCCCGGTTTCCTTTTTATGTTTTATTTGTTTTTGTTTTGTAGGCAGTAGGGAGATTCCCTTTGCTTCGCTTGGGTAGATTCCCTCCGCTCCGAGGACCCGTGCTCATCCCCTACACCAATCATCTCGGTCCAGGTTCTTCTACTTCACTCTGAACTCTAGAATTAGTCCTGTGAGGACACAGTCTGGTTTAAGTGTGGGGTAGGATGCTAGAGAATCTTGCATGAACTTGATTGCCCTTGATTGTGTTTTGTGTGTGCCTCGTGATTCCATTCCAGTCTCTCTAGCATTAGAATGGCTCAGTTCTTGATTTTTGATGTTAAGTTGTTGTTCAACCCTTCATAATGATGCTTAGACTGCTTAACCCTAGAACTTGAGAACCAACTTGTATACTTTGATGCTAAATTGCCTGGTCAGAACAGAATTTTAAAATCACACTTGTAGTTTGTAGCCTTGATTGCATGAAAATGACCGAATCCGACTAGCAAACCAACTGTGAGCTTTTGATCCATTGCACGTAACTTGCAATTTTAATTCTTTCTGAGTGGTTTTCTGTTTACTTGAATGAGTTAGAATTTGCATGAGACCTACTCGAGACCACACGATGACACGAGTTCTAGAAGGATAGGGGCACCTAGATTCAGCTACTAAGCAGATAGCCTACCAAACGATAAATCCACTAGGTTTAGACCCTTGAGCTTGGCCTGTTCTTTCGGTTCGATAATACATTACAGCCATTTCCCATTTCTTTCATTCCCCGTTGATCCCCTGTGGTTGTAGTTCTAGATTGACCTACCGGAAGTCGGTTGTGGATAACCTGCCTATAGCCATTAAACAGGTGGTCTTAGCTAATATGTCCAGACGTGTAAATCCCTCTAGCAACTAAAAGAAAAATCGGCACAAACGAAAAAAAAAGTAAAGTAAGAAAAGAAAGAAAATTTCGAAAAAAAAAAGTGAAGAAAAGAAAAATCAGAAAAGCTTCAAAGTTTCTAGTTCAATAAAACGTTCTTCTCCCTACAAATGGAAGAACGAAGTCAAAAGAAAAGTTGAAAAGAAAGAAAAGAAGAAAAAAGAATCGTGCAAAGAAAAAAGAATAAGTGCTAGGTTGCTTGAGGGTATCATAGGACGAGCGTTCATTATTCCACCCGTGTTTGGTTAGACGGTAGGAAGCCATAGATTAGATTTGAGGGAAGTTAGTCGAAAGCTACACCGCACCAAGCCATCATCATACATTCCCATCATCCATCTCATTATAAACCCGAGTAGTGTAGAATTCATTACGGTCCTAGCAGGGAAGTCCTTCTTGACTAGATACTCGTGTTGTCACAGTGGTGGAGATGTGGTCAAATTCAAACTTATGACAGAATTCGGTAACAGAAAATGATCGAGAGCAAAACACGTCCTTAAACACAGAGAGTGAGAGTTCCCATTGTACTATATATATCATGTGTGAGGAGTCTGGTCGGTCAGGTCAAATTCGTGCATAATTGGTTGCTAATTACTTGTCGTGTGCAGTTTATTAGTGAGACCAGGTAGTTTGGCTGATCGGTATGCATGTTAGGTTTCTTGTTCTAGGAATTAGCTGTCTAATAATTCATTATGTTTGATTGAGCTCCAATTTAATCGATCTTATCATTTGTGAACATGAGCGTCTCTATTCAGTTTGCTTGAGGACAAGCAAAAGCTTAAGTGTGGGGTATTTGATGACACTCGATTTGACGTGATTATCAGCCTCATTTAAGCAACATTTCTTTGCTTAAGACATGGTTTTTAGGGTAGAATAACGAATATTCAATCGATTGCCCTATCTCGTGCCATTTGTGTTACCTTGGCCCGTTTCGGGTCTATTTGATGGTTTTCTAGTGTTTTTGTGTTAGCACAGGTTTTTGCCGTCAAATAAAGTAGCCATGGACGTGTCTAAGGCGTTGGAACCTCGAGGAATCAAACCAGAATCGATCCAAGGAGCCGATCAAGTCAAACCAAAAGTCTGCCCGTTCACACTTACATTTTCGGCGAAAATGGCCTATGGTTTTCGGCGAAAATGCAAGAACAATTCACTGATGCTCAGCCAAAGAAGTTTTCGGCGAAACCGTTGGGTTTTCGGACCGAAACGAAAATCATAGGCAAATCAGCCGGCGGGACTTCCATTCACAAGCATATTTTCGGCGAAAATAATTCACTATTTTTGGCGAAAATATTAGAAGAAATCCGGCTGATTAGGGTTAAGTATAAATACTTAACTCGGCGGCCCAAAAAGGGGAGACATCATAATTTACATCAGAAAATACTTTTCGAATCAGAATCCTACGATTTTCTCTGAAGTTCTTGAGTGAAGAGTTAGAGTTCGAAGAGCCGGAAAGAGATCGTGACGCCATCCCTTTCATCTCGGAGAACCGGAGCTAGGAGTGTAGTTTACCGAAGATCGAAGTCTGTCAGAGTCGTCTAAATTAGGTTTTTCAGATTCTTTTCTGTTCTTCCTCTGAATGATGAACTCTTTCTTTGTCTTTGTTTCTTTTGTGATAAACATGAGTAGCTAAACTCGTTAGAGCTTAGACTAGATGAACCCTAAGTGACCCAGGGCTTTAAAGCGGTCACGGATCGGCGGTGATTAGATTCAAAATTCAATCAGTTCTTTTTCATGTTTGATTTGTTCTTCATTGTTCATGTTTCTTGTCTGGATTGATCACCTAGATTAGATTCTGGTTAAGCTAAGGATAGAAGCGAACGCTCGCCTTACTTTAGAACATCGAATTGAACAATTAACCTTATAATTGGAGTGTGCCTTTCGTAGGAACCGGTTAGGGTTAATTCACTGCAAGAGTAACTCATTAATCATTAGTAATTACACCAGTTAATTAAGTCATTGCGAGAGGCGATCGTACCCGGGCGGCTAGTTAATCTTGGTAGTTAGAACGGATAGAGCGAACGTTCGCCGGTCTTAAACCTAAGGGTAAGGAGTTATGGTGGTGTCTTAGTAATTGATTGAATGAGAATCGAAATCCGCTGATCTGTTGATTGCCAATGCTCTGGGGAACGAAGGGGGATTCAAAGTCTAAGTTCGTTTGTCATCTCTGTTTTCAAACCCTAATTTCCAATCTGCTTTAGTTTAATTTGTTTTTAATTTTCTCTGCATTTCTTAGAACTAGAAGTCGTGGAACTCACACCACGCACAACTTGTCTGCATTCGAGTATTTTGCCAGTTTTGAAGTAGTCAATCTTAGAAGACCCCTGGAATACGATCTACCCTAGCTTTTGTAGCTTTGTTAGTTTATTTGTTTGAACGCATCACAACGACTACGTTCATCAGTGTCCGTTGTCACCCTTTCTCTTTATTCTTTGTGCAGAAGGTTTATCAGCATTGTTGAAGGATTCGGCCAAGAAGGGGGGACATTCATGGGGTTGCAGTTCGAAAAAGAGCACCAAAAATTAATCACTTGTTGTTTGCGGATGGCAGCTTCTTTTTCGTGCAAGCCGAGATCGATGAGGCGAGAAGGTTGAAACAGATCCTAGATGTGTATGCCAAAGCTTCGGGGCAGGTGGTTAATTTTCAGAAGTCGGAGTTTTGTTTAGCCCTAATACTCATGATATGCTCAAGGAAGGCCTTGCGGCTATCTTGGGCATTTCAGATCCGATTGATACCGGACGGTATCTTGGTCTACCGTCGTGCGTGGGCTGGAATAAGCGAGCGATCTTTTCTCATTTGAAAGATCGTATTTGGAGGAGATTACAAGGATGGCGGGGGAATCGTATATCATATGCGGGTAAGGAGATTTTGATTAAGGCAGTTGCTCAATCTATGCTTGTTTATTATATGAATGCCTTTCTCCTCACTAAGACGGTGGCGGAGGAGCTGGATAGAATGATGAATAGGTTTTGGTGGGGGACGAGAGGCAACGGGGGAGGAGGTATTGCTTGGATGAGGTGGGAGAGGTTAAGTGAGCCGAAGGAAGGAGGAGGCATGGGGTTTCGTAATCTTATCGGTTTCAATACCGCAATGTTGGGAAAACAAGGTTGGAAATTATTTACCAACCCTAACACTCTAGTTTCAAGAGTCTACAAAGCCAAATACTATCCTAAGGAGGATTTTTTGAAAGCTATGGAAGGGAACAATCCTAGCTTTGTCTGGAAGAGTGTTCGGGAGTCTCAACATATTGTGAGTAAAGGATATCGGTGGTGTTTAGGAAACGGGAAGAAAATTCAGATGTGGACAGAACCATGGCTTCGTGAGGAGGGAGACTGTCACGTGGAGACTGAAGTTGAAGAGGGGTTGGATCATTGGAAGGTTTCGGACTTGGGGGGCTGAATGGACAAGGGTGGGATGAGGATGTTGTGCGTGCAATTTTCTCAGATAGGGATACAGAGGCGATCCTTAAACTGAGATTACAGGGGGAGGAGGTGGAGGATGAAGTGATTTGGAGATGGAGCAATAATGGAGTGTATAAAGTCAGATCAGCTTTCCATGAATTGATGAAGGAGAGGCGGATGCGAGCGGAGGATACAAGTGTGGAAGGCGAATGGAGTAGACTGTGGAGATTGCCAATTCCTCCGAAAATGCGACATTTACTGTGGCGAATCACCAGACGAATTGTGCCAACAAGACATGTGCTGGTGCTGAGAGGAATTCCGGATATTAATGACAGTTGCGGGCTTTGTGGCCGGACTTCGGAGACGATTGAGCACGTTTTTCTTGAGTGTGGCGTGGCGCGAAGGTGTTGGCAGGTGGCAGGAGCTGCTGATTTGTTACCACAGGCGGACAATAGCGGTGGCGGTGGAAGGAGTGGTTCGAGAGGGTGCTGAAAGAAGGGAATGCTGAGAAGCAACAGATAGTTGCGGCTGTAACGTGGGGGTTATGGAAGGAGAGAAATGAGAGAGTGTGGAATCAGACATCGAAACCTGAGGAAATTGTTGTGCAGAAAGCGAGGGAAGCAGTCTCAGATTGGGGAGTAATGCAGAACAGGGAGGGGAAGTGGAGCGGGGGCGAGTTGGGAGATGCAATCGATGGCATAGACCACCGGCTACTTACGTGAAGATTAATTGTGATGCGGCGGTGGATCAAAATGCTCATGCTTTTGGGGTTGGGATTGTCATTAGAGATGAAGAGGGGGAGCTGGTCGGTTATAAGATGGAGAGAAGACTTGGGTGTCCGCCGGTGAAAGAGTGTGAAGCCGAAGCTCTAGTTCGGGCATTGGAGTGGTCCAACGAGGTGGGAATTAGACGAGCAGTGATCGAAACAGACAGTCAAATTGTGCAGATGGCGATGGATGGAGGTGGAAGCAGCCGTACGGAATTCGGAAACATTATTGTCAAAGGAAAGTTGCTTCTGCGGGATAAACCGAGAATGAAGGTTGTGTTTGTTAGGAGAGACGGAAATACGGTTGCTCATGCGTTAGCTCGACGATCGTTGTTTTCTTCTGAGACTGTAATAGGATCAGAGTCTCCGGACTGGTTACATGATACGATGATGGATATTTGTCTAATACATGAGTTACCCTTTGTCAAAAAAAAAAAAAACAAGACTTTGTTGAGATAATAAACCTAAACCCAAGAGTTCATATAAAAAACATAAAATAAACGCTTCATTTATATTTACTCTCATATTTATATTTCCAACAACATAAAATATATAGAAAAAAAAACTCAAAATAAACAAAAGTAATATGCTACAATATATTTTCACCTACAAACATATTTGACAATAGAAATAATTACAAAAATAAAATAGGATGGTAGGCAGCAAATCCATGCCCAACATTCATTGAACCAATCAAGTCTATATATGTTCTCTCTTCTATTATCTTGAATGAACTATACAAACAACAATTTCCTCCAATTTATAGATTCTAACCTCTATCCTCGAAGCTATTATATTTCTCCATTTAGCCAAATACCCATGTACCTGCACAAAATTAACAAAAGCCTTAACCTAAATAACCGTTACAATTACAAACTTGTTCATTTCGAACTATAAAAACCAATTGAACTTACCAAGAGTTGGCATCAAAATAGAGAGAACAACGATCCCAATAATCTTAAGCGGGATCCCAACTTTGATCATGTCCTTTATCTCAATGTGTCCAGTCGTAAACCCAACTATGTTGGAAGGCGTCCCCGTAGGGAGCAAGAATGCAAACTGAGCTCCAATTGCTCCAGGTACCATGAAAAGCAGAGGATGCACATGCATTGTCTTGGCAATTTGGATGAGCAAAGGTACCAAAAGCGTAGTTGTGGCATTGTTCGAAGTGAATTCCGTGATGAAGGCACCAATTAGGCACACGATTGGCGCAATCGCCCAATACGGTGCCTGTTCTAGGAACCCGAGGGACTTGGTCAGAATGTCTGCTAGCCCGCTTGTACGAACCCCATCAGCAATTGCGAATCCTGCTCCGAGGAGGAGGACTATGTTCCATGGTAGCTTCTTGCATTTGGACCAGTCCATTAGCTTCTCACCTTTGTTCTTCTTGTTTGGGATTATGAAGAGTAGTGTTGCCATCAAGACCTGAGTAGGGAGGAACAAATATTTGGTCATTGTGTGTAATTGTGGAATTAATGTGGAGGAAGTGTAAGTGAGAGAAGAAGTGTAGATTTGAAATTATATAGATTTTAGAGTGACCATTTGGTAATTATGCTTAGTCATGATACTTGTGTAAATATAACAAGTTAGTCCTGTTTGGACTTTTGTTTTTGTGTGTCTACTTACACTGACGGTTCCATCACCGGCACGGTCATTGAACAGGGCTCCCCACCCGGGAATGTCGTCCGTTATGCTTCTTGTCATCCATAGCACGATTAGTGTCTGCTCGATAAAATTTATAAGTTTTACGTCAGCGTATGTTTCTTTCGATACATATATATATATATGAACGCTTCGGTGCACCCACTAAAAGTGGGTGCACGGGTACACCACTAACATTTTGATAGATAAACATGTTTTAATATCTTTTTTTTCAAGTATAATAATCTACATGTTGTTAAAGGATATATAAGACGATTTGAAAAAAAAAATAATTTGGTAGAGATGATAATCTATCATATTGAGAAAATGCAGCTGTAGAAAAAACTGAAGAACAATAGGTATAATCTTATACTATGATGACTAAAAATTGTAATTAAGCTCAATTTAGACTATTAAGATTAAATCTATTGATATAAACGATTAGTTCATAGAAATTTACTCTAATAGCACAAACGTCAGTGGGTGTACCGGTGCACCACTTTTAGTGGGTGCACGAAGCGTTTACCATTTATATATAACGTACTGGAGTTAATTTCATGTTTCAATGAAACTAATCTCGATTTTATGTTGGTCACAAAATATAAACTTACCCCAAACACAATTAGAACCATCTTCTCTGCAAATACCATTGGACCTGCAAAATTCATACACATACTCAGTTAAGAGTGAGTAATAAGCTATTTGTTGCATTGATAAAAGCAGAACAGAGTAAATGAGATTTCACCTAACAGAGCAAGTTCCCGTTTGAGATGGGCTTTATCCAAGTAAGCAGAGAGAATTGGGCCTGAGCCTTTGGGGCAGTATAGCAAGCACAGTATGGCCCACAAGAAGAAGAAAATGACCAATGCCAATGGAACCCCGAAAAACAGCCACGTACTGAAGCTAATGGGGTCCGCCTCTGGGTAGTAGCTCTTCCACATCCCAACCAATATCAAGTTGACACCTGTCCCCGTCAACGTACTCATCCCTCCAACCGCGGCTGAGTATATCACCCCCAACACCACCGCCCTGCAGAACTTACTCACCGCCGGCGACTGTCCCGGGCCAGAGTCCGGCAGACGCTGGAGAATCCCGGTTGCCACGGGCATCATCATGACCGCCGCCGCCACGTTGTGCATCCACATGCTGATGAAGGCGGTGGTGGCGCATATCCCCAGGAGTAGCAGCGGCGGGTTAAGTGGGTCCCCGCAGAACAACAAGGTGATCTGTCGTTTGTTTTGGTCGGGTCAGTATGGATTAGTTTTCGTCCGTTTACCCCACCACAATGGAAATAATTCACTAAACACACTTTAATTATTGCAGTAAATATTAGATTATCATCTAATTAAGCATTCGTGAAGATTTGTTCTTTTCTTTTTTCTAGTGGTCCATGTCTCTAACTACTATTGTAAGAAGCTAACTACTTTCTATCAATAGTAGTTACATAAGAAAATTTAATCTATATAAAGCACATAAGTTTTATACTGTTCATTAAGGGATTTTTTCAGTCCCCTTTCAACTCTTTTCCGTTGGGCCTCAACTTGCTATTGGATTGCAACTGAACTATGGGTGTCTGCCAATTAAACTGCGGTTGATGCTCATCATTGCAGTACTTTCATCTTACTTTTCCCTGACCTTTTGTTCTAAAGTCAGACCTCTCTCCTTCCTTCACCTTTTTCTCGATCCTGGCTTCAGCTTTAGTCTTTCACTTCAACCATTTGGACGGGAAGAAGAAGAGTGTTACAGAGTTGTCTTCACCACTGGGGAAGAAGAGCAGCTGGTTTGGTTTCTCCGGTATGACTGTAAAAGCTCAGTTTTCAACCATCTCTCTTTCTGAACATCCTTCTCTCCTCTTTGTTTCCTCTCTTCTTCAGCATCCCTTTCCCATTGAGATTTCTTTTATCTCTTTTAATTCTTGCTTCCCCCCTTTATCTACTCCATCTATGTCTAACTTATGGGTCCTGTCTTTCAGCTCTGGAAACTGTAGCTGAAGAGCCAGAAAAGTTTGAGGAGCTACTAAGTAGGGAGTTTGGTCATGCTTCAGATGTTTGGTGCGAGCAGATGCCTGAGAAGAGCCTAGCTTCTCTTTCCTAAGCGCGACTGTTGCACCTCCATTATCCTTCCCAACGATCTTGACCCAATTGACTACTTGCGTTCAGTGAGTTCGGTATCTGCGTCTCCAATAGAGCTCCAAGAGGTTGTGGATTTCCTCAGGACACCTTAAGAACCCAGATTCAGAAACTGTAATGGGAGCTACGATTCCGGCCATGGGAGGGGTGTTTGTTAGTTGGCCAACTGGGAATCGGGAAAGACACATTGTAAGCTTTTTCTGGTGAAGTCTAGATTCTTCAGGTTAGCTTGGCTTGCAACAATTTTTTATGTTTATAAAAAGGAGAATTGAGGTGCTGGTAAGAAGATGAATTACTTTTTGGACATATGATTTGAGGTCATTTTGGGTGGTTAGTTTATATAGCTCAAAAATGTTGATATGCAGTGATGGGGTTGAATATAATGCTTACTCATCTCTTTGAGTTACATGTGAATTTATATCCATGGATAGTGCAACATCATTCATCACCTGGTGAAATTGCAGCTGCAGATGAGACTGGATTGGTGTCACGGAGATGGGTTTTGGAGAGGAAGCTGTGGTGAGACTGAGGGAAGGTCACTAGAGGAGATAGAGTCAAGTGGAGAGGCATGGCAGGTAGATGAGGAATGGAAGAAGAGCAGCTGGTGATGTTGGTTAATAATGGAAGCTTTGAGTGAAGAAGCCATGATTGAACAAGTGGTTATTGTTGAGTACTGAAGCAGTTGCTGATAGATGCTTCCTCATTACGAAGAATTTGAGTTTTACTTGAGCTGATATGTTGAATCTGATGGACAAAGCAACCATCTTTGTAGCTATGTGTGTCTTTGAAGAACTAAGCAAAGTTTTCTACCAAAAAAAAAAGAAGAACTAAGCAAAGTTTAATATTTGACATTCTTGAGAGGACTATTGCAGTGAATTCTGCGGAGAAGAAAAAACACAGCCGACCGACTGAACAGGTGGTAGTCATGACAGCATGTACATTGCAATATTTTTTTTGCAAAAATCTCCCCTTGGTTAACCATGTGGTGCATATCTCCCCATCGGTAGCAAGTTCCTCTTGGTTTCTTTCAGGTTTTGTTATCACTTCTTTTATTTTTAATGAATTTGCTTGGTTCTCCTTTTACATGTTGATGGATGAACATTAGAATGTCATTGACTACAGAATGATCCTGCATTTGACAAAAATATGGTGCAAGCAGCTTGGAGACTCTAGAATGAATTGGCTGTATTTTTTGTATTTTTTGTAGATGATCAATTACCTAGCTACTTTTGTAGATGTTCTCTCCAACCTGTACTTTTTTCTAAAAGACGGGTGAGCATACTTGCATTATGCGTTCTTTTCATCGGTAGCAGCAACGCGCGTTAGTAAAATCTAGTGAAAGTTTAACGCACACACATACATATATACCTTATAATAATAAGTGTAACAAAAGAAATACATACCTTATATTATAATATGATATTAGTTATAAGATTTTGGAAACTCACATTTAACGCCAGCCTACGGTGAATGTTGTAATGCTCAACGGCGAGGGCGAGGATGAAGCTACCGAGGACGAGGGCTATGACGTCATCCATGTAAGCAGCCGCCACGTCATCAGCGGAGGATATCCCGAAGAGCGGGAAGAGGAAGAGCGGCGACATGGAAGTGATGGGCATGGGGACGGCCTCCGTCAGCCACCAAGCGAAAACCCAAGCCAACACAGCCAGCATGTTACGACTGGTCGTCGCCGCTGCCTTGGGATCGTCGTCGTCGTCCTGGAGCTTCACGAGGAGGCAGATCATGACGCAAAGGAGTGGGCCCAGAAGGATGTAGAAGCTGTTGGGAGTTAACAGGGATGAAACAAGAGACTGACACGTGGAGGGACCTGCCTCATCCTCCGACGGCGGTTGGACGACCACCGTGAGCAGCGGAGCTTTCGGGTCGTCGTCGTTGGCGTGGATGGAGTTGCCGGTCATATTTGGTTAATTAAATAAAGTACGAGGGAAGGAAGGAGGGAGAGAAGTAAAATTGTGTATAAAGGAATGGAAATGTATAACGCATATAAATATAGAATTTGGAATTTGGAATTTGGATGAACTTTCCTTTTATTTATTTATTATTATTATTTTTTTTATGGATAGGGGTGGGAGTCACCAATTTGTACCTTCTTTGTTTATTTATTTTGTCTAAATTAGATTCAGCGGTTATGTAGTCATTTTTGGTTTATAATTTATTTATTGTAAGGATGAAAAATTATAAATAATTAAAATTAGCAACAGTGTAAAAATAAAGAGGTTATAAAAGAGGTGTTATGAGTGCAACTAGATATAGCCAGCACACTAAGGGCCAAACCGCCAAAGTGTATTATTGCAATTTTATATTGTTGATGATCTTACACGTGTAGGCCAGAGTGTATAATAGTCTTCTTAGTTTTGATTTAATTATTATGAGAATCATGAAGTTGTTATCCATTATTGGTTGTCATATCACATGAATCTTTGAGGATTGAATCGTGTCATAACTTAGAGTTTGGAGTGGTTGTTTTGTTATGTTTTTTTAATCTTATGGTGATAAATGTATTTAACACGAGTAAATAAATAAATTAGGTAAGCCAATGAAAAGTGTTTTAACCTTTCCGTGGAGTATTGGGTTGGATTTTATTTGTGGAGATTCTTTAATGTTTGAGATGAAAGATTCTTTCAACTGTCGCCGCATACGTATAAAGCACAAAATTGAATGGTAAACATTGAAGGGCCTCACAAGTCACAATACGAGGAAGATGAACTTTTAAAATTCATAACCAACATTTTTCATGGGTTTTTCATTTGTTTATGTTTCCCCCTTTAGCCGGTCCAATAAGCACGTTTAATTTGGAGGGTCATTTGGTTTGAGTAAAAGTGAGACGCCTATCTTGTCTTAGACGTCTTGGAGTATTTGTGGGTACCTCGCAGACAGAGTATTAAACACGTGTTTGTGATAAGGACAAAAGTTAATCTTGTATCAGAAGTATGACATATCCTACAGTGACTTGACTTAACTTCAAGTAAGGTAACTTGAAGTTAATGAAGAAGAGATCTGAACCATTAAAAATACAATCCATAAATTAAGCCTTTGATTAAAATTTATATAAAAAAAATTGGAAAAAAATAAATTACAGGAAACCTATTTTAGCGTAGCCTTCAGCGAAAAAACCAAGAGAAAGGAAACTAACATAAGAATTCTTATCATCTTATGTCAAGGTTATATAAACCAATCAGAAACTTGGTTAATTTTATTTTATTTATCTTTTAAGGTAGTTAATTGTATTAATTAACCACAATCAACTATTATCTCCTTATTATTTATTACCTTTTTCTCTCACCCCATTTATCTTTCCATTAAATACATTTAAAAAATCATCATATTTAACTAAACTTTTAATCCTAACTACAAACACTACTATCGGTCGGCCACCTCTCATCATCCAATTGTATGCACAATACATATCTAGTATACTAATACTAATATTTTCATAACGTGTCGAATCCAAGACTATTTATTTATTTTTTTAATAAATAATCAAATTTACGATGTGTGCTTTTAAAATACTAGTATATTTTAAGGGATAATAGGTCGAGAGGCCTCAGTACTATTGAAAGATAACAAACAAGCCCTCTTACGATTATTTGCGCAAAACACACCCCTCTACTTAGAACGATTAACAAAGAAGCCATGTTACAATTCTTTGCGCAAAACACACCCCTCTAATTAGAACGCTTAACATAGAAACCATTCGGTTAGAATTTTGATAAACGTTATGCTGACTCAGCCCGTAGGTTGTCAAATTTGACATGTCAGCAAAACGAAACGACGTTGTTTTGCCTTTTGGCTGAATTTTATTGAGAAGAGGATTTTCATCCTCTTATCTTAAAAGTTAACCAGAAGTTTGTGGCAAGATAAAAATGTTCTCAACTCATTTGAAGCCCCTGCCCCCACGGTGGGATGGCCCCCTCGCCGCCGACGACTTGATTTCTCCCGCAAGGGACATGGCTCCCCCATGTAGGGACTTGAAATGACACTCCAAAATCGGCCCTCCTTGGAAAGGGGAGTATGAAACTCCTTGGGTGCAACTCTCTCTCTACCCTTAGCATTTATGAGATCGAACTCTCTGCCAGCGAGTCCCTTTTGTCAGTCCTTAGGCCTTCAATGCGAAACTCACCATTCCCTTCTGATGTTCTACTTTCTGGGAAAGGAAGGTCCAAGGAATAAATGGAAGGCATTTATTACGGTGAGAGGAAGAAGGAAGATTGGGATGGCATTTATGAGGGGGAAAAGAAAGAGGAAGAAGGCGGTGATTAGACTAGGGAAACAAGCATCGGCTGCCAACCCCGTCCCAGAGCCCGTGAAATCCATCAATGGTCACCGAACAACCGGAGGAAGGAGGATATCCCCCCTAGACTTTCCCTTTTTAAGCCCAAGGATGGGCAGCCCCTTCCTCTCTCACTTTCAAGTGCCTAATCCCAAAACTTTGCCCAGTTCTCTCAAAAACCTTGACTCTCTTGCAGTAATACCATGGAGATAAATTCCCTCGCAACTAAAACTCAGAGTTTGAACCTCAACGTGTCAAGGAAACAGCTGAATTTCAAGCCATCCAACCCAAACCCTAACACTGGAGTGGTTTACTTGATCGGAAAATGTATCGGAAGCAACATCATATCGTTGGAGCGACGAGGCGGGCATGGCATGGCCTTGCCCTGAGTTGCCCATCAGGAGGAATGGGATCACCTTCGAAGGCGTCTACATCGAAAAGCAAGAAATTGGCCAGGTAGAGGTTGAAGAAATTGAACATGAACCTATCTTTCGAAACTGATGTGGAACTAGGAGGAAGAAACGATCAGGAAGTGGTCACCTAACATCCCCCAATGGAGACCGATCCCATGCTCACGAAAAACGAAGCGGTCTTGGGCAACGCCTGAAGGAAAACATCTGCGTAACCTTGCCCGCAACCTCTGCCGTCCATCATCTTTCTCACAGAAACGAAACAAGACGTCCCGTTTCTAGAAAGGAAGAGGACTCTTTTGAACTACGCCAACGGAGCCTATGTCAATGCCACTGATAGAGCCGGCGGGCTCGCGCTATGGTGGGTCCTGGACATCCCCATAACAATTATTAGCTCCACTAAGTATTATATTCATGCCGCCATTACACTAGATTGTATCTTCTTTTGTACGTTTATCCATGCTCCTTGTAATGCAGTGGATAGGAGTAGAGTCTTTGATGAGATCAGCGACCTCCATAGAGGAAGAACTGATTCATGGCTTATGATAGGAGACTTCAACGCCATTTTGTGTGATTGCGAAGAAGAAGGAGGCAATGGTATTTCTGCTTCGCCGGTCTCCACTTTCAGAGCTTTCGTAAATGAGAATAGCCTCATGGATCTGGGCTACCAAGGAGAACCCTTTACCTGGTCTAACAAAAGGCTAGGCAACCACTAGATCAGAGAATGCCTATACCGAGGCTTGGCAAATGCTGCATGGCGTATTCACTTGGACAAAGCCATTTTAACCCATGAGAGTACGATCGGGTCGGATCATTGTCCCCTACGGCTCAGCCTCCATGCCATCTCTATCAACAGCCCCCCCCCTTCAGATTTGATGGGAGATGGGTGTCCCGGCCAGAGTGCGAAGAGATCATTTTGCTCCTACACTACAAGAAACTGCCGATTTAACAGCGACAGATAAGAAGTTTAACAGCGGACGGCCCGCTGTTAAAATAACCAATGCTAAGGCAGTTTAACAACGGGCTTTAGCGGCCGCGGTTAAGCTGTAAATTTTAACAGCGGCCCAGCCCGCTGTTAAATAGTGAAAAATCAATGTGAGAGCTAGTAATTACTATATTACAGTCCTAAATATGTACAAGCTTTTTGAAACTCACCAATCATATGGAGTTTGTAATCTTCCGGCGGGGGCTTCTTTGGACGACGGTTTTCATCACCGCCATCTCCACCAGCGCCACCAGTCATCACGTCTGCCATCAGTGCTGCATTGTACAAAAAAAAAAGAGATATTAAAATCTAATTAGATTGTCTTGTATATTGAATGCTACCATAAATCAATTGTATTAATTTCATCATACGCTTATTCGAACTTTGTATCAACTTCTGGTCTGAGCAATGTTAAGTTCTGGCTGTCCTCGACAACTGGCAAATTTTGCCTTTGAAACACATCAAACATATAGTTCATTTGGTCGCCCATATCATACATGTCTCTTGGTTTCATGTGAATTGGAATGGACCAACCTATGTCCTTCAAATCATCAACGTATTACACCATTCTTGCAATAGTGGCTAAGATATATGGTTCATCGTTTTCCTGTGCCCCAGTGTGTATCGGATTCTCAAAGTTCACACATTTGAATCCTAAGTCGTCCACTTTGAGACCCCTACTAGTAAGTGTATTGTCCCACTTACACTTGAACACTACAATTCATTATAGTATACCATATAAGAATTCTAACATACTCATAACACAATTACACCATATAAGCATTCTAATTTACTCATAACACACAATTATACACAAGTTATATACCATAGAAGAATTCTTATATACCATAGTATCGATTTTATCATTTTTTATCATGCTTGTGAAATAGAACTTTAATTACACTATATAAAATAAGGCCATCACACTAGCAACAAATGTTATCAAAATTTGAAGTTAATTAGTTAATTGAACTCTAGGCAATCAAACTCTTAAAATCACACAACAATGTACAACATTGCAACTTTTATTATCATGGTATTAAATCCAAAATTCATGCACTACTAATTATGATGTATGAAATTACAACAAAAAGGAGGAAAAATTGTGTACCTTAATTCGGCAACTTCAAATTCTTTGAATCGTAAGATGAGTTTGCAAGTCCTAATTGTACTCCAAAAGAACAATGAAGTTCTTTGTGTTCACCTAACACCAAATAAAAATATAAATTCGTAAGTAAAATTAAAGTGTATGCAACTTGTCAAACCTAAACGAAACCTCATAAATCACATTTCTAAACATAATCGTACAATGAAATGACTCAAATTCGTGCATAATTGCTGAAATTTTGAAAACCCCCAATTTTCAAATTAGGGTTCATCTACAAACGTTCAAAACTCATCATTATTCACAATCCACCAAATGTAGACTAGGTTTTCTTACTCTAAACAACATTTCTAACCTAATCAATACCACAAAACATCATTAATTGATTCAATTGACTAAACCTAAAACCTAAAAATTGGATCTGAAAGCTTGGAGACATAAGAATCTTACCTCCTCTTAGATGGCAGCCGACGGCGGCCTGGAAGCACGTCGGTGGCGGCGGCGTGGAAGACTCAGCGGCGGTGGCGTGCAAGGCTGGCGAAGAAACTTCAGATCGGCGTGCAAGTGCTTGGAAAGAATGAGAAGATGAAGAGAATGAGAGATGGAGTCTGTCCGTTCGCGATCTGGGTGATATAAATACGAAAATTGAACAGCGGCCGGGAGCCGCTGTTAAATTATGTGAATTTAACAGCTGCTAAGTGGCCGCGGTTAATTCATTTAATTTAACAGCGGCTGCAGACCGCTGTTAAATGGGCCGCTACTAAAATAAATTAACATCGGCCTGTACTTGGCCGCCGTTAATCTGTTGCTGTTAAATCGGTAGTTTCTTGTAGTGCTACCATGAGCCAAGGTAGAAACATAACTCTGACAACCAAACAGACGTATGTGACTGTAAGAAGGGGAAACACCTAAAAAAAACTTTCAAAGGATTTTTATTATCTAAGATAAGACTCGATAACCTGTTTATGATATGAACTACATGTAAAGCACCATATCTCCAAAACTTAACATGAAGATGTGCTTGAAATAATAGAGCTCAAGTCATAGCCATGATGTGTTGATGTTTACGTTCTACCCTGCCATTTCGTTGGGAATGTGATCACAAGTTGTTTGATGGATAATACTAGTAGAACTAAAGAAAGCATGCAAATTGAATTCCTGACCATTATCACTTCGAATAAACCTAACCATGTTCTACTGAGTTTTAAAAAACTTACAGTTTTCAATCATTAGCTGACGTGCTTGTGAATTAGCACGAATCAAATAAATCCAAGTAACCCGAGTGCAATCATCAAGAATAGTCAAAAAGTAAAAATGACCATTCACTGAAACTTTAGAACACGGACCCCATAAGTCTATATGAATCAAACTGAAAGGTTCAACAGCTATAAATTACTAACTGGAAAATCGAGCTTTTGTTGCTTAGCAATAGGACATGCATGACAATGGAAATTTGAAGACTTAGAACCTGGTAGTCCAGTATGACTAGTCACAAAACAATGTCCGAGTCTGAAATGCCACAAGTCAAACCGTGAAATAGCATTGCAAGTTACATCTGCAAGACACAACTATTGAGTGAAGCAATAAAGCCCTCTAATTTGATCAGCTATGCCAATCATCCTCATATTGGACGTGTCCTGAATCATATAATGAGAACTAGTAAACTTGACAGAACATGAAATAGTCTCAGTAAGCTTACTAACTGGCAACAAATTGAACAAAAAACATGGAATAACTATGACATAAACCAACTTGATTGATTCGGTGGAATCAATTGTCCCAATATGTGTTACAGACACTTTTTGTCCATTAGGAAAAGAAACAAACTTATTAGACACACTAATTAGCTAGAGTAGTTAACAATGTTTTAGAACAAGCCACATAAGTGGATCAATAACCCAAGTGCGAAGACTGACTGAAAATTTTTCGACAACCAAAACTAAGCTACATGGAGATTCAGCCGGTTGATGATTAGCCGAGGAGCTACTTTGTCCACCCTCAAACACACCATGGCTAGGCTGACGTTCTGAGAAGACAATTGCTTTCCTGGGAATCCCTCATCCCTACAGTAGAGGAGTGATACTTCTATTTCTCCGTCAAAGATCGAGCACGAAAAGTCTCAGCTTGTAAAGAAGAGCTCACACAATTGATACGACCACCAGTGGCAACAAAAGAAGAATTGGTTGCTTGAATAAAACCATACAAGGCTTGATATTGTTGTTGCTAAATCATTACTCTAGTCGGATCACCTTGTGCCTCATCACGAGTAGCCCTATCATCAGGAAAACCTTCAAAGAAACCCTTATGTTTATAACTTGGAGGGTAGCCTTTCTTCTTGTAACACTTATGAACCATATGTCCAATAAGTCCACAAAGGTACAGACGGACCTTAGTGCCTTTCTTGAACTGACCTTGTGGAGGATTATCGACCGCAAAAATGACTTGTGCATTAGGATCAAGTTTAGAAGTCGTATACATTAGGAACAACACCTATCTTCTACTCTTCTTGACAAACCGTTACAAAAACTTGATTGATCGAAGGCAGATGATCTTGACGAAGAATCTATGACCTAATTGAGGAAAAACCAGAATTGAGCCCCCGTAGAAACTGAATTATTTGCTTAGAAAGGATGTGCCCTCGAACCAACAACAGAGCATCACAAGAACATAGCAGATTACATGAGTAAGAAGGCACAAGTCGATACACTGTGTACTCATCTCATAACACCTTGAATCGTGTATAGTAACTAGAACCTGATAAGAACCTTCACAGAAAGATGAAATTATATCATGAAGCACATTTACCCTTACCAGATTCGACCGATTGAAGTGATTGAAGATCCAACTAGACGTCTTTGACAGAATCCAACTAGAGTACACTTTTTGCAATCTCCGATAACATAGAATGGTGAATCCAATAACAAGAACGTTGGCTCACTCAAAGAGGATTTTAATAAATTATAAATTTCGTAAATTACATAATTTTCAATGGTCAAATTCAAATACTCTTTCCAAGTGGATTTTAATATATTATTTATTTGAAGGGTAATTTATTAGAGGCAACTTAATGTATTTTAAATTGAAGCGTGTATTAATTATTTTGAATCCTAGATATTTCATAAGGCAGAGGTAGGAAAATGCCATACGACATAGTTCGTATGGAAGAGGTTATAAGCAGCCAAAACCTAGGAAACTTCGCTCTATAATAATTCAACAATTGAAATAATAATCAATATATATTATAGTACACTCAGCATTATTTGGATACCATTTTCCCCTTCTCTCATTTATCATCAAACAGACAAAGAAATTCTCATCATCAAACTAGAAAATTACAACATGGTCCATCTGATTTTTCCATTATCCTTAATTATATTTTAATTTTAACGATCTACATTCATAGGATCCTCATCAAGCGCGCACACACACACACCGGCGGCTAATATTTTATTCAAACTGTTATTCTGCCCTTTCTTCCCAGTCTACTTTTGCATACTTGATTTCCCTTTTCTTTCTAATTTTTGCTACTATATTTCCAAGTTCTCAGGATAAATTGCTACTATATTATAGTTTTCAAAGGTTTGATAATCAAAATCTTAACCATATTTTTATTCGGGAAAAATGGTGTTTTGCCCTTATCTACTTTGCCAAGTTAACAAACAGTCGTTGTACTGTGCTACGAAATGATTGATTTACTCTTTCCTACTATAGCCAACCTAACAATCAAAGTCCTTCCATATCCAAATTTACATTCAAGATTTCGTCAAGCGATGACTCATCCATACTTAATAATAATAAATTACCGCATCAATGTCTTTTATCCATATTTGTGGTTTACTCAACTAAACCAAAAATTGAAATACATGAAACATAAACTTCTGAAAACACGCAACTTGATTAGAATGATGAAGTTGATTATTAGAAGATGATGGTGACAATTACCTGAGAGAGAGATGATTTAATGGAAAGATAATAATGAAAGCTGAGGTGGATGGACTAAGTTGGCTCTTCAATTATGCCAAGACACATGGCCGTAGGAGAAAGGGGACCGACGACGTCGTTTTCCATATTTACATTTGTGGTGTGGAGGCTTGGCTTTGCTTGGGAGGGTGTTATATAATATAATAATACATTACATGGGATTTTGGATCTTCTTTCATTCATCATGGATGCGCTAGCTGTGTGCCTGTACTGGAGTTTGGCTGTTTCTTCTATAAATCGTTGGTTCGGTGGACCTTATTAGTCCCCTCATTCCAACAAAAACAAGTTTGTCTGTCCATATATGTCTGCACCAAACTGTACCACAACTACAGATTGCAGAATCGTTTGGATATCATCTTAACAAGTTTACACTACGCATTTGTCCTGTTTTATTCCTAGGGCCGTTTACAAATCGACATAAGTTTGGCTTGTTAGACCAACTCAAACTAGACTTTTTAAACCCCTGACGAGCTCGAGCTTAGCTCGTTAACTGGCATTGATGAGCTAAACTCGAGTTTATCTACAACTTCACTCATTAAAATCACTTGATGAGACCAATTTGAAGCCAGTTTGATTTGATGTCTGTACACTAAAAAATATCAATAAATCGAGCTAATGAAATAAGTAATCCTAAAGTTTACAAGTTTTTATTTTTCTCATTTAAAATGGTTAAACCTAAACAATATACCACTTGCGTTTTCATTAGTAGAATCACAAATAACATATGATTTATTGTATATGGCAAACCACCACTACAACATAACCTGATTACGGAGGCACAACGTATTTACCTATAAAAGGCATTCCCCCCCCCCCCCCCCCCTCCCTATAGAGGCAGGAGTGTCACTAACTCTGCTGTGGCTAAAGGTCTTTAGAGGCAAATATTAGCTGTCACTAATGGAAAAATTAGTGGCAAATATAATTGTTGGTAACTGCAACTTTAAACATCTACTATTCTGTGATCTTAACTAACCACCTTTTAGAGGCACATATATATGCTTTTAAAAAGAATTTATTTCTACCAAGATATTTTCCTTTATTGGACTCTCACTACAACAAAACCTGGCTACGGAGGCACACCGTATTTGACTCTAAAAGTCATTTTTTTTGCCTCTATAGAGTTTTAGAGGCAGATAGCTTAAGTGCCACTAACGCTGCTGTGGCTAAAGGTCTTTAGAGGCAAATACAGTGCAAATGTTATCTGTCACTAATGAACAATTAGTGCCAGATACAATTGTTAGTAATTGCTACTTTAAACAACTATTATTTTGTCTTCTTAGCCACCTTTTAGAGGCACTTATTTTTGTTTCTGATAATTTTTTTTAGAGACACATTATATATATATGCTTTTAAAAAAGAATTTATTCCTACTAGGGTATTTTCCTCTATAGGACTCTCCCACTATTCAGATACATCATTTTCTACTTTTTTCGCTATCTATGGGGTTTGAACTCGGATGGTTGAAGGAAATGTGCTAAGTTCTTAGTTCTTACCACTTGGTTCAGGAGTACTTACTGATATTTTTTACGCAGTTTTTTAATATGAATCAAAACTCAACGATATGCAGAAAATATGCCAAAAAAAGAAATCAGAATTAAAAAACGTAAATTTCTCCTTAATCATTATTAGAAAATAAAATCATCAATGTTTATTATATATATTTCACCTTTTTAAAAAGAAATTATATTTTATCTATACAAAAAGTATACAGTTTATAAGTTATCTACCGCTGTAAATTTTAATCATACAACATATAGAGACTATTGTAAATTATCTAGCTCTAAATATTTTAATCATACCTATAAAGCCGTTTCTAAATTATTTGCCTCTTTTTTTTTAGGGAATCATCAATTCATTCATCATCAAACATGTTGTTGCGTACAGAACCTACGCGGCGCATTCGCAATACAAATAGGAGGGGCATCTCCCGTCGTGGGTGACGCGAAGTAACGCGATTGCCTAGCTAATAGATGAGCTACCTCGTTACTATCCCTTCTAACAAAAACAACCTCTCCTACGTCCCGAATCGACTCTCTACATCTCCTAATCACCTCTCC
This sequence comes from Linum lewisii, assembly GCA_034768395.1. Lineage (NCBI taxonomy): Eukaryota > Viridiplantae > Streptophyta > Magnoliopsida > Malpighiales > Linaceae > Linum > Linum lewisii. The sequence continues at coordinate 19,064,188 of CM068300.1, forward strand.
GAACTCCGAGTCGTCAGGTTCGTTTCCATTAATCGCTAGAGACACTACCTGTGAGTCCGTTTCAAACGTCACTCGTCTCAGCTGCTTATCTTTTATCCATTGAACGGCTTCCAGCAATGCCATGGCTTCACAGAGCCTAACTGATGGGTACCCTGGGTGGAAAGACGTTCGAAACTCCAACATATCTCCATTATGGTTTCGCAACACCATACCTGCCCCTCTCCGCTTCAATTCTGCATACCTGCTGCAATCAATATTACACTTGAGCTGACCATCGACAGGTGGGTGCCACAGTTTACACTCCTCGCGGTCTGAGATTCGTCGTTCATCTTGCGTACCTCGTGCTTGTTGCCAATCCGTTAACCCCTCCCTAGCGATTCTAGTTACCACGAACGCCGGCTTCTTCTCATTACGCCACACTCTCGCGTTCCTCTCTCTCCAAATACTCAAAAGGGTGGCGGAAACTAGTTCCATCTCGCTAGTGGGTCTTGTTCAAATGAAGTCGTCCATCCAATCGACCACCGTGGTTTTGTTTATCATGCATGCTGCCACTGCCTGGTCAATCCCCATTTGCTCCCAACATTGCACAGCAAAAGGGCATTCAAGAAAGAGGTGCCAGCCTGTGTCTCTACTTTGACCACATATTCCACACTCTTCAGGCATATCAATGTGTCTTCGAAGCAGTGTATCTCTTAACTGAACCACATCACGAGCAACCCTCCACAGCATAACTCTCAGTCTCGGAGGGGCGTTCATGTTCCAAATTTCGTTCCACGGGCCGTCAATATGGTGCTCGGACAAGAGCTAAGTTTATCAATCCATACCTTATACCCTGATTTTACCGAGTATGTGGCATTCTTATTAAAATGCCAAACAATTTTGTCGCTACTGCCCAGATCATGCAAAGGCAGCGTTAGAATATCATCCACCTCACTTTCCTCAAAGAGCTCCTCCAAAAGCTCAACATCCCATTGCGGTAGGCCACGTATAAAGAGCTCGCTTACTGTGATGTTTTGGAGGCCATCAGTAGGTGCCGACGTGATGAATCTACTCTCCTCATTGTCAATTGATGAACATTGTAAACAGGTTTATCAAATAACTACCAAGCTGAAAGTTAGGGTAGATCGTATTCCACGGGCCTCTTCTACTTGCTTACTCAAATATGTTGGCAATTTTTATACTCAAAGTTGAACACATAGTGCGTGGTGTGAGTTCCACAACTTCTATACTAATAAGCAAGGCGAAATGAAACGAAAATTAAATGCAGAAATAAAAGAGATTGATTGATTGACTTTGACAGACGACAGGCGAGCTTAGACTTCGAATCCCCCTTAGATCACCAGAGCATTGGCAGTCAACAGACCAGCGATTTTCAATTCTAGTTCATTCAGTTCACAGACACCACCATAACTCCTGACCCTTAGGTTTAAGACGGGCGAACGTTCGCTCTATCCGATCTAGCTACCAAGATTAATTAGTGCCCGGGTACGGTCGCCTCTCGCAACGGCTTAATTAACTGGTGCAATTACTAACGAATTATGAGTTACTCTTGCAGTGGATTAACCCTAATTGGTTCCTACGAAAGGCACACTCCAATGATTAGGTTAATTGTTCGATTTGGTGTTTTAAAGTAAGGCGAGCGTTCGCTTCTATCCTTAGCTTAACAAGAATCTAATCTAGGTGGCCAAACCAGACAAGAAACACAGAGAACAAAGAACACATCAAACATGAAGGAGAAACTGAATGAATTTCGAATCTAATCACTGCCGCCCGTGACCGCTTTAAAGCCCTGGGTCACATAGGGTTCATCTAATCTAAGCTCTACGAGTTTAGCTACTCATATTCAATACAGAAGAATCGAAGAAAAATAAAGAATACATCTCAGGTAGGAAAGACAGAGAAGAACTGTAAAACCTAATTTCGACGAATCCTTGCAGCTTCAATCTGCTGAATTTCAACTCCTAGCACTGGTTCTCCGAGATGAATGGATGGCGTCACGATCCGTTCCTGGCTCCTCGAACTCTTTTCACTTGTCCTCTCTCTAGTCTTTGTCTTGGAGTTTTTGTCCAAAGTGTAAGTTATGAGATTTTATTTTCAGCCGCCGGTTTCTGTATTTAAACCTAACCGCGGACCGCTTGAATTCCACTTGATTTTTCGCCGAAAATTTGGGGAGTTTTCGGTGAAAACTCCCGTTGAAATGCTGGCTTGTTCCGTCTGTTTATTTTGGTTGAAAAGGCTTGGAGTTTGCGGCGAAAACTTCTCAATTTTGCCGAAAACTTCCTCATGTGAAGGACTGCCGATTTCCTCTTGAGTTTTCGGCGAAAACTCAAGGACTTTTTCGCCGAAAACATACGTGTAAATTGGAGTAGGATTGTGTTGACTTGATTGACTTCTCTGGTTGATTCAGGTGTGATTCTTCGGGGTTCCAATGCCTTAGACACGTCCTTGGCTACTGTATTTGATGGCAAAAACCTGTGCTAACATGAAAACACTAGAAAACCATCAAATAGACCCGAAACGGGTCAAGGTAACACAAATGGCACGAGATAGAGCAGTTGAGTGAATATTCACTATTCTACCCTAAAAACCATGTCTTAAGCAAGGAAATGTCGCTTAAATGAGGTTGATAATCACGTTAAATCGAGTGTCATCAAAATACCCCACACTTAAGCTTTTGCTTGTCCTTAAGCAATTGAAATAGAACACACTCAAATTCACAAATGACACTAGATCAAACTGAGATTCAATTTCTAACGATTTGGTTTAGACTGTTTCACGTAGAAAGAGTGACCTACACATGCAAGAACATCAACCAAACAAGTTTTCGATCTTAGTTATGCACACTTCAAGTAGTAGTTTCAGCAAAACTCGTTTCTTGGCAATACAATTAATCATAGTTAACCGACTTCGATAACACTAATTCTAGTCAAAAAGACTTTAAGCTCTAGCCATGATGTGGATGCGGAGGTAGGAAAAGTGACGTGGCTATCGACTCGACTTCGTCCGTTTCTAGATCTGTACGTTACATGTTCTATCTAGGATCGCTTTAAACAACATTTTATTTTAAACACAACTTTTTCCTTCAATTGATTTACTGCATACTAGTGCTAGATACCAATCACTTCACTTAGGTGTTGGACCTGCCTAGCTCACAGTATTTGTGCCTATGCTAGTGCTCAACCCGAACACTTCACTTAGGTGTCGGGCTTGCCTAGCTTTAATTTCAGCACTTGAAGAACTCGAAAATTGCTTTGAACAACCCATTTGCTTGATTTAACAATTTAGCCGCTTGATCCTAGCTAGTTATAACTTTTTTACACAAGATTTCGAATTGGATTTCCGCCTAATCTCAAGCCACAATCACATGTGAACAAATATGGAGTGAAAAACATGGGAGAAGCTAGCATTTATCATCTTAGAATGGTGTTATCGAGCTTTGTCATTAACAAGTCAATTGATTCAAGTTTCAACTAAAGAAGTGATTTATGATCTGTGCTGACCTAGACTTGTTTGATATTAGTTCTGATATGTTGGTTACAGGTTCTAAGTGGAACAGTCTAGACGTCATTGTTCAAAATTGAAGTCAATTTAACATCACAAGTCAAGAATTGAGCAATTCTATGCTAGAGGGATTCAAAATTGCACCACAGAATCACAGAAAATCAAGCAAGATCATGCATAATCTTAGCATCCTACCCCACACTTAAACTGTTATGTGCCCTCACAGGACTAAAAAGAGATTGAGAGATACGAAGAACCTGGAAGGTGATGGGTGGTGTAGTGGATGAACGCGGAGAGCCGGAGCGGAGCGGAGTAGCTACTCAAGATCCTACAAAACACAAACAATGAAAAGATCAAAAGGATACCGGGACAAGTGCCCCGGATCCACACAGAAAAAATTGGATCGAAACCCGAAAAGAAGAAAGAAAAGAAATTGAAAGGATAAAAACAACATGATCACTGTTCCGAAGGTGGGGGTGGAGGTGGGGTCGGGATAGGTGAAATGCCAAGTCGCTGCTCTATCTGCTGTCGCCATGCGAGCTCGTCCCTGTGTTTGGCTGCCTGGTCGGCCATGAGCTGCTGTAGAAGAGCCCATCGCGCATTCTGTGTCTCCTCTTGCGCCACTCGATCCTTCTGCCATTGAAGCGAACCAGCAGAGTAGTCGAGCTGCCATTTCTCAATACGTGCCAGCCGCTCGTTAATTTCGTCGGGCATCTGTGGTGGAGGTTGAGTCGGCAGCTCTAGGAGAGGCACGTGAGGCACCAGGGTTGCAACTGGCTGTGGAGGCGCCCGTCGTGGCCGACGAGGGATCGCCTTGTATTCGTCGAGACCACATGCGAGGTCGAGGCCTCGTGTGACGACGAGCTCAGCACCGAAACGCTCAATCTGAACGCGAGGGATATCAGGGCTCCAATTGTCACAGATCTGGAGGTTGGTGATCAGACAGGAAATGAAAGTCCCGCCAGGTAGTTCAGAGGGAAGTTTCTTGGATGTCGTGCTTTGTGGAAGAATCATGCAAGCCACCATCCTATGTGGAGACGTTCCTCTTCCTCTACAGCACGGAACAGCACGAGCTCTTCCAAGGATACATGGTGGCGGCTCGCCTTGCTGCAATAACACAGAGATTGCATCCAAACATAATGCAGGAATTTAAAAATAGGGTGAGAAATGTCACCTACCGTGGGGTTGACGATAGGTCTGACCTCTGTTTGGCCCGAGATATACTACCATATCACTAGGTATGGCGTATGAGTGATGGAGTAGGCGTCTGCGAACCCAAGGGTGGCGTCCTGGATGTTGGCAAGAGGGTTGAGTAGGCGGGCGAACTCGTCGAGAGTCTTCTCGTGCCGGACTCCCCCGAGACGGAAACGAATACACTTGAGGAGGCGATGGGGCTTCTTAGTCGTCCACTCGAACGAACTCCAGAATTCCTGAAGGGCGACCAGATGGTAGGGCGACCCAAGAGTGGTTAGGGATCGCAAGCCAGCTCAGTCAAAGACGGTATCGATGGTGGTGTGCTAGGCCGGGTTGTGGTCCTTGAGACTGACTAAGGAGAGAACCGCCAACTTGGCCGGAGGGATGTCTTTGATCCTCTGATATACCTCCAGTTGATGTGGCTCAATGGCAGCGATGAAAGGATGCAAGGCTCCATTGTTGGTGTCCGAAATACTGGAAATAGGGATCACTAGGGGTCGGTACAACCTGCGGGGCGACCTGCACAACCGCCGGTATCGGGCAGATGGTGTCGACGGTTTGGAGGGTGGAGCCCTGTTCTGACGAGCTGAGGATCGTTGCGCTTGGTCTGCACTGGTGGTCTTGAAGCGCTTTGGAGCCCTGTAAAACACAACTTAGTTGCGACCAGAATCAGAAAACAAGAATCCTACCCCACACTTAGGTTGACAAGTGGGGGCAAGCAAGTTAACCGAGAGATCACCGAATGAAACATAGCAGCAAAGGAATGGCCAGCACGTAGGGAAGAAAACAACATTCAATCAAGCAAGCATGAGAAATAATGCGGACCGACAATCACAGAGCACGAAAGAATCCATTAGCACGATCGCACAGACATCAATTCACGAGGCCAAAAAGATCAAAAGGAATTGCCAAAGTCTAGCCAACTGACACCGAAACAGTAAACACGCAAATTGAGGAAAATCCAAAAAGTCAACCAAAATCAACCATGCCGAAAAAACGAAAGTCAAAAAGCCAAAATATTCAAAATCAAGGGCTGAACAACTAATCGTGAAGACATGACTCGAGAAAATGATTGGAAATCTGAGAAATTGATGAAAAGCTCGAAAAACTGTTCGGGTGGAACCAGAGCTGTGGAGCTCCGATTCTAGGGTTGGAGTCAGTAATCAAACAGGGAGAAGGGTGGCGGGCTGGCGGTCGGCTGTTTGCTGGTCGGTTGCGGGCTAGGCGGCAGCGGGCAATAGATGTTGTGGCGGCGGACTTCGGGTGCTCAAAAGGGAAGGAGTTCGGCGAAAATCGGCTGTGGGGGGGTTTTCGCGAAAACAGAGGTTGAAACAAGCTTAAATAGTCGGTGAAAAAAACAACCAAATTTTCGGCGAAAACATGGGGAAATTTTCGGCGAAAACATGGGAAATTTTCGGTGAAAATTGCTTTGGAAATAAAAAACTTTTCGGCGAGAAGGCCGGGTTTTCGGCGAGAACTTTTGGCGGTGAGAAACAGGAGGATCAGGTGGGTTTTAAACCCAAGTTTTCGGCAAAAACTGTTGCAGTTTTTGGCGAAAACTCGTTTGAAAATCGACTCGACAGTTTTTTTTACTAGGGATTTAAAAGAAAACGACTCGAAATGAAAACAAACTGACTCCAGCCGTGGGTTGCCTCCCACGAAGCGCTCTTGTTTAACGTCCGTGAGCTGGACGATACCTGGATTCGTGTCATGGCTCTGTCGTAAAGTAGTGCACGTCGATGAAAGAGACAGCTAATCCTTGCAGATACCTCTTTATCCTGTGACCGGTGACCATAAACGGCTCTTGATCATGCAATTTAATTAAGACGCTACCCAAGGATGTCTGCCTGATGACACTCAATTTGACGTGATTTTGAGCCCCATTTAAGCGACATTTCATGCCCCTTTGATGCCATTTTGATGAGTATTTGGTGAAAATGTGTTTATTATGTAATTTTAGGCTCCTAGTGCGTACATTGTCCATTTCTTGGATATTTTTACCATTTTTTTGAGCTTTTATGTTGAGCCTCCAGGTTACCACATTATAGAGGACTCTCTCACGAGTCCAGCGCTTCAAACGGGGACCAAATCGGAGTTCTAACGGAGTGAGAATCATCGAAACAAGTTGGAGCTCTACCCAGGGGTTTTTAACTAAAGTTTTCGGCGAAAACACCTTTGAAAATCGTGGCAGAAACCCTAATTTTCAGCCTTTTTCCAACTTGTAAAGGGTTTCTGGGGTTATATATAGACTTTTTGAAGCCAGATTAGATATATACGAAGTTTGGCTGATTAGCCACGACCTTAGGGTCGATAGATAGAGTTGAGAGAGTTCAAAGATCCGTGGAGAGATCGTGACGCCATCCTTCCACCTCGGAGAGCTTGGAGCTTAAAGTTGAAGATCCAGGAGATCGAAGCTTCGCCGGAGTCGTCAGAATTAGGTTTTTCAGTTCTTATCTGTTCTTCCTCTATATGATGATTTTCTTTGTTGCCGTTGATTCTGCTGTTATTGTTATGAGTAGCTGGACTCGTAGAGCTTAGATTAGATGAACCCTAAGTGACCCAGAGCTTTAAAGCGGTCACGGATCGGCGATAATTAGATTCAAAGTTCAATCAGTTTCTCTTTGCATGGTTGTTTTGTTCTTCATTGTTTATGTTTCTTCTCTGGTTGATCGCCTACATTAGGTTTTTGCATGTTAGGGTTAGTCGCCAGATGTTGTCGCTAGACAGTTCCCTCCTTTGGCACATAAACTTGTCTTCCTTGATCACCTAGTTTAGATTCTTGTTAAGCTGAGGATAGAAGCGACTGCTCGCCTCTCTTTAAAACATCAATTCAACAGTTAACCTATTCATTGGAGTGTGCCTTTCATAGGAACCAGTTAGGGTTAATCCGCTGCAAGAGTAACTCATAAATCGTTAGTAATTCCACCAGTTAGTTTAGTCTTCGCAAGAGGCGACCGTACCCGGGCGACTAATTAATCTTGGTAGCTAGATCGGATAGAGCGAACGTTCGCCAGTCTTAAACCTAAGGGTCAGGAGTTATGGTGGTGTATAGAAACCGATTGAATTAGAATTGAAAATCGCTGGTCTTGTGATTGCCGTTGCCTCGGTGATCTAAGGGGGATTTGAAATCTAAGCTCGTCAATCTTCCTGTTAGTCAACTTTTTAATCTTTCTATCTTTTATTTTCCTGCTTTACTAGATTAGAAGTCGTGGAACTCAGACCACGCACAACTTGTTTAAATCGAGTAATTTGCCAACATATTTGAGTAGACAAGAAGAAGAGACCTCGAGTAGAATACGATCTAGTCTACCTTGGTAGATTAGTTATTTGACTACACGCATTACAACGTCCATCACTGCTGCACCAAGGTGTAAGGGCCGGACCATCGGGATTTCAGTGTACCTGGGAAGAGTTTCAATCGAGAGTTATACAAGAGAACTTCATCTCCAGGGGTAGAACTGTTTGATCGTCTTTAATTGAGAGTCATGAATTCTCTTCGTGCACTCCTTGTAAAGCTTCGTGCTCTCATACGCATGGAGACGGTGTTCTTCAAGCTCAGCGATCTGGTCATGGCGTTTAGTTCCTGCTACTGCATGGATCATATTCAATTCTTATATTAGCCCAAAACGCCTTGTGCTCAAGCTCAACTGGCAAATGGCATGCCTTGCCATAGACCAGCTGATACGGTGAGGTACCGATGGGAGTCTTATAGGCAGTTCGATAAGCCCATAAGGCATCATTGAGCTTAGATGACCAGTCCTTGCGAGACCGGCCAACTATCCTATCAAGAATCCGCTTGAGCTCACGGTTTGTCACTTCTGCCTGACCATAGCTTGAGGATGGTAAGCTGTGGACATTCGGTGGGTGACGCCAAAGCGTTTGCACATCCGGTCGAAATGTCCATGGAAGTGGGTACCCCTATCGCTTATGATGAAGCATGGTGAACCAAAACGCGTGAAAAGATGGGTAAGGAACTGACCCACCACTCTTGAATCGTTAGTGGGTAGAGCTTCAGCTTCAGCCCACTTAGAAACATAATCAACGGCCACAAGGATGTACTTGTTTCCGTTGGAGGGTTGAACGGACCCATAAAATCAATTCCCCAAACATCAAAGATTTCAACAATTAAAAAAACAATTTAGGGCATCTCATTACGGTTAGAGATGTTACCTGATCGCTGGCACGCATCACAATGACGAGCAAAAGTATCACAATCACTAAAGATTGAAGGCCAGTAAAAACCAGTTTCCAGTACCTTTCTTGCAGTGCGGTTGCCGCCAAAGTGTCCTCCAAACTGGCCTTCATGGCACTTACCCATGATGTCAGCCACTTCGATGTAGGAGACACATCTTCGGATCATTCCGTCAATACTAATACGGTATAAGAACGGCTCATCCCAGAAGTATGACTTGGCCTCTTTGAAGAGCTTCTTACGTGCATTATAATCCAGCTCAGGGGGTACGACACCGTGAGAGAGATAGTTAGCCAGGGTGGCATACCAGGGTTCTTCTGAATCGGCTGCGTTACTCAGCTCTTGAGCGTGGGGGATTGCCCAGGGCTCGATAGCTATGCTGTTAACCTGTTCATAAATTTTGACATGCAACAACTCATCAGGGAAAGGATAATTGATAGGGGTAGTGGTAGACTTACCTGTCTGTGATTCCTCGAGTCGAGAGAGGTGATCGACTGCCAGGTTCTCAGCTCCCTTCTTGTCTTTAATCTCTATAACGAACTCTTGGAGAAGAAGGATCCATCGGATGAGACGTGGCTTCGAGTCCTGCTTGGCTAACAGATGGTGCAGAGCAGTGTGATCCGTATAAACGATGGTGTGTGAAAGAACCAGGTACTGTCTGAACTTATCAAAGGAGAAGACGATGGCCAGGAGTTCTTTCTCTGTAGTAGTGTAGTTCCTTTGAGCATCGTTAAGCGTCTTGCTAACAAAATAGATAGGATGAAATCTCTTCTCTTTTCTCTGACCAAGAACTGCGCCAATGGCGAAGTCACTAGCATCGCACATGATCTCGAATGGAAGATTCCAATCTGGTGCTGTAAGGATCGGTGCAGTGGTGAGTCTAGTCTTCAAAGTCTCGAAGGCTGCAAGACAAGCTTTATAAAAAACGAAAGGAACATCTTTCTCAAAAAGCTTCGTCATTGGAAGAGTGATCTTGGAGAAGTCTTTGATGAATCTCCGGTAGAATCCAGCATGACCGAGGAAGCTTCGAACTATCTTGACCAAGGTCGGCGGCGGCAAGCTGGCGATGGTTTCAAGCTTGGTGCAATCAACTTCTATACTAAGCTTAGAGATCCTATGTTCAAGAACAATGCCTTTGGTAACCATGAAGTGACACTTCTCCCAACTAAGAGCTAGGTTGGTTTCCTCACAACGAGCCAGCACCTTGTCCAGGTTGGCTAGGCACTTGGAAAATGAGTCTCCATAGACGGAGAAGTCGTCCATGAATACCTCCACCACATTCTCTACCAGATCTCCAAATATAGCCAGCATGCATCTCTGAAAAGTGGTAGGAGCATTACATAAACCAAAGGGAATGCGACGATAAGCGAACATACCAAATGTGCAGGTGAAGGTCGTCTTCTCTTGATCATCGAGCTCGATGGGGATCTGAAAGTAATCGGACATCCCATCTAGGAAGCAGTAGTAATCATGACCAGCCAACCGTTCTAGCATCTGGTCAATGAATGGCAGTGGGAAGTGATCCTTTTTGGTAGCATCATTGAGTCGTCGATAATCGATACAGACTCTCCATAAGGTAACCGTGCGAGTTGGGATGAGCTCACCCTTCGGATTAGGGATGACTGTGATTCCGCCATTCTTCGGGATGACTTGAGTCGGACTGACCCAAGGACTATCGGCAATCGATAGATGATACCAGCATCCAGAAGCTTGAGGACTTCCTTCTTCACAACTTCCTACATCAGAGGGTTTAATCGGCGTTGCGGTTGTCTGACTGGTTTGAACTCTTCATCTACAACTATCCGATGCTTGCAGAAAGTTTCAGAGATGCCTCTAATGCCGGCCAACTGCCTGGTAATGGCTCAGACATGCTTCTTGAGTAGCCTGATCAGTTGCTCTTTCTGCTCGGGAGATAGATTCGAATTGATGATGACTGGCAGCTGGCATTCCTTCCCCAGGAATGCATACTCTAGATGGTCAGGCATCTCCTTTAAGGTGAGTTCTGGCGGATTCTCATATGAAGTAGTGATCCGACTCGAAGCTGGCTCGATGTGTGTAGGTGCAGTAATGGGTGTGAATGTCGCCTTCTGCTCGTCTAACTCATCTTGGCATAGACGCTGCTCTGGATCTTCTAGTGCACTGTCAATTCCTGAAATCAAACACAACTCTAGCGGATCACTAGATAAGGCATTAGTGACGAAGTTGGCCGAGGCCAACTCCATAGAATCAATAGTATAACAGTTATCATCTTGAGCAACAAAGTATCTCATGCTATCTTTAATGCGGAATGTAACACTTTCCTGTCCTACACTTAAAGTCAACAGCCTTGTTTGCAGTTAATATTTGCACCCGCAGTTGTTAAGAAGGGTCGACCTAAGATAAGCGTTCCGTCTAACTCACGGGTATCTAGAACAATGAAATATGCAATTATGGTAAAAGGGCCACAGCAAACAGCTACGTCTTCTATCACACCCCTAGGTAGTTTGACAGACCTATCGGCTAGCACGAGATGCAAAGTAAGCGGTTTTAATTACCCTAGGTTCAGCTTTTCATATAGGTAAACATGCATAACATTAATAGAAGCACCAGAATCAGCCAGACTACGATCAATTTTAATACCATTAATGATGCAAGGTAATGTGAAAGGACCGGGATCAGAACAGTTAGCTGGCGGTGGTGGCGGCTGTCTTATGGGAGATGGCGCACCGAAGAGAGAAGCGCATTCGTTAGTGAGCGTGACAGAGTATGCCTCTCGTTCTTCACTTTCTTCACGAGATCCTTAAAGAACTTCCAAGTGGTGGTATAATCTCTACAGCTTCTATTACTGGTATCTTGATCTCTGCAGTCTTAAGAACATTGTACCACTTCTTATACTGGGTGTCGTGATCCTTGGCTTTGCTCGTTGCAGCTTTTGGAAAGGGGATCCGAGGTATATATGGCGCCAAGATGGGCTCAGAAACTGTCCTGGGAGGAGGAGCCGGTGCTTTCTTCTTCTTCTGTGATATCTTCAATCTCTGGCATGTCCATGGCAGCACTGGTATCTGTTATCACGTCAGGTTCCGGAGCCTTTGGGTCGGTTGTTTGCTTTCCGCTCCTAGTGGTGATAGCTTGAGCGTGTTCGCTCTTTGCACCGAGATCTGCTTGGAATGCCGTTTGATTAAGGAAAGGATTGTTAGTGAAAAGTCTTGTCATATTGCTTATCGCATCTTCTGTCCTTTGGCTTTGAGCCCTCTGTCCTTGATTGAGTGCGGCTTGCGCTTTTAACTGATTGTCGTGGTCGTCGAGTTTGCTCATGATCTGATCGAACTTCTTCTCATAGTCTTCGTCTCTATTGTAATGCAGCTTTGCTCGAGACTGTTGCTTTTCTCCAATGAATCCAGGAGGTCTATGATAAGGATCTACTAACCGATTGTTCTGGTTCTGCGGTACGTAGTTTCTGTAACCGGCGTAGCCTTTCTAATTGTTGGCGAAGCCTTGACCGATGAAGTTCACCTCTTCTGAAGATCATTCGTTGTTTTACCGAAGTTGAGGCAGCTTCCACCATTATGAGCACAGGTTCCGCACCATCCACAGTCAGCCGAAAAGACGGTAGCTGACGGAGGATCAAGGGAGATGCCAACTGCCTGTAGATGTTTCTGAACTTCTGCCTTAACCTGATCTGCAACGCTCATCTGACTCTTGGTACTCGCCCTTTGTCTCTCCCAGCTTCTTGACTTTAAAGCATACTAGCAAAATGAGAGAGAGTATCTGAGGGGTGAGAGTAGTGCAATCCCACCAGCTAGGGAGTTGACCCACTTTGCAGATTCCTCACGCATACCACGAGCAAAGAATTTAGCCAACTGCCTGTCTTCATACCCATGATGAGGGCAGTTGAAGAGAAGGGATTGGAATTCATTCCAAGTGTCGTACAAGCTTGCATCTTCTCTCTGAGTAAACCTGGAGATGATGTCCTTATAGGCAGTCGTTCTTGATGGAGGGAAGTATTCCTCAATGAAATCTTAAGCCAAGGTTTCCCAATCGGTGTAATGACCGGGTGGTTTGCTTCCAAGCCATCTCTTAGCTGCGCCTCTGAGAGAGAATGGAAAGGCTCGAAGGCATAGAGCGTTCTTGTTGAGGTTCCCGGGCTTGAAGGTTTCACAGACAGCCAGAAAGTCAGACAGATGTGTGCAAGGATTATCATCCGGCTTTCCTTCAAATTGTACGTCCCTAGAGATTAGTCCCAGGAAGGGGATCTTGATCTCATAGTCAGGATCGTTGTCATTAGAAGGCACGGTGATGGGGGACCGAACGTTAGATGCGCTCGGCTTACTGTAGTCCGCAACACTCTTTGGAGCAGCCATTGCGGATGGGAAAGATGGAACGGAGGTAATCCGATTCTGTACCTGCTATGATCTGCAAGGGACAAAAACAAACACAACCGGTGTAAAATCGAAGTGTGATGGGAAATGAAAGATGGAAAGGTAGAGGAGTAAAAATGCCAACTCTTCTTTCAACGAAATAGAAGAGTCCCCGGCAACGGTGCCAATTTGATGAACGTTGTAAATGGGTTTATCAAATAACTACCAAGCTAAAAGCTAGGGTAGATCGTATTCCACGGGCCTCTTCTACTTGCTTACTCAAATATGTTGGCAATTTTTATACTCAAAGTTGAACACGTAGTGCGTGGTGTGAGTTCCATGACATCTATACTAATAAGCAAGGCGAAATGAAACGAAAATTAAATGCAGAAATAAAAGAGATTGATTGATTGACTTTGACAGACGACAGGTGAGCTTAGACTTCGAATCACCCTTAGATCACCAGAGCATTGGCAGTCAACAGACCAGCGATTTTCAATTATAGTTCATTCAGTTCACATACACCACCATAACTCCTGACCCTTAGGTTTAAGACTAGCGAACGTTCGCTCTATCCGATCTAGCAACCAAGATTAATTAGTCGCCCGGGTACGGTCGCCTCTCGCAACGGCTTAATTAACTGGTGCAATTACTAACAAATTATTAGTTACTCTTGCAGTGGATTAACCCTAATTGTTTCCTACGAAAGGCACACTCCAATGATTAGGTTAATTGTTCGATTTGGTGTTTTAAAGTAAGGCGAGCGTTCGCTTCTATCCTTAGATTAACAAGAATCTAATCTAGGTGGCCAAACCAGACAAGAAACAAGAGAAAAAAGAACAAATCAAACGTGAAGGAGAAACTGAATGAATTTCGAATCTAATCACCGCTGATCTGTGACCGCTTTAAAGCCCTGGGTCACTTAGGGTTCATCTAATCTAAGCTCTACGAGTTTAGCTACTCATATTCAATACAGAAGAATCGAAGAAAAACAAAGAATACATCTCAGGTAGGAAAGACAGAGAAGAACTGTAAAACCTAATTTCGACGAATCCTTGCAGCTTCAATCTGCTGAATCTTCAACTCCTAGCACTGGTTCTCCGAGATGAATGGATGGCGTCACGATCCGTTCCTGGCTCCTCAAACTCTTTTCACTCGTCCTCTCTCTAGTCTCTGTCTTGGAGTTTTTGTCCAAAGTGTAAGTTATGAGATTTTATTTTCAGCCGCCGGTTTCTGTATTTAAACCTAACCGCGGACCGCTTGAATTCCACTTGATTTTTCGCCGAAAATTGGGGAGTTTTCGGCGAAAACTCCCGTTGAAATGCTGGCTTGTTCGTCTGTTTCTTTTGGTTGAAAAGGCTTGGAGTTTGCGGCGAAAACTTCTTAATTTTTGCCGAAAACTTCCTCATGTGAAGGACTGTCGATTTCCTATTGAGTTTTCGGCGAAAACTTAAGGACTTTTTCGCCGAAAACATACGTGTAAATTGGAGCAGGATTGTGTTGACTTGATTGACTTCTCTGGTTGATTCAGGTGCGATTCTTCGGGGTTCCAATGCCTTAGACATGTCCTTGGCTACTGTATTTGATGGCAAAAACCTGTGCTAACATGAAAACACTAGAAAACCATCAAATAGACCCGAAACGGGTCAAGGTAACACAAATGGCACGAGATAGAGCAGTTGAGTGAATATTCACTATTCTACCCTAAAAACCATGTCTTAAGTAAGGAAATGTCGCTTAAATGAGGTTGATAATCACGTTAAATCGAGTGTCATCATCAATCCACGGATCGCGTAAGACTCGAATGCCTTTGCCATCTCTTATCCTCCACCGGTACCCTTCCACGATTATATCACGTGCTTGCCACACACTTTTCCAAACCAAGCTCGGATTTGCACTAAGTGCCACCGACAAAAAACTCCCTCTAGGATAGTATTTAGCTCTGTAGATCCTTGCAACAAGTGTGGTTGGGTTGGTTAATAGATTCCACCCCTGTTTTGCTAGCAATGCCATATTAAATCCTCGAAGGTTCCGAAACCCCATGCCGCCATGCTCTTTCCGTACGCATAGGTGCTCCCATCTCATCCAATTCATCCCCGACTACCGTTACCTTTCATGCCCCACCAGAAGGAATTGATGAGCCGTTCCATCTCTCCGGCCAACATTTTTGGGATCATGAAAACGTTCATGCAATAAATAGGAAGGGCTTGAGCTACCGCTTTAATTAAGACCTCTCTTCCTCCCTTCGAAATTCTCCTTCCATTCCATCCTTTCATCCTCTCCCATAGTAGTTCCCGGATGAAAGCAAAAGACTTCCTCTTATTCACACCTACTAAAGCTGGCATTCCGAGGTACCTTCCTGTGTCAAACTCGTTGTACACTCCCAAAATCGCTTGAATTCCTCCTTTTAGCATTTGATGGGTGCTCTTTGTAAGAAGAAAACCTGACTTGTTAAAATTAATGAGCTGACCTGAGGCTCCTGCATATGTTTCGAACACACTCTTCAACGTCCGCACCTCCTGTAACGTCGCTCGACAAAAACACAAACTATCATCAACGAAAAATAAATGGGAGATAGTGGGAGCTCCGGTACAAACCCAACATCCATGCAATGCTCCTTTTTTAATTTCCATCTGGATTAAAGCAGATAGCCCCTCCGCACAAAGAATGAACAAGAACGGGGATAGTGGACAGCCCTGTCTCAACCCTCTATGCGCTTGGAACTTCTCCGTATGCATGCCGTTAATATTCACCGAGTACTCAACCGACCTCACGCACGTCATTAATAATTGTACCCACCGCCTGTTAAATCCCATTTTTCCAAGAATGCCTTCCAGGTATGCCCATTCGACTCTATCATAGGCCTTTGAGATGTCGATCTTGAGAGCCACACCGCCTGTCTTCAAATTTGGTTTACGCTTCATGCTATTTATTACCTCGAAGGCTATCATGACATTATCCATAATAGATCTGCCCTTAATGAAAGCAGACTGTTCGACCTCCACCAAATGTGGCACGATGCTTCGGATCCTGTTAGCTAACACCTTTGCCACCACCCGATACAAGACATTACAAAGTGAAATTGGGTGTAAGTCTTTCATAGTCTTAGGTACCTCAATCTTTGGCAACAAAACGATACTTGTATCATTTATTTTTGCCGGTAACCTGCCTGACTCCAGCCACTCCACACAAGCCGACGCCACTTCGTCACCAATAAGGGGCCAGAAGTGTTGATAGAACGGCATGCACTGTTATCCTCACCTCCTCTCGTGTGAATCTCAAGTTTAATTTCGTATTATCTTCGCTTGTCACCTTCTGCTCAATAACATCGAGTACAGTTGGCTGCTACACCTCCCTGTCGAAAATAACTCTTGGAAATAATGCACAGCTAACCTCCCAAGGTTGTCACTTCCCTCAACTATATTCCCATTCTCGTCACAGAGCTTCTTAATCTCTTTTCTCCTCTTTCTCGTTGTTGTTGTGGTATGGAAAAATCGTGTATTACGATCCCCATCTCGTAACCACCAATTTTTGCTCTTTGACTTCAGTATGTATTCTCCACGTCCAGCATGTGTAAGACATTTTCGCGACATCGCTCATACTCCTTATTTGACTCTGATGTGTCCAGATCTCTCAGTCTCATAAGGTCCTCCTTTCCCGCTTTAATTTCTCGTTTAAAACGTGTGTGAAACGCCTGCCCCATCTTTGTAGGGTTTCACTACAACGTCTCAGCTTTTCAATAATACTCATATTACCCAACTCCTTCCAGCAATCCTCCATTACACGTTGAAACTCTGGCTCCTATATCCATGCATTTTTGAATCGAAAGCGACGAGGGTTCCTTTCCAATGCCTCACCGTCCGTGTCTAACAAGATCAGGCTATGATCTGATAAAGGCGCCACGAGGTTTGGAAGAGAAGCCCAAGGAAATTTCTCGTGCCAATACGTTGTTGCCATAGCTCAATCTAATCTTTCCTCAACAGCTTCCGGGGTTCCACGGCTCCTCCACCAAGTAAAGGGGTACCCTCGTAAGGGAATATCGCTCAAACCTCTCTCATTCACAGCCTCTCGAAAATCGGACAACAACCAATTGGGGTGATCACTCCGGCCTCGCTTCTCCTCGTTACTCAGAAGGTCATTAAACTCCCCCATACATAGCCAACTATCATTTCCATCGCCTGCTAACCTTCTCAATAGCGACCATGACTCTCTTCTTCTCTGACGCTCCGGGAAACCATAAAACGCAGTCAACCGAAAGTTTGCTCAGATTCATCTCTAATAGAGACATTTGTGAAAGTTCGAGCATACGAAATCAAGTTCACATTTATTCCATGTTTCCAAAGTATGCAAACACCACCACTCCGACCCTCCGCCGCTACAGAAAAAACACCCATCAAACTTCAAAGAGCATCTAACTTCCTCCATTCTACTTCTACTAACAAGAGTTTCAAAAAGCAAGAGTACACTTGGCCGATGATCTCGAACGAGATCACCTAACACACGAATCGCGCGGGGTTGGCCGGGTCCCCGACAATTCCAACTGAGGATTAACATCAGTCCTGGCAGAGCTTGTTCAACAAGTCTGCCATTGCCAGGTTTGTAGGTTTCGCCTGGATACCCTTCATGATTTTACTTGGACTGCCTGCCAATCCTATCTCTGCATCGCTGCCAGCTGCTTCATCTTCCACCGATCCTGTTCGACGACGCTTCTTTTCATTATCAATGATCATGCCTTCAGCTTTAGAGGCTATTACCGCTTCCACATCAGATTCCACCTCCACCCTCTGACTTATATGAGCTGCATAGTTACCTTGTAACATCATCAAGTTTGGTGGGATGTTTGGTTTAGCATACTCAAGGGCTCGCCTTTCCCCACGATCCTCCTCCTTAGCCATCCTGTTTTCCACTAGCCAACGTTCGCCTCCAAGTTTATTCTGCTTCCTTGGTGGCGCTCGTAGGGATTTATCCCATGCTCTTGGTGGTTCGACGTCGGGGTTCAAAAATCGGATTTCACAAAGTTGGTCCAAATGGCCAATCTTCCCACAGATGTAACAGAATGTGGGAAGACGTTCATATTTGAATTTGCATTTGCTCCATGGTGAACCTGGCATCCGAATTTTCTTTTCTCTTTTCAGCGGCTTCGTCACATCCAACAGAACTCTAAGTCTCATGAATGGTTCCGTGAAGCTTGTGCGGTTCTTCTCATCATAACGAAGGAACTCTCCAACGAAATTCCCCAAGCCTCTACCCACCGTTTTCGAGAACAATCCGGGTTCAAGGTCATGGACCTGTACCAAAAAGGCCGTTTTGTGAATGGGAACCCTAGTTGGGTCCTCCTCTTCCTTCAGCTCATGCAGCACCAATAGATAATCCTCAAACGTCCATGGCCCGTTGTCTAACACCCAGCGGAAATTGATCTTGTGATAGAATCGAATAGCACTAGTCGATTCCTGAGGTCTACCACCGAATCCCTCTACCCGGCTGCCAGATAGAAGCCATCATGTTCTTCATTACATTGAAGTTGTAGAGCTTTGTAGTCACAAAGGTGCCAACCGCACACAACTCGAATACGTTCGGCAGCGGTCCGAGAGCTACGGGTTCAAACTCCAAGCCCTCATCCTCTTCCTCCGTGATCTGGAGAGCCTGCAGTTGTGCGTCCATAATCTCTCTGTCGTCGTTGTACTACCAGAGCTATGATCAGCAACGGAACGGCCTAAGGACTTCGGCGGCACGACTCAACTTCCGAAAAAACCCTAACCAACGTAGGGAAACCCTAAGAGTTAGGGAAGCCTCTCAACAGGAGGAAAAACAAATTCTTTGCCTCTAAATTAAAGGAATTTTTCATATAACATATAGAGGTAGTTATAAATTATCTGCCTCCAAAGAAATTTTCTGCATAACTTATAGAGGCAGTTATAAATTATCTGCCGCTAAAGGAATTTTTCGTATAACTTATAGAGGCAATTATAATTATCTGCATCTAAAAGATTTAATCCTACAACTTTTAAGGCAGTTATAAATTATCTGCCTCTAAAACTATAAAATAATATTTATTAAACTTAAAATAAATAAATAAAATACAATTAGAGGGAGATATTTGCATCTACAGAGCCACATATAGTATTTGTTGTTTAAAAGTATATTTAGAGGCAAATATTTTATGTGCCTCTGGGAATCTGCCTCCGTAGCCAGGTTATCTTGTAGTGACTGTTTACATACATCATTTTCTACTATTTGGCTATCTACAAGATTTGAACTCGGGTGGTTGAAGAAAACTTGCTAAATTCTTACATACATGGTATAACTTACTGACATTTTTATGCATTTTTAAAATATGAATTATAAAACTCAATGAAATGGAGAAACTATGTCAAGAAAAAGAACACAAAATTGAAAACACACAAATTTTTTCTTACTCATTATTAGAAAAGAAAATCATTAGCGTTTATTATATATATTATTTAACATTTATCTATACAAAATAGAATAGAGTTTACAAGTTATCTACCTTTCCAAATTTTAATAATTGAACATATAGAGATAGCTAAATTATTTCCCTCTAAGCTAATCATACAACCTATAAAAGCAATTGTAAATTATCTGCTGATCTGCCCAGTTGGACCGGTGGATCACTTTGTGGTTCTTTGGAGGTTGAGTAACAATCCTGTCCTCGGTGTGCGTCAGAGCTTTGATGGGTAATACCTTGCAGGGCGGATATGCAAGGAGGTTAGTATATATGAGATGGTATGTATGTCGGTAATATGGGGAGAGTAGGATACAGAGAAAGTACCGGGTGAGAGCCCTTTGATGAAGGCAGAACCGATACCCCTTAGCGTACAGCACTGTAGCTTGTAGTATCAGGCGTATGGTCCCGGGTGTGTGTGTTGTCCTCTTCTGAATGGGGGACCTCTTTATTTATAGGTCCAAAGGGTGTGGCACGGTCCATGCGTCATGCTCTGAGTGGACCACAATGGGTCACCATCAACAGTAAAAGGCGGTGGCCACTTTTCTGTCTTGTCGATGGGACATGTGACCTTCTCATTGAGGGCGGTTTGATGTCCGCTCCCGAGGGATGGACCGTCGTGGCATCTTGAGGGCGAATCCGACTCTAGGGCCCATCAATTGCCCCATAGTATGGTCTTGAGAGCGCAAGGGTCTCGAGGCGATACTATGGAACTGTCTGAACTTGATGGCGGTGCTGACCCTAAGATCCAACAGTTGCTTCTGAGGGCGGATGCGGCTCCAGGTCCTATCAATTGCCCCCAGTATGGTCTCGGGAGTGCAAGGGTACCGAGGCGATACTATGGAATTGGCCAAGTCTGGAGGCGGCTCTGACTCCAGGATCCTAACAGTTGTTTGCCCCTCCCTAGTATTGCCTCGAGAGCGTAGGTATCTTGAGGTGATACTATGGATGAGTAGCCCTGCGCGTATAGGGCGAGTGCTGACTCCTCTCGCAGGCCAAGTGCCGCCTTTCCTGAGACTTAGAGGCGGTCCCTTGAATTGTTATAGTCGTCAGTGCTGGTGCTCCATCAAGGCTTACAGCAGCATCCGAGTTGTCACCGTCATTGTTGTCACTGTCGCCGTCACCGGTGATCCAAACGGGCGAGGCTCTTCTTTTTAGGTGGGTTTACACGCGTATCCCCTCTATTGAGGGCTACTAGCCTATTCGCCCACTTACTAGGGGACACGTGGCTGATTTGCATTTGGCGACATTTCGTTTACCCACGTCACCAGTATAAATAGGGGTCTTCGCTTCCTTCTTTCGGTACCTCAGCTTTTCTACTAATTCTTTGAGAGCTTCCGCCCTTTCTTGTTGACTATCAACTTCTTTGAGTTCATCCGCCCTTTCTTCGTTTCGTTTTACTTCTGTCCCTGTCCGCCTTCCTTTCAAAACAAAACATTTAAGATGCCTTTTGATGCTGAGTCGTCCTCTTCTGCCGAAGCAAGTATGTGTTCTTGAAACTTTCCTACGTTCAATTTTATCCGCCCACTATTCTTTTGTGTGCCTTGCTTGTCCTGTATTTTCTATTTGCTTTCCCGTCGCTCGTGTGAGATGTCTTCTAGGGATCGTCGTCTTCTTTAGATTACATCATTTAGAGAAAGTGTTAGGGCGTACACGGGGGCGCAGGCGTTCGACCGCCCGCCCCTCTCCTGACGCGGGGACAAATACTATTCCTGTGCCCGTCCGCCCTCTGGCGTTCATTCCTCCTCCCCTTCTGATTTGTGCCCCTTACCCTTCTGTTGTAGGAGGTTATGATGAAGGGAGGAGAGGACCGGAGGCGGATGCATCGTCAGAGGCATTTCTTCGTCATCGCCGTCATTGTGCCGTCCAAGTCCGCCCTTGACCCCCGAGCCCTCTAGGGGAGAAGAATTTGATGACAAGGACGGATCGGATGCAGCGGATCCCTAACAGAATAGCAAAACCGCTGCCATGCCTTACCTAAAGGATGACGATTTGGCCTTCAATCCATTCGCAGATTACGATGTAGAGTACGTCTTTGCTGAGGATGCCGAACTGCTGCCCATTCCCTCGGCGGAGCAACTCCAGCAGCAAGCCGAGGCTAGGTTCAATAGGGTATCCAAAAAAGCTGATGCGCCTCCGAACAACGGTCGGCGCTTTGCAGCGTGGCAGCTCGGCTTTACCAAGGAGTCTTGGGGTTTTAAGCTCCAGGTTGAAGCTTTGGAGAAGTATGGCTACAAAATCATGTCCTGGGAGCAAATGTGGGAGGGCGCACCTGCTGACTACCTGCAAGTATATGGTCCGGGGTACTTCCTCTATGTAAAGACAAACGCCCTGGTGAGGCTGCTAAATGAGTGTGACATGCCTCATCGGTTTGCGTACGCTGCTCCAGCTCGACTCTGCTCAATCGGCAATTGCCCTCCTGGCTGGGTAGGCGTGTGGGTAGTGGCGCTAATGTACGACCTGCTTTTCTATTAGGTGCGTCCTTAGGAGCGCTCCAACCTCACACTTGGGCGGTAATGACTGCCTTCAAGGTCTCATGCATGAAAAGGCACGTCGCTCCGAGCGCTCGAGTATTCCGCCATCTCTATATTGCCAAGATTGGTGCAGAGCGGAATCACTTTCTCAAAGAGGAGGTCGTACTTGGGGAGCGGAGTATATGGTGCTATCAAGGCTGACTCTGTGTGGTGGCACAACTTCTTTTTCATGAAGACCGACGATTCACAGGACGCGTTCTACGCTGAGCGTCTTCAACCCACGTGGTCATACGGGGCCATTGAAGAGTTTAACAAGCCCAGCCGTCTGCAGGGTAATGATGCCGCCTTCATAGACTAGGTGAACACATGGAACTATAACTTGAAGAAGTGAGGGCGGTATGACCCGAGGGCTTGGCTAGGCGGTATGGGTGAGCGGACAGTTACCTAGGGTAATGATCCCGTCTTGCTATGCGCCTTTATGCCTATGTCTTTATGCTTTGTCATGTGTGGTTTAACCCGTCCGCTTTGTTTTTGTTTTTTTTTGTTATTGATGGACGCGTTTTCACGCGCGTGTAGTCAAATAACTGTCAAGCACAAAGCAAGACAGATCGTATTCCACGGGTCTTCTATTGATTTTCTACTCAAATGTAAAGGCAGGTTACTCAGGTTTAACACGTGGTGTGAGTTTCACGACTTCTATTCTAGAAATGCAGGTAAATTAAAAACTAAATTGAAAGACAATTGAAAGATTGGTTGACTTAACAAAGACGACAGACAAGCTTAGACTTCGAATCCCCCTTAGATCACCAAGGCATTGGCAATCAACAGACCAATGGTTTTCAATTCTCGTTCAATCAATTCTAAGACACCACCATAACTCCTTACCCTTAGGTTTAAGACTGGCGAACGTTCGCTCTATCTGATCTAGCTACCAAGATTAATTAGCCGCCCGAGTACGATCGCTTCTTGTGACGACTAAACTAACTGGTGGAATTGATGAGATCCAGCCTGGTTGCCCTAGTACCCGTAAGTACTCCTACACTCCACCAGGGTCACCCGTCCAAGGAAGAACCTTAGGGCCCTACAAGAAGCGTATAGAACCAAGGGCAGGCCACCCATAAACCCTCAAACCCAGGTATGAGGTGAGATATTGGCTAAGGCCTCCCTCTGCAGGTAGGAAAGCTCAGGAGGAAGAAATGCCACTCCAAGCCATGCTGCTGGCCGAGTGTAGAAAACCTAGTGCTGAGGACAAGCCTCCGATGGATCCTGGCCAAGCCTCCAAGAGCCTTGAAGATGAGGCCCACTCAAGAGACACTATGGAAGCCTTCCTGGAGTACAGGAACAAGAGAACTTGAGAGTACCTGGCCGAGAAGGGATGGCCACCCGAGACTGATCCGGAGCCAAGCCGAGAAAAGAAGAGGAGCTCCTGGTTCCAAGGCACCGCTCCTGGCTCGACCCTAGCCCAAGAGAGCCACATTGGGAGCTATCTAAAGAGATGCCCGAAGCTGGGAGAAGAGGCCCCGGGCAGAACTGAAGAAGACACCCGCCAGGCCCCGCCCCGAGCCCTAGGCCGAGAACCGGGCCGACCGAAAATATTTTATGGGAATGGTCACCGTGTGGGCCAAGCCTTTAGGCAAGGCCCTAGCCCTTGGACCAGCCCGGAGCATCAGGCCCCAAGGCCCGACGAAGGCCCGCCGATTGAAGGAGAAGAAGCCCGGAGCCGAGCGAAGGCCCGACCCAAGACCGGCTGCCCGCCGAATCCTAGTCCCACCCGGAGTAGGAAACCCTAAAACTGCCAGATTAGGGTTTTAGGTGTTTGAGTCCTATTTTGAGTTGTTTTTCGGATTTTAAAGACTGTTTAATTGTTTTTTCCTTTTTAGTAGGCTTGTTTAGGGGTTTTAGGCTTCTAATTAGGAATAGGATTCTTTATTCTATTCTTATTTAGGAATTAGACTTTAGGGATGAAGAGCTTGTTCCCTCCCTATATATAGAGGCCGCCGGCCTCACTTTGTAATCAGACTTTTTATGAAATAAAACCCCCTTTGAAAGAACTTTGTTCTGAAAACCTTGTCGTATCTGCATGTTGCGATACTGAAGGATCGACTTATCATCAAGAGCATCCATCTCTTGGCGTGGCGTCTACGATTGATACTTCTGGTTCCCAGCTGTTATATAGCTGACGGGTGAAAGTCCTCATCCGCCCCCGGTTCCCGACGTTTCTACCTCGTTGCACGGTGTCCAACTTGCGGTGTTTAAGGGTCGTCTGCCCACGGTTGCAGCGTTCACATCAGTTGGTATCAGAGCACAGTTCAGCTCACGGACCACAATCTATCCCAGTCTCCAGGTTTACCTGGATTCATATCCTTTTATTGCTTTCTTTAGAAAATTGATTCGAAAATTCCCTTCTGTTTTTATTTCAGTTTCGAGTTGTAAGTTAAGAAAAAGAAAAGAAAGCAAGGCTACCTTGCCACGTTATTTCCTTTCATTGTAAGTTTATTCTAAGAAGAGGGGATAGATAATTGCTTCCGTTCGATAGTACTAACCATGGCAGACGAGAGACTAGCCAGCATGGAAGGCCACCTTCAAAATCTTGGAGCAACCCTAGCCGCCGTCCAAGAAACCCTAGCCAGGCTTCAAGCCGGTAGAGGACGAGATGAGCGCCGAGAGGACAGCCCTGAAGACCTGAACAGAAGAGCCCGACGACTAGCTTAGGAGATTGATGATGACTTGAGCAACCTCAAGCTCACCGTGCCAAAGTTTGCTGGCAAATACAATGCCGACGAGTACCTAGATTGGGAGAGAAGTATGGAGGACTTCCTCGAGTGCCACCACTACTCCGAACGTAAGAAGGTAATCCTCGCCACCCTTGAATTCACTGACTATGCTGCCCTATGGTGGAGCCAGTTCAAAGGTCGGATCCAAAGAGATGAGGAGGACCCAATCGAGTCGTGGCGAGACCTCAAGAGGATCATGAGGAAGAAGTTCATTCCTGGCACCTATATCCGAGACCTACACACATCCCTCCGAACTTAAAGCAAGGCACCATGTCCGTGGAGCAATACACCAAGGAGATAGAGATGTTGGTAGCCAGACTCGACCTCAGAGAAGTGCCCGAAGCGAAGATAGCCCGGTTTGTGGTGGGCTACACCCCGAGATCATGCATCAAGTCAACCTATTTAACTATGTTGACTACGATGATCTTAATGCCCTAGCCAACCGTGTGGAGAGAGAGTTGAAGAGGGGTTACCCGAGAAGATCAGCCACTGCCCCATGGAGAGGAGGCCCAAGTACAAGCCAAGCCCCATGGAAGCCCGACCAGCCCCGAGGCTCAAGCTCACGGCCAAACCCTAACCCTAGGGTTTCGACACCACCGGTAACATCTGCCCAACCTACTTCTAAGGTTCAGGATTCTAACCCACGTCCTAGTGGAATTATGTGCTTTAAATGTCAAGGTAGAGGACATATCTCAAGGGACTGCCCTAACCAACGGACGATGGTGGTAAGAGAAGAAGGAATCGAGACGGATGATGAAGAAGAAGAGAAGAAGGAAGAAGGAAGAAGAAGAGTCTGATGAAGGTGAAGAAGTTAAGCCTGAAGGGCTTGAGAAGTTTGCAGGGTTCACCTCTAAATCCCTAGGACCCGGCGTCCCGGCCCCAGGCCAGCACTAGCCCCGGCACCAGGCCCGACACCAGCCCGGCCCCAGCCTAACACCAGCCCCGGCCCCAGCCCTGGCCTCAGCCCCGGCACCAGTACCCAGCCCAGGCGCTGCCCGACCAGGCCCCAACGCCCCAGCACTCGGCCCCAGCCCAAGCGCTGCCCAACCGGGCCCCAGCGCCCAGCGCTCGGTCCCAGCCCCGACGCTACCCCACCAGGCCCCAGCGCCCCCGCACTCGGCCCCAGCCCAGGCGCTGCCCAACCAGGCCCCAGCGCCCCAGCGCTCGGCCCCAGCCCCGACGATACCCCACCAGGCCCCAGCGCCCCAGCTCTCGGCCCCAGCCCAGGCGCTGCCCAACCAGGCCCTAGTGCCCCAGCACTCGGCCCCAGCCCCGGCGCTGCCCAACCAGGCCCTAGCGCCCCAGCGCTCGGCCCCAGCCCCGATGCTACCCCACCAGGCCCCAGCGCGCGGCCCCAGCCACGGCGCTACCCCACCAGGCCCCAGCGCCCCAGCGCTCGGCCCCAGCCCCGGCGCCCTAGGGGCCCTAGCGCCAGCCCCGACTGGCCCTATCCGCCCAGTCCTAGAGCCCCAGCACCCGGCGCTGCCCTGCCCGACCAGGCCACGACCGCCCTAGCAGCCGGCCCCGACCTGTCGCTGCCCAAGGCCCCCCGGCGCATCACCACCCGACGTGGCCCCCGACCACAAGTCCGGCGCGTCCCTGCCCGGCGCTCAGCCCCGGTCCTGCCCGACCCCGGCTGCCCCGACACAATGATGCCCGACGCCTACCTCCTGCCTGTCGCCGCCAGCTCCCCACTGCCCGCCGCCGCTGACTCCCCACTGCTCGCCTACGTCCTGCCCGCCGCCGCCGGCTCCCCACTGCCCGCCGCCGTATCCCCATTGGCCGACACCGCCGCCCTGCCCGACGTGCCCTAGTTTACCTCCGGCACCACCGGCACCCCTGTGCCCCGACCCGATGCTTCACCGACAATTCCCTGTGCACCCAAGATTCAATGGGAAATCACCTCCCGAAGGATTCTAAGGGCCGCCACGAGTGAAGAAGATCCGGATGCTGACCCGGATATAGAAATGAGTGAGGAACTCTCACCCGCTACCTCCCCGAGCCTTAACATTATTGTTGATAGTTTTTCAGGAGAGGGAGCTATGGGGACCGAAAGAGAAAGCGCTGAAGGACCCGAGCCATGGTCCGTTGTTGACTCGAATGACACTCCTAGGTCAGAAGATGTTGCTGAATCATCCCCGGCCGTGGCCAACAAGATTGCTGAAGTATGGAGAAGGGTGATGAGTGCTAGAAGAGACCCCGAGATGGATTTGGGGACAAATCCAAGGCAAGAAGAGGAGAATGATGAGATCCAGCCTGGTTGCCCTAGTACCCGTAAGTACTCCTACACTCCACCAGGGTCACCCGTCCAAGGAAGAACCTTAGGGCCCTACAAGAAGCGTATAGAACCAAGGGCAGGCCACCCACAAACCCTCAAACCCAGGTATGAGGTGAGATATAGGCTAAGGCCTCCCTCTGCAGGTAGGAAAGCTCAGGAGGAAGAAATGCCACTCCAAGCCATGCTGCTGGCCGAGTGTAGAAACCCTAGTGCCGAGGACAAGCCTCCGACGGATCCTGGCCAAGCCTCCAAGAGCCCTGAAGATGAGGCCCACTCAAGAGACCTTATGGAAGCCTTCCTTGAGTACAGGAACAAGAGAACTTGAGAGTACCTGGCAGAGAAGGGATGGCCACCCGAGACTGATCCGGACCCAAGCTGAGAAAAGAAGAGGAGCTCATGGTTCCAAGGCACCACTCCTGGCTCGACCCTAGCCCAAGAGAGCCACATTTGGAGTTATCTAAGGAGATGCCCGAAGCTGGGAGAAGAGGCCCCGGGCAGAACTGAAGAAGACACCCGCCAGGACCCGCCCCGAGCCCTAGGCCAAGAACCGGGTCGACCGGAGATATTTTATGGGAATGGTCACCGTGTGGGCCAAGCCTTTTGGGAAGGCCCTAGCCCTTGGACCAGCCCTGAACATCAGGCCCCAAGGCCCGACGAAGGCCCGCCGATTGAAGGAGAAGAAGCCCGGAGCCGAGCGAAGGCCCGGCCCAAGACCGGCTACCCGCCGAATCCTAGTCCTACCCGGACTAGGAAACCCTAAAACCGCCGGATTAGGGTTTTAGGTGTTTGAGTCCTATTTTGAGTTGTTTTTTGGATTTTAAAGACTATTTAATTATTTTTCCTTTTTAGTAGGCTTGTTTAGGGGTTTTAGGCTTCTAATTAGGAATAGGATTCTTTATTCTATTCTTATTTAGGAATTAGACTTTAGGGAGGAGAGCTTGTTCCCTCCCTATATATAGAGGCCGCCGGCCTCACTTTGTAATCAGACTTTTTATCAAATAAACCCCCCCCTTTGAAAGAATTTGTTCTGAAAACCTGGTCGTATCTGCATGTTGCGATACTGAAGGATCGACTTATCATCAAGAGCATCCATCTCTTGGCGTGATGTCTATGACTTAATACTTCTGGTTCCCAGCTGTTATATAGTTGACGTGTCAAAGTCCTCATCCGCCCCCGGTTCCCGACGGTTCTTACCTCGTTGCACGGTGTCCAACTTGCGGTGTTTAAGGGTCGTCTGCCCACGGTTGCAGCGGTTCACATCAGGAATTACTAGTGATTGATGAGTTACACTTGAAGTGAATTAACCCTAACGGGTTCCTACAAAAGGCACACTCCAGTAAATAGGTTAATTATTGATTTGGTGTTTTAAAGTGAGGCGAACATTCGCTACTATCCTCAGCTTAACAAGAATCTAATCTAGGTGATCAAGCCAAAAAAGAAACATGAACAACGAAGAACAAATCAAACATGCAAGAGAAACTTATTGAACTTTGAATCTAATCACCGCCGATCTGTGACCGCTTTAAAGCCCTGAGTCACTTAGGGTTCGTCTAGTCTAAGCTTTACGAGTTTAGCTACTCATGTTAATAACAGCAGAAACAAAGACAGAAACAGAGTTCATCATGAAAAGGAAACTGTAAATCTAATTAAGACGACTCCGGCAAAGCTCCGCTCTCCGATAATTTTCACTCCTAACTCCGAGTCTCCGAGATGAAAAGATGGCGTCACGATATCTTCCTGGCTCTTTGAACTCTCAAACTTTATTGTCTCGAACTTCTTAAGTCTGCAACTTGTGATAACTTGTATATGGAAAAGTGTCATTTTCTTTTGAGATGCCGGTATATATTTATACTCAACCCTTTCCCAGCCGGATTAGGTTTAATATTTTTGGCGAAAAATTAAGGAGTTTTCGCCGAAATCTTCTTTGAAAACGGCTGACATAGTCGGCTAATCCTCATGTGTTGATTTCGTTCAGAGTTTTCGGCGAAGACTTTGACTTCTCGCCGAAAACTTCTTCTTCTAAGCTCTGACGATTTCTTCTTGGATTTTCGGCGAATTTGTGTTGACTTGATTGACTCCTTGGATCGATTCCGGTGCGATTTCTTGAGTTCCTATGCCTTAGACACGTCCTTGGTTACATTATTTGACGGCAAAAACCTGTGCTATCACGAAAACACTAGAAAACCATCAAATAGACCCGAAATGGCCCAAAGTAACACAAATGGCACGAGATAGAGCAGTTGAATGAATATTCGCTATTCTGCCCTAAAATCATGTCTTAAGCCAAGAAATGTTGCTTAAATGAGGTTGATAATCACGTCAAATCGAGTGTCATCAGTTATCATGGTGCAGAGAGCGCTATCTTTGCTGCGTTGTTGAACGCCAAGACGCGAGGTGCATCTACTGACACCTAGCCATAACCCGAGGATTCTGGAGCCGATCAGTTCCAGAAGATAAAGGACACGCGGAGGCGCGTCTTGAGAAAGAGCATGCGGACAAAGATCGCCCTGAGAAAAGACGGTCTGACCCGGCCATGAGTCCTCCGCTCCAAAATGTGGAGCACTCGCAGCGCCGCAAGCTCACAATGAAGAAAGACTCTGGGACGAAAAGGAGAACCGAGGGTGAGTCTAAACTCCAGGCGTCTTCGGGGGATTACAGTACCGCACGTCTCCCCGCAATGCAGCCAACTCTCAGTGGTAACGAGATCCTTACTCGGGCCGCCCTCCAGCTGACGGCCGATTGGGATATTAACCACCCTCGATCAGAGGATGGTGTCCGCCGTTTGGTGATGGAGCAAATGGCGATTGGAGCCAGGGTCAGACCTCATCGCGCTCGTCTCTTCTCCTTCCTTCTCGCTAGTTTTTCTTAACGTGTGCACATTTTGCATGCAGCTGTTAGGAACCGCCGGCGCGCTACTGTCCGCTGATCAGGCGCATAGGGCGGAGCAGCCCCAGGGCGTGGAAGAGGTCGAGGCTCAATTGCGGGAAGCCCGGGCCGCCGCTCAATAATAGAAGGCCAAATACTCCAAGGCCAAGAAGGACATGGACGAAGAGGCAGCTCGGCTTCTGGTAACTACCTCTTACGAATTGGACTTGCTCCGCCTTGCGCACGCTAACCAGGCCACTGAACACATGTTGGACTTTCAGGCAGAGGAAGAAAAATGCTAGAAGGTAGAGAACGCCCTGACCCAGGCCGAAGCTGACAAGAAGACTCTGAAGGAGCAAGTGGCCCTCCTGGAGGCTGCCAAGGCGGACATGGCCAAGGACCTGGAGGCAAGACCAAAAGCTTGGAGAGCCAAAACTCCACCCTGAAGAAAACTGAGGATACCCTCTAGGCCTTGAAGGCAGACATGGGGAAGACTGTTGCAGAGAAGGCTGCCGAAGAGCTGGGCGACCGAGTGCAGGGCGCCATTGATAACGCTCTCATGGCTGTTCGTCACGAACTCCGACGAAGCAACACTGACTGTGCCTGGGATCAAGAGCTGATGTTTTGCTCTGCCTCCCGGCGGTTGATGGCTCAGGAGTTCAAAGAAGAATCTGCTGACTCCCAGGTGATTCCTCAAGACCGGTGAAAAGAGCTGCTGACCGAGGCCTTCTCCGAAGTGAGCCTGCGCCACAAGGAGCTGAAGAAGAAAGGCAGGGCGGAGAAGGTGGGTTCTTCCAGCGGGAAGCAGTAGGGTGTTTTTTTGTGACCTCTTGGGAATGTCCAGTGTAATTTCCTTGCCTTTGCCCTGTATCCAAACTCCTGAAGCCTTTCGTGGGCGTTTTAATAGGTAATCGTGATGTTTCTTCCATCTCCTCGCTTTCCAGTTCCAGGGGTTGGTTTTCGCCTTGGAAAATCCAAACTTTGGTGAAAGGTTTGGGTTCCGCTTGGGGGAATCTGAACTCAGCGAAGTGTTGGGTTCCACCTTGGGGAACCCGAACGGTGATGAGTCAATTTCCGCTTTGGGGAATCCGAACTTGGTGAAGTGTTCGATTTCTCCTGGGGGAACCCGAACAGTGATGAGTTGGTTCCCGCCCTGGGGGAGTCCGAACGGTGATGAGTTGAATCCGCCATGGAGAATCTGAACTTGGCGCAAGGGGTTGAGTTCCACCATCTTGGTTTTACTGATGTCTGTTAACATATGGTAGCGATATATATATTATATATATATACATATATATATATATATGGGGGCGAACTTTCTTCCAATCCTTACATACGCCCTTACTAGGTCGTTTTCAAAAATAAAAAAGGACGAGAAATGGCTGAGTGGGCCAAGCCTCTGCTTCGCCAGTGTTGTACTTCCTCAGGTGCATGGCGTTCCAAGTCTTGTGTATGGGTTCGCCGAAAGCATGCTCGAGTTTAAAGGTGCTTGGGCCAATCACTTCGCGGACCTTGTATGGTCCTTCCCAATTGGCGTTCAGCTTGCCTTGTTGGGGGATTGGCCGAAAACCTTTCAAACCACCCAGTCACCTTCCTCCAGTTGGTGACGGCGGAGATGGGCGTTGTACTGCCTAGCTAGTTGTGCCTTTTCGATACGAGGCGGATAGCCGCGTCTTCTCTCCGTTCTTCTATCATGTCCAGATTGTGATGCAGGGCGGAATCGTTGCCTTCTTGGTTGAAATGCTGAATCCTTAGGCTAGGTAGATTTACCTCTACAGGTAGGACTGCTTCGGTTCCATACACCAACGTATAGGGGGTTTCATTTGTAGCGTTTTGTACGATGTCCTATGCGCCCAGAGGATATTAGGCAATTCATCAACCCATTTTCCCTTCGACGCGTTGACTCTTTTCTTCAGACCTTGCAAGATAAGTTTATTGATGGCTTCCGCCTGCCCGTTTTCCCGGGGATATGCTACGGACGCCAAGCGAACCATTATTTTGAACTCTTCACAAAAGTCATGGAACGCCGTGCAATCAAACTGGGTGCTGTGATCGCAAACAAATCCCAGGGGAAGGCTGAAGCGAGTGATGATGTTCTTCAGCACGAACTTCTGTACCAGGTACGCCATGATGGAGGCGAGAGCCTCCGCTTCGACCCATTTGGTGAAGTAATCAACTGCCACGATGATGTACTTCCTTTTTCCGACTGCCTCTGGGATGGGTCCTAGCAAGTCCATTCCCCAGAAGGCGAACGACTAGGGCTGAAAGTATTGGTTGGAGAACGGTGGACGGCAGGTAATGCGTGTTGGCGAATAGCTGACACTTGTGGCAACGTTTGACCAATTCTTCGGAGTCTCGGCGGATCGTGGTCCAGTAGTATCCTTCCAATAATACATTCTTCTCGAGGCTTTTGGCGCCTATGTGCATCCCACACACTCCTTGGTGGATTTCTCTCAGGGCGAAGCCGCTTCCTCGTCACTCACTACAAGAAACAGGGTTCATTATATGGGTTTCGTTGTAGGGTTTACCAACTGCTACAACGGAATCCGGAAACGGGTTGTTTGTAGGGGTTATCAAAAACCACTACAACGGTAACCGCTACAACGTAACCCCTACAATGGAATTTTTAAATCTATGGTCCATATTTCTTCTATGTAATGACTAATAAAATAACCCAAAACTATTTCTCATATTCTATTGGTAAATTTAATTTCACATGGATCAAAGAAGCACAACCATTAGATCTAAATCAAAGAAACACACTTCCCACTCATTACAACCATTAGATTTAAAAACACTCTCTTCTCTTTTTTTGTTCTTCTAGAAAACAATGAAAGACACTCTCTCCTCCAACTCAAACCCTAATTAGTCCACTTTCTCACCTTCAACTCCAACCCTAAAAATCGCCGCCCCTCCTCCGTTCATAAGCTTCACCGCTGTTTGTAAAAATCATCGCGTCTCTTCTGTTCATAGGTGTCATCGCTGCCCCTCTTGATTCATAAGCGTCGCCGCTGCCCCTCCGTCGGCAGTTGGCCACCCTTTCTCCAACACCACCATTTACATCTCTGACAACAACTCGACGAAAATGAGGAGAAGCGAAATAGTTCGGATGTTGTTGCGCCACCATCAAGAAGGTGGCCTGTCGGTGGAGGCGGTGGCGGAGGAAGTAGCAGGCGTAGAGATGGAGGAATATGACCAAGGCATTTACGACAGAGAGATAAATGATTGTGGAGAATGGAAGATGACAATTAGATCTTGTTGTTCATGTCGTATGGGTTGTGGTGGCGGCGGGGGAAGATGATTGCCTCTGGATCTAAGATGTTGTCATTGTCGTCATTAGGAGCCGAAAGTAGGTTGAAGAGGATAGACGCCAGTGCCGGAGTTGAAGATGGAGTTCCAGAGTTTTATCTTTTTTTCTCTCTCTGTTGTCAGTGGGTGTAAAACAACGGGTTGAAGTGACGGTCGTCGGTGCCGGAGCTATTTCCAATTAGCGAAGACGACAATCACTATTTTATCCTTCTCTCTATGTTTCCACTTTTCATATTTAATTCTAAGTTAATTATTCAAATGATGTAATCTGTGGGCTTAATACAATGGGACACAGTTAAACATTTTTGCAAAATTATATTGAACTAAAAGCAAATAATATGTTAAATATTGTTAAGTTAAACTAAGAAAAATTTTGAACTAATATTATATATATATAATATTTAATTAATTCGAGCTAATTTTGGGATGATGCTAAATTATTATTTTTAATTGTTAATACGTTTGTAGCGGTTTTGGAAACCCAAAACCCCTACAATTGTAATAAATTAATACAATATTCACTTTACGATGTTAAATCTGCACCATTGATCAACCTACGGTTGTAGGGGTTAAAACTGCTACAACAGAACCGCTACAAATGAGGATCCCGTTGTAGCGGTTTCAGAACCGCTACAACTGGCCGTTTGAACAGGACGATTTAGCAGCGGTTCCAAATAACCGCTACAATGGTCATTTTAGGGGTTATAACCCCTACCGTGTCAATCCATAACCCCTACAACAGACACAGTTTCTTGTAGTTACTTAGGCATTGTAAGTATGGACCTGCCGAGGATTTGCGATACATTTCACCGTCGAGCAAAACACACTTCGTCGCACGCTTGCGAGTCTTAGTGGCCGTGGCCTGATCCGCTGGGAGGATGTCTGCTTCGATGAAAGTCCGTATAGGCGTGCGCCAGTCCGCGGGTGGCTCGGTGGGTGAGGTTATTCTTGCCTGGTCATTAATAACCATGCACTCCCCGTCTTCTCTTTCTTTTTCCACAGTGATCATTCTATCATCCTCAAAGCTGAGGACGGTTGCGAGTTTGGAGATGGCGTCGGCGTGGGCATTATCCTCTCTTGCCACCTGATGGATCTCCGTTGTCTCAAAGTTTTAAAGGTGATCTTGGCCTGATCGTGGTAAGGGACCAGGGTTTCCTCTCGGACCTCATACACTCCGCTGAGTTGATTGACCACAATGGCGGAATCCAAGAAAATTTTAAGGTGTGACACCCCCATGGCCTTGGCCATCTTAAGCCTTGCAATGAGTGCCCCGTATTCCACCGCATTGTTAGTCCATGATTTGTTGAAGCGGAGGGCGGTTTCGTGCAAAACGCCCTGTGGGGTTTTTAGCACTATGCCTGCTCCTGTCCCGTTCTTGCTCGATGCCCCATCCACGTAGAGTTCCCAATAATCATTCGGGCATCCTTCCGCTCGAACACATCCTTCAACCACAAAATCTGCCAGAGCCTGTGCTTTGATGACGGGCCGTGGCTGGAAGTATGATGAACGTTGTAATGCGTGCAATCAAATAACTGTCAAGCACAGAGTAGGACATATCGTATTCCACGTGCATCTTCTACTTGCTTACTCAAATATGTTGGCAATTTCTATTCAGGACAGAGCAACTTCTGCGTGGTGTGAGTTCCACGAGTTCTACACTAAAATGCAAGGCAAACTGAAATGAAAATAAAATGCGGAAAGATTGATTGTTTGACTTAGACAGATGACAAGCAAGCTTAGACTTCGAATCCCCCTTAGATCACCAGAGCAACAACAGTCAACAGACCAGGGATTTTCAATTCTAGTTCATTCAGTTCACAGACACCATCATAACTATTTACCCTTAGGTTTAAGACTGGTGAACGTTCGCTCTATCTGATCTAACTACCAAGATTAATTAGTCGCCCGGGGACGGTCGCTTCTTGCGACCACAAAACTAACTGGTGCAATTACTAATGATTAATGAGTTACTCTTGCAATGGATTAACCCTAACTGGTTCCTACGAAAGGCACACTCCAATGAATAGGTTAATTGTTTGATTTGGTGTTTTAAAGTGAGGCGAACATTCGCTACTATCCTCGACTTAACAAGAATCTAATCTAGGTGGCCAAACTAGACAAGAAACACAGAGAACAAAGAACAAATCAAACATGAAGGAGAAACTGAATGAATTTCGAATCTAATCACCGCCGATCCGTGACTGCTTTAAAGCCTTGAGTCACTTAGGGTTCATCTAATCTAAGCTCTACGAGTTTAGCTACTCATATTCAATACAAGAGAATCAAAGATAGACAAGGAATACATCTCAGGTAGGAAGGACAGAGAAGAACTGTAAAACCTAATTTTGACGAATCCGCGAAGCTTCGATCTACTGAATCTTCAACTCCTAGCACTGGCTCTCCGAGATGGAAGGATGGCGTCACAATCCTTCCCTAGCTCCTCGAACTCTTTTCACTCTTTCTCTCTCTGTTCTAAGTCTTGGAATTTTCGTCCAAAATGTAAGTTATGAGATATATTTTCAGCCTGCAGTTTTCCCTTTTATACTCGTCCGCGCATGGCTTGGAATCCGCTTGATTTTTCGCCAAAAACTTAAGAAGTTTTTGGCGAAAACTTCCTTTAAAACTTAGCTGATTTCGACTGTTTCTTCTGTTCCAAAATCTCCTAGAGTTTTCGGCAAGAACTTTGGGTTTTCGCCGAAAACTTCTTCTTGTAATGCTCTGATGATCTCTTCTTGAGTTTTCATCAAAAACTCAAGGTCTTTTCGCCGAAAACTTCTGTGTAAATTGGGCAGGGGATGTGTTGACTTTAATTGACTCCTTGGTTGATTCGGGTGAGGTTCCTTGAGGCCCCGACGGCTTAGACATGTCCCTAGTTAATCTATTTGAAGGTAGAACCCTGTGCTATCATGAAAACACTAAAAAACCTTCAAATAGACCCAAAACGGGCGAAAGTAATGAAAATGGCACGAGATAGAGTAGATGAGTGAATATTCACTATTCTACCTTAAAAACCATGTCTTAAGCCAAGAAATGTCGCTTAAATGAGGCTGATAATCACGTCAAATCGAGTGTCATCAAAATACCCCACTCTTAAGCTTTTGCTTGTCCTTAAGCAAACTGAATAGAATACGCTCAAGTTCACAAATGATGAGATTGATTAAATTGAAGTTCAAGCATTCACAATGAATTATTAGACAGATAATACCTAGAACAAGAAACCTAACATGCATACTGATTAGCCAAACAACCTGGTCTCACTACAAACTGCACACGACAAGAAGTGGTAACCAATCATGCACGAATTTGACCTGACCGACCAGACTCCTCACACAGATAATATTTAGTATGAGGGAAACTCTCTCTGTCTGTGTTTAAGGACATGTTTCTGCTCTCAATCATTTTCTGATACTGAATTCTGTCATAGATTTGCAATTCGACCACATCTCCACCACTGTGACAACACGAGGAACTAGTCAAGAAGGACTTCCCTGCTAGGACTGTAACGAATTCTACACTACAAGGGTTTATAATGAGATGGATGAAGGGGATGTATGATGATGGCTTTGGTGCGGTGTAGCTTTCGACTAACTTCCCTCGAATCTAGCCTATGGCTTCCTACCGTCTAACCAGACACGGGTGGAATAGTGTACGCTCGTCCTATGATACCCTCAAGCAACCTAGCACTTTATTTCCTTACATACATTTTTTCAATTTTCTTTTGACTTCGTTCTTCCATATGTAGGGAGAAGAACGTTTATTGAATTGAACTATACACTTAAAACTTTTCTGAACTCTTTTTCTGATATTTTTTTTTTCGAATTTCCTCTTATTTTCTTCTTTTTCTCTCTTTTTTTTCTTTTCTGCCGAATCTTTCTTTTAGTGGCTAGAGGGGTTTACACGTCTGGACATAATAGCTAAGACCACCTGTTTAATGGCTATAGGCAAGTTACCACAAACCAACTTCCGGTAGGCTAATCTAGAACTACAACCACAGGGGATCAATGGGGAATGAAAGAATGGGGATTGGCTGTAATGTATATCGAACCGAAAGAACAGGCCAAGCTCAAGGGTTTAAACCTAATGGGTTTAGCGTTGGTTAGGCAATCTGGCTTAGTAGCTGAATCTAGGTGCCCCTATCATTCTAGAACTCGTGTCATCGTGTGGTCTCGAGTAGGCCTCATGCAAATTCTAACTCATTCAAGCAAACAGAAAACCACTCAAAATGAATTGAAATTGCAAGTTACGTGCAATGGATCAAAAGCTCACAGTTGGTTTGCTAGTCGGATTCGATCATTTTCATACAATCAAGGCGACAAACTACAAGTGTGATTTTAAAAATTCTGTTCTGACCAGGCAATTTTGCATCAAAGTATACACGTTGGTTCTCAGGTTCTAGGTTAATCAGTCTAAGCATCATTGTGACAGATTGAACAACAACTTAACATCAAAAATCAAGAACCGAGCAATTCTAAAGCTAGAGGAAACGGTCAAGGCACCACGAAACACAAAGAAAGGGCAATCAAGGTCATGCATGGTTCTCTAACATCCTACCCCACACTTAGACTGTTTTGTGTCCTCACAGTACTAAAAAGAGATTGAGAGGAACGGGGAACCTGGAAAGGAGGGGTGTAGTGGAATGGAGCGGAGTAGGGTAGCTACCAAAAGAGACCTACAAAACAAAAACAAAGAAAAGATCAAAAGGAAAACCGGGACAAGCGTCCCGGATCCACACATAAAAAGATGGATCGAAATCCGAAAAGAAGAAAGAAAAATAAAGGGAAAGGATAGAAACAACCTGATCACTATTCCGCAGCTGGGGGTGGAGGCGGAGTCGGGGAAGGGGAATCGCCAAGTCGCTGCTCAATCTGCTGTCGCTATGCGAGCTCATCCCTGTGTCGAGCTTCCTGGTTGGTCATGAACTGTTGCAAAACGGTCCATCGCGCATTCTGCATCTCTTTATACGCCACTCGGTCCCGCTGCCATTGAAGTGAACCGGCAGAGTAGTCGAGCTGCCATTGCTCAATACGCGCCAGCCGCTCATTAATCTCAACGAGTAACTCTATTAGAGGAGCGTGAGGCACTGGAGGTGCAACTGGTTGTGGAGGCTCCCTTCTTGGGCGGCGGGGAAGCGATCTGCAATTGTCAATACCCGTCGAAACGTCGATGCCTCGTGCTATGGCGAGCTCGGCACCTATGTGCTCAATCCCGATGCGAGGAATGTTCGGGCCCCATTCTCCTCCAATTTGGAGGTTGTCGAGTATACAGGAAACGAAGGGGCCGACTGGAAGTTCAGATGGAAGTTTCTTTGTGGTCGTGTGCTTGTGGAAGAATCTTATAAGCCACCATCTGGGGTGAAGACGAACCTCCTCCTCCAAAGCTCGGAACAATACGAACTCCTCTAGGGAGAAATTGTGACGTCCCGCCTTGCTGCTATAACACAGAGATTGTGTCCATACATAATGGAGGAATTTAAAGAGGGGGTGAGCGATGTCACCTACCGTGGGGTTGAATATAGGAGTGGTTTCTG
Source organism: Linum lewisii (assembly GCA_034768395.1). Lineage (NCBI taxonomy): Eukaryota > Viridiplantae > Streptophyta > Magnoliopsida > Malpighiales > Linaceae > Linum > Linum lewisii. Next base: position 19,103,102 of record CM068300.1, read on the forward strand.
ATTGACCAGAGATGAACCTCCATATTTCAGGGTATGGATCATGTGAGATGGAGTAGACGTCTGAGAACCCAAGGGAAGGCGTCCTGGACGATGACAAGAGGGTAGAGTAGGTGGGTGAACTCGTCGAGGGTCTTCTCGTACTTAAATCCCCCGAGGCGGAAATGGACACACTTGAGGAAGCAATGGGGCTTCCGAGTCGTCCACACAAATGAACTCCAGAACTCATGGAGGGCGACCAGGGGGTAGGGGGAGCCGAAAGTGGTCAAGGATCGCACGCTTGTTTGTTCAAGGATTTGGTCAGTCTTGGAGTGCCACACCGGATTGTGGTTCTTGAGACTGTCGAGGGAGAGAGTTGCCACCTTAGCCGGAGGGATTTCTTTGATCTTCTGATATACCTCCAATTGGTGTGGCTTAAGGGCAGCGATAAATGGATGCAGGGCCCCATTGGCGGGTGCAGGAGCACATGAGATAGGGATCACGGGGGCTGGTACAGCCTGCGGGACTAAGTTCGCAACCGCCGATATTAGTGCAGATGGTGCGGGTGGATGGGGGGATTGAGCCTTGTTCTGTCGAGCCGTGGATCGCTGCCCTCTATCTGCACTGGTGGTCTTGAAACACTTTGTATTCCTGTAATACACAACTCAGGGCAGACCAGAATTAGATGACAAGAATCCTACCGCACACTTAGTTTGAACCACAGTTCTGGGAAGAACGAAGGGGACAAGTAGGGGTAAGCAAGTAAGCGGAGAGGTCACAATTTAAAAGCATAACAGAAAGAGCGGCCAGCATGCAGGGAAGGGCGACATTCAATTACCAAGTATAAGAAATGACGCAGTTCGACAAATGCAGAGCACAAGACAATTCATTGGCACAATATCATAGAAATCCATTCACGAGGGCAAATTGAGCAAGGGATTCCAAAAGTTGAGCCAGACTACACCGAAACATCAAAACACGCAATTCGAGGAAAACTGAAAAGTCAACCAAAACCAACCATGCCAAAAACCAAAAGTCAATACGCCAAAAGATTCAAAATCAAGGGCTGAACAACTAACCGTGAAGACATGACTCAGAAAATGATTGGAACTCTGAGAAATCGACAAAAAGCTCGAAAACTCATTTCGGGTGGAACCGGAGCTATAGAGCTCTGATTCGAGAGCTCTAGGCCGAAAGCAACCAAGGAATAGGAGGGAGGCGGATTGGATGGCGGCTTGGGCGGCGGCTATCGGCGAAGGAAAAAAGGGCTGGGTCGGCGGTCTCGGGTTTTGAAAAGAGAGAGAGGGTCGGCGAGCAGTCATTTTTGGGGGTGGGTTTGCGAAAAAATAAGGCCGAGCGGGATTTATATCAGGCAAAAAGTGTGGGATTTTTCGGCGAAAATTCATTAACAAAACAAAACGACGCCGGTTTTAAATGGTTAGTTTCCACCGCGAAGTTGGGTTTTCGGCGAGGACTTTTCAAAAATGAAAAACAGGAGGATCCGGCGATTTGAAAACCAGAGTTTTCGGGAAACTTGTGAGTTTCGGGAAAACTGTGAGTTTTCGGAAACTTGTGGAGTTTTCGGCAAAAACTCGTTTGAAAAATGGGTTGGCAATTTTTTTTTCATGAAGGATTTAAAAGAAACGACTCGAAATGAAAACAAACTGACTCCAGCCGTGGGTTGCCTCCCACGAAGGGCTCTTGCTTAACGTCCGTGAGCTGGACGATACTTGGATCTGCATCATGGGTCTGATGTAAAGTAGTGTACTTCGATGAGAGAAACAGCTAATCCCTGCAGATACCTCTTGAACCTATGTCCGGTGACCATAAATGGTTCTTGATCGTGGCCTCTAATTAGGACGCTGCCAAAGGGTGTCTGCCGAGCCACGGTATAGGGGCCGGACCATCGGGATTTTAGTTTACCCGGGAAGAGCTTCAACCGAGAGTTATATAAAAGGACTTCATCTCCAGGGTAGAACTGGTTGACTGTTTTCAATTGGGAGTCATGATTTCTCTTGGTGCGTTCCTTGTAAGGCTTCGTGCTTTCGTACGCGTGGAGACGGTGTTCTTCAAGCTCAGCGATCTGGTCGTGGCGCTTATTACCTGCTACTGCATAACTCATATTCAACTCTTTAGTAGCCCAAAACGCCTTGTGCTCAAGCTCAACTGGCAAATGGCATGCCTTGCCATAGACCTGCTGATACGGTGAGGTACCAATGGGAGTCTTGTAGGCATTTTGATAAGCCCATAAGGCATCATTGAGCTTAGACAACCAGTCTTTGTGGGACCGGCCAACTGTCCTATCAAGAATCCGCTTAAGCTCACGGTTCGTCACTTCTGCTTGACCATTATCTTGAGGATGGTAAGCTGTGGACATTCAGTGGGTGACGCCAAAGCGTTTGCACACCCGGTCAAAATGTCCATGCAAGTGGGTACCCCTATCGCTTATGATGAAGCGTGGTGAACCAAAATGCGTAAAAAGACGTGTAAGGAACCGACCCACCACTCTAGAATCATTGGTGGGTAAAGCTTCAGCTTCAGCCCACTTAGAAACATAATCATCGGCCACAAGAATGTACTTGTTTCCGTTGGAGGGTGTGAACGGTCCCATAAAATCAATTCCCCAAACATCAAAGATTTCAACAGTTAAAGAAACAATTTGGGGCATCTCATTACGGTTAGAGATGTTACCTGATCGTTGGCATGCATCACAATGATGAGTAAAAGCGTCGCAATCACTAAAGATTGAAGGCCAGTAAAATCCAGTTTCAAGTACTTGTCTTGCAGTGCGGTTGCCGCCGAAGTGTCCTCCAAACTGGCCTTCATGGCACTTACGCATGATGTCAGCCGCTTCGATGTAGGAGATGCATCTTCGGATCATCCCGTCAGTACTAATGCGGTATAAGAAGGGCTCATCCCAGAAGTATGACTTGGCCTCTTTGAAGAGCTTCTTGCGTGCATTATAGTCCAGCTCAGGAGGTATTATGCCGTGAGAGAGATAATTAGCTAAGGTGGCATACCAAGGTTCATCTGAATTGGTGCCGTTACTTAGCTCTTGAGCGTGAGGAATTGCCCAGGGCTCGATGGCCATGCTATTGACCTGTTCATAGATTTCAACACGCAACAACTCGTCAGGGAAAGAATCATTGATAGGGGTAGTAGTAGACTTACCAGTCTGTGATTCTTCGAGTCGAGAAAGGTGGTCGGCTGCTAGGTTCTCAGCTCCCTTCTTGTCTTTAATCTCTATGTCGAACTCTTGGAGAAGGAGAATCCACCGGATGAGCCTTGGCTTCGAATCCTGCTTGGCTAACAGATGGCGCAGAGCGACATGATCTGTATAGACGATGGTATGTGAAAGAACCAGGTACTGTATGAATTAATGAAAGGAGAAGACGATAGCTAGGAGCTCTTTCTCTGTAGTAGTGTAGTTCCTTTGAGCATCGTTAAGCGTCTTGCTGGAAAAATAGATGGGATGAAACCTCTTTTCTTTTCTCTGACCAAGAATTGCGCCAACGGCAAAGTCGTTAGCATCTCACATAATCTCGAATGGAAGATTCCTATCTGGTGCTGTAAGGATTGGTGAGGTGGTGAGTCTAGTTTTCAGGCTTTGTCAAAAACGAAAGGAACATCTTTCTCTAGAAGCTTGGTCATAGGAAGAGTGATCTTGGAGAAGTCTTTGATGAATCTCCGGTACAATCCAGCATGACCGAGGAAGCGGCAAACTGGCGATGGTTTCAAGCTTGGCACGATCAACTTCTATTCCGAGCTTGGATATCCTATGGCCAAGAACAATGCCTTCGGTAACCATAAAGTGACATTTCTCCCAACTAAGAGCCAAGTTGGTTTCCTCACAACGAGCTAGCACCTTGTCCAGGTTGGCCAGGCACTTGGATAATGAGTCTCCATAGACAGAGAAGTCGTCCATGAATACCTCCACCACATTCTTTACTAGATCTCCGAATATAGCAAGCATGCATCTCTGAAAAGTAGCGGGAGCATTGCATAAACCAAAGGGAATACGACGATAAGCAAACGTACCAAACGGGCAGGTGAAGGTCATCTTCTCTTGGTCGTCGAGCTCGATGGGATCTGGAAGTAGCCGGGCATTCCATCTAAGAAACAGTAGTAGTCGTGACCAGCCAACCGTTCTAGCATCTGATCAATGAACGGCAGTGGGAAGTGATCCTTCTTTGTAGCATCATTAAGTCATCGATAATCGATACAGACTCTCCATCTGATAACCGTGCGAGTGGGAATGAGCTCACCCTTCAGATTAGGGATGATTGTGATCCCTCCTTTCTTCGGAACAACCTGAGTTGGACTGACCCAAGGACTATGGGCAATAGGGTAAGAGCTTAATGACTTTTTTCTTCACAACTTCCTGCATCAGAGGGTTTAAACGGCGTTGTGGTTGTCTGACTGGTTTGAACTCTTCATCTACAACTATCCAATGTTTGCAGAAGGTTTCGGAGATGCTTCTGATGTCAGCCAACTGCCAGGCTATAGCTCGAACGTGTTTCTTGAGTAGCTTGATCAGTTGCTCTTTCTGCTCGGGAGATAAACTCGAATTGATGATGAATGGCAGCTGGCATTCCTTCACCAGGAATGCATATTCTAGATGGTCGGGCAGCTCCTTTAAGGCGAGTTTTGGCGGGTTCTCATATGAGGTAGTGATCCGACTCGATGCTGGTTCAATGTGTGCAGGCGCAGAAGTGGTTGTGGATGTCGCTTTCCGATCGTCTAACTCGTCCTGCCACAGGCGCTACTCTGTATCTTCTAGTGCATTGTCAATTCCTGAAATCAAGCACAACTCTAGTGGATAACTAGATAAGGCGTTAGTGATGAAGTTGGCCGAGGCCAACTCCATAGAATCAACAGTATAACAATTATCATCTTGAGCAACAGAATATTTCATGATATCCTTAATGCGAAATGTAACAATGTCCTGTCCTACACTTAAGGTCAACAGGCCTTGTTTGCAGTTGATATTTGCACCAGCAGTTGTTAAGAAAGGTCGGCCTAAGATAAGCGTTCGTCTAACTCACGGGTGTCCAGAACAACGAAATCTGCAATTATGGTAAAAGGACCACAACGAACAGCTACATCTTCTATTATACCCCTAGGCAGTTTGACAGACCTATCGGCTAGCACGAGATGCAAAGTAAGCGGTTTTAATTTCCCTAGGTTTAACTTTTCATAAAGATAAACAGGCATAACATTAATAGAAGCACCAGAACCAGCTAGACTACGGTCAATTTTAATACCATTAATTAGGGGTGGCATTCGGCCGGGTCGGCCCGGTTATCTAGCAGACCAATAACGCCCTAATATTTGGCCAGTTTTTTTAACCGCCCGACCTGGACCCGTCGGTTTTGTTTTCCTTACCGTGACCGTGGCCGACGGGCGGGCGGGCACCAACTGTTATACCCGGCCTAACATTTTCGGCCCAAATTCGAATCCAAATGCAGCCCAACTGCTTACAAACCCAATTGGGTTGCATAATTATAGGTTTTAGTAGCCCAAATAATTTGTTATTTCAATTGTAGCACTTAATTTGGGATATGTTAATTTCATAATTTAGTTCGTACTTCATTAAGTGACACAATTAATAAAAATTAATTCTGAAATACTAAACAACTAACCAAATAATTAATTCCGAAAACTAAAAATCTGAAATCCCAAAATAATAACACAAATACTTCTGTTTAATAATAACTAATTAACATCCGAAATTGCGAATACTAAGAGTTCGAAGAAAATAAATTTAAAACATAACGATGTGATGATCCCAACTCTCGTCAAGTCATCCATATAGGGGTGGCATTCGGCCGGGTCGGCCCGTTATCTGGCGGACCAATAACCACCCTAATATTTGACCAGTTTTTTTAACCGCCCGACCCAGACTCATTATTTGGTCAGTCCGGTTATAAAACCGCGTTGACCGGGTCGATTACGGGTAGGTTTTCGGGTTTCAGGTTGGGACTGCCACCCCTACCATTAATGATGCATGGTAATGTAAAAGGACTGGGATCAGAACACTTAACTGGCGGTGGCGGCAGCTGTTTCATGGGAGACGACACACCGAAGAGAGAAGCGCATTAATTGGTAAGCGTGAGAGAGTACGCCTATCCGTTCTTCACCTTCTTCACGAGATCCTGAAAGAATTTCCCAAGAGGTGGTATGATCTCTACAGCTTCAGTCACTGGTATCTTGATCTCTGCATTCTTGAGAACATTGTACCACTTCTTATACTGGGTATCGTGATCCTTGGCTTTGCTCATTACAGCTTTTGGAAAGGGGATATGAGGTATATATGGTGCTAAGACGGGCTCAGGAGCTGTCTTGGGAGGAGGAGTCGGTGTTGCCTCTTCCTCTTCTGTGATATCTTCAATCTCTGGCATATCCATGGCAGTAGCATCTAGTATCCTGTCAGGTTCTGGAGCCTTTGATCGGTTGTCTGCTTGCCGCTCCTGGTGGTGATCGCTTGAGCTTCTTCACTCTTCACACTGAGGTCTCCTTGAAATGCTGCTTGATTAAGGAAAGGATTGCTAGTGAGAAATCTAGTCACATTGCTTATTGCATCTTCTATCCTTTGGCTTTTAGCCCTTTGTCCTTGATTGAGTGCAACTTGAGCTTTGAATTGATTGTCATGTTCGTCGAGTCTTCTCATGATTCGATCGAACTTCTTCTCATAGTCCTCGTCTCTATTGTAATGCGGCTTTGCTCGAGGCTATTGCTGTCCTCCAATGAATCCAGGAGGTCTTTGGTATGGATCTGCGAATCGGTTTTTCTGATTCTGCGGTTGGTAGTTCCTGTAATTGGCGTAGCCTTTCTGATTGTTGGCGAAGCCTTGACTAATGAAGTTCACTTCTTCTGTAGACCAGTCATCTATTTTACCGAAGTTAAGACAGCTTCCACCATTACGAGCACAGGTTCTGCACCATCCACAGTCAACCGAAAAGACGGTAGCTGACAGGGGATCGAGGGAGATGCCAATTGTCTTTAGATGCTTTTGAACTTCTGCTTTGACCTGATCTGCAATGCTCATCTGACTCTTGGTGCTTTCCCTCTGTCTCTCCTAGTTTCTTGACTTTGAAGCACAGCTAGCAAAATGAAGAAGAGCATCCTGAGGGGTAAGAGCGGTGCAATCTCCCCCAGCTAGGGAGTTGACCCACTTTGCAGATTCCTCACGCATATCGCGAGCAAATAATTCAGCCAACTGCCTTTCTTCATACCCAAGATGAGGGCAGTTGAAAAGAAGGGCTATGAATTCATTCCAAGTGTCGTACAAGCTTGCATCTTCTCTCTGAGTAAACCTGGAGATGCTGTCCTTGTAGGCGGTTGTCCTTGATGGAGGGAAGTATTCCTCAACGAAGTCTTGAGCTAAAGTCTCCCAATCAGTGTAATGACCGGGTGGTTTGCTTCCAAGCCATCTCTTAGCTGCACCTCTGAGAGAGAATGGAAAGGCTCACAGACATAGAGCGTTCTTGTTGAGGTACGTAAACTTGAAAGTTTCACAGACAGCCAGAAATTCAGATAGATGTGTGCAAGGATTATCATCTGGCTTTCTTTCAAACTGCACGTCCCTAGAGATTAGTCCTAGGAAGGGAATCTTGATCTCATAGTCAGGATCGTCGTCATTATAAGGCATGGTGATGGGAGACCGAACGTTAGTTGCGCTCGGCTTACTGTAGTCCGCAAGACTCTTTGGAGCAGCCATTGCGGTAGGGAAGATGGAACGAGAGTGATTCAATTTTGTACCTGCTATGATCTGCAAGGGACAAAAACAAGCACAACCGGTGTAAAATCGTAGTGTGATGGGAAATGAAAGATGGAAATGTAGAAGAATAAAAATGCCAGCTCTTCTTTCAACGAAATAGAAGAGAGTCCTCGGCAACGGCGCCAATTTGATGAACATTGTAATGCGTGCAATCAAATAACTGTCAAGCACAGAGCAGGACAGATCGTATTCCACGGGCCTCTTCTACTTGCTTACTGAAATATGTTGGCAATTTCTATTCAGGACAGAGCAACTTGTGCGTGGTGTGAGTTCCACGACTTCTATACTATAATGCAAGGCAAACTGAAATGAAAATAAAATGAGGAAAGATTGATTCTTTGACTTAGACAGACGAAAAGCAAGCTTAGACTTCGAATCCACCTTCGATCACTAGAGCAACAGCAGTCAACAGACCAGCGATTTTGAATTCTAGTTCATTCAGTTCACAGACACCATCATAACTCCTTACCCTTAGGTTTAAGACTGGCGAATGTTCGCTCTATCCGATCTAACTACCAAGATTAATTAGTCGCCCGAGTACGGTCGCTTCTTGCGATGACAAAACTTACTGGTGCAATTACTAATGATTAATGAGTTACTCTTGCAATGGATTAACCCTAACTGGTTCCTACGAAAGGCACACTCTAATGAATCGGTTAATTGCTTGATTTGGTGTTTTATAGTGAGGCGAACATTCGCTACTATCCTTGACTTAACAAGAATCTAATCTAGGTGGCCAAAACAGACAAGAAACACAGAGAACAAAGAACAAATCAAACATGAAGGAGAAACTGAATGAATTTCGAATCTAATCACCGGCGATCCGTGACCGCTTTAAAGCCTGGGTCACTTAGGGTTCATCTAATCTAAGCTCTACGAGTTTAGCTACTCATATTCAATACAGGAGAATCAAAGACAGACAAGGAATAAATCTCAGGTAGGAAGGACATAGAAGAACTGTAAAACCTAATTTCAACGAATCCACGAAGCTTTCATCTGCTGAATGTTCAATTCCTAGCACTGGCTTTCCGAGATGGAAGGATGGCGTCACGATCCTTCCCTAGCTCCTCGAACTCTTTTCACTCTTTCTCTCTCTGTTCTAAGTCTTGGAATTTTCGTCCGAGATATATTTTCAGCCAACGGTTTTCCCTTTTATACTCGTCCGCGGATGGCTTGGAATCTGCTTGATTTTCGCCAAAAACTTAAGAAGTTTTTGGTGAAAACTTCCTGTAAAACTTAGCTGATTTCGACTGTTTCTTCTGTTCCAAAATCTCCTAGAGTTTTCGGTGAGAACTTTGGGTTTTCGCCGAAAACTTCTTGTAATGCTCTGATGATCTCTTCTTTAGTTTTTGGCGAAAACTCAAGGTCTTTTCACCAAAAACTTCTGTGTAAATTGGGCAGGGGATGTGTTGACTTTAATTGACTCCTTCGTTGATTCGGGTGAGGTTCCTTGAGGCTCCGACGCCTTAGACACGTCCCTGGTTACTCTATTTGATGGCAGAACCCTGTGCTATCATGAAAACACTAGAAAACCATCAAATAGACCCGAAACGAGCCAAAGTAACGAAAATGGCACGAGATAGAGTAGATGAGTGAATATTCGCTATTCTACCTTAAAAACCATGTCTTGAGCCAAGAAATGTCCCTTAAATGAGGCTGATAATCACGTCAAATCGAGTGTCATCAAAGTGTACGTTGTACTCGCTAAGTTCTACTACCCATTTGGACACCCACCCTGCCACTCCCATGGACCTGAGAGCGGGTTTGAGTGGCAAGTTTGTCACAACGTGAATTGTGTGAGCATGGAAGTACGGGCACAACTTTCTGGAAGCGATGATAATCAGTGTAGGCTGATTTTTTCAACGGAGAATATCTGGTTTCTGCATCCACCAACGATTTGCTCGTGTAGAAAATCGGGTGGTGAACGCGCAGTCGTTGTGATGCGTTTCACACAAATAACTAACAAAGCTAACAAAAGCTAGGGTAGATCGTATTCCAAGGGTCTTCTAAGATTGACTACTTCAAAACTGGCAAAATACTCGAATGCAGATAAGTTGTGCGTGGTGTGAGTTCCACGACTTCTAATTCTAAGAAATGCAGAGAAATTAAAACAAATTAAACTAAAGCAGATTGGAAATTAGGGTTTGAAAACAGAGATGACAAACGAACTTAGACTTTGAATCCCCCTTCGTTCCCCAGAGCATTGGCAATCAACAGATCAGCGGATTTCGATTCTCATTCAATCAATTACTAAGACACCACCATAACTCCTTACCCTTAGGTTTAAGACCGGCGAACGTTAGCTCTATCCGTTCCAACTACCAAGATTAACTAGCCGCCCGAGTACGGTCACCTCTCGCAAGACTTAGTTAACTGGTGCGATTACTAATGAATTATGAGTTACTCTTGCAGTGGATTAACCCTAACCGGTTCCTACGAAAGGCACGCTGCAATTATAAGGTTAATTGTTCAATTCGATGTTCTAAAGTAAGGCGAGCGTTCGCTTCTATCCTTAGCTTAACTAGAATCTAATTTAGGTGATCAATCCAGACAAGAAACATGAACAATGAAGAACAAATCAAACATGAAAGAGAACTGATTGAATTTTGAATCTAATCACCGCCGATCCGTGACCGCTTTAAAGCCCTGGGTCACTTAGGGTTCATCTAGTCTAAGCTCTAACGAGTTTAGCTATTCATGTTTATCACAAAAGAATCAAAGACAAAGAAAGAGTTCATCATTCAGAGGAAGAACAGAAAAGAATTTGAAAAACCTAATTTAGACGACTCCGGCAGACTTCGATCTTCGGTAAACTACACTCCTAGCTCCGGTTCTCCGAGATGAAAGGGATGGCGTCACGATCTCTTTCCGGCTCTTCGAACTCTAACTCTTTCCTCCAGAACTTCAGAGAATCCTTGGAAAACGTAATTATGAAAGATATATTTTTTGATGTGCCGCCGGGTTAAGTATTTATACTTAACCCTAAGTGCTCCGGATTTCCCTATTATTTTCGCCGAAATTCTTGAGGAATTTTCGGCGAAAATTCCTTTGCAAATGAAGGGATATTTTCGCTCTTCTCCTGGACTTCATTCTCGGATCGAAAACTCAACACTTTCGCCGAAAATTTCCTTTACTTGGCACCAGTCGATTTGTGATGATATTTTCACCGAAAATGATAGGGTATTTTCGGCGAAAACTTCTTTGTAAACCGGGCATGAATTTGTTTGAACTCGATTGGCTCCTTTGATCGATTCCGGTTCAGTTCCTCGATGTTCCAATGCCTTAGACACGTGCTTGGTTACTTATTTGATGGCAAAAACCTGTGCTAACATAAAAACACTAGAAAACAATCAAATAACCCGAAACGGGCCAAGGTAACACAAATGGCACGAGATAGGGCAATCGATTGAATATTCGTTATTCTACCCTAAAAACCATGTCTTAAGCAAAGAAATGTCGCTTAAATGAGGCTGATAATCACGTCAAATCGAGTGTCATCACCGGGCGCTCTTCTTTGTCTGCCCGCTTCACAAGGACTGAGCTGACGGCATAGCCGCAATGGCGACGTACAGGTATAGCTCATCTCCTGGGAGTGGGGCTGCCAGTATCGGTGGGGTGGTGAGAAATGATTTTAGCTCCTGGAAAGCGTTAGAACATTCTTCCGTCCATGAGAATTTGGCTGCCGCCTTTAGAGTGGCTAAGAAGGGTGCCTGCCTCTCTACAGACTTTGGGATGAATCGATTCATTGCCGCCAGTCGCTCTGTCAATGTTTTGACATCTCTTACGGTCTTGGGAGGTGGTGTCTGCATGATAGCTTCTATCTTTTTGGGGTTAGCCTCAATCCCCCGCCTGGTGATTATGAATCCCAGGAATTTTCCTAAAGAGGCGCCAAAGACGCATTCGGTTTAAGCAAAAGCTGGAACGCCTTTAGGGTATCAAAGGTTTTACGGAGATCATTCAGGTGGTCACCTCTTGCCTTGGTTTTAACCAACATATCATATACATATGCTTCCATGTGATGCCCCAGCTGATCCTGAAAAACTCTATCAATCATCCTCTGGTATGTCGCCCCGACGTTCTTTAAACCAAATGGCATTACATTGTAGTATAATTGCCGAAGGGGGTAGAGAAGGACGTTTTTTCTTGATCTACCTTTGCCAAGGGAATCTGGTGATATCCTGAGAACATGTCTAGGAAAGACAACGTCTAATGGTTCGCTGTGGCGTCCACTAGTTGGCCGATATTGGGCAGTGGGTATGGATCCTTGGGGCAGGTGTCGTTAAGGTTGGTGAAGTCTATCCACATTTGCCAACTTCCATCTGCCTTGCCCACCATCACTACGTTGGACAACCATGCAGGATACTGGACTTCCCTTATGAAACATGCCACTAGCAGTTTCGTGATTTCCTCCTGGACCGCTTGTTTCCTCGTCCAATTCACTGTCCGTTTCTTTTGTGACATGGGGAGGGCGTCTGCCTTGACAGCTAGGTGGTGCTGCATGATCGCGGGGCCCATCCCAGGCATATCCTAGGGTTTCCACGCGAACAAGTCAGCATATTCTCTTAGGAGGGTCATCGTGCATTCTCTGTCCGGGATTGGCATTGTGCGGACAAACACACCACCTTCTCAGGGTCACTAGGGTGCAGCGAAACTTCCAAATCTGCCTCTGCCGACTCAGGGCAGACATACGCGTTATCCCTAGTGTCCACCGAGAAGCACGCCTCCTCTTTCTTGAGAGCAACTCTGTAGCACTTTCGTGCCAGAGGAGTATCTCCCCATGCTACTCCTATCTCTCTTGATGTAGGGAAATTCATTACTTGAAGGACCGTAGAGGAGACCGCTTCAAACGCGGCTAAACTGGGCCGCCCCATTATCATATTATATGATGTATTGCAATTGGTGACGTAAAATTTGATGTGTTTGGTCTCCTGGTGGTCATCGTCCCCCAATGTGATAGGTAGGGTGATTACGCCCAGTACGGGCACGTCGTTTCCTGCGAAGCCGGTCAGCATGATCTTGGAGTGGTTGAGCTGTGCGGGGTCTAGTCCCATCCTGCTGAAAGCATCGGCTGAGAGTATATCCGCCGAGCTATCATCTACTAGTACCCGTTCTACAAAAGTGTCTTCGACAGTGACTCGAATCACCATGGCTTGGGTGTTGGGACTTCCCCATGTAAATCTGGTGATGTGAATGTCAATGGCGGTTCTCCATCCGACCGTCTGACCATGGAACATTCACCGACAACTCTTATGTTCTTGGGCGTGTCTTCTTCTCCACCCAAGATCATGCTGCATGTTTTCTTGTAACGTGGCATCCCATCTTCCTTCTGGATTTCCAGGCCTTCCTCCTTTTTTTTCGTGATCCTGTCAAAGACGCTTGCCTTTTTGGGCGGTGAATGTCTATCCGCCTTGGGACGGGGTGACTCAGTTCTTTCCTTCTCTCTTCGTCGTGGTGATTCTGAGCATTCCCGCTCCTTCTTTCTTCGGCTACTCAAGATGAATTCCCTGAGGTCTCCGTTCCTTAGGGCCCGCTCGATCTCATTGCGAAGTTCACGGCAGTCCTCAGGGTCGTGCCCTCTTTGCCCGTGAAATTCACAATACTCATTGGGGTTTTCCCTTTTCACTGCTGCTTTGGGTAAAGGGGCCGGCCACCGTAGCCCTCCCTTTTTCTCTTGGAGAACATACATGAGCCTCCGTCTAGATTCTGACAAGGGCGTGAATCTTTCCTCCGATCTTCCGTCCCCATGAGGGTGGTTGTCTGTTTTATCGTCAGGGCGTTTCTCCCTTCGTCCTTGGTACACTTTATCTCAGTTTTGATCATTTGGGCGCCCGTATCCTCCCTTTATCATGGTAACATTCTCTTCTAGCTCAGTGCCTTGGAGGATGCATGTCTCCAACTCAGTATGGGTTTTTGGTTTCTTCCGGACTAACTCCTTGACTAGCTCGGTACTGAGCGTGGTGGTCTGAATGTGATGAAGTACAATGTCTAACGCGAGGTTGGGCACCACTGCAACCGCCTTGGCCCACTTTTCATTGTATTGCCTGAGGGTTTCTGATCAGTTATGTTTCAAGCTCCAGAAAGCGGATAAGTTACGCCCTACCTCCTTTTGGTTTGAGAACTTGTGGAGAAAGAGTTGGCAGAAGTCTTCCTAGCTTTTTATAATTCCTTCCGCCAGCCCTCCATACCAGGTCAGCGCGGCTCCGGTCAAGGTACCTGGGAACGTGCGGCAGTAGGTGGCGTCCGGGGCCTTGAACATTTTGCATGGAGATGGTAAACGTCAGCAGATGCTGGTCGGGATCACCAGTACCGTCATACGCTTTGATCGCTGGCGGCACGAATCCTTGTGGGGGGGGACACTGAGGAGGCTTTTGTCAAGGGGCTGCCTCATAGCGAGTTGTTTCCTCCTCGACCGCCATCAGCCCAAGAGGGCGGCTTGAGGGGGCCGTTCGTGTACCCATTCCCGAGGGTGTGGCCTCATAAAGGCGTGGGTCTCGGGGGACACCCGCCGTCACTACTTGTTTGGTCGGGGTGACGGGTGTTCCCGCAGGGTTACCGCTCATGGGATTTTCCTCCAAATTATGCATGTTGTTTGTCTTTCGGGAATCAGACGTTTAGCAATCCCCTATTTGGCGCGCCAATTGATCCGCCCAATTGGACTGGTGGATCAATATTGTGGTTCTTTGAGGTTGAGTAACAATCCCATCCTCGGTGTGCCTCAGAGCTTTGATGGGTAATACCTTACAGGGAAGATATGCAATGAGGTTAGTATATATGAGATGGTATGTATGTCGGTAATATGGGGAGAGTCGGTTACAAAGAAGTATCGGGCGAGAGCCCTTTGATGAAGGTGGAACTGATAGCCCTTAGCATACAGCAAGGTAGCTTGTAGTATCAGGCGTATGGTCCCAGGTGTGTCTGTTGTCCTCTTCTGAATGGGGGCCTCTTTTTTTATAGGTCCAAAGGGTGTGGCAGGGTCCACGCGTCATGCTCAGAGTGGACCGCAATGGGTCACCATCAACAGTAAAAGGCGGTGGCCGCTTTCCTGTCCTGTCGATGGGACACGTGACATTCTCATTGAGGGCGGTTTGATGTCCGCTTCCGAGGGATGGACGCCGTGGCATCTTGAGGGCGGATCGACTCCAGGGCCCATCATCTACCTCTAAAAATTTTAATCATACAAACTATAGAGGCAATTGTAAATTATCTGCCTCTAAAAGAGTTTTTTTGTATAACTTATAAAGTAAGTTATAAATTATCTGCCTTTTAAAGAGTTTTTCGTATAACTTATAAAGACAGTTATAAATTATTTGCCTCTAAAAGATGTAATACTAAAATATGTAATCGTATAACTTATAGAGGCAATTAGAAATTATCTGCCTTTAAAACTATAAAAATTATTCATTAATATTAAATTAAATAAATAAAATAAAATTAGAGGTAGATATATCCATCTATAGAGGCGCATATAATATTTGTTCTTTAAAAGTATGTTTAGATACAAATATTCTATGTTCCTCTGTGAATTTGCCTCTGTAGCCAGGTTATGTTGTAGTGCACATGTTCTATTATTGAGTCTCATATAGTTGAGCTAGTACTCGAGTTGACTCTCGAGTTCGAGCCGACTCGCGAGCCTATCAAGTCGAGCAT
The DNA here is from genome assembly GCA_034768395.1 of Linum lewisii. Taxonomy (NCBI): domain Eukaryota; kingdom Viridiplantae; phylum Streptophyta; class Magnoliopsida; order Malpighiales; family Linaceae; genus Linum; species Linum lewisii. The sequence goes on from CM068300.1 coordinate 19,118,505, forward strand.
ATTCTAGCTCAAGTATGACTCATTTAAAATCAAGCCGAGTTATGAACACAAAAATTTCGAGCTTTGCGATGAGTTGCTCTTAAGCGACTTTGCTAGTTAACAAACCTATTTATTCAATATTCTGCTTCAAAATGATAGGAAGAGCCGACATCGAAGGATCAAAAAGCAACGTCGCTATGAACGCTTGGCTGCCACAAGCCAATTATCCTCGTGATAACTTTTCTGACACCTCTAGCTTCAAATTTTGAATGTCTAAATGATCAATAGGCCACGCTTTCATGGTTCGTATTCGTACCGAAAATCATAATAAAATGAGCTTTTAACCTTTTGTTTTACACGAGATTTCTGTTCTCGTTTACCATTTTATGCAATATTCAACCTCTACTTTATAATTATTCATCACTACTAACTACAATAAATTTTACTTATATATCCATTTGCTATAGTTTCAAATGTGTCATGTTAAACACTTTAACATCAAAAAGGCTCATTCGCGGTGCGTAGGTTTCTCTGAAATTTTCCACTGTTCCATTGAAAGTTTCGACGGCGGCAGTCTAGCCCACTAGGTTATGTTGTCCTCCTCGAAAAAACCAGCCGTCTTTTGGGCCTCGATTGTGTCATATTCAAAGGAGAAGCTCCGATTTGTCAAGGAGTCGAAGGAATCCTTGGTTGAAGGAGTTTTGAAGATTCCCTCGTCGGTGCTTGAAGCTGGTTGATCTAAGCTTAATTCTGTGGTAGTAGCTCAATTTCCTGGCTCTGTTCCATTGGCGAGGGTGACATGAAGCATGATCAACATGTTATGGGGTTATGAAGGTGAAGTTTCTCTTACGGTCCTCTCTGACGGGTTCTTTCTGTTTGAATTCAAGACGGAAGCGCTTTGTAACTAGGACCTTGCTCGGTCTTGGCATATCCATCATTCTATGATGGTTTTGAGGAACTAGAAGCATGGAATCGCACCTATTGATTTTACCTCCAAAGAACTGTCAATTTGGGTTGTATTGATTGTTCCTCCGGAACTCATAACCCCTGAAGGAGTAAGTTGGATTGCAAGCCAGGTAGGAAGTCCCATCAATAAATTTCTAAGAGATGGGCTCGTTATTTAAGTTTCTGTGGTACGAGATGTCTCTAAGGAAACTAAATAAGTAGTTGTGGTTGAGTTATAGGATGATGAGGTAGCTAAGATATAGATTGAAGTTCCCTTGGTCAGAACTTGATAGGTCCCAGTCGAGGATCATGAGCCCTATAAGGCCCACCTAGAGCCCAACGGTAATAGTCAAGGATCCAGCGATATGTTGACTATGCCTTCAGAGATGAATCACCTCGGAATGACGACCCAATGCTGGGTTTGGGAGGCCCAATTCCATGCCCAACAACCTTAGGGTTTCAAAAGAGGCGATAGCAACGTTGCGTCATCGCAACGACTAGGGTGGAAGATCATGATTTCCCCGACCAACCCTTGGCGGACACATCAACAAGAGGGTAGAGCTATAAAAACTGCACTGACCACCTGCAGATGGATAAACACTTTCAGACAGGGATAAATCCCTCGGTACGTTAATCTCGACAGATCATCCTTATTCCTTTTTCCTAATCTCCCATTAACTCACTAGTGTCCCCTCTTTACATCTTACACGAGGTACCCCTTTGAAGACCAGGCGACTAGGCTTCCATTCTCTATTGGGCTAGGTGATCAGGCTGGAACAATTGGCGCGCAAGATAGGGTAAGTAGCAGACAATCACATACCACTAAGAACAATGGATCTATAGAGCATATTCCATGCACCCAGGAACAGGGAATGAGGACGTAACCCCGCTAAAACGGGTCAACTCTAAAACCCTAACAGAACCAGCACTGGCAAGAAACTAAGAGCCTTAAAGCAGCAAAACATAGAGTTGACGCAGTTGTTGGAGACCGTAATCGCCCAACAAGTTAGGAGCACACATCAAACATCGGAAAATAAGACTCCAAATTAGGTGTCCGCTAACGAGATTCTTCAACTATTTCACCCAGCGATCGAGGTTGGGACAAGATAGTTGGTTGTTTGACAGCCGCTCGCAAGATCAATTTTCACTGAACAGTTACCAATTGGCCCCGTACCTCCAAATATGAAAAAAATATAATGTGACTACCGATCCAAACGATCATCTGCAAACATTCCAAATAGCAATGGAAATGTAGCAAGCAAGTGATGCAATTTATTGTAGAGCCTTTCTAGCGACTTTGGGAGGAAGGGCTAGGGAATGGTACATGAATCTTCAAGAAGACATCATAACCTCATAGGATGGCTTTTCAATAATTTTCGTACAAGAGTACGAAAGTAAAAGGAGTAGGACGGTCCCACTACAAATCTTGGTAAATATGCAACAAGCTAAAGACGAATCATTAAAAGTATTTTTTTAGAAATGGACAGGAGTTGTGGAATCCATCAGAAATGTGGATCATGAAATCGTCGTTGCCAGCCTATTTTGGGCGGCACATAACAAAAGAATAAAGGAATTGTTGGTAACCACCTCATCGAAATCACTCGCGGAGTTGGAAGCTAGGGTCCATAAGATAATACCAATTGAAGAGCATCTAGTAGACGCCACATAAGAGAAGAATGAGAAAGGGGACAAACAAATAGATAGATAGACCAGGTGGAAGCGAGCAGAGAAATTGCCAGAAAGGCGAGGATATCGGGAGGAAAGACATGACTATACACTGCTCAATGAGTCTATGAGAAAAATATTTCTGTATATGCAGCACAATGGTCAGCACATCCAATGTCATGAGCCATTAAGAACGGCACTAGAGTAGAGGAATCAATGGAAGTTTTGTGATTTCCATGAATCACATGGTCGTACGACAGGGGAGTGTAGAGAGTTGAAAAATGATATCAAGCGAAGGATCAACAAAGGGCGATTGAAAGACTTTATCCTAAGTTCAAAATAGAAATATAAAAGCCTCGAACAAGAAGACAAAGGGAAGTCAGAAGATACCCAAGCAAAGAAAGGAGTCTTCGTCCGACTGCAAGAAACGCAGGGCGAGGATGGATCAAAAAAGAAATCACGTCCTGAAGTGAACAAGGTATACCTGACTATTTTTTGTGGTGAAAGCTTCCCAACAAAAAAGGTAAAACGCAAAGGGGACATCCAAGAGGTAATGTTGATTGATTAGGTGGATCGCCCAATCATCTGTTGGAAGGCCAAGTTTAGAAGCCATGGTGATTCAGGTTATTACGCATAATACTCGGGTTGAGAGAGTAATGGTGGATGAAGGAAGTTCAGCAGACATAATTTTTTGGGACATATACAAGCAAATGGGCCTTCCTGGAAGTCTACTACGACAAATGAAGACAATCATATCGAGCATTCCAGGGCATACAGTCCCCATTAAAGGAATCACCACCATGAAAGTCACCACAGGTGACGATAATATACAACCCACACGATCCATCAACTTCCATGTCATGGATTGTAAATCAACAAACAATATGATCTTGGGGCGCCTAGCTTTAGCAGCGTTCCAGGCAATCTCATTTCTTGTTCACCAAGCTCTAAAATTTGGAACAGACGAGGGAGCGAGAGTCGCATGGGGGCATCCAGAGAACTTCAGAAAATGTTACAGAACTGCTACTAAGAGCACATGTTACAACATCAACATAGACGTGGAAAAAGGTGGAGAACGATTGGCTCCGGCCGAGTCAGAAATCCCAATTCCCCTGTGGGAAGAGGATCCAACAAAAACGGTCAGGATATCATCATACTTAGAAAAGCAGAGACGGCAGAAAATGGTCTAGTTGCTGAAGGAGTTTGCACACTTGTTCGCTTGGTCTCCAGGCAACATGCCAGGAATCAACCCAGATGGATAACGACGATTAATCGCTTTATTCCCAGAGCCACTGACAGATGTGCACCGTTCTTCGCCACCTTAAAGAATGCTTCAAAATTTTCATGGGACGCCTAATGCAACAAAGCTTCGAAGAGTTGAAGTAATTTCTAGTCACACCTCCCGTATTGGCATCACCAAAGGTGAATGAAGATCTATTCTTGTATATTGCAATTTCAACCAAGACGGTCAGCGTTGTGCTGGTCCGGCGGGAAGAGTGAAGCGATCAACCTATCTTTTACACAAGTAAAACCCTAGTCGATGGTGAGACAAGGAATCCGGCGAAAAAATGGCATATGTAGTAGTGTGTGCGCCAAAAAACTGAGACCCTATTTTCAAGCATACAATATCCATGTCCTCACCAACCTGCCAATCAATAATGCGCTATGATCAATGAGCGTAGCGGGCTGATTGGAGAAATGGGCCATTGAATTAAGTGAATATGACATATAGTACCAACAACGAACAACAATAAAGGCCCAGGTTTTGGCAGATTTCATCATGGAGGGTGATGTTCAAGAACAGGTTGTGGAGGATGAAGGTTGGACGCTATATACTGATGGTGCCTCAAGAAAAAATGGGGCAAGGTTGGAATCGTCTTGAGAAGTCAAGGAGGAGCATTACATGAAGTAGCCCTACGATTCTTGACCAATTGGACCAACAACGCAGCTGAGTATGGAGCCATGGAGGCAAGATTGTGAACCAAGAGTATGGGTGTAACAAATATCCAAGTCTTTTCAGACTCTATGATTGTGGTTAACCAACTCAGTGGAAGCTATGAGTAAAAGAAGAATTCCTTCTCCCATATTTTGACGAAATTAAACTGATCATGTCTGAGTTCAAGAGGGTGAACATAGAAAAAATCCCACGGGAGGAAAACAGACACGATGATTCATTGTCTAAATTAGCAACGACAACAGATTTTGAAGAAGGACGAATGGTCACGGTAGAAAAAAGGGGCAAAAGCAATTCAGTGTTTCCAAATTAGCCTAACCAACACAGTAAGTGACTGGCGATCGCCCATCATTCATTTTTGGAAATGGATTAAGATCTTGGCGATCCAAATGAGGCAACTAAGTTAAGAAGAAAAGCAGGGAAATGTATCCTACTAGGTGGAGAGCTATACCGAAAATCTACAATGGGACCGTATCTAAGATGTTTTAGTCTAGAAGATTCCGAATGGGCACTACAAGAGGTCCACGCAGGAGTATGTGGTGCACAACCTAGGAGCTAGGAGCATGGAAAAGAACCTAATCTATCAAGGATTCCATTGACCAACGATGAGAAAAGAGGCAAGCGAATTGGTAAAAAGTGTCATAAGTGCCAAGATTTTGCCAGTTACCACAAACTCCCAGTGACCACACTGCGAGCAATAGTCAGCTCATGGCCATTCACCAGGTGGGGGATGGACATACTAGGACCATTCCCCGAAGCATCAGGAAAGCGAAAGTACATCATTGTAGTGGTCAACTATTTCCCAAAATGGTTGGAAGCGAAAGCAGTCGCCAGCATTACAGCTAGGCAGATTCAAAAGTTCGCGTTCAAATTCATTGTCACGCGGTTTGAAATTCCACATAGTATAGTGTGCGACCATGGCACACATTTTGATTGTCAAATCTTCAAGGAATTTTGTGATGACTTGAAAATAGTGCTAAAGTTTGACTCAGTCTCTTACCCTCAGGCGAATGGTCAGGCGGAAGCTACTGATGAACCTTGTCGTTGTGCTGGTTCAAACAAATAACTAACAAAGCTAACAAAAGCTAGGGTAGATCGTATTCCACGGGCCTTCTAATAATCGACTACTCAAATAAGCTGGCAAATTACTCAGATTTAAACACTTCGTGCGTGGTGTGAGTTCCACGACTTCTAATTCTAAGAAATGCAGAGAAATTCAAAATTGAAACTAAAAGCAGATTGGAAATTAGGGTTGAAAACAGAGATGACAGACGAACTTAGACTTCGAATCCCCCTTCGTTCACCAGAGCATAGGCAATCAACAGATCAGCGGATTTCAATTTTCATTCAATCAATTCTAAGACACCACCATAACTCCTAACCCTTAGGTTTAAGACCGGCGAACGTTCGCTTTATCCGTTTTAGCTACCAAGATTAATTAGCCGCCCGGGTACGGTCGCCTCTCGCAACGACTTAACTTAACTGGTGGAATTACTAACGATTTATGAGATACTCTTGCAGTGGATTAACCCTAATCGGTTCCTACGAAAGGCACACTCCAATTATAATGGTTAATTGTTCAATTTGATGTTTTAAAGTAAGGCGAGCGTTCACTTTTATCCTTAGCTTAACAAGAATCTAATCTAGGTGATCAATCCAGACAAGAAACATGAACAATGAAGAACAAATCAAACATGAAAGAGAAACTGATTGAACTTTGAATCTAATCACCACCGATCCGTGACCGCTTTAAAGCCCTGGGTCACTTAGGGTTTATCTAGTCTAAGCTCTAAGAGTTTAGCTACTCATGTTCATCACAAAAGAATCAAAGACAAAGATAGAGTTCATCATACAAAGGAAGAACAGAAAAGTATCTGAAAAACCTAATTAAGACGACTCCGGCAGAACTTCGATCTTCCGGTAGACTGCAATCCTAGCTCCGAGTCTTCGAGATGGAAGGGATGGCGTCACGATCTCTTTCCGGCTCTTCGAACTCTAAACTCTCCTTCAGAACTCTTGAGAATCCTTGAAGTATTTGGTATTAGTTGGAAATTATGATTATGAAAAAGGTATCTCCTGATTTGGGCCGCCGGTTAAGTATTTATACTTAACCCTAATACCGCCAGATTTTAACTGAGATTTTCGGCAAAATGTGAAGGAATTTCGCCGAAAATTCCTTTACAAAATGGGTTGTCCGCCGGCTGAATTCTCTGTGTTTTTCGGATCGATGGTTCTCGGCGAAAACTTGATATTTTCGCCGAAAACTTCCTTGGTTGAGCTCCAGTGGATTTGTTCATGTATTTTCGCCGAAAACCCTAGGTGTTTTCGCCGAAAATTCCTTTGTAAAATGGGGCAGGATTTGGTTTGACTTGGTTGGCTCCTTGGATCGATTCCGGTGCGATTCCTCGAGGTTCCAATGCCTTAGACACGTCCTTGGCTACTTATTTGACAGCAAAAACTTGTGCTAACATAGAAACACTGGAAAACCATCAAATAGACCCGAAACGGGCCAAGGTAACACAAATGGCACGAGATAGGGCAATTGATTGAATATTCGTTATTCTACCCTAAAAACCATGTCTCAAGCAAGGAAATGTCGCTTAAATGAGGCTGATAATCACGTCAAATCGAGTGTCATCAAAATACCCCACACTTAAGCTTTTGCTTGTCCTCAAGCAAACTGAATAGAAACGCTCATGTTCACAAATGATAAGATCGATTAAATTGGAGCTCAATCAAACACAATGAATTATTAGGCAATAGATCCTATAGAACAAGAAACCTAACATGCATACAGATCAACCAAACAACCTGGTCTCACTAATAAACTGCACACGACAAGTAATCGTAACCAATTATGCACGAATTTGACTGACCGACCAGACTCCTCACAGAGGGAAAATATAGTACAATGGGAACTCTCACTCTCTGTGATTAAGGACGTGTTTATGCTCTCAATCATTTTCTGTTACTGAATTCTGTCATAAGTTTGCAATTCGACCACATCTCCACCACTGTGACAACACGAGTAACCAGTCAAGAAGGACTTCCCTGCTAGGACTGTAACGAATTCTACACTACAAGGGTTTATGATGAGATGGATGATGGGAAAGTATGATGATGGCTTTGGTGCGGTGTAGCTTTCGACTAACTTCCCTCGAATCTAATCTGTGGCTTCCTACCATCTAACCAGACACGGGTGGAATAGTGAACGCTCGTCCTATGATACCCTCAAGCAACCTAGCACTTATTTTCTTTTAACACATTTTTTTTTCTTTTCTGACTTTTCGTTTTGACTTCGTTCTTCCATATGTAGAGAGAAGAACGTTTATTGAACTTACAACTTTTTGGCTTTTCTGATTTTTCTTCTTTCTCTTTTTTTCGAAACTTGCTTCTTTTCTTTTTTTTCTATTTTTTTTTTCTTTTGTGCCGATTCTTTCTTTTAGTTGCTAGAGGGGTTTAAACGTTTGGACATAATAGCTAAGACCACCTGTTTAATGGCTATAGGCAGGTTACCACAAACCGACTTCCGGTAGGTCAATCTAGAACTACAACCACAGGGGATCAACCAATACAAAAAAGAGCGTTTTGGCGTCGGTTGAAACGAAAGAGGATAGCGTCGGTCGACCGGTCGACCGACGCTAAATAGAATCTCGCGTTTTAGCGTTGGTCGTTTGGTCAACCGACGCTAAATACTAACCCTAATGAGCTGAACGCCTACTTCTCATTCAGCCGCCTCCTCTCTTCTCTCTTCTCTTTCTTTTTTCCCTTCTCTTCTCTATCTGCTCCATTCCAGCCGCCTCCTCTCTTCTCTCTTCTCTTTCTCTTTTCCCTTCTCTTCTCTTCTCTATTTGCTCCATTCAAGATCCACCGCTAGATCTCGTCGATGGTCCCGCTAGCTCCGCCGCTGGCAACCCTAGTATGTGACGACCACTTCTTCTCTCTCTCTTACCTATGCTCCTCTCATCTCCTCTCATTGTTTTCTTCTTCCAGATGAGGTCTCCAGCGGCGGCGGTGGGAGGAAGTGGCAGTCTCCAGCGGCGGCGGTGGGAGAAGGTGGCGGTGGTCCAGCGGCGGCGGTGGGAGGAAGTGGCGGTCTCCAGCGGCGGCGGTGGGAGGAAGTGGCGATCTCCAGCGGCGGCGGTGGGAGGAAGCTGCGGTCTCCAGCGGCGGCGGTGGGAGGAAGTGGCGGTGGTCCTCCATCTTCTCCAGCGGTCGGCAGCATCAGCAGATGAGAAGAAGAAGAAGAAGAAGAAGCGGCTGCAGATGCAGCTGCTTTTTTTGTGATTTTCGGTCGAGTTAGCGTCGGTCGGTATGTCAACTAGCGTCGGTCAACCAAAAACCGACGCTAAAAACTAGCGTCACCACTTTCAGCGTCGGTTTTGTCGACCGATGCTATTCAAATTAGCGTCGGTCAGTGACCGACGCCATTACGCGCATACGACCGACGCTAAAATGCATTTTTTTGTAGTGAACGGGGAATGAAATAATGGGAAATGTCTGTAATGTATAATCGAACCGAAAGAACTGGCCAAGCGCAAGGGTTTAAACCTAATGGGTTTAACGTTTGGTAGGCTATCTGGCATAGTAGCTGAATCTAGGTGCCCCTATCATTCTAGAACTCGTGTCATCGTGTGGTCTCGAGTAGGTCTCATGCAAATTCTAACTCATTCAAGTAAACAGAAAATCACTCAGAAAGAATTGAAATTGCAAGTTACATGCAATGGATCAAAAGCTCACAGTTGGTTTGCTAGTCAGATTCGTCATTTCCATGCAATCAAGGCTACAAACTACAAGTGTGATTTAAAAAAATTATGTTCTGACCAGGAAATTTAGCATCAAAGTATACACGTTGGTTCTCAAGTTCTAGGTTCTCAAGAACTGAGCCATACTAATGCTAGAGAGACTGGAATGGAATCACGAGGCACACAAAACACAATCAAGGGCAATCAAGTTCATGCAAGGTTCTCTAGCATCCTACCCCACACTTAAATCGGACTGTGTCCTCACAGGACTAATTCTGGAGTTGAGAGTGAAGTAGAAGAACCTGGACCGAGATGGTTGGCGTAGGGGATGAGCACGGATCCTCGGAGCGGAGGGAATCTACCCAAGCGAAGCAAAGGGAATCTCCCAACTGCCTACAAAACAAAAACAAATGAAACATAAAAAGGAAACCGGGACAAGTGTCCCGGATCCACACAGAAAAAAGTTGGATCGAAATCCAAAAAGAATAAATAAAAAGAAGGGACAAGAAAGAGGATACAACCCGATCACTGCTCGTTAGGCTCGTCGGGAGGTGGAAAGTGGAGGAAGTCACCGAGCTGACGTTGCCACGCCAGCTGTGCCTCATACCGCTCGTTGGAGCGGTGCATATGTTGCTGCATAATAGTCCATCTCGCCTCTTGAGTGGCGTTGTCGGTGATGCGCCACTCCTGCAGTCGCTCATACAGCTCTCCAACATCGCGGGGTGCGGGTGGTGCTGCGGGTGAGGCGCCTGATATGGATCTGGAATGAGCGGCGGCGACTGGTGTGCATACCCTGCCTGATGGTGTGGCGAGGGTGTATGATCATGAAATTCTGGCTCGTACTAAGGCTGAGACTCCTCAGAATCTTCTTCATCCGACTCATCCTCGTCCTGGGAGGAGGATCTGCTGCTACCTGGGGGCTGAGGTCCAGCTCGAGGTTGTACTCGACCGCCAAATCGCCTCCAACGGTGCGTACTCTGCGGCGTGGGATGTTCGGGCCATATTCTTCGCTGAGGCCGAAGGAGATGATGAGTCGGCCTACAAAGTTGCCTCCTAGGAGTGAGCGAGGTGGCTTTGACCTCTGAGTCTTCTTGCAGAGTAGTCGGGCAAGCACCCATCCGGGGTGAAGAGGATATCTCTCCCGGATGCCGCGATGAAGAAGAAGCTCCTCTCGCTGATATGGTGGCGGTCCTTCTCTGGAGCATACAAAAGAGAACGACGCCAAACCATGTGAATGAATTTATAGAGAGGGTGAGAGAGAGACTTAACTGAATTATTCTTCGTAAGACGATCGTCGGGCACTCCAGTCATGTGGCTCCAGAGTGCATGGTACTCCTCCCCGTCGTCATCGTCGTTCTCCCAGCCGAGGTAATGACCATTGTAGTGCTCGTGGGGAATGCCTAGATGAGCTGCAAACTCATCATAGGTGAGTGTCCTGTGCACCCCGCCCAGATAGAAGGAAACGACCCTCTTGCCCTGCCTCCTCTTGTGCTCGTCTAGATCGAACGTCGCCCAAAACTCCTGTAGAGCGACTTCTGGGAAGTCGGTGGCTAGCGTGGTCAGCTCCAGCAAGCCAGCATGCGTCAGTGCATCAAGCACGTTCCGGTGCCAGTCCTCATAATGATCGAAGAGCGAATCCATGGAAAGGGGGCGAACAGCAGCTCCAGGGATATTCTCGAGCCGCTGGTAGCACTCGAAGTAGTACGGGGGCAGGCGAGCAACGTGTGGTGGTACCCAACACGGCCAGGGAAAGTTGGGGGAGGTCCATGGATGGCAGGTGTGACGGGAGCGGGAGCTCGGGAGCTGGAGGCGGTGTCAAGTCTCTGCTTGGTCCTGCGCTCATGAGTTACGTTCCTAAGCAAGAAAACAAACCAGATTAGTCAAACTAAAACCCTATCCCACACTTAGTCGAAAAACTCAATTTCACAAAGAAATGAGGAAAAACGAGTGGGGGTAAGCAAAGCAGATTAACCCTTAATCCCAAACAATTAAAATACATGCTTAGGACACAGCCAGAATGGAATTATCACAATCAGAGTTCAGAAGTCAAACCGATATTCAAAAAGTCAACATAATCGAACATTGAACCCTAATCATGGCAAGACTATCGCAAAGCGGGAAATGACGGCATAATATATTCTCAGATGGCAAGCACAATAATATGAACGTAAATGAGCACATAAGGCAGCCAACTGATCATAAACAGTTCATGGTCAAACCGACATTTCTCAAAAGTCAACACCACAAAGAATCGATCTTATTTATAGCAACACATGATCAAACGATATGAAAATTAAGCATAGTACTCCTAAGCATGCTAGATCAGTCCAAAGAGTTCAGCTAACCTAGTTCACACGAAATCAGTCGGCACGCAAATCGAGGTAAACTGAAAAGTCAACCGAAAGTCAGCCCTGACGAAATTCAGCATTCAATATGTCAAAAGATTCGTAATGAAAAGTTCTACAACTTAACTTGAAGCCATGGGTGCTGAAAACGAACGGAGAAAGAGAAATTGGAGAAAAACCGAAAATTTTAGGGCTTGGCTGAACGGGAGCTCTAGAGCTCCGATTCGACTGTTCTAGGGCTCGGGTTGATCGGAAATGGAAGGGGAGACGTGCGGCGGTGGCGAAATGGTGGCGGCGGCGACGGGTTTGTTTTAACTGGGGGAGGTTTTTGAAATTTTTGAAAATTGGAAAGTGAGGAGAGAGGGAGACACGACCGGGAATTAAAAGGATAAGTCCAAAAATTTTTGCCTTGCGTTTTCGGCGAAAATAAGTGCAATTTTTCGCCAAAAACATCAGTTAAAAAGCACTGCCGGTTTTCAAAAGGATTTTCACCAAAAACATTAATAGTTTTTGCCGAAAATGTTAACAAAAATCGTCTGGAAACACAGTGGGATTTCAAAGGGAATTTTCGCCGAAAACAGAGTATATTTTCGCCGAAAATTTTGAACTGCACGATTGAAAATATTTTCGCAATCCCGGCAAACTTCAGAAAATCACAGTTAAATCCACAAAAATCGAAAAATCCTCAAACAACTTGCAATTGACACTATGACAACAGACTACACACAAAAAATAAGAAATCAAACAAACTGACACTTTTGGCTCCCCCGAACCGACTCTAAAACACTAAGGTTGACACAAATGAAAAACTGACTCCAGCCGTGGGTTGCCTCCCACGAAGCGCTCTAGATTAACGTCCTTGAGCTGGACGATACCTGGACGGTATTAGGAGACATCCCAACTCACTTTCTCCTTAACGCTAGCATCGGAGTTCATGAAGTAGAGCTTCGAGGTATCTTCGGTGAGCGTGAATTTCTTCCCGTTAGCGTGTGTAAGCTTGGTACGTCCGTCGGGAAGGTGCTCAGTGATCTTGAACGGACCAAAGAGCTTTGTCAAGGGATCATCTTCTACGAGGAAGACGGTGGAAGGGATGAGAGTGATCGGCTTCGTCTTCTCTTTAATCTTCGAGCTTTATATCACCAGGATCGGTGATCGTCGGTATTTCCTTAGGAGATGCTTTCGGCTTCTCCTTCAATACTTGTTCCGGCGCCGGTATCTCGGAATGAATTGGTGGTGCAGCTAGCTCGGTAGAAGGTGGCGGCACAACTGGTTTCCAGACCATTTGAGTCTTCGTCTTTTTGTTCTTCCCCCGGGGCCTGCTAGGTTTTGTGCTCGGTGGTTTAGAAGAGGCTTGCAGTTCCTTCTTCTTTGGCGGCTTCTGAGGAACAGATTTGGGTTTCTTCTTTGTAATCTGCTCAGCACCTGCAGTAACAATTGAGCTAGGAACACTAGAAGAGACGTCAGTGATGGAGTTGACCGGAGTCAACTCCACAGTTTCAACAGCTAGACAATGAAATTCTTCACTCTTAGGATTATATTTCATTCCGTCTTTAAGCGGAATGTTATCGTTTCTTTACCAACCCTCAAAGTTAAAGAACCATTTGGAACGTTAATTTGCATTCCAGTAGTAGCCATGAAAGGTCGTCCTATGAGAATGGTAGAATCATCCTTACTAGTGTCAATGATAACATAATCAGCTAAGAACATGAAAGGACCACATTTAGTAACAACGTCTTTTATCTCTCCCTTAGGGGTTTTAAGTGATCTATCAGCAAAGACAAGTTGTATGCTAGGCGGTTCAAGTTCTCCTAGGTTCAATTTTTCATACAGACTCATAGGCATAACATTAACAGACGCGCCAAGATCAACCAAACAACGTTCTATCTCAACATCATTAATGACAAGAGGTAGAGTGAAAGAACCAGGATCAGAACACTTAGCTGGATATGGAGAGGAGGGTTTCGTGCTACGAGCATCAGGATATCCTTCTTTATTCCCCTTTTTGCCAGTCTTGATCCTTGCATTTGGCAGCAATGCTCTTGGAAACGGAGGCTTCACATAGTACGGTGCAAGAGGAGAATCATCCTCCTTAAGCGCCACTTTCAGTGCTTCCTTCTTCTCTGGAGTTTCAGTGATCCTGCGTAAAACAGAAGAAGCATCAGCAGATAAACTTTTAAACTTTTGAACGGTTACCATCTTGGCTTGCTCCTTTCTCGGATTCAGCTCTGTCTGGCTCGGGAGTTGGCCAAATGGACGTCCAGATGCTAGCATGCTCGAGATGTGGTTGACAGCTTGCTCAATTCTTTGACCGGATGCGATCTGTTCTTGATTGAGAAGAGCTTGAGCTTTTAACTGACTGTCATGATCATCGAGTATGGTGATGATCTGACTAAGCTTCTTGTCCAGGTCGCTGACGTTGTTCTCCTTCTGGTGCTGCTGACCTGTATAGGTGTTATTAAAATATTGATTCTGGCGATTGCCAGGAGCAGTTCCATAGTTACCCAGATTATGATGTGGCGGCTGATAGACACCTCCCGGTGGATGGTTAGGCTTCTGATTCTGAGCTGGACCAGCTGGGCGGTTATTCTGGTTCTAGTTATGGTTGGCGCCATTATTGTAGGGAGGTCTGTCTTGATAGTTCCCTTGCTGTTTGAAGTTGCGGTAGCTAGCATAACCATTTTGATTGTTAACGAAGCCTTGTTGAATGAAATTTACCTCTTCGGCGGACCAGACTTCCGTCTTACCAAAATTTTGGCAACGGCCTCCATTATGCGCACAAGCTCCACACCATTCGCAATCAGCAACATAGACAGAAGCTGCCGGCGGTTTGATTGGTGTAGAAGACTTCTTCAGATGCTTCTCTACTTCGGCCTTGATAGTAGCTTCGAGATCGAGCTTGCTCCTTGATCCTTCAGATTGTCGTTCCCAGTTCCTTGACTTGGAAGCACAGTTTGCGAAATGAAGAAGAGCAGCTTCAGGTGTGAGTGTAGTGCAATCCCCTTCAGCTAGAGAATTGACCCACTTGGCAGATTCTTCTCGAAGACCCCGAGCAAAGATTTCAGCTAACTGCCTCTGCTCGAATCCGTGATGAGGACAGTTGTAGAGAAGTTCTTGGAATCGATTCCAAGTATCGTACAAGCTTTCTCCTTCTTTCTGGGAGAATCTGGCGATGCTGTCCTTGATGGCTGTTGTTCTTGCAGGAGGGAAATATTCTTCAACGAAGTCCTGAGCCAGAGTATCCCAATCAGTGTAATATCCAGGTGGTTTTCCAGTGAGCCACCTCTTGGCTGCGCCTTTCAGAGAGAACGAGAAAGCTCTCAAGCAAAGAGTGTTCTTATCGAGGTTTCCGTTCTTGAAAGTGCTGCAGAGATCAAGGAAATCCACCAGATGTGTGCACGGATTCTCTAGTGGCCTGCCTTCAAACTGTAGATCCCTAGAGATCATAGCCAAGAATGGAATCTTGATCTCATAGTCAGGATCTCCTTCAACGCGCGGCACGGCAATGGCGGATCGAACGCTAGTCGCGCTTAGCTTGTTGTAGTCAGCTAGACTCTTCTGTGCAGGTGGTGGTGGTGGTGGTAACTGATCAGTCATGGTAGGAGATGGAGGAGGTGAAAGTGACTCGGTGTATGAAACGGATGAAGATGACGGTAAAGGTGAAGATGAGGAACTCTCCTTCAGTTCCTCAATCTTAATCGGAGTGACGTATGGAGGTGGATTGGTTCTGCTTCTCCTTGGAATCTGTGATTGTTGAGGTGGAGCAGAACTACCTGGTCTCTCTATACTCTTAGCCTTGTCGGTTTGAGAGCGAGTCCAAGGGCGGCGATGCATACACCTGTGAGCAACCTACAAATAACAAAAACAAACAAAACCAGTGTGAAATCGAAGTGGGTGGAAAAGTGAAAGGTGGAAAGTAGAAGAATAAATTGCCAGTTCTTCTTTCAAACAATCAAAAGAAGTCCCCGGCAACGGCGCCAATTTGATGAACCTGGTCATTGTGCTGGTTCAAACAAATAACTAACAAAGCTAACAAAAGCTAGGGTAGATTGTATTCCACGAGCCTTCTAATAATCGACTACTCAAATAAGCTGGCAAATTACTCAGATTTGAACACTTCGTGCGTGGTGTGAGTTCCACGACTTCTAATTATAAGAAATGCAGAGAAATTAAAAATTGAAACTAAAAACAGATTGGAAATTAGGGTTGAAAACAGAGATGACAGACGAACTTAGACTTCGAATCCCCCTTCGTTCACCAGAGCATAGGTAATCAACAGATCAGCGGATTTCAATTCTCATTCAATCAATTCTAAGACACCACCATAACTCCTAACACTTAGGTTTAAGACCGGCGAACGTTCGCTCTATCCGTTCTAGCTACCAAGATTAATTAGCCGCCCGGGTACGGTCGCCTCTCGCAACGACTTAACTTAACTGGTGGAATTACTAACGATTTATGAGTTACTCTTGCAGTAGATTAACCCTAATCGGTTCCTACGAAAGGCACACTCCAATTATAAGGTTAATTGTTCAATTTGATGTTTTAAAGTAAGGCGAGCGTTCGCTTCTATCCTTAGCTTAACAAGAATCTAATCTAGGTGATCAATCCATAAACATGAACAATGAAGAACAAATCAAACATGAAAGAGAAACTGATTGAACTTTGAATCTAATCACCGCCGATCCGTGACCGCTTTAAAGCTCTTGGTCACTTAGGGTTCATCTAGTCTAAGCTCTAAGAGTTTAGCTACTCATGTTCATCACAAAAGAATCAAAGACAAAGATAGAGTTCATCATACAAAGGAAGAACAGAAAAGTATCTGAAAAAACCTAATTAAGACGACTCCGGCAGAACTTCGATCTTCCGGTAGACTGCAATCCTAGCTCCGAGTCTTTGAGATGGAAGGGATGGCGTCACGATCTCTTTCCGGCTCTTCGAACTCTAAACTATCCTTCAGAACTCTTGAGAATCCTTGAAGTATTTGGTATTAGTTGGAAATTATGATTATGAAAAAGGTATCTCCTGATTTGGGCCGCCGGTTAAGTATTTATACTTAACCCTAATACTGCCGGATTTTAACTGAGATTTTCGGCGAAAATATGAAGGAATTTTCACCAAAAATTCCTTTACAAAATGGGTTGTCTGCGGCTGAATTCTCTATGTTTTTCGGACCGATGGTTCTCGGCGAAAACTTGATATTTTCGCCGAAAACTTCCTTGGTTGAGCTCCAGTGGATTTGTTCATGTATTTTCGCCGAAAACCCTAGGTGTTTTCGCCGTAAATTCCTTTGTAAAATGGGGCAGGATTTGGTTTGACTTGGTTGGCTCCTTGGATCGATTCCGGTGTGATTCCTCGAGGTTCCAATGCCTTAGATACGTCCTTGGCTACTTATTTGACGGCAAAAACCTGTGCTAACATAGAAACACTAGAAAACCATCAAATAGACTCGAAACTGGCCAAGGTAACACAAATGGCACGAGATAGGGCAATTGATTGAATATTCGTTATTCTACCCTAAAAACCATGTCTCAAGCAGGAATCTAAATGAGGCTGATAATCACGTCAAATCGAGTGTTATCAGCTACTAACAAATTAATCTTACAAGGGCTCAAGAAGAGAATGGAAGGATGTAAAGGAACATGGGTGGACGAGTTGGACCACGCCTTATGGGCTCACAGAACGGCCTACAAAACTACCACAGGTGAAACACCCTACAACTTGACATATGGGACAGAGGCTGTTCTGCTAGTGAAAATCTCCATCCCTTCCATTCGAATACAGATGTACTAGGATGAGGTGAATGACCAAGAACTCATGCAAAATTTGGACATGATAGAGGAGCGGAGGGAGAAGGAAAAAATGAGGCTGATCGTTGAGAAGGAAAAACTCACTAGGCGATAAAATGCAAAGCTCTACCCTCACCATATCGTGACAAACGACCAGTGCTAAGAAAAATCTTTCGGCCATTGATTGGTGCAGCTAAGTTGAATCTGGGATGGGAATGCCCGTATAGAATACGAGTAGTAGTAGGGACAACACGTTCAAGTTAGCAGAAATGGATGGAACAAAAGTACCAAAGACATGGAATGTCATGCACTTACGGCCATATCATAATCAGTAATAGCTTGTATGTCGTTATTTTAAGATATATTAATATAAATCAATTGTCCAACAACATTAATCGTTGGACAAAATTTCGAGTCAAATCATTATTTAAAAAAAAAAACTTCGGGCATAAATTCGCCAAGCAAGACCTATGGGAACAAAATCTCCAAGTAAGACTTACGGGCACAAAATCGCCGAGTAAGACCTACGGGAATAAAATCACCAAGTAAGACTTACAGGTACAAAATCGCCAAGTAAGACCTACGAGCACAAAATCGTCAAGTAAGACCTACAGGTATAAATTCACCAAGTAAGACCTATGGGCATGGATTCGTTAAGTAAGACCTATGGCATAAATCGCTGAGTAAGACCTACGGCATAAAATCGCTGAGTAAGACCTACAGGCACAAATCGCTGAGTAAGACCTACGGGGACAAAATCGCTAAGTAAGACCGACATTCATAAAATAATTAAGGAATACATTAACGCATAGAATTACCAAGCCATATGAGCGAGTAAATCATTAAGAGTAGTTTTTGGTTAACTTAAATTTTCCAAGGCCCGGATGATTAAAGCATACAAATACAACAACCCCAGAACAAGGGCAACCAGTTCAAAAGAAATAAAACACAAGCTACTTCTGGGAAGCCTCAGGTTTGTTGGAACATGGTAGGGGCATCAGGCGATTAGGAGTCACGATCACATACTTTAAGGTCGACTTCTTTTCAGAGGAAGAGTTGGCAGACTTATCCAGAAAGCGGGCGGTGCCATTATCAACTATCATTGACACCATAGGAGGTAGCCCCCAATTTTTTCTGCTCAGTTGCAATGTACGCCTCATCCTCAGCTTCCACCTCCCTTATTAGGTGACTTGCCTCAGTCTCGTTATTGGAGTCAAGATCAGGGACTTCGTGGTTGTGGTGATGTAAACCACGAAGAATAGCTTTGTAGACTCCACGCTGGCCATACTTGAGTAGGAAAGTATGACTTTATCTCATGGAGAATGCTACGAATGACCACCTTTATTCTTTTGCCAATGGCATAATTGTAGTAGGCGATCATAATTTGCTCATTCAATGAATTCTACTCCACAAGAGCCTCCTCAACGATCTTTTGATGATCCAGGGAGGAATCGAGAAGGGCCTGCATATGGTTGAGCTCAGTCGTTGCTTCTTTTTCCCCTGTTTGTTTCTATTTTAGCAAGTGTGAGGGCGCTCTTAGTCTCGATGAAGCTCTTCTCAGACTGCTCCAAATCAGCCTTCATCTTGGCCACCTCACTTTGGAGAGTCGCCTCTGAAGATTTTAATACGGTGATTTCTTCAACTTGAACCGCCAGCGCTTGAGATCGTCACTGGCATAACGAAGGTCACATGAATACAAAGGAAGAGGAAGGGAAGGGGTAAGCCAAATAGAAAAAGTAAAAAACATATACCTCTTCCTCTCAAAGCATTTGATAGAGGGACATGCGAATCTCGCGAAGGTCCTCATTTTCTTTCACCAACTTCTTCCCGATGATATACAAGTTGCCCATCTCAGTAGTAGTCTGATCATAAAATAAAAAGGTGCAGGGATATACGTTTAAGCGAAAACATGGACAAAATAAAAAGTCAGATAAGGAAACAGCCTTAATAGCTACCTAGAGTAGTTTGGAGGAAGCAACTCCGTGAATATCCAGTAGATCCGACCCCGAATGGTAGCTACGCGAGAACAGTACACCCCAGCAGCATACTCATGAAGCAAATCGCAGGCCCTCCCCACCGTTATGTCAGGTTGGAAGAGGTGAGCAGTTGCAAAGTAAGGAAGGTGATTAGTAGGTTCTCCATCACCTTCAGGGCGGAGAACAAAAGCAGCATTCGCTCGGCAGCTCATATGAGTTTGGTGAACCATCTCATTGCCAGGGTAGGAGGATCATTCACTAGAGTGGAGGGTCGGTTCAATGCCAAGTTGCCTGAATAGAGGCGTCAAGGTTGGTGACATTTGGCGTATGCTTAGGACCTTGAGAGGTGATGGGAGGAGTGGCGGATGCGTCAACCTGGTCGTGGGCTTATTTTCTAGAAGATCCTTCAAGGAAGGGTGTCTTCATCAACCACTAGCTCAGGGCAAACGATGATGGGAGCATCGAGAGTATCAGACAAATCACCATCGTCGCCCCGAGGTCGCTTGGAGGAAGATTTACCAGATCTTTCCTTTTCTGAGGAATCTGGATCGCCTTTTTTGCTAGACGACTTGCATTTTTTGGAGGGATTCTGGTCACCAGAAGTCTTGGAAGACTTGGACAATCGTTGGCCAATTGTCTTGCTTAATCAAGAAGATGTGTCACCAGAAGGAGGATCAAGTTGAGGTTGGGTCTCACTCACTACCCTGCGAGTAGAAGTGTTGTTTATTAAGCAGCCAGAGAGGGAGAGAATACATGTAGAAGGAATCTGTAATCATAAGAATGGGATAGAATGAACACAAAAAGATACAATAGCCTAGCTATGAAGTATACCTCTGATGAACCTAAGATCGTTCTTCGGGTTCAAACAAATAACTAACAAAGCTCACAAAAGCTAGGGTAGATCGTATTCCAGGGGTCTTCTAAGATTGACTACTTTAAAACTGGCAAAATACTCAAATGCAAGCATGTTGTGCGTGGTGTGAGTTCCACGACTTCTAAATCTATGAAATGCGGAGAAATTAAAAATTAAACTAAAGCAGATTGAGAATTTAGGGTTTGAAAACAAGGATGACAGACGAACTTAGACTTTGAATCCCCATTCGTTCCCCAGAGCATTGGCAATCAACAGATTAGCGGATTTCGATTCTCATTCAATCAATTACTAAGACACCACCATAACTCCTTACCCTTAGGTTTAAGACCGGCGAACGTTCGCTCTATCCGTTCTAACTACCAAGATTAACTAGCCGCCCGGGTACGGTCGCCTCTCGCAACGACTTAATTAATTGGTGTAATTACTAATGATTAATGAGTTACTCTTGCAGTGGATTAACCCTAACCGGTTCCTACGAAAGGCACACTCCAATTATAAGGTTAATTGTTCAATTCGATGTTCTAAAGTAAGGCGAGCGTTCGCTTCTATCCTTAGCTTAACCAGAATCTAATCTAGGTGATCAATCCAGACAAGAAACATGAGCAATGAAGAACGAATCGAACATGAAAAAGAACTGATTGAATTTCGAATCTAATCATCGCCGATCCGTGACCGCTTTAAAGCCCTGGGTCACTTAGGGTTCATCTAGTCTAAGCTCTAACGAGTTTAGCTACTCATGATTATTACAAAAGCAACAAAGACAAAGAGAGAGTTCATCATTCAGAGGAAGAACAGAAAAGAATCTGAAAAACCTAATTTAGACGACTCTGACAGACTTCGATCTTCGGTAGATAACACTCCTAGCTCCGATTCGTCGAGGTGGAAGGGATGGCGTCACGATCTCTATCCGGCTCTTCGAACTCTAACTCTTCGCTCCAGAACTTGAGAGGATTCTCTGAATTCTGATCTCGAAAAGTTGTATTTTGCGAATTATGATTCTGTCCTCTTTTGGGCCACCGGGTTAAGTATAAATACTTAACCCTAACTGATCCGGATTGGCCTGATATTTTTGCCGAAAACATAAGGATATTTTCGGCGAAAATCCTTGTGTAAATGGCCGGTCACTCAGCTGTTTCTTCTGTCCTTTTCGCCGAATAGGTTTCGGTCCGAAAACATATTGTTTTCGCCAAAAACTTCCTTGGTTGAACATCAGTGGATTTTCCCTTGCATTTTCGCCGAAAACCCTGGGTTCTTTTCGCCGAATACTTCTTTGTCTTGGCACCAGTTGATTTGCACTAATATTTTCGCCGAAAATAATAGGTTATTTTCGGCGAAATCTTCTTTGTAAACGGGCAGGAGATTGCTTGAACTTAATTGGCTCCTTTGATCGATTCCGGTTCAGTTCCTCGATGTTCCAATGCTTAGACACGTCCAAGGCTACTTTATTTGACGGCAAAAACCTGTGCTAACACAAAAACACTAGAAAACCATCAAATAGACCGAAAAGGGCCAAGGTAACACAAATGGCACGAGATAGGGCAATCGATTGAATATTCGTTATTCTACCCTAAAAACCATGTCTTAAGCAAAGAAATGTTGCTTAAATGAGGCTGATAATCACGTCAAATCGAGTGTCATCAAATACCCCACACTTAAGCTTTTGCTTGTCCTCAAGCAAACTGAATAGAAACGCTCATGTTCACAAATGATATGATCAGTTAAATTGGAGCTCAATCAAATACAATGAATTATTAGACAGATCGATCCTAGAACAAGAAACCTAACATGCATACAGATCAGCCAAACTACCTGGTCTCACTAATAAACTGCACACGACAAGTAATTAGCAACCAATTATGCACGAATTTGACCTGACCGACCAGACTCCTCACACAGGATATATATAGTACAATGGGAACTCTCATTCTCTCATTTTCTGTTCCCGAATTCTGTCATAGGTTTGCATTTCGACCACATCTCCACCACTGTGACAACACGAGTATCTAGTCAAGAAGGACTTCCCTGCTAGGACCGTAATGAATTCTACACTACTCGGGTTTATAATGACATGGATGATGGGAATGTATGATGATGGTTTGGTGCGGTGTAGCTTTCGACTAACTTCCCTCGAATCTAATCTATGGCTTCCTACCGTCTAACCAAACACGGGTGGAATAATGAACGCTCGTCCTATGATACCCTCAAGCAACCTAGCACTTATTCTTTTTCTTTACAAGATTTTTTTTCTTTTTCAACTTTTCTTTTGACTTTGTTCTTCCATTTGTAGGGAGAAGAACGTTTTATTGAACTAAAACTTTGAACTTTTTCTGACTTTCTTTTCTTCATTTTTTCGAATTTTCTCTTTTTCTTTCTTTTTCTATTTTTTTTCTTTTGTGCCAATTTTTCTTTTAGTTGCTAGAGGGGTTTACACGTCTGGACATAATAGCTAAGACCACCTGTTTAATGGCTATAGGCAGGTTACCACAAACCGACTTCCGGTACGTCAATCTAGAACTACAACCACAGGGGATCAACGGGGAATGAAAGAAATGGGAAATGGATGTAATGTATTATCGAACCGAAAGAACAGGCCAAGCTCAAGGGTCTAAACCTAGTGGATTTATCGTTTGGTAGGCTATATGGCTTAGTAGCTGAATCTAGGTGCCCCTATCCTTCTAGAACTCGTGTCATCGTGTGGTCTCGAGTAGGTCTCATGCAAATTCTAACTCATTCAAGTAAACAGAAAACCACTCAGAAAGAATTAAAATTGCAAGTTACGTGCAATGGATCAAAAGCTCACATTTGGTTTGCTAGTCGGATTCGGTCATTTTCATGCAATCAAGGCTACAAACTACAAGTGTGATTTTAAAATTCTGTTCTGACCAGGCAATTCAGCATCAAAGCATACAAGTTGGTTCTCAAGTTCTAGGTTAAGCAGTTAAGCATCATTATGAAAGTTTGAACAACAACTTAACATCAAAAATCAAGAACTGAGCCATTCTAATGCTAGAGAGACTGGAATGGAATCACGAGGCACACAAATAATGCAATTAAGGGCAATCAAGTTCATGCAAGGTTCTCTAGCATCCTACCCCACACTTTAATCAGACTGTGTCCTTACAGTGAAGGGACTAGAGTTCAGAGTGAAGTAGAAGAACCTGGATCGAGATGATTGGCGTAGTGGATGAGCACGGATCCTCGGAGCGGAGGGAATCTACCCAAGCGAAGCAAAGGGAATCTCCCTACTGCCTACAAAACAAAAACAAATGAAACATAAAAAGGAAACCGGGACAAGTGTCCCGGATCCACACAAAAAAAAGTTGGACCGAAATCCGAAAAGAATAAATAAAAAGAAGACACCAGAAAAAGAAGACCCCGATCACTGCTGGTCCGGTGAATCGGGAGGTGGAAAGTGGAGAAATTCGCCGAGCTGGCGTTGCCACGCCAGCTGTGCCTCATACGGCCTATCGGCGCGGCGCATATGCTGCTGCATAATAGTCCACCTCGCCTCTTGAGTGGTGTTGTTGGTGATGCGCCACTCCTGCAGTCGCTCATACAACTCTCCAACATCCGCGGGGTGGTGTCGGGGCTGATGAGTAGGCGCCGGATATGGATCGGGAATGTGCGGCGGCGACTGGTGAGCATACCCTGCTTGATGGTGTGGCGAGGGTATATAGTCTTGAAACTCTGGCGGCGGCTGCGGCTGCTGCTCCTCAGCATCATCTTCTTCCTCCGATTCGCCCACAGGCTGGAGTGGAGGATCTGCTGCTACATGGGGACTGAGGTCCAGCTCTAACGGTCCTAACTGGGCGTCGTGGAATGTTCGGGCCATATTCATGGCTGATGCCGAAGGAGATGATGAGCTGACCTATGAAGTTACCCCCCAAGAGTTTGCGGGGTAGCGTCTTCCTCTTGGTCTTCTGGCGGAAGATGCGAGCAAGCACCCAGCCGGGGTGAAGCGGGTAGCTCTCTCGGATGGCTCGAAGAAGCATGAGCTCCTCCTTGAGGATATGGTGGCGATCCTTGTCGGGTACATATAAAAGGGATCTACGCCAAACCATTTGAATAAATTTAAAGAGAGGGTGAGAGAGCGACTTAACTGAGTTGCTCACCCCGAGGCGATCGCCAGGTACGCCTATCATGTGGCTCCAGAGTGCGTGGTACTCCTCCTCGTTATCATCTTCGCCCCAGCCTAGGTGATGATCGTGATAGTGCTCGTAGGGATGCCGAGATGAGCAGCAAACTCATTGTAGGTGAGCTGCCTGTATACCCCACAAAGATAGAAGGTCACAACCTTCTGGCGTTGCTTCCTCTTGTGCTCATCCAGATCAAAGGTTTCCCAGAACTCCTGGAGGGCAATGTCTGGGAACTCGGCGGCGATGGTGGTCAGCTCGAGGAGACCAGCCGTGCTAGGGCGTCATGCACGTTCCGGTGGTAGTCCTCGTCGTGATCGAAGAGGGAATCCATGGACAGAGGGCGCACGTCAGCTCCCCGAACGTGCTCGAGCTTCTGGAAGCACTCGAAGTAGAAGTCAGGTAGACGGGCGATAGTGCGATGGTATCCAGCCCGGCGGGGTAGTGCAGGTGGGGGACCCAGAACGCGCGGGTGTGACGGGAGTGGCAGCTCCTGAGCTCGAGGCGCCATCAAGTCGCGCCTTAGTCCTGCGCTCATAAGTGATGTTCCTAAAACCAGAATGAAACCAGATTAGTCAACCAAAACCCTACCTCACACTTAGTAGAAAAACTCAATTTCACAAAGAAATGAGGGAAACTAAGTGGGGTAAGCAAAGCGGAGTAACTGGTAATCATAGACAGTAAAATACATACTTAGGAACAGCCAGAATCGGATAAGCACAATCAGAGTTCAAAAAGTCAAACCGACATTTAGAAAGTCAACATTTAAGCATATTAAACCCTAATCATGGCAAGACTATCATAACTTGGAGAATGACGGTAAAATATGATTTCAAATGGCAGCACGATAATATGAATGAGAATGAGCACACCAGGCAGCCAAATGATCACAACAATTCAAAGTCAAACTGACATTTCTCACAAAAGTCAACATAACAAGGAATTAATCGTATGCATAGCAACACATGATCAAATGATATGGAAATTAAGCACGGAACTCCCTAAGCATGCTAGAACAGTTCTATAAGTTCAGCTAACCTAGTTCACACGAAAACAGTCGGCACGCAAAACGAGGCAAACCGAAAAGTCAACCAAAAGTCAACCCTGACGAAATTCAGCAATCCATATGTCAAAAGATTCGTATTGAAAATCTCTACAACTTACCTTGAAGCCATGACTGCTAAAAATGAACGGGTGGGGAGGAATCGGTGAAAAACTTGGAAAACAGGGGTTTCGGTGAACTGGAGCTGTAGAGCTCCGATTCGGCTGTTCTAGGGCTCGACGGAATCGGAATGGAGAGGGAAAGGGAGCGGCGGCGGTCGGCGAGGCGGCGGTGGCGGGAAACGGTGGCGACGGCGGTTTTAAAGTGGAGGGTGGTCGGCGATTTTTTTAAAAAAGATAAGGGGAGGGGTTTTCGGTTTTGTGAACGAAAATGAGAGTGGATGAGAGAGGGGGTGGTTCCGGAGTTTAAAGGAATAGTGGGGTGATTTTCAAAATTATTTTCGGCGAAAATAAGAGGGTGGTTTGCCGAAAATTTCAGTTCAAATGCACTGCCGGATTTTCGAAGGTAATTTCGCCGAAAATAACAATATGGTTTCGCCGAAAATTTCAATTAAAATGGCTGTTGGTCTTCAAAAATTGTTTTCGCCGAAAACATAATACTCTTCGGTCCGAAAATATGGAACAGGGAAAATCAGTGAAAACCAAAAGGCGAATTCGCCGAAAATAAAGGGTGATTTCGCCGAAAATTTTGAACTGTTCGGGTTAAAATATTTTCGCAAATCCGGCCAACTTCAGAAAATCACAGTTAAATCCACAAAAATCGGAACGACCTCAATCAACTTGAAACTGACTCTATGACACACAGACTCTACACGAAAAATAATAAATCAAACAAACTGACACTTTTGGCTCCCCGAACCGACTCTAAAAAACCAAGTTCAACAAAAAATTGAAACTGACTCCAGCCGTGGGTTGCCTCCCACGAAGCGCTCTTTTATTAACGTCCTTGAGCTGGACGATACCTGGATGGTATTAGGAGACATCCCAACTTAGATTCTCCTTAACGCTCGCGTCAGAGTTCATAAAGTACAGCTTCGGGACTTCTCCGGTAAGCGTAAATCTCTTCCCGTTTGCATGTATGAGCTTGGTACGTCCATCGGTAAGATGATCGACGAACTTGAACGGTCCGAACAGTTCTCTGGAGAGGTCATCCTTCTTGAGTGTTACGATGGAAGGAATGAGGACTGTCGACTTCTTCTTTTCTTTCTTCGGCTTGGTATCACCAGGATCGGTGATCGTTAGTACTTCCTTAGGAGATGCTTTCGGCTTCTCCTTCCATACTTGTTCCGGCGCCGTTTCTCGGAACTAATTGGTGGTGCAGCTGGCTCGGTGGAAGACGGCGGAACTTTTGGTCTCCAGACCATTTGGGTCTTCGTCTTCTTGTTCTTTCCCCGAGGCCTGCTCGGTTTAGTGCTCGGTGGCTTAGAAGAGGCTTTCAGTTCCTTCTTCTTCTTGGGCAGCTTCTGAACCGAAGTTTCTGGCTTCTTCGTAATAGCCTGTTTAATATCTGTAGCAACAACTGATCTAGAGACACTGGAAGAAGCATTAGTAACGGAGTTGACCGGAGTCAACTCCACAGTTTCAACAGCTAGGCAGTGAGATTCTTCATTCCTAGAGTCATATTTCATGCCATTTTTAAGATGGAACGTTTTCGTTTCTTTACCGACCCTTAGAGTTAATGAACCATTTGGAACGTTAATATTCATTCCAGTAGTAGCCATGAAAGGTCGACTTATGAGAATAGTAGCATCATTTGTACTAGTATCCATAATCACATAGTCAGCTAAGAACGTGAACGGACCACATTTAGTGACAACGTCTTTAATCTCTCCCTTAGGGGTTTTAAGTGATCTATCAGCAAAGACGAGTTGCATACTAGGCGGTTCAAGTTCTCCTAGGTTTAACTTTTCAAACAGGCTCATAGGCATGACATTAACAGATGCTCCTAGATCAACTAAACAACGTTCAATCTCAACATCATTGATGACCGAAGGCAAAGTAAAAGAACTAGGATCAGATAACTTAGCTGGATATGGAGAGGTAGGTTTCTTAATACGAATGTCAGGATATCCTTCCTTGTTCCCCTTCATGCCAGTCTCGATCCTTGCCTTTTGGCAGCAATGCTCTAGGAAAAGGAGGCTTCACGACGTACGGTGCAAGAGGAGGATCTTCCTCCTTAGGCGTCGGTTCCTGTTCTTCTTCTTCCTCCGGAGTTTCAGTGATCCTGCGCAATACGGAACAAGCATCAATAATTAAGTTTGGGAGTTTTCGAGCGGTTACCATCTTGGCTTGCTCCTTCCTTGGATTCGGCTCTGTCTGGCTTGGAAGTTGGCCAAATGGTCGACCAGATGCTAGCATGCTCGAGATGTTGTTCACGGCTTGCTCAATTCTTTGTCCAGATGCTATCTGTTCTTGATTGAGAAGAGCTTGAGCCTTGAACTGACTGTCATGATCATCGAGTCTTGTGATGATCTGGCTGAGCTTCTTATCCAGGTCACTGACATTGTTCTCTCTTTGATGATGCTGCCCTGGATAGGTATTGTTAAGATATTGATTCTGGCGATTGCCAGGAGCAGTTCCATAATTACCCGGATTGCGATGCGGCGGCTGGTAGACACCTGCCGGCGGATGGTTAGGCTTCTGATCCTAAGCTGGACCAGCCGGGCGGTTATTCTGGTTCTGGTTGTGGTTGGCGCCAGCATTGTAGGGAGGTCTGTCTTGATAGTTCCCTTGCTGTCTGAAGTTACGGTAGCCAGCATAACCATTCTGATTATTGACGAAGCCTTGTTGGATGAAATTTACCTCTTCGATAGACCAGACTTCTGCCTTACCAAAATTCTGACAACGGCCTCCGTTATGTGCGCAAGCTCCACACCACTCGCAATCGCAACGTAGACAGAAGCTGCCGGCGGCTTGATCGGTGTGGTAGACTTCTTCAAATGCTTCTCTACCTCTCTTTGATTGTAGCTTCGAGATCTAGCTTGCTCCTTGATCCTTCAGATTGTCGTTCCCAGTTCCTTGACTTGGAAGCACAGTTTGCGAAGTGAAGAAGAGCAGCTTCACGAGTGAGTGTAGTGCAATCCCCTTCAGCTAGAGAATTGACCCACTAGGCGGATTCTTCTCGAAGTCCTCGAGAGAAGATTTCAGCTAACTGCCTCTGCTCGAATCCATGATGAGGGCAGGTGTAGAGAAGTTCTTGGAAACGGTTCCAAGTATCATACAAGCTTTCTCCTTCTTTCTGGGAGAATCTGGCGATGCTGTCCTTGATGGCAGTTGTTCTGGCCGGAGGGAAGTATTCTTCAACGAAGTCCTGAGCCAGAGTATCCCAGTTAGTGTAGTAGCCAGGTGGCTTGCCAGTAAGCCACCTCTTAGCAGCGCCTTTCAGAGAGAACGAAAAAGCTCTCAGACAAAGAGTGTTTTTGTCGAGATTTCCGCTCTTAAAAGTACTGCAGAGATCAAGGAAGTCTGCAAGATGGGTGCACAGATTGTCTAGGGGCCTGCCTTCAAACTGTAAATCCCTAGAGATCATAGTCAAGAATGGAATCTTGATCTCATAGTCAGGATCTCCTTCAATGCGCGGAACGGCAATGGCGGATCGAACGCTAGTCGCGCTCGGCTTGTTATAGTCTGCTAGACTCTTCTGTGCAGGTGGTGGCGGCGGCGGTTGATTGCCATTTGGCGGTGGTAATTGATTGTCCATGGTAGGAGATGAAGGTGGTGAGAGTGACTCGGTGTATGAAGCGGATGACGATGACGGTACAAGTGAAGATGGAGATGAGGAACTCTCCTTCGGTTCCTCGATCTTGATCGGAGTGATGAATGGATTGGTTCTGCTTTTCTTCAGAATCTGTGATCGTAGAGGTGTAGCAGAACTGCCTGGTCTCTCTGCACTCTTAGCATGTTCGATTTGAGAGCGAGTCCAAGGACGGTGAGGCATACACCTGTAAACCTACAGATAACAAAAACAAACAAAACCAGTGTAAAATCGAAGTGGATGGAAAGGTGAAAGATGGAAAATAGAAGAATAAATTGTCAGTTCTTCTTTCGAATAATCAAAAGAAGTCCCCGGCAACGGCGCCAATTTGATGAACCTAAGATCGTTGTTCGGGTTCAAACAAATAACTAACAAAGCTCACAAAAGCTAGGGTAGATCGTATTCCAGGGGTCTTCTAAGATTGACTACTTTAAAACTGGTAAAATACTCAAATGCAAGCAAGTTGTGCGTGGTGTGAGTTCCACGACTTCTAAATCTACGAAATGCGGAGAAATTAAAAATTAAACTAAAGCAGATTAGAGAATTTAGGGTTTGAAAACAAGGATGACAGACGAACTTAGACTTTGAATCCCCCTTCGTTCCCCAGAGCATTGGCAATCAACAGATCAGCGGATTTCGATTCTCATTCAATCAATTACTAAGACACCACCATAACTCCTTACCCTTAGGTTTAAGACCGGCGAACGTTCGCTCTATCCGTTCTAACTACCAAGATTAACTAGCCGCCCGGGTACGGTCGCCTCTCGCAACGACTTAATTAATTGGTGTAATTACTAATGATTAATGAGTTACTCTTGCAGTGGATTAACCCTAACCGGTTCCTACGAAAGGCACACTCCAATTATAAGGTTAATTGTTCAATTCAATGTTCTAAAGTAAGGCGAGCGTTCGCTTCTATCCTTAGCTTAACCAGAATCTAATCTAGGTGATCAATCCAGACAAGAAACATGAGCAATGAAGAACGAATCAAACATGAAAAATAAGTGATTGAATTTCGAATCTAATCACCGCCGATCCGTGACCGCTTTAAAGCCCTGGGTCACTTAGGGTTCATCTAGTCTAAGCTCTAACGAGTTTAGCTACTCATGATTATTACAAAAGCAACAAAGACAAAGAGAGAGTTCATCATTCAGAGGAAGAATAGAAAAGAATCTGAAAAACCTAATTTAGACGACTCTGACAGACTTCGATCTTCGGTAGATAACACTCCTAGCTCCGATTCGTCGAGGTGGAAGGGATGGCATCACGATCTCTATCCGGCTCTTCGAACTCTAACTCTTCGCTCCAGAACTTGAGAGGATTCTCTGAATTCTGATCTCGAAAAGTTGTATTTTGCGAATTATGATTTTGTCCTCTTTTGGGCCACCGGGTTAAGTATAAATACTTAACCCTAACTGATCCGGATTGGCCTGATATTTTGGCCGAAAACATAAGGATATTTTCGGCGAAAATCCTTGTGTAAATGGCCGGTCACTCAGCTGTTTCTTCTGTCCTTTTCGTCGAATAGGTTTCGGTCCGAAAACATATTGTTTTCGCCGAAAACTTCCTTGGTTGAACAACAGTGGATTTTCCCTTGCATTTTCGCCGAAAACCCTGGGTTCTTTTCGCCGAATACTTCTTTGTCTTGGCACCAGTTGATTTGCACTAATATTTTCGCCGAAAATAATAGGTTATTTTCGGCGAAATCTTCTTTGTAAACGGGCAGGAGATTGCTTGAACTTAATTGGCTCCTTTGATCGATTCCGGTTCAGTTCCTCGATGTTCCAAT
The DNA here is from genome assembly GCA_034768395.1 of Linum lewisii. NCBI lineage: Eukaryota > Viridiplantae > Streptophyta > Magnoliopsida > Malpighiales > Linaceae > Linum > Linum lewisii. Next base: position 19,149,512 of record CM068300.1, read on the forward strand.
GCTTAGACACGTCCAAGGCTACTTTATTTGATGGCAAAAACTTGTGCTAACACAAAAACACTAGAAAACCATCAAATAGACCCGAAAAGGGCCAAGGTAACACAAATGGCACGAGATAGGGCAATCGATTTAAAATTCGTTATTCTACCCTAAAAACCATGTCTTAAGCAAAGAAATGTCGCTTAAATGAGGCTGATAATCACGTCAAATCGAGTGTCATCAACCTCCCCTAAGCCCACGTTGATACTGGTGCAAGCCAGAGGTACTATACAAATCGAAGCAATCGGTTAAAATCCTCTAAATAAGGGTGATTTCCTCTCTGAAGGTTCGTTGTCGAAGTTAAAGCAATCCGATCAACAGTCGACCAGGAGGGTGGCATTACGATAGTCCACGGGCGATCCGAATTGTTGGGCTTAAAATAAAAGAATGAATTGTACCAAGTGGGGTGGGGTTTGGCAGCGCGAAGGGCCCCTTCCTTTACATACTCCTTCTACTTTGAAAAGCTCAAGCCATTGGAAGTTATTTTAATATGGTACAAAGTTGAAATAACCTCAAAGAGGGGGTAATTTTCATGGACTCGCAGAAACATTCAAAGGCCACTACAATAGACCAGGCTACTGCATTATAAGCACCTAAGGAGGTCCCTACACATCCTAGCAGCGATTGAACAAAGAAAGAAGGAGGGAGTCGAAGTCCGTAGGTGAAGGCCTCGATCCACATGCCATACGAGCTAGGTGGATAATTACCAATGATGGTGGACAGTCGAGAGGCCACAGCAAACTCCCAGGTGGCAAACAACCGCGCAAGAGGAAGAACTTGGCGATCTGTTTGGCGGTTCTTGAAGGGAAATAGCCTGGCGCAATTCTTTGGCTATCATCAGAAGGACTGACTTGCCACATGTACATCCAGTTGTGCACCACAAAATCACCATTCTTGGTGTTGGCAACTGGATCAATTTCAAAATGATGGAGGTCCTTGATAAAGCCACTCTGATGGGGACCCCAGTAAGGAAGAGACGATTCTGAAGAAGTTTCATCCTCCTCATTGGTGTTTGTTTGCGGAGGGGTGAACTTAACTCTCTTTTTCTTATTTTGTTGAGGAGGGGGAACACCATCTCAGCAGATAGGGTGGCTGACAGAGAAGAGGTGAAAGGGCTAGAGCCTTCAGAATAAGAGTACTCTTGGTATTGCCTCTCACTAGCGGAACTCATGTTGCAAAGAGAAAAAATGGCTAGTATACAGAGCCGGGGAACTTGTTTAAAAAGCAGTTGAGAGATGGTTAGAAAGGATCACATACTAGGAGTTCGGCGAGGATCTTGAGCCATTCTAAGAGGAAGAGCGGAGGAGAAAAGCAAGAAGAGAGAGGAAGTTGTAGCAGAGCGGTGAAAAATTTAGGCAAAGAGGGCGGAGAGAGTGCGTAAAGAAAAAAGCTGAAGAAGAGGAGAAGAGGGTGTTTATATGGGAAGATGACAAGGATCTGGAAGGAGGAAGGTTACTCAATCGTCACAGATTGGTGATTGGGCCGGTAGGCGGTGGAAGGGACAGCCTAAAGTCCTAGGCATTCATGGAAACCTATAAAGCAGATCTAGAATGGATTTTCCCCAACTTCCCAGACATGTCACGTGAGGCCCATTTACTAAAATAACCCCAAGATAAAGTACTTAGCACGCGCGTGAGTAAAGATGATGTGCGGCGACTGGTAAGCTCTAATTAGTGATCACTCTCGATAGATAGCTTCGGGGATAAAGGCATCATCCTATCACTAAGCAGACGGCTTAACGATAGACTTGGGGTAATTTAAGTCCTAGCTAGCGATTCTGGTCAAATCTAGCGAATTCCATATCAACCCACTCCTAAGCAAAAGCTAAGCAGTGGACTTGGGGGCAATTGATAGGCCCTAGTTGGTGATCATGGCCTTGTAAGTCCCACCTAGAGCCCATCAGTAATAGTCAAGGGTCCAGCGATCTGTTGACTATGCCTTCAGAGATTGATCGCCTCAGAATGATGACCTAGTGATGGGTTTGGGAGGCCCAATTCCAGTCCCAAATAGCCTTAGGGTTCCAGAAGAGGTGGTAGCAATGTGGCGCCATCACAACGAGTGGGGTGGACGATCATGATCGCCCCAACAGCGCGACCAATCCTTGGCGGAAACATCAACAAATGGACAGAGCTATAAATACTGCACTGACCCCCTGCGGACGGACAGACACTTTCAAACAGGGATAATCCATCGGTACGTTATTCTTGATAGATCATCCTTATTCCTTTGTCCTATTCAAAATCACCCTTGAACTCATGATGACACTCGATTTGACGTGATTATCAGCCTCATTTAAGCGACATTTCTTTGCTTAAGACATGGTTTTTAGGGTAGAATAACGAATATTCAATCAATTGCCCTATCTCGTGCCATTTGTGTTACCTTGGCCCTTTTCGGGTCTATTTGATGGTTTTCTAGTGTTTTTGCGTAAGCACAGGTTTTTGCCGTCAAATAAAGTAGCCATGGACGTGTCTAAGGCATAGGAACCTCGAGGAACTGAACCGGAATCGATCAAAGGAGCCAATCAAAGTCAAACCGAAAATCTGCCCATTCACACTTACACATTCGGCGAAACCAAGCCCACATCTTCGGCGAAACCAACAGAGTAAATCAACCGATGCCAAGAGAAGGATGGTTTCGGCGAAAAGAGCCCAGAGTTTTCGGCGAAAATGCAAGGGAAAATCAATGGCGCCAACAGAAGGTATTTTCGGCGAAACCATTCAACTCTTCGAACCGAAAATAATGAACAGCCGGCGGACCCCCTGAACTCAAGCCAGTTTCGCCGAAACTACTCCTATGGTTTCGGCGAAAACATCAGATCAGCCCGCCCAACTAGGGTTAAGTACAGAATCAGAAAACCCTAATCAACCCTATTTAAAGCAGGAGTCGGCAGCCAAGGAGGAAAATAATTTGACAGAGACACAATCAAATCATTCTTCATATTTTCTCAAATCAGACTTTTGAGAGTCAGCCGACTCTAGGGTCGATAGATAGAGTTTAGAGAGTTCGAAGATCCGTGGAGAGATCGTGACGCCATCCTTCCACCTCGGAGAACTCGGAGCGTAAAGTTGAAGATCCAGGAGATTGAAGCTTCGCGGGAGTCGTCAGAATTAGGTTTTTCAGTTCTTATCTGTTCTTCCTCTGTATGATGATCTTCATTGTTGCCTTTGATTCTCTTGTTTCCGATATGAGTAACTGAACTTGTAGAGCTTAGATTAGATGAACCCTAAGTGACCCAGGGCTTTAAAGCGGTCACGGATTGGCGGTAATTAGATTCGAAGTTCAATCAGTTTCTCTTTGCATGTTTGATTCGTTCTTCATTGTTCATGTTTCTTGTCTGGATTGATCCCTAGATTAGATTCTTGTTAAGCTAAGGATAGAAGCGAACGCTCGCCTTACTTTAGAACATCGAATTAAACAATTAACCTTATAATTGGAGTGTGCCTTTCGTAGGAACCGGTTAGGGTTAATTCACTGCAAGAGTAACTCATTAATCATTAGTAATTGCACCAATTAATTAAGTCGTTGCGAGAAGCGACCGTACCCGGGCGGCTAGTTAATCTTGGTAGTTAGAACGGATAGAGCGAACGTTCGCCGGTCTTAAACCTAAGGGTAAGGAGTTATGGTGGTGTATAGAAATCGATTGAATTAGAATTGAAAACCGCTGATCTTGTGATTGCCGTTGCTCTGGTGATCTAAGGGGGATTCGAAATCTAAGTTCGTCTATCTTCCCGTTAGTCAATCTTTTAATCTTTCTGTCTTTTGTTTTCCTTTGCTTAATAGATTAGAAGTCGTGGAATTCACACCACGCACAACGTGTTTTAACCTGAGTAATTTGCCAGCTTCTTCAAAGTAGTCGATTAGAAGAAACCTTGAGTCGAATACATCTGCTATACGCTTTTTCTTAGCATTAGTAGTTATTTGGTTGAACGCATCACAACGACACGTTCATCAAATTGGCGCCGTTGCCGGGGACTCTTCTAATTGTTTGAAAGAAGAGTTGGCAAATTATTCTTCTACCTTTCCGCCTTACCATTTATTTTTCCTCCATATTTCCATGATTTACCTGGGTAGTGCTTCTTAGTTTTGATTATGCAGGATTACAGGTGGGATGACCGGTACCGAGAGTGGTACATCAATGAAGCACCATATCCCGAAGATTATCGAGAATTGCTACATCAACAACAACTACAGACGGCGAGATTTGACTCCCTCTTTGATAAGATCTCTTCAATGCTACAAGGTTACCAAGAGATACACCAACAAGAACATCAAAGTGGCGCTAGAGATAACGAAGAGATCATTCTACAAGTCTAACATCAACAATGCTCGTCGAGAACCCTATCCGCCTTGGATGATATCTCTACAATATTACAAGCTCATCTCACGACGGACATCAAGCTCGAGCAACCAAAACAGTTAATGATAGAAGACGCTCAAGAGCTGTTCGAAGAAGAAGATGATGATCCTATCCATGACTATTATGAGCTAGAAAATCCTTGGCGGTGGTGGTTGATGAAGACATAAAGCCAATCCATCCTGAAGTTGAAGCCGAAGAGGAGCACATAGAGATTGAGGAGATACCCTCACCTACACTTCCGCCGAGTCAACCTTAGAGAAGATGGAGCTCATTGAACATGCCACGCCGTACTACCTCTTTCCTCCTCCAGAAGGAGAATTCAAGAAGAACTGGTCACCCAACCAGAACCACGATCTACTGGAACACTACCGGTTACATCACCCTGCTGGAGTGCTACATGGCACTCAACCGCACACCTTGAAGAAGACGATTGACTTCAAGGAACTTCTGAGTTGGGGTCCCTAACAGGTATCGTCCGGCTCAAGGACGTTAAAAGAGAGCGCTTCGTGGGAGGCAACCCACGGCTGGAGTCTGTTTTTGAATTTTTGAGTCAGTTTTTTTCGTCGTTCGAGTCAGGTTCGGGGAGCCAAAGTGTCAGTTTAATTTCCTTTCATTTTGATTCGTTTCGGTTGGGTTTTGAAAAAAAAAAGTATTTTCGGTCGAAAAAAATAATAGATTTCTATCCGAAAACTGCAAACAGTGAACTTCTCATTATTTTTGCCAGTTTTCGAAGATATTTTCGGCGAAAATATTATGAAATTTTCGCCGAAAATTTGTTCTGTTTTGAAAATCAGATTCCTTTTTTCGGCCCGATTCTAACGCATACTTGATCGTCCAAATCGGAGCTCTGTAGCTCCAGTTATGCCCGAAACAAGTTTTTCATGTTTTTGGCCAACTTCGTCGCTTTCCGTCCATTTTCTTGAGTCGTGTCTTAAAGGTTAGTTGTTGGGTTTTCAATTTCAAATCTTTTGACATGCCGATCATTGATTTTTGACGAGTTTAATATCAGTCTACCTCGTTTTGCGTGTCTGCTGTTTCGGTGTGATTTTTTCTGAACTAATTGAGCTTGGATGATCTAGATTGCTCTAGGAGTGTCGTGCCGATGAATTTGAAAAAAAAAAAGAGCCAAAATATTTTCAAAATTCCCCTTAACCTTCTTTGTTCGACTTTTATTCTGTGTGGATCCGGGACACTTGTCCCGGTATCCTTTTGATCTTTTTGTTGTTTTTGTTTTGTAGGATCTTGAGTAGCTACTCCGCTCTACTCCGGACGCTCCGTGTTCATCCCCTACACCGACCATCTCGTCACAGGTTCTTCGTATCTCTCTACTCTAGATTAATTCTGTGAGGACACAGAACCGTTTAAGTGTGGGGTGGGAGTCTAGGATTATGCATGATCTTGCTTGCTATCTATGATTCTGTGGTTCAAATTTGAAAATTTCTCTAGCATAGAATTGCTCAATTCTTGACTTTTGATGTTAAATTGACTTCAATTTTGAACAATGACGTCTAGACTGTTCCACTTAGAACCTGTAACCAACGTGTTGGAACTGATATTAAATGAGTCTAGGTCAGAACAGATCATAAATCACTTCAGTAGTTGAAACTTGAATTAATTGAACTGATTGGTCTGTTAATAACAAAGCTCGATAACACCATTCTAAGACGATAAATGCTAGCTTCTTCCATGTTTTTCACTCCATACTTGTTCACCTGTGATTGTGGCTTGAGATTAAACGGAAATCCAATTCGAAATCTTGTGTAAAAAGTTATAACTAGCTATGACCAAGTGGCTAAATGGTTAAATCAAGTAATTGAGTTAATCGAATCAATGCTAAGTTCTTAAAAGTGCTAAAAATAAAGCTAGGCAAGCCCGACACCTAAGTGAAGTGATCGGGTTGAGCACTAGCAAAAGCACAAATACTGTGAGCTAGGCAGGTCCAACACCTAAGTGAAGTGTTTGGTATCGAGCACTAGTATGCAGTAAATAAATTAAAGGAAGAAGTTGAAACTTGAAATAAATTGTGGTTTAAATCAGTCCTAGCTAGAACATGTAACGCAACAGATCTAGAAACGGATGAAGTCGAGTCGATAGCCACGTCACTTTTCCTACCTCCGCATCCACATCATGGCTAGAGCTTAAAGTCTTTTCTCATTTGAATTGGTGTTATCGTAGTCGGTTAATTGTGATTAATTGTTTTGCCAAGAAACGAGCTTTGTTAAAACCACTACTTGAAGTGTGCAGAAATTAGTGAGATCGAAAACTTGTTGCGTTGATGTCCTTGCATGTGTAGGTCACTCTTTCTACGTGGAACAGTCTAAACCAAATTGTTAGAATTGAATCTCGGTTTAATCTCGTGTCATTTGTGAATTTGAGTGTGTTCTAGTTCAGTTTGCTTGAGGACAAGCAAAAGCTTAAGTGTGGGGTATTTGATGACACTCGATTTGACGTGATTATCAGCCTCATTTAAGCGACATTTCTTTGCTTAAGACATGGTTTTTAGGGTAGAATAACGAATATTCAATCAATTGCCCTATCTCGTGCCATTTGTGTTACCTTGGCCCTTTTCGGGTCTATTTGATGGTTTTCTAGTGTTTTTGCGTAAGCACAGGTTTTTGCCGTCAAATAAAGTAGCCATGGACGTGTCTAAGGCATAGGAACCTCGAGGAACTGAACCGGAATCGATCAAAGGAGCCAATCAAAGTCAAACCGAAAATCTGCCCATTCACACTTACAAATTCGGCGAAACCAAGCCCACATCTTCGGTGAAACCAACAGAGTAAATCAACCGATGCCAAGAGAAGGATGGTTTCGGCGAAAAGAGCCCAGAGTTTTCGGCGAAAATGCAAGGGAAAATCAATGGCGCCAACAGAAGGTATTTTCGGCGAAACCATTCAACTCTTCGAACCGAAAATAATGAACAGCCGGCGGACCCCCTGAACTCAAGCCAGTTTCGCCGAAACTACTCCTATGGTTTCGGCGAAAACATCAGATCAGCCCGGCCCAACTAGGGTTAAGTACAGAATCAGAAAACCCTAATCAACCCTATTTAAAGCAGGAGTCGGCAGCCAAGGAGGAAAATAATTTGACAGAGACACAATCAAATCATTCTTCATATTTTCTCAAATCAGACTTTTGAGAGTCAGCCGACTCTAGGGTCGATAGATAGAGTTTAGAGAGTTCGAAGATCCGTGGAGAGATCGTGACGCCATCCTTCCACCTCGGAGAACTCGGAGCGTAAAGTTGAAGATCCAGGAGATTGAAGCTTCGTGGGAGTCGTCAGAATTAGGTTTTTCAGTTCTTATCTGTTCTTCCTCTGTATGATGATCTTCATTGTTGCCTTTGATTCTCTTGTTTCCGATATGAGTAACTGAACTTGTAGAGCTTAGATTAGATGAACCCTAAGTGACCCAGGGCTTTAAAGCGGTCACGGATTGGCGGTAATTAGATTCGAAGTTCAATCAGTTTCTCTTTGCATGTTTGATTCGTTCTTCATTGTTCATGTTTCTTGTCTGGATTGATCCCCCAGATTAGATTCTTGTTAAGCTAAGGATAGAAGCGAACGCTCGCCTTACTTTAGAACATCGAATTAAACAATTAACCTTATAATTGGAGTGTGCCTTTCGTAGGAACCGGTTAGGGTTAATTCACTGCAAGAGTAACTCATTAATCATTAGTAATTGCACCAATTAATTAAGTCGTTGCGAGAGGCGACCGTACCTGGGCGGCTAGTTAATCTTGGTAGTTAGAACGGATAGAGCGAACGTTCGCCGGTCTTAAACGTAAGGGTAAGGAGTTATGGTGGTGTATAGAAATCGATTGAATTAGAATTGAAAACCGCTGATCTTGTGATTGCCGTTGCTCTGGTGATCTAAGGGGGATTCGAAATCTAAGTTCGTCTATCTTCCCGTTAGTCAATCTTTTAATCTTTCTGTCTTTTGTTTTCCTTTGCTTAATAGATTAGAAGTCGTGGAACTCACACCACGCACAACGTGTTTTAACCTGAGTAATTTGCCAGCTTCTTCAAAGTAGTCGATTAGAAGAAACCTTGAGTCGAATACGATCTGCTATACGCTTTTTCTTAGCATTAGTAGTTATTTGGTTGAACGCATCACAACGACACGTTCATCAACTCACTATTGTCTCTTTACATCTTACATCTCCCTTGAAGGACTCAGCCCCTGGCTCTTCTTATTGGGCAAGCGATCAGTCTAGAACAGAACTTAAGTCGAAGGAAAGAAGATATGGGTGCAAGCAGGTGACTCTAGTTGAGCATAAAGAGCTAAAGAGCGTCTTAGGCAATGCATCTGAAGTTCTTCTGAACTGAAGGGTGCACTGAATCTGTTTCGGATTGCCACTGGGGGGGACAATGAGCTAACCTTATTCTGAAGGGAGGCATAACCTTTCAACAAAATGACAGTGTCCACAATGAGGATGATGTTCTGGTCCTAGTCATGTCGTGATGAGAAGATGGAGTTATTTTCTGTGATGATGAGTAAAGTGTTGATGCTTCAAAGAAAGTGGTTATTGCAGATGTAATGAAGGGTGCAACGCTATTCTTACTTTTGCTACATTTGGTGATCTCTTTCATCCTTTTCTCCAAAGGGATGTGACCAGACCAAAAACTCGTAGAAGATGAAGATATTTTTTCTGGAATTTGAGAGTTTAATTATAATGATAGGTTTGTTGAGTTACTTCATACATAAATAAGCATATGTTGATGTCTTTGCAAATTTGGAGCCTAAAATCGTTTAGCTAATACTAGTAGTCTATATTTACTCGTTCCCTTTCGAGTTTTGCTTTGATAATATTTTAGGTAATATTTGGCTCTTGTGGAAGCCAGATGTTCCTCTTAATGTGATTGTTAAGAGCTCACAATATATTCATTGTCGAATTGAGCTTCCAAAGTCCTTCTACTGTACATTTGTCTATGCTGCTGCAAATGTTAATAGTTGGAGAAAGGAGCTTTATGATGATTTGAGTGAACTGGTTCAGCATAATTTACCTTGGATGATTGGGGGGAACTTCAATGCAATTTTATCTGATAGTGAGTCGTCAGTGCAACCATCCAATTGGGGGTAGTATTGAGGACTTCTCTAGTTTTGTTAATGAGAGTGAACTTCTGGAGCATAATATTCAAGGCCTTGACTATACTTGGGTTAACAATAGAGATGATGGATGATTGATTGCTCATCATTTAAATAGAGTTTTTATTAATTTAGCATGGTTGCAATTTTTCCCTGAAAGTATAGTCACTCTCATATGAGAGCTTGCAAATCATCTGATCATTGCTCAGTTTTATTGGATACAAGCACCTCTGCTCTTTTTGGGAATAAACCTTTCAAATTTTACTCTTTCTAGAACAAGCATCCTCTTTTCATGGACTTAGTCAAAACAGTTTGGAATGAGAGAAGCATTGCTAGCAAGCCTTTCTACAAGTTATATGGTAAATTGAGGAATCTAAAGTATAAGTGGAAGGCGTTTAATGTAGAACATCACTCTAATCTGCATAATAGAGTTGCTACTGTAGAGGAAAATCTGGAACTTGTAAGAGGGAGATTGTTTGAGAATCCCTTAGATAAAAACCTTCTTACAGTTAAAGAGGCTCAGTTGGATTTGGATAGTCTTATGAGAGTAGAGGAAAGTTTTTTAAGAAGCAATTCTCGTGCTCTCTTTATCAGGGAAGGTAACTTGTGCACTAAGTATTTCTTCAGTATGAATAGAACTCGTCAACTTCAAAACACAATTAGAAAAATTGAGAGAGAGGATGGGGAGTTAACTAATAATCCTACAGATATTTCAGAAGTTGCAGTGAATTTCTACAAAAACCTGCTGGGGAAGAGCAACTCTGTAAACTTGGAAGCCCTGGGCAACTTGATTAGATTCAGAATCACTTATGAGGAGGAATCTTCTCATGTTACTCCAGTAACTGCTGGGGAAACTAGAGGAGCCTTATTCTCAATAGGGAATGATAAATTACCCGGACCTGATGGATATACAACCATGTTTTTCAAAACCCGTTGGAATGTAGTGAAGGAGGATGTGATTGATGTTGTACAAAGTTTCTTTGTAACTGACAAACTGCCAACATTTGTTAACTCAGCTTACTTGGCTCTAGTTCCAAAGAAATTGAATGCTACAGCTATGAAGGATTATGGACCGATCTCCTGCTGTAATTTGATCTACAACTACAAGGTGATCGCTAATAGACTTAGTAGTGTTCTCCCCTCTGTTATAGGTAATTCACAGTCAGCTTTTGTCAAAGGAAGAAATATTGGTGATAACATACTACTTGCTACTGAATTACTTAGGACCTACAATAAATCAAAAATTTCACCTAGATGTGCTATTAAAGTGGATCTAATGAAAGCTTTTGACTCTGTCGATTGGGACCTTGTCTTAGAGTTATGGCTGCTATGAACTTTCCTACAACTTTTGTTCATTGGATTAGAGTCTGCCTGGAAACAAGTAAGTTGTCTATTAGCTTAAATGGAACTATGTGTGGGTACTTCTCTGCTAAGAAAGGTTTTAGACAAGGAGATCCATTATCTCCTTGTCTGTTTGTCATATCAATTGAGGTACTTTCTTGTTTATTTAACAGAGCAGTTTATTAGGGTAATTCCACCTTCACCCTTAGTGTAAGCAGACTAAGTTGAGTAATTTGAGCTTTGCAGATGAGCTCACAGTATTTACAAAAGCTAGTGCTGAGGGGGTTTCTTTTGTTAAGGATGTTATGGATGAGTTTCATAGTCTTTCTGGCTTGAAATTCAATCTAGACAAAAGTGAAAAATACTTGGCAGGTTTGAGTGATGACAAGCAAGATGAAATTGCGCAGGGCTCTGGATTTAAGCTAGGGGTGGTTCCATTTAAATATTTGGGAGTCCCTATGAGTTCTAGTAAGCTGAAAAGCGCTGATTGCAAGGTTGATAGGATCACAAAAAGAGTTAAAAACTGGATAGCTAAGTAACTCTCATATGCTGGAAAGCTGTAGTTGATTCAGTTATTTGTAGGATCGTACGATACTGGATGAGTGTTTTCCTTTTGTCAAAGTATATTTAAAGGATATTGAGACCATTTGCAATCAGTTCCTTTGGGGGGAAACAAAAGGTGGCAGAAGTAAGGTGGAACTCTATAACTCAGCCAAAAACGGGGGGTGGGCAGGTTTGAAAGACTTTTACTCATGGAATGTTGCTAATACTGTGAGGCCAGGGGCGAATCCAGGATTGAATTATGCATAAGCCGAAATTGAAGAAAAATTTTTCAACTCGCGACGACCAATTTGAATAACATAAAAAGTTTTCAAATCTATACCTGCAAATTCAATTTTACTATTCTAATTATGAATGAGCTATTAATATTTGGACTTTAATTAATTAAATTTGAAACTAAGCCTAAAATTAATCCAGGATTGAGTCGAACTAATAAACACTGAGTCAATTTTAAAAAATGCATTGAGCCGAATTCGAAATACCCAAAAATATATACTCGATTTTTAAGGACGGGGCCGAAAGTGGGGTGAGTCCGGGCTCACCCGGGCACCCCTGGATCCGCCCCTGCGTGAGGCATTTATGGAAATGGTTTGTCAGGAGTGGATCACTAGGGATAGCCTGGGCTTACAAGTACATAATTAAGCATAAAAATATTTGGACTCTGAAAGCTTCTATTGGTTCATGCACCCGGAGAAGGATCCTTATGATGAGAGATGTGGTCAAGGACAATATCACAGCGACAAGTGATGGGGAGCTGAAGCGGGATGGAAATTTCATGAGTAAGTTTCACCTGTCAATAGTATGGGACACTTTAAGGCCAAGAGCCTCACCTTTAATATGGTACGAAGTAGTTTGGAATGGGGTCATTATCCCTAGCAATAGTTTCATTCTCTGGCTCCATATGAAAGAAAGATTAACATGGAAGACAAATATGGTTTCTTGGGGATTGCCTATTGATCTAAACTGTGAGCTTTGTTCCAATGGAGTAAACTGTCGAGATCATGTTTTCTGGGATTGTTCTTACTCTTAGAAGATTCTACTCCAATTCAGTGATCTTCCAACTTACAGGACATGGGATGGTGTGCTTCATTTCATCTGCAGGAGATATGCTGGTAACTCAAGTGTTCCTTGGTTTGGAGGTGCTTTTGGTGTACAACTATTAGTGTTATATGGCGAGAGAGGTGCACAAGGCTACATGGTGGTTTGAAAAAGTCAGCAGAAGCTTTACTTGCACAAATCAAGTTATATGTTTATGCAGCAACAAAAGGAAGAGTAGATGACAGAGCTCTATTCGAGTTTGTCTAGTTCTTGTAAAGTTTTTTATGGTTTTCTTGTGGTGTAGGGGATCCGGTCACCACTTTTGAGAGAAATGGTGAACCGAAACCATCTTCAAAATTTCCTTTTATAGTTCTTGTACAAAGCTTGTAGACCCTCACGATATTTTTGGTGCAATGAAACCCATTATTCATTAAAAAAATGTGTCTTGTTCAAATGATACAAGAGTGTGCATGGTTGGGTGAGGTCTGAATCTGAGTAATCACGTATGATGTGTAAAGGACATGTTTTTAGCTTTTCTTAGAGCATCTCCAATGATCATAAAGTTTAAAGCTTTATGGTAAAAGCTCTAATTTGACTGGTTGATATTTAAAAAAATTACATAAAAAAATAAACTATAGAAGAGAGAAATGATTTGATTGGCTATTTTTGTAGTTTGATTGATTTATTTTATAAATCTGTATGCAAAATAAAGCTTTTGCATCAAGCTTTATAAAATAAACCAATCAAATCATTTTTCTTTACTTTAATTTTTTTATGTATTTAATTCTATTTTTATTAATATCAACCAATCAAATTGAAGTTTTTACCATAAAGTTTTAAACTTTATGACCATTGGAGATGCTCTTAGTCCTTGACGAGTACTGATTTGGTGAAAATACCTGATGTTGGTGTAGTGAGTGTTTTTCATTGGATATGATCTCGAACATAATGGAATTTAATTTTTCATTAACCTTAGATCCACTTTAATTAGATTATATCTTCACTCAAACCATTCGTACGAGAGACATGCATATGTAATTCTCTAACAAATGTGTGTTACTTAGCCAACAAATATACACCTCCCTTGGCAAAGAGTAGGGTAGGGTGGAGATATGTGGTCAATTATACATTTATCATCAGGGTATAACTATATAAAATACCATACCAATTACTATATGGGTTTTCAACTAGTCGCCTCTTACCCTACCCTACAAATACAAATGCGGGTACCTTGAGTATTTTTTTATATTCTTATAGCATAATTTTAAAAATGATTATGTATCAGCACATAGCATAGATACAACGAAAGCATTACACAAGTACCCAAATAATATAAATTAATGATTCACATGACATTGTTCGCAAACACGACACTAACCAATTCTCCATATATATATACTACTAATATCATTAACCAAATCTCTAGAATCACCAAGTACACCAACTATAACCAAGCGAGCATCATGCTAACTGATGACTTGTCTAACTATGTTAAAGTCGACGCCGAAAGACCAGGAAAATAGGCCACCTCGATCGACAGTCGAAACAAAGTTATAGGTTGTGAAATTGCGACACTACGGAAGACAACAATTTTCAATTCCGAACATTAAAATCAAGTATAAATTTATTATTATTTGGAATCTCACTCAGTGTTGATTCGCCTTAGTTATTGCTAAATTTCAAACTTGAAAACTAGATAAAATTTTAAAATTCCTGTATTTGTAAGAAAATATAATATAACTAATAGACTTAATCATATTAACCATACACTTCTCTAATATTAATATCCCGTCAACACGTGTAGATGGTTGGGTAAGCCCAATATCAATTTATATTGGCTTATGAATAAGTGAATATAATATTTGATAATAAATCATTGAAATCAACAAAAAATAACTGATAACACATTTCACTTTTCATTTAGCCAAGAGTATTAGTAATAATTTTAGAATATGAAAGTAAAGAATATTTTTAACGCAATACATATGATTTTTTTTTTTGTAGTAACGGTATTGAACTATAATTAAAATTATCTCAAATGTATAATTTGATAATTATTTTTTTCAAATTCAACTCAATGTATTTTCGATTCCTGGTTCCATCCTTAGTTATCATTATTCCCAAACCTAATCTATTACACAATATGTATAGTTTATGAAATGAAAAATGATTTAGCTTTAACTGCGGATTAGCATGCCATGTAAGCTTAATTGATCGTTTAGGACTAATCTTTTTCCAGCAAGGCTGATTTACTATTTTAGAATTTAATATTACAAACATAGGTTCGACAAAGATCGTACTCTTTCTTATATACAAATGATTGCCATAAAAAAACATTATAACTTACTTGATCTCATCTACCATGAGACCAAGCCACTTTAATTAATCCAACTATTTATATTAATTCATATAATACTTTGTACTCGTCAATGGATACTCTACTACTCGATCGATTGATTCCTTTGACTTTCTTAACTAGGTAAAATAGTGCAAGCCTAGTTGCGTCAAAACAAGATTTAAGAAATACAATGAGACACCCCAGTTTTAGAGGTGAAATTATTGAGGCAGCTGATCCGCGTCCAAATATTTTTAAGGATTGGAATGTTCCAACCTTCATCTCAACCACTAGATCATCTTTTGACCATTGACCAATCCAATGGTTTATATTGCTATGTGTTCCGCCCACGAGGATCGTGGCGTACAATGAGGTTCAAACCTGGAGAGTTTGAGAGGTTGAGAGTTGTTCGCCTTACTCTCGTGCTCTAGTGGACGTCCGGGAAGTACCTCACAAGGTGTATAGGAAATAGTAGTAAGAGGAAGAATAGTTTAAGTGTTTGCGAGTGGGGCTTAAGGTCGTATGAGTGAGAGATAGAGATGTATCGGGGGTACCCGTTAGGGTTTTGGGTGGTCAATAGCCTTGAGCGTACTAGTCGGAGCCTACAGCTCAAAGCGTATCTCTGTGTGTGTATGTGGTGTTGATTGTTTGTCCTTTGTTGGAGGGATGGTCCTCCTTATTTATACTCTTCGGTCCCTGACTTGGGGTAGAGAGTCCTTTCTTGTGTGGGAGTTGGACTCCGCTTCTGAGGTGGAAACCTAGACGGCTAGGGTTTCCGCTTTCCAGTGGTGGGCTAGGAAACCCGCACGACCCAAGTTACTTATTCGGAACCTTATATGGCTGATGGCCCTAGGGTTCAGATCTGCTGTTCCTGTCCGTCGAGACGTACACCAGACCTGGGCGCCCAAAGGCTTGGGCCTATCAATTGCCCCCGAGTGTGATTTAGAAGTTTGGCACAAGAGAAAGCTACTACATCGTGGTCTAAGGAAATAGATGATATGTACGCCATGAAAATGGTTTCTGACTTGAACGCTATGGCGTTCGCCGGGTGTTGACATCATCTTGTTCACCTACGCTGAATGTTGATGACTTCCCCAAGATGCTTTCCTGGGAAATATAGCTTTTTCCCGCCTCCCTTATTTGCCAGTGAGCAAATCCTTCTGATCTGAGCGACGGTTTTCTCCTTCTTGCCACGCATCCCAACGGGGTTGGGCTCTCGCTTTTTGGATCATGATTGATATGTGCGTGTCTAACACACGCTATTTGAAAAGGAGGGGAGTCTCTTTTAGGCAGGGTTTTATTTTTTCATGACCTCCACGTATCTCCCTAGGGTAACGTTGGGCGTATTCGGAGCAGTTTTTCTTGCCTTGATCACCGCGATTTGCCTGTCAGGCAGTTAAGAGGCGTCGTTTCACTAACCCCACTGTCCTCTTTTAAATACTCTCCTCTTCCTTTCTCTTACTTCAGTTTTTCCTTCCAACCGACGAAAATAATTAATTATCTTGCTTTTCCATCCTCTAGTGTTTTTATCCTTGCTTTCTCCTTCCAGATCATTTGTCGAAACCTTTCGGACGCCATGTCTAACAGCTCAAGTAAGATCTCTTTCCTCTTTACTTTTTTTTTTTGCTTTCTTCTTCTGCACCATTTGGTCTTCGCTGTTGTTTGCGCATGCGTAATGGTAGCGTTTTTTTAATCATGGGCATCATGTCCTTGTGGGGAGGATAGGGCTTCCCCTTAGTAGTTTCTCCCCCTCCACTCTCTTCTCGATTAGAATTTCCTGCTAATCCTTCGCGTCTCTGATGACACTCGATTTGACGTGATTATCAGCCTCATTTAAGCGACATTTCCCTGCTTAAGACATGGTTTTTAGGGTAGAATGACGAATATTCAATCAATTGCCCTATCTCGTGCCATTTGTGTTACCTTGGCCCGTTTCGGGTCTATTTGATGGTTTTCTAGTGTTTTTATGATAGCACAGGTTTTTGCCGTCAAATAAAGTAGCCAAGGACGTGTCTAAGGCGTTGGAACCTCGAGGAATCGCACCGGAATCGATCCAAGGAGCCAACCAAATTCCTGCCCCGGTTTACAAAGGAGTTTTCGCCGAAAACCCCTTAGTATTTTCGGCGAAAATGCAAGAACAAAATCACTTATGTCAACTGAAGGATATTTTCGGCGAAAACACTAAGTTTTCGCCGAGAAGTGTTGGACCGAAAATCACAGAAGAAACAGCCGGCGGTCATCCACTTTCGCAAAGGAATTTTTGGCGAAAATTCCTTCATATTTTCGCCGAAAATCCTAGTTAAAATCCGGCGATTTAGGGTTAAGTATAAATACTTAACCGGCGGCCCAAAATCAACATACTTTCATACAAATCATAATATACTTTTCATAATCAGAATTTTCGAGGATTCTCTGAGAGTTCTGAAGGAGAGTTTAGAGTTCAAAGAGCCGGAAAGAGATCGTGACGCCATCCCTTCCATCTCGAGGACTCGGAGCTAGGATTGCATTCTACCGGAAGATGAGTCTGCGGAGTCGTCTTAATTCAGGTTTTTCAGATCTTTTTGTTCTTCCTTTGTATGATGAACTCTCTCTTTATCTTTGATTCTTTTGTGATGAACATGAGTAGCTAAACTCTTAGAGCTTAGACTAGATGAACCCTAAGTGACCCAGGGCTTTAAAGCGGTCAGGGATCGGCGGTGATTAGATTCAAAGTTCAATCAGTTTCTCTTTCATGTTTGGTTTGTTCTTCATTGTTTATGTTTCTTGTCTGGATTGATCACCTAGATTAGATTCTGGTTAAGCTAAGGATAGAAGCGAACGCTCGCCTTACTTTAAAACATCAAACTGAACAATTAACCTTATAATTGGAGTGTGCCTTTCGTAGGAACCGGTTAGGGTTAATCCACTGCAAGAGTAACTCATGAATCGTTAGTAATTCCACCAGTTAAGTTAAGTCGTTGCGAGAGGCGACCGTACCCGGGCGGCTAATTAATCTTGGTAGCTAGAACGGATAGAGCGAACGTTCGCCGGTCTTAAACCTAAGGGTTAGGAGTTATGGTGGTGTCTTAGAACTGATTGAATGAGAATTGAAATCCGCTGATCTGTTGATTGCCTATGCTCTGGTGAACGAAGGGGGATTCGAAGTCTAAGTTTGTCTGTCATCTCTGTTTTCAACCCTAATTTCCAATCTGTTTTAGTTTCATTTTTTAATTTTTCTGCATTTCTTAGAATTAGAAGTCGTGGAACTCACACCTAGCACGAAGTGTTTAATTTGAGTAATTTGCTAGCTTATTTGAGTAGTCGATCATTAGAAGGCCCGTGGAATACGATCTACCCTAGCTTTTGTTAGCTTTGTTAGTTATTTGATTGAACTCATGCACAATGATTGTGCGCTCTCATCAAATTGGTGCCGTTGCCGGGGACTTCTTTTGATTGGTTGACAGAAGAACTAGCAATTTATTCTTCTATTTTCCATCTTTCACTTTTCCACCCACTTCGATTTTACACTGGTTTTTGTTGTTTTTGTTATTTGTAGGTTGTTCACGGGTGTATGCATCGCCGCCCTTGGACTCGCTCTCAAACCGACAAGGCTAAGAGTATAGAGAGACCAAGCAGTTCTGCTCCACCTCGACAATCATAGATTCCAAGGAGAAGCAGAACCAATCCACCTCCATCCATCACTCCGATTAAGATCAAGGAACTGAAGGAGAGTTCCTCATCTTCACCATTGCCGTCACCTTCATCCGTTTCATACATGGAGTCACTTTCACCTCCTCCATCTCCTACCATGACTGATCAATTACCACCACCAGGCGGAAATCGACCACCGCCGCCTGCACAGAAGAGTCTAGCTGATTACAACAAGCCGAGCGCGACTAGCGTCGATCTGCCATTACCGTGCCGCGCATTGAAGGAGATCCTGACTATGAGATCAAGATTCCATTCTTGACTATGATCTCTAGGGATCTACAGTTTGAAGGCAGGCCACTAGACAATCCATGCACACATCTGGCGGATTTCCTTGATCTCTGCAGCACTTTTAAGAACGGAAACCTCGACAAAAACACTCTTTGCTTGAGAGCTTTCCCGTTCTCTCTGAAAGGCGCAGCCAAAAGGTGGCTTACTGGCAAACCACCTGGATATTACACTGATTGGGATACTCTGGCTCAAGACTTCGTTGAAGAATACTTCCCTCCTGCCAGAACAACAGCCATCAAGGACAGCATCGCCAGATTCTCCCAAAAAGAAGGCGACAGCTTATACGATACTTGGAATCGATTTCAAGAACTTCTCTACAACTGTCCTCATCACGGATTCGAGCAGAGGCAGTTAGCCGAAATCTTTGCTCGAGGTCTTCGAGAAGAATCTGCCAAGTGGGTCAATTCTCTAGCTGAAGGGGATTGCACTACGCTTAAACCTGAAGCTGCTCTTCTTCATTTTGCAAACTGTGCTTCCAAGTCAAGGAACTAGGAGCGATAATCAGAAGGATCAAGGAGTAAGCTCGATCTCGAAGCTACTATCAAGGCAGAAGTAGAGAAGCATCTGAAGAAGTCTTCTACACCAATAAAACCGCCTGCAGCTTCTGTCTATGTTGCTGATTGCGAATGGTGTGGAGCTTGTGCGCATAATGGAGGCCGATGCCAGAATTTTGGTAAGATAGAAGTCTGGTCCGCCGAAGAGGTAAATTTCATTCAACAAGACTTCGTTAACAATCAGAATGGTTATGCTGGCTACAACAACTTTAGGCAGCAAGGGAACTATCAAGACAGACCTCCCTACAATAATGGCGCCAACCATAACCAGAACCAAAATAACCGCCCAGCTGGTCCAGCTCAATATCAGAAGCCTAACCATCCACCGGGAGGTGTCTATCAGCCGCCACACCGTAATCCGGGTAATTATGGAACTGCTCCTGGCAATCGCCAGAATCAATATTTGAATAACACCTATACAGGGCAGCAGTACCAGAAGGAAAATAATGTCAGTGACCTGGACAAGAAGCTTAGTCAGATCATTACCAGACTCGACGATCATGACAGTCAGTTCAAAGCTCAAGCTCTTCTCAATCAAGAACAGATAGCAGCCGGTCACAGAATTGAGCAGGATGTGAACAACATCTCGAGCATGCTAGCATCTGGTCGACCATTTGGCCAACTTCCAAGCCAGACAGAGCCGAACCCGAGAAAGGAACAAGCTAGGATGGTATTTGTTAAAAAGTTTACAAGCTTATCTGCTGACGCTTGTTCTATTTTACGCAGGATCGCTGAAACTCCAGAGAAGAAGGAAGCACCGTAAGTGGCGCCTAAGGAGGAAGATCCTCCTCTTGCACCGTACTATGTGAAGCCTCCGTTTCCAAGAGCATTACTGCCAAATGCAAGGATCGAGACTGGCATGAAGGGGAATAAAGAAGGATATCCTGATGCTCGTAGCACGATACCCTCCTCTCCATATCCAGCTAAGTGTTCTGATCCTGGTTCTTTCACTCTACCTCTTGTCATTAGTGATGTTAAGATAGAATGTTGTTTGGTTGATCTTGGCGCGTCCGTTAATGTTATGCCTATGAGTCTGTATGAAAAATTGAACCTAGGAGAACTTGAACCGCCTAGCATGCAACTTGTCTTTGCTGATAGATCACTTAAAACCCCTAGGGGAGAGATAAAAGACGTTGTTACTAAATGTGGTCCTTTCACGTTCTTAGCTGACTTTGTTATCATTGATACTAGTAAAGATGATTCTACCATTCTCATAGGACGACCTTTCATGGCTACTAGTGGAATGCAAATTAACGTTCCAAATGGGTCTTTAACTTTGAGGGTTGGTAAAGAAACGATAACATTCCGCCTTAAAGACGGAATGAAATATAATCCTAAGAATGAAGAATTTCATTGTCTAGCTGTTGAAACTGTGGAGTTGACTCCGGTCAACTCCGTTACTGATGTCTCTTCTAGTATCCCTAGATCAATTGCTGTTGCAGGTGCTGGACAGATTACCAGGCAGAAACCGAAATCTGTTCCTCAGAAGCCGCCAAAGAAGAAGGAACTGCAAGCCTCTTCTAAGCCACCGAGAAAAGATCCTAGTAGATCCCGGGGAAGAACAAGAAGACGAAGACTCAAATGGTCTGGAGACCAGTTGTGCCACCACCTCCTATCGAGCCAGCTGCACCACCAATTCGTTCCGAGATACCGGCGCCGGAACAAGTATGGAAGGAGAAGCCAAAAGCATCTCCTAAGGAAATACTGACGATCACCGATCCTGGTGATATCAAGCCGGAGGTTAAAGAAAAGAAGGAGCCGATCGTTCTCATTCCACCCACTATCTTCTTTGTGGAAGATGATCCCTTGACAGAGCTCTTTGGTCCGTTCAACATCACTGAGCACCTTCCCGATGGACGTACCAAGCTTACACACGCTAACGGGAAGAAATTCATGCTCACCGGAGATACCCCGAAGCTCTACTTTATAACTCCGATGCTAGCATTAAGGAGAGCCTGAGTTGGGATGTCTCCTAATACCGTCCAGGTATCGTCAGCTCAAGGACGTTAATATAGAGCGCTTCGTGGGAGGCAACCCACGGTTGGAGTCAGTTTTTCATTTGTGTCAACCTTAGTGTTTTAGAGTCAGTTCGGGGGAGCCAAAAGTGTCAGTTTGTTTGATTTCTAATTTTTCGTGTGTATTCTGTGTGTCGCAGTGTCAATTGCAAGTCGTTTGAGGTTTTTCCGATTTTTTTGGATTTAACTGTGATTTTCTGAAGTTTGCCGGGATTGCGAAAATATTTTCAATCGTAGGGTTCACTATTTTCGACGAAAATACACCCATGTTTTCGGCGAAAATTCTCTTTGAAATCCCACTGAGTTTTCCAGACATTTTTTGTTAACATTTTCGGCGAAAACTATTCAACATTTTCGGCGAAAATTCTTTTGAAAACCGGCAGTACTTTTTAACTAACATTTTTGGCGAAAACTTGCACTTATTTTCGCCGAAAATCCATTTGAAATTCAACTAATTTTTCGTTTAAAAATCCGGATTCACCCTCTCTCTCTTCCTTCTTTCATTTTCGAAAAAACCTCCCCCTGTTTCAACTAAATCGCCGACCGCCGCCACCTTCCCTTCGCCGCCGCCGACCAAACCCGCTGCCGCCCACCGCCGACCGCCGCCGCTCCCTTCCCCTTCCATTTCCGAGCATATTGAGCCCTAGAACAGCCGAATCAGAGCTCTACAGCTCTAGTTCACCCAAACCCTAAAATTTTCGATTTTTCACCGATTTCTCTTCCTCCGTTCATTTTTAGCATCCATGGCTTCAAGGTAAGTTGTAGAACTTTTCATTACGAATCTTTTGACATATTGAATGCTGAATTTCGTCGGGTTGACTTTTAGTTGACTTTTCGGTTTGCCTCGATTTGCGTGCCAACTGATTTCGTGTGAACTAGGTTAGCTGAACTCGTTGGACTGATCTAGCATGATTAGGGAGTATCGTGCTTAATTTTCATATCGATTGATCTTGTGTTGCTATGCCTAAGGCCTATTATTTGTGATGTTGACTGTTGAGATATTTCGGTTTGACCATGAACTGTTTATGATCAGTTGGCTGCCTTATGTGCTCATCTCCGTTCATATTCTTGTGCTTGCCATCTGAGATCATATTATGTCGTCATTTCCCGCTTTGTGATAGTCTTGCCATGATTAGGGTTCAATGTTCGATTATGTTGACTTTTTGAATGTCGTTTTGACTTCTGAACTCTGATTGTGATAATTCCATTCTGGCTGTTCCTAAGCGTGTATTTTAATTGTTTGGGATTACCGGTTAATCTGCTTTGCTTACCCTCACTCGGTTTTCCTCATTTCTTTGTGAAATTGAGTTTTTCGACTAAGTGTGGGGTAGGGTTTTAGTTTGACTAATCTGGTTTGTTTTTCTTGCTTAGGAACGTAACTAATGAGCGCAGGACCAAGCAGAGACTTGACACCGCCTCCAGCTCTCGAGCTCCCACTCCCGTCACACCTGCCATTCATGGACCTCCCCCAGCTTTCCCTAGCCGTGTGGGGTACCACCACACCGTTGCTCGCCTGCCCCCATACTACTTCGAGTGCTACCAGAAGCTCGAGAATATCCCTGGTGCCGATGTTCACCCACTTTCCATGGAGTCCCTCTTCGATCACGATGAGGACTACCACCGGAACGTGCACGACGCCCTGGTACATGCTGGACTCCTAGAGCTGACCACCATAGCTTCCGACTTCCCAGACGTCGCTCTATAGGAGTTCTGGGTGACTTTTGATCTGGATGAGCACCGGAGGAGGCAGCACAGGAAGGTCGTTTCCTTCTATCTGGGCGGGGTGCACAGGACACTCACTTATGATGAGTTTGCCGCTCATCTAGGCATCCCCTACGAGCACTACAATGGTCATTACCTCGGCTGGGAGGACTACGATGCCGACGGGGAGGAGTACCATGCACTCTGGAGCCACATGACTGCAGTGCCTGGCGATCGCCTCACGAAGCATAACTCAGTTAAGTCTCTCTCTCGCCCTCTCTATCGATTCATTCACATGGTTTGGCGTCGTTCTCTTTTGTATGCTCCAGAGAAGGACCGCCACCACATCAGCCGAGAGGAGCTTCTTTTTCTTCGCGCCATCCGGGAGAGCTACCCTCTTCATCCCGAATGGGTGCTTGCCCGACTACTCCGCTCACTCCTGGGAGGCCACTTTGTAAGCCGACTCATCATCTCTTTCGGCCTCAGCCAAGAATATGGCCCGAACATCCCACGCCGCAGAGTACGCACCGTTGGAGGCGATTTGGTGGTCGAGTACAACCTCGAGCTGGACCTCAGCCCCCAGGTAGCAGCAGATCCTCCTCCCCAGGACGAGGATGAGTCAGAGGAAGAAGATGATTCTGAGGAGTCTCAGCCTCAGAACGAGCCGGAATTTCATGATCATATACCCTCGCCACACCATCCGGCAGGGTATGCACGCCAGTCGCAGCCGCCCATTCCAGAGCCATATCAGGCGCCTCGCCCGCAGCACCACCCGCACCCCGCGGATGTTGGAGAGCTGTATGAGCGACTTCAGGAGTGGCGCATCCAGGACAACGCCACTCAAGAGGCGAAATGGACTATTATGCAGCAACATATGCACCGCTCCGACGAGCGGTATGAGGCACAGATGGCGTGGCAACGTCAGCTCGGCGATTTCTCCACTTTCCACCTCCCGGTCCACCTGACCAGCAGTGATCGGGTTGTATTCCTTTTCTGGTCCTTTCTTTTTATTTATTCTTTTCGGATTTCGATCCAACTTTTTTCTGTGTGGATCGGGACACTTGTCCCGGTTTCATTTTTATGTTTCATTTGTTTTTGTTTTGTAGGCAGTAGGGAGATTCCCTTTGCTTCGCTTCGGTAGATTCCCTCCGCTCCAAGGATCCGTGCTCATCCCCTACACCAACCATCTCGGTCCAGGTTCTTCTACTTCACTCTGAACTCTAGATTTAGTCCTGTGAGGACACGTACGATTTAAGTGTGGGGTAGGATGCTAGAGAACCTTGCATGAACTTGATTGCCCTTGATGGTGTTTTTGTGTGCCTCGTGATTCCTGTCCAATCTCTCTAGCATTAGAATGGCTCAGTTCTTGATTTTTGATGTTAAGTTGCTGTTCAAACTTTCATAATGATACTTAGACTGCCTAACCTAGAACTTGAGAACCAACGTGTCTACTTTGATGCTAGATTGCCTGGTCAGAACAGAATTTTTAGAATCACACTTGTAGTTTGTAGCCTTGATTGCATGAAAATGACCGAATCCGACTAGCAAACCAACTGTGAGCTTTTGATCCATTGCACGTAACTTGTAATTTCAATTCTTTCTGAGTGGTTTTCTGTTTGCTTGAATGAGTTAGAATTTGCGTGAGACCTACTCGAGACCACACGATGACACGAGTTCTAGAATGATAGGGGCACCTAGATTCAGCTACTAAGCCAGATAGCCTACCCAACGATAAAATCCATTAGGTTTAAACCCTTGAGCTTGGCTTGTTCTTTCGGTTCGATAATACATTACAGCCATTTCCCATTCTTTCATTCCCCGTTGATCCCCTGTGGTTGTAGTTCTAGATTGACCTACCGGAAGTCGGTTTGTGGTAACCTGCCTATAGCCATTAAACAGGTGGTCTTAGCTATTATGTCCAGACGTGTAAACCCCTCTAGCAACTAAAAAAAAGAATCGGCAGAAAAGAAAAAAAATAAAAAAATAGAAAAAGAAGCAAGTTTCAAAAAAAAAGAGAGAAAGGAAAAAATCAGAAAAGCCAAAAAGTTTTAAGTTCAATAAACGTTCTTCTCCCTACAAATGGAAGAACGAAGTAAAAAGAAAAGTCAGAAAAAGAAAAAAAATGTGTGTTAAAAGAAAATAAAAAGTGCTAGGTTGCTTGAGGGTATCTTAGGACGAGCGTTCACTATTCCACCCGTGTCTGGTTAGATGGTAGGAAGCCACAGATTAGATTCGAGGGAAGTTAGTCGAAAGCTGCACCGCACCAAAGCCATCATCATACTTTCCCATCATCCATCGCATCATAAACCCAAGTAGTGTAGAATTCACTACAGTCCTAGCAGGGAAGTCCTTCTTGACTGGTTACTCGTGTTGTCACAGTGGTGGAGATGTGGTCGAATTGCAAACTATGACAAATTCAGTAACAGAAAATGATCAAGAGCAGAAACACGTCCCTAAATATTTCTTGTGTGAGGAGTCTGGTCGGTCTGGTCAAATTCGTGCATAATGGGTTACGATTACTTGTCGTGTGCAGTTTATTAGTGAGACCAGGTGGTTTGGTTGATCTGTATGCATGTTAAGTTTCTTGTTCTAGGATCTATCGGTCTAATAATTCATTGTGTTTGATTGAGCTCCAATTTACTCGATCTTATCATTTGTGAACATAAGCGTTTCTATTCAGTTTGCTTGAGGACAAGCAAAAGCTTAAGTGTGGGGTATTTTGATGACACTCGATTTGACGTGATTATCTGCCTCATTTAAGCGACATTTCCTTGCTTAAGACATGGTTTTTAGGGTAGAATGACGAATATTCAATCAATTGCCCTATCTCGTGCCATTTGTGTTACCTTGGCCCGTTTCGGGTCTATTTGCATGGTTTTCTAGTGTTTTTATGATAGCACAGGTTTTTGCCGTCAAATAAAGTAGCCAAGGACGTGTAGGCGTTGGAACCTCGAGGAATCGCACCGGAATCGATCCAAGGAGCCAACCAAATCAACCAAATTCCTGCCCCAGTTTACAAAGGAGTTTTCGCCGAAAATCCCTTAGTATTTTCGGCGAAAATGCAAGAACAAAATCACTGATGTCAACTGAAGGATATTTTTGGCGAAAACACTAAGTTTTCGCCGAGAAGTGTTGGACCGAAAATCACAGAAGAAACAGCCGGCGGTCATCCACTTTTGCAAAGGAATTTTCGGCGAAAATTCCTTCATATTTTCGCCGAAAATCCTAGTTAAAATCCGGCGATTTAGGGTTAAGTATAAATACTTAACCGGCGGCCAAAATCAACATACTTTCATACAAATCATAATATACTTTTCATAATCAGAATTTTCGAGGATTCTCTGAGAGTTCTGGAGGAGAGTTTAGAGTTCGAAGAGCCGGAAAGAGATCGTGACACCATCCCTTCCATCTCGAGGACTCGGAGCTAGGATTGCATTCTACCAGAAGATCGAAGTTCTGCCGGAGTCGTCTTAATTAGGTTTTTCAGATACTTTTATGTTCTTCCTTTGTATGATGAACTCTCTCTTTATCTTTGATTCTTTTGTGATGAACATGAGTAGCTAAACTCTTAGAGCTTAGACTAGATGAACCCTAAGTGACCCAGGGCTTTAAAGCGGTCATGGATCGGCAGTGATTAGATTCAAAGTTCAATTAGTTTCTCTTTCATGTTTGGTTTGTTCTTCGTTGTTTATGTTGCTTGTCTGGATTGATCACATAGATTAGATTCTGGTTAAGCTAAGGATAGAAGCGAACGCTCACCTTACTTTAAAACATCAAACTGAACAATTAACCTTATAATTGGAGTGTGCCTTTCGTAGGAACCGGTTAGGGTTAATCCACTGCAAGAGTAACTCATGAATCGTTAGTAATTCCACCAGTTAAGTTAAGTCATTGCGAGAGGCGACCGTACCCGGGCGGCTAATTAATCTTGGTAGCTAGAACGGATAGAGCGAACGTTCGCCGGTCTTAAACCTAAGGGTTAGGAGTTATGGTGGTGTCTTAGAACTGATTGAATGAGAATTGAAATCCGCTGATCTGTTGATTGCCTATGCTCTGGTGAACGAAGGGGGATTCGAAGTCTAAGTTTGTCTGTCATCTCTGTTTTCAACCCTAATTTCCAATCTGTTTTAGTTTCATTTTTTAATTTTTCTGCATTTCTTAGTATTAGAAGTCGTGGAACTCACACCACGCACGAAGTGTTTAATCTGAGTAATTTGCTAGCTTATTTGAGTAGTAGATCATTAGAAGGCACGTGGAATACGATCTACCCTAGCTTTTGTTAGCTTTGTTAGTTATTTGATTGAACGCACGCACAACGATTGTGCGCTCTCATCAGTCTCTCCTGAAGGTCGAACTCTCTTGGACGTCCCTGCCCCTTCGCTGAAGTAGACCTCTACGAGAGGTCTGAGTTGAGTGATGATGTCGAACCTTCCGCGACCATCTCTGGGTGATCGACTCGCTCCTCCAGCCACATCTCTATAACTATATCTAAAAGGAAGAGGTAGGCGCCTCCGGTGGTAGATCTGACCGATTACCCCCACTTTGAGGAGGTGACGTACGGCAAAATCTGATCCACCTGGTACCATTGAGGCCCCCTTTGTCGATGTTCTGGAGGCGACTTTGGCGGCGAAGCATGCCGATGGGACACCTCGAGAGTTTCCCCTCTGCGACGCCGGATTTTCTCTTCTCGTCCACGATTTTGAATTTAGGGAGGGCCGCGCTGAACTTGACGGGATCCTCGTGGAGAGTCGGGTGAGTATGTTCTTGATTCTCGGGGAGGCTGAGCGGTCTGCCCGCTGGATCTTGGGTCGCCTTACTTTCCCTACTGCTCGCCCAACCACACTGCCATTTTTCTTTCCCAGAACTAGTCTACTTTCCCAAATCCTACTAGTACTTTAGCTCGGGTCTCTTGTCCACTATCGGCAAATGTCATGTGGGTTTTCATGGGGTCTGGCTGAAGGCCTTTGGATTTGGGATGTGACTCCCCTTGAAGCTTTGGCGGATGGATGTGCTTTGATGGTTGGAGTGTTCCATTAGAAGCCTTCAAGCTCATGCATGGGCCACTTTCGCGGCGTTCACCATAGCTTGAAGAAGAAGTCGGTTCGCCATGACGCCTTCTTATTCCGCCTGCTATTCGGGAAAAATTCCTTGGTCAACGAGATTACTTTCTCCAAACATCATGAATTCCCTGGTGGCATCACCGACATTGTGAAGAGATGTTCGTCCTGGTTCCACTCTCACTTCTTCTTTTTTCCAAACGATGAGGATGTTGTTCGCTATGCTCTCCTGTCCCCCACTTGGTCTCCCTGTGATATAACCAACTTCAATAAGGATCCGGTTGAGCTCGAGCAAACGTTGGCGTTGGCCGAGCGTATCAACTCCTATGCCCTTGACCTTTCTTTTGTTGGTTATCACACGCTGAAGTAGTTCCTTCCTTGGGGGAGGCGAGTGTTTTTTTTTGCTCATTTTCTGCACTTTTTTGTACTTTGTGCTTAAGTTTGTTGCTCTATTTTGTGCAGTTGACTCCCTGGCGAGTGGTCTGCTTACTCCGCGCGTCTAAAGGTCAGTTGACAAGGAGAAGGTTATTATGAGCAAGTTGCCTATGGCTCCCGCCTCTTCTGCTCACTCCCAGTCGCCAGCGTCCAGCAAAGGAAAGGAGGTTGACGTTTCCCCTCCTCGTCCTTTTGCCTCGATACTTCCTCCGAATGCTCCCATCGGTCCGCCTGGTAAAAGGAAAAAAAACCGCGCCAAGAAGTCGGGGAAGCCTGGGAAGTCCTCTGAGCCCCTTGAGCTGTCTTCTTCTAATGAGAACGCCAACTGATGAAGTCTAATGATTCATTGTGTATGCTTGAACTTCAATTTAATCGATCTTATCATCTGTGAACCTGAGTGTGTTCTAGTTCAGTTTGCTTGAGGACAAGCAAAAGCTTAAGTGTGGGGTATTTGATGACACTCGATTTGACGTGATTATCAGCCTCATTTAAGCAACATTTCTTGGCTTAAGACATGGTTTTTAGGGCAGAATAGTGAATATTCACTCAACTGCTTTATCTCGTGCCATTTGTGTTACTTTGGCCCGTTTCGGGTCTATTTGATGGTTTTCTAGTGTTTTCGTGATATCACAGGTTTTTGCCGTCAAATAATGTAACCAAGGACGTGTCTAAAGCATTGGAACTCGAGGAACCACACCGGAATTGATCCAAGGAGCCAATCAAGTCAACACAAATCCTGCCCAGCTTTACAAAGAAGTTTTCGGCGAAAAGTCCAAGAGTTTTTGGCAAAAATCCAAGAAGAAACAATCAGAGCTTAGAAGAAGAAGTTTTTGGCGAGAAGTCCAAGTCTTCGCCGAAAAATCCATACGAAATCAACACAGGAGAAACAGTCGACCGGCGCCTCTCTTTTCAAAGAAGTTTTCGGCTAAAACTCCTTAATGTTTCGCCGAAAACTATTAACCTAATCCGACTGGGAAAGGTTAAGTATAAATACAAAACCGGCAGCTCAAACAAAGGGGGATCAGACTCTAAAAAAAATATACTTTTCCATATACAACTTATCACAAGTTCCAGACCTAAGAAGTTCGGGAGAATAGAGTTGAAGAGTTCGAATAGCTAGGAAGAGATCGTGACGCCATCTTTTCACCTCGGAGACTCGGAGCTAGGAGTAAAGATTACCGGAGAGCAGTGATGACACTCGATTTGACGTGATTATCAACCTCATTTAAGCGACATTTCTTGGCTTAAGACATGGTTTTTAGGGTAGAATAGCGAATATTCTCTCAACTACTCTATCTCATGCCATTTGTGTTACTTTGGCCCGTTTCGGGTCTATTTGATGGTTTTCTAGTGTTTCCGTGATAGCACAGGTTTTTGCCGTCAAATAATGTAACCAAGGACGTGTCTAAGGCATTGGAACCTCGAGGAACCGCACTGGAACCAATCCAAGGAGTCAATCAAGTCAACAGAAATCCTGCCCCTTTTACACTAGAGTTTTCGGCGAAAAGACCTGAGGTTTTCGGCGAAAACTCCAGAAGAAATTGGCAGAGCAATACAAGAAGAAGTTTTTGGCAAGAAGTCAAGTTCTCGCCGAAAATTCTAACCAACCAGCTCGGCAGATCAATTTTCATGGAAGTTTTCGGTGAAAACTATTGAAGTTTTTGCCGAAAAATCCTTAACAAATCCGGCGTGATAGGGTTAAGTATAAATACTTAACTGGCGGCTCAAATAAGATATACTTTTCATAATAGAACTTTCATGAGTTCCAGACCTAAGGAGTTCGAGAGAGCAGAGTTTGAGAGTTCGAAGAGCCAATAAGAGATCGTGACGCCATCCCTTCACCTCGGAGACTCGGAGCTAGGATTGAAGATTTCCAAAGCTTTGCCAGAATCGTCTTAATTAGGTTTTGCAGTTTCTATCTGTTCTTCCTTTTCATGATGAACTCTGTTTCTGTCTTTGATTCTGTCGTTATGAACATGAGTAGCTAAACTCGTAGAGCTTAGACTCGATGATCCCTAAGTGACCCAGGGCTTTAAAGTGGTCACGGATCGGCGGTGATTCGATTCAAAGTTCAATCAGTTTCTCTTTCATGTTTAGTTTGTTCTTCGTTGTTTATGTTTCTTGTCTGGCTTGATCACCTAGATTAGATTCTTGTTAAGCTGAGGATAGAAGCGAGCACTCGCCTCACTTTAGAACACAAAATCAACAATTAACCTATTCATTAGAGTGTGCCTTTTGTAGGAACCAGTTAGGGTTAATCCACTGCAAGAGTAACTCATAAATCGTTAGTAATTCCACCAGTTAGTTTAGTCATCGCAAGAAGTGACCGTACTCGGGCGGCTAATTAATCTTGGTAGCTAGATCGGATAGAGCGAACATTTGCCAGTCTTAAACCTAAGGGTCAGGAGTTATGGTGGTGTCTTAGAATTGATTGAACGAGAATTGAAATCCGCTGGTTTGTTGATTGCAATGCTCTGGTGAACTAAGGGGGATTCGAAGTCTAAGCTTGTATGTCGTCTTTGTTAAGTCAACCAATCTTTCAATCTGTCGTTCAATTTAGTTTTTAATTTGGCTTGCATTTTCTAGAATAGAAGTCGTGGAACTCACACTACGCACAACGTGTTAAAACTGAGTAATCTGTCTTTCCATTTTAGTAGACGATTATTAGAAGACCCGTGGAATACGATATACATAGCTTTTAGCTTAGTAGTTATTTGATTGCACGCATTACAAGTTCATCAAGCAGCTTTGCCGGATCATCTTAATTAGGTTTTACAGTTCCCATTTGTTCTCCCTTTTCATGATGAACTCTATTTCTGTCTTTGTTTCCGATATTATTAACATGAGTAGGTAAACTCGTAGAGCTTAGACTAGATGAACCCTAAGTGACCCAGGGCTTTAAAGTGGTCACGGATCGGCGGTGATTAGATTCAAAGTTCAATCAGTTTCTCTTGCATGTTTGATTTGTTCTTCGTTGTTTATGTTTCTTCTCTGGCTTGATCACCTAGATTAGATTCTTGTTAAGCTGAGGATAGTAGCGAATGTTCGCCTCACTTTAAAACACCAAATCAACAATTAACCTATTCATTGGAGCGTGCCTTTCGTAGGAACCAGTTAGGGTTAATCTACTTCAAGAGTAACTCATAAATCATTAGTAAATCCACCAGATAGTTTAGTCGTTGCAAGAAGCGACCGTACTCGGGCAGCTAATTAATCTTGGTAGCTAGATTGGATAGAGCGAACGTTTCCCAGTCTTAAACCTAAGGGTAAGGAGTTATGGTGGTGTCTTAGAATTGATTGAACGAGAATTGAAAACGCTGGTCTGTTGATTGCCAATGCTCTAGTGATCTAAGGGGATTCGAAGTCTACACTTGTCTGTCGTTGATGACACTCGAATTGACGTGATTATCAGCCTCATTTAAGCGACATTTCATTGCTTAAGACACGGTTTCTACGGTAGAATAGT
The DNA here is from genome assembly GCA_034768395.1 of Linum lewisii. NCBI lineage: Eukaryota > Viridiplantae > Streptophyta > Magnoliopsida > Malpighiales > Linaceae > Linum > Linum lewisii. Next base: position 19,181,479 of record CM068300.1, read on the forward strand.
GAATATTCTCTCAACCGATCCATCTCATGCCTTTTGTGTTACCTTGGCCCATTTCGGGTCTATTTGATGGTTTTTTAGTATTTTTGTGTTAGCATAGGTGTTCGCCATCAAATGTGGTAGCCAAGGACGTGTCTAAGGCACTGGAACCCCGAGGAATCACACCCGAATCCACCAGAAAAGTCATTCAACCCAAAAGAATTCCTGCCCTATTTACACATATATTTTCGGCGAAAATACCCTTGGGTTTTCGCCGAAAATGAAAGAAGAAATCCACTGTCCCGATCAAGAAGAAGTTTTTGGCGAAAAGCTTAGGAGTTTTCGCCGAAAACCCTAAGCCATTTAAGCCAGAAGAAATAGGAGAATTCAACATATATTTTCGCCGAAAATTCCCTTGTATTTTCGGTGAAATCCTAGTGAAAAAGCAGAGTCGCCGGTTAGGTTTAAATACTGAATCGAGCGGCTAAATAAGGGAGATCAGAATTTACACACAATTTAGACGGGACAAAAAATCCCAAGACTGAGAAAAAGAGAGAACGAGTGGATAGAGTTCAAGGAGCCAGGAACGGATCGTGACACCATCCATCCATCTCGGAGAGCCAGTGCTAGGAGTTGAAGATCCAGCAGATCGAAGCTGCCAGGAGTGGTCGAACTTAGGTTTTACATTTCTTCTCTGTCTTCCCTACCTGAGATGTATTCTTTGTCTGTCTTCGATTCTTCTGTATTGAATATGAGTAGCTAAACTCGTATAGCTTAGATTAGATGAACCCTGAGTGACCCAGGGCTTTAAAGCGGTCACGGATCGGCGGTGATTAGATTCAAAATTCATTCAGTTTCTCCTTCATGTTTGATTTGTTCTTCATTGTTCATGTTTCTTGTCTGGTTTGGCCACCTAGATTGGATTCTTGTTAAGCTAAGGATAGAAGCGAACGCTCACCTTACTTTAGAACATCAAGTTGAACAATTAACCTTATAATTGGAGTGTGCCTTTCGTGGGAACCGATTAGGGTTAATCCACTGCAAGAGTAACTGATAAATCGTTAGAATTTGCACCAGTTAAGTTAAGTCGTTGCAAGAGGCGACCGTACCCGGGCGACTAATTAATCGTGGTAGCTTGAGACCTAGGGGTCAGGAGTTATGGTGGTGTTTGAGAACTGAATGAACTAGAATCAGAAATCGCTGATCTATTGATTGCTATTGCTCTGGTGATCTGAGGGGGATTCGAAATCTAAGCTTGTCTGTCTTCTGTCTTAGTCAATCAATCAATCGTTAATTCGCTTTAATTTCATTTCAACCTGTCTTTGCATTTTTAGTATAGAAGTCGTGGAACTCACACCACGCACTAAGTGTTTACCCTCGAATTTAATTGCCAACACATTTGAGTAAGGAAGTAGAGGAGACTCGTGGAATACGATCTACACTAGCTTCACAGCTTGGTAGTTATTTGATTGACCGCTATTCTGCAGCTCATCAAATTTTGCGCCGTCGCCGGGGACTCTTCTATTTCTTGAAAGAAGAGTTGGTATTTTTATTCTTCTACCTTTCCATATTTCATTTCCATCACACTTCGATTTTACACCGGTTGTGTTTGTTTTTGTCTCTTGCAGATCATAGCAGGTACAGAAACGGATCATTTCCGTTCCACCTTCCTTTACCGCAATGACTGCTCTTAGGAGTGTTGCGGACTACAGTAAGCCGCGTGCATCCAACTTTCGATCCCCCATCACCGTGCTTTCTATTGACGATGATCCTGACTATGAGATTAAGATTCCTCTCTTAGAACTAATCTCTAGGGACATACAATTCGAAGGGAAGCCAGATGATAACCCCTGCACACATATAGATGACTTTCTGGCTGTCTGTGACACTTTCAAGTCTGGGAACCTCAACAAGAACACTTTATATCTCCGAGCTTTTCCGTTCTCTCTCAGAGGTGCAGCTAAGCAGTGGCTTGGAAGCAAACCACTAGGTCATTACACTAACTGGGAGGCATTAGCTCAAGATTTTGTTGAGGAATACTTTCCTCCCGCAAGGACAACTGCTTATAAAGACCGCATCTCCAGGTTCACTTAGAGAGAAGATGCAAGCCTGTATGACACTTGGAATGAATTCCAATCTCTTCTCTTCAACTGTCCTCACCATGGGTATGAACAAAGACAGTTGGCTGAATTCTTTGCTCGTGGTATGCGCGAAGAATCTGCAAATTGGGTCAACTCCCTAGCTGGCGGAGATTGCAACGCCCTTACTCCTCAGGATGCTCTTCTGCATTTCGCTAGCTGTGCTTCAAAATCTAGAAACTGGGAGAGGCAAAGAGAAGGACCCAAGAGTCAGAGGAGTGTTGCAGAGCAGATCAAAGCGGAGGTTCAGAAGCATCTACAAGCAGTTGGCATTCCTCTCGATCCCCCGTCAGCTACCATCTTTTCGGCTGACTGTGGATGGTGTGGATCCTGTGCTCATAACGGTGGAAGCTGCCTCAACTTCGGTACAACAGAAGTTTGGTCTACAGAAGAGATAAACTTCATTGATCAAGGCTTCGCCAACAATCAGAAAGGCTATGCCGGTTACAGAAACTACGTGCCACGGAACCAAAGCAACCGTTAGTAGATCCTTATCAGAGACCTCCGGGATTCATTGGAGGACAAAGCCATTTTCAAGCAAAACCATACTACAATAGAGACATAGACTATGAGAAGAAGTTTCATCAGATTATGAGCAGACTTGACGACCACGACATTCAATTAAAAGCTCAAGCTGCACTCAATCAAGGACAGAGAGCTCAGAGCCAGAGGATAGAGGATGCTATAAGCAATATGACTAAACTCTTTACTAGCAATCCTCTCCTTAATCCAGCAGCATTTCAAGCAGACTCCGGTGCAAAGAGCGAACACGCTCAAGCTATTACCACCAGGAGCGTCAAGCAAACAACTGATCCAAAGGCTCCGAACCTGACGTCATACCAGATACCAGTGCTACCGTGGATATGCCAGAGATTGAAGATATCACAGAAGAGGAAGAAGAAGCATCTGCTCCTCCTCCTCCTCCTCCCAGGACAGCTCCTGAGCCTGTCTTGGCGCCATATGTACCTCGGATCCCTTTCCCAAAGGCTGCAATGAGCAAAGCCAAGGATCATGACACTCAGTATAAGAAGTGGTACAATGTTCTTAAGACTGCAGAGATCAAGATACCAGTAACAAAAGCTGTAGAGATTATACCACCACTCTGGAAGTTCTTTAAAGACCTAGTAAAGAAAGTGAAGAACGGAGAGGCGTACTCTGTCACGCTTACTAATGAATGCGCTTCTATTCTCGGTGCGCCATCTCCCATACGACAGCCGCCACCACCCCCAGCTAAGTGTTCTGATCCCGGTTCTTTTACATTACCGTGCATTATTAATGGCATTAAAATTGATCGCAGTCTGGCTGATTCGGGTGCTTCTATTAATGTTATGCCTGTTTATCTATATGAGAAGCTGAATCTAGGGCAGTTAAAACTGATTACTCTGCATCTAGTGTTAGCCGATAGGTCTGTTAAACTACCTCGGGGAATAATAGAAGATGTAGCTATCTGTTGTGGTCTGTTTACTATAATTGCAGATTTTGTTGTTCTAGATACTCGCGAGTCAGACGGAACACTTATCTTAGGTCGACCTTTCTTAGCAACTGCTGGTGCAAATATTAACTGCAAACAAGGCCTGTTAATTTTAAGTGTAGGACAGGAGAGTGTTGCATTACGCATTAAAGATAGCATGAGATACTCTGTTGCTCAAGACGATAACTGTTATAATGTTGATCCCCTAGAGTTGGCCTCGGCCAACTTCGTTACTAATGCCTTATCTAGTGATCCGCTAGAGTTGTGTTTGATTTCAGGGATTGACAATGCATTAGAAGATCCAGAGCAGCGCCTATGGCAAGATGAGTTAGACGAGCAGAATGCGACATTCACACCCATCACTGCGCCTGCACACATCGAGCCAGCATCGAGTCGGATTACTACCTCATACGAGAATCCGCCAGAACTTACTTTGAAGGAGCTGCCTGACCACCTAGAATACGCATTTCTGGGGAAGGACTGCCAGTTACCAGTCATCATCAATTCGAATCTATCTCCCGAGCAGAAAGAGCAACTGATCAGGCTACTTAAGAAGCATGTCAGAGCTATTGCCTGGCAGTTAGCAGACATCAGAGGCATCTCTGAAACCTTCTGCAAACATTGAATAGTCGTTGATGAAGAATTCAAACCAGTCAGACAACCACAACGCCGACTTAACCCTCTGATGCAGGAAGTTGTAAAGAAGGAAGTACTTAAGCTTCTAGATGCCGGTATCATCTATCCTATTGCCGACAGTCCTTGGGTCAGTCCGACTCAAGTCGTCCCAAAGAAAGGCGGAATCACCGTCATCCCTAATCCAAAGGGTGAGCTCATCCCGACTCGCACGGTTACCGGATGGAGAGTTTGTATCGATTACCGACGACTCAATGACGCCACAAAGAAGGATCATTTTCCACTGCCGTTCATTGATCAGATGCTTAAGCGATTGGCTGGCCATGACTACTACTGCTTCTTAGACGGGATGTCCGGTTACTTCCAGATCCCTATCGAGCTTGATGATCAAGAGAAGACGACTTTCACCTGCCCGTTTGGTACGTTTGCTTATCGTCGTATTCCTTTTGGTTTATGTAATGCTCCTGCTACCTTTCAGAGATGCATGCTTGCTATATTTGGAGATCTGGTAGAGAATGTGGTGGAGGTATTCATGGACGACTTTTCCATCTATGGAGATTCATTTTCCAAGTGCCTGGCTAATCTGGACAAGGTGCTAGCTCGTTGCGAGGAAACCAACCTAGCTCTTAGTTGGGAGAAGTGTCACTTCATGGTTACAGAAGGCATTGTTCTTGGCCATAGGATTTCTAAGGCCGGTATAGAAGTTGATCGTGCCAAGCTTGAGACCATCGCTAGTTTACCACCGCCGACCTCAGTTAAGACAGTTCGAAGTTTCCTCGGTCATGCTGGATTCTACCGAAGATTCATCAGAGATTTCTCCAATATCACTCTTCCAATGACGAAGCTCCTTGAGAAAGATGTTTCTTTCGTATTTGATAAAGCTTGCCCTGAAGCCTTTGAGACTTTGAAGACTCAACTCACCACCGCACCGATCCTTACAGCACCAGATTGGAATCTTCCATTCGAGATTATGTGCGATGCTAGTGACTTCGCCGTTGGCGCGGTTCTTGGTCAAAGGAAGGAGAAGAGATTTCATCTTATTTACTTTGCTAGCAAGACACTAAATGATGCTCAGAGAAACTACACCACTACAGAGAAGGAGCTTCTGGCCATCGTTTTCTCCTTTGACAAGTTCAAATAGTATCTTGTTCTTTCACATACCATTGTCTACACAGATCATGCTGCCCTGCGCCATTTATTAGCCAAGAAGGACTCGAAGCCACGTCTCATCCGATGGATCCTTCTCCTCCAAGAGTTCGACATAGAAATTAATGACAAGAAGGGAGCAGAGAACTTAGCAGCGGACCATCTTTCCCGACTGGAGGAATCACAAACAGGTAAATCTACTACCCCTATCAACGATTCTTTCCCTGACGAGCTGTTGCGTGTTGAAACGTATGAACAGGTTAACAGCATAGCTATCGAGCCTTGGGCAATCCTTCACGCTCAAGATCTGAGTAATGCGACTGACTCGGAAGAACCATGGTATGCAACCCTGGCTAATTACATCTCTCACGGCATTGTACCTCCTGAGCTAGATTTCAATGCACGCAAGAAGCTTTTTAAAAAAGCCAAGTCATACTTCTGGGATGAGCCCTTCTTATACCGCATTAGTATTGACGGAATGATCCGGAGATGTGTCTCTTACATCGAAGCAGCTGATATCATGTGTAAATGCCATGAAGGACAGTTCGGAGGACACTTCGGAGGCAACCGCACTGCGAGAAAGGTACTCAAAACAGGTTTTTATTAGCCTTCAATCTTTAGTGATTGTGATGTTTTTGCTCGACGTTGTGATGCGTGCCAGCGATCAGGTAACATCTCTAACCGTAATGAGATGCCCCAAATTGTTTCTTTAACTGTTGAAATCTTTGATGTTTGGGAAATTGATTTTATGGGTCCGTTCACACCCTCCAACGGAAACAAGTACATTCTTGTAGCCGTTGATTATGTTTCTAAGTGGGCTGAGGCTGAAGCTCTACCCACTAATGATTCAAGAGTGGTGGGTCGGTTCCTTACCCGTCTTTTCACGCGTTTTGGTTCACCGTGCTTCATCATAAGCGATAGGGGTACCCACTTCCATGGACAATTCGACCGGGTGTGCAAACGCTTTGGCGTCACCCACCGTATGTCCACAGCTTACCATCCTCAAGCGAATGATCAAGCAGAAGTGACGAACCGTGAGCTCAAGCGGATTCTTGATAGGACAGTTGGCCGGTCTCGCAAGGACTGGTCATCTAAGCTCAATGATGCCTTATGGGCTTATCGAACTGCCTACAAGACTCCCATCGGTACCTCACCGTATCAGCTGGTCAATGGCAAGGCGTGTCATTGGCCAGTTGAGCTTGAGCACAAGGCATTCTGGGCTAACAAAGAGTTGAACATGAGCTATGCAGTAGCAGGTAATATGCGTCACGACCAGATCGCTGAGCTTGAGGAGCACCGACTCCACGCATATGAGAGCACGAAGTTATACAAAGAGTGCATGAAGAAAATTCATGACTCTCAATTGAAGACGATCAAGCAGTTCTACCCCGGAGATGAAGTCCTCTTATACAACTCTCGATTGAAGCTCTTCCCGGGTAAACTGAAGTCCCGTTGGTCCGGCCCTTACCGTGGTGCGGCAGGCATCTTTAGGCAGTGTCCTAATCAAATTGCATGATCAAAAGTCGTTTATGGTCACCGGGCATAGGCTTAAGAAGTATCTGCAAGGACTAGCTGTCTCTTCCATCGACGTGCACTACTTTGCTTTGGAATCATGACATAAATCCAGGTATCGTCTGGCTCACGGACGTTAAACAAGAGCGCTTCGTGGGAGGCAACCCACGGCTGGAGTCAGTTGTTTTCGTTTCGAGTCGTTTTGTTTTAAAAATCTCATTCAGTTCAAAAAAAAAACACAGCCGACCATTTTCAAGTGAATTTTCGCCGAAAATATAACCAAATTTTCGCCAAAAATTCTTGTTTTAATTCAACCTGTTCCTCCTGTTTCTCGCCACCTAGCCTTCTCGCCGAAAACCCTCTTCTTTTCGCCAGAAACATTTCTTCTTTCCAACTGAAATTTTCGCAAAAATTCCTCAATTTTTTTCGCCGAAAATATAGCCCTTTTTCGCCGGTATATAAATCCCCCCTCGGTCTTTATTTTCGCGAGAACAGTCCCCTTACCTTCAAAACTTTTCGCCGACGCCCCCTGCTTTCCTTTCTTCCCCGCCACCGCTTGCCCGCCTTTGCCGATCAGCCACCGCCGCATCATTAGCTAACCGCCGCCGCCCTTCTCCCTTGCCTAGCCCTCGATTCAAACCCTAGAATCGGAGCTTGCCCGCTCTGGTTCCACCCGACCTAGTTTTCAAGTTTTTTTTTCGCCAATTTCTCGGATTTCCAATCATTTTCTCGAGTCTTGTCTTCACGGTTAGTTGTTCAGCCCTTGATTGTAAATCTTTTGGCTTTTTGACTTTCGGTTTTCGGCATGGTTGACTTTGGTTGACTTTTTGGTTCTCCCTTGGTTTTCATGATTGCTATGTCGGTGTCAATTGGCTAGGTTCTGGCATTTCTATGTGACCCTTTAAGGCTCGTGACCTGTTGTCTGTGCGATCATGTTAATGAATCATTCCATTCCTCATGCTTGCTTAATTGATTGACAGTTCTTTGCTGCTATATCTCGATTCGGTGATCTCTCGATTTTATATGCTTGCCCCCACTTGTCAACCTAAGTGTGGGGTAGGATTCTTGTCTTCTGATGCTGGTCTTTCCTGAGTTGTGTTTTATAGGGCTACCAAACGTTTTAAGACCACTAGTGCGGATAGAGCACAGCGATTCTCGGCTCGACAGAACCGGGCTCCATCCTCCCGACCACCCGCACCGGCTGCACAGACATCGACGGTTGTGGCCATCATCCCCGAGCATGCACCAACCCCTGTGACTCCTATCTCATCTATTCCTGCACCTGCCAATGGGGCCCTACATCCTTTCATCGCAGCCCTGGAGCCGCACCATCTAGAGGTCTTTCAGAAGATCAAAGACATTCCTCCGGCTAAGGTGGCAGTTCTTTCTCTAGACAGTCTCAAGGCGCACAATCCGGCTTGGCACTCCACCATCGACACCGCCCTTCATAAAGCTGGTTTACGAGTGCTGACCGCTCATGGTTCCCCCTACCCGCTTGTCGCTCTTCAAGAGTTCTGGAGTTCGTTCCGGCGCCTCACCCCGAAGCCCATACGTGAGCAGAAATTCGTATCATTTCGCCTCGGTGGTGTTCTCCACGAGAAGTCCATTCTCGAGTTCGACCACCTGCTGAATCCGCACGTCAACCTCAATACAACATCCGCTGGCTTCAAGGACACATACTCCATCACGAGTGCTCCTTACCTAGACGTGTGGAGATGGGCCTCCTGCGAAGATGAGATCTCACCTATCGTCAACCCCACTGTCGGTGACATCTTTCACCCTATTCTTAAATTCTTGCATTATGTTTGGGTGCAATCTCTGTGTTATTGCAGCAAGACGAGCCGTCACCATGTTTCTTTGGAGGAGCTCGTATTATTCCGTGCTTTAGAGGAGGATGCCAACCTGCATCCCGGATGGTGGCTTGCACGATTCTTTCACAAGCGCACTACCACCAAGAAGCTTCCTTCTAAGCTTCCAGGGGGACCTTTCATTTCAATTCTGATCGATAATCTCCAGCTCGGTGACAAATGGGGCCCCGATATTCCTCGTGTCCCGATTGAGCACATAGGTGCCGACCTCGCCATAGCACGGGGCATCAACCTTTCTTTGGATTTTGAGCATTGCAAATAGCTCCCTCACCGCATTCCCCAGCCAGTTGAACGCCCGCCGTCGCGAGCGCTAATCACCGCTGAGATGAATTGTAACACCCGTCCCGAATCATCCCGGTGAAACCCGAGGTTGAACCGGTATCGAGTATTACCCAGTGAAAGACGACCGAGATAACGATCAAATCCAAGCTTAAAATAAGAGTTTAAGTGAGAGGCCTCCAAAAACCAGGAAAACATAAACTGTTTACAACTCCAAATCCATCATAAAACCCATAAAATCCAACATAATCAGAAAGATACATAAATCCAAGTGAAAACCCCCAAAATGTCCCAAGTCAACTGAAATATGGAAACAGGTCAACTCCAAGTAGGCACCAGTCTTCACCTCATAGCTTCAGCCCAGCACTTCTCGGAATCCACCCTCAACTCAGACGCCACACCGCTCTCTCTCTAGCCACGAGATCCTGAAAGGGAGAAAGGGATCAATTTCCTATTGAAATTGAGTGAACCCACTGGGCCTACCTACACGTTGTCCTACTCTATGGAGTGGTCCCAACTCCGCACAAGACATTCAACAATGGAACCAACCCAACCCCCCTTTCCATATTTTAATTCCCTAAAAAACAGTCTAGGTGATCACGTTGGTCAGTTCTCGTTCTCATGCACAATTCATAACGATAGAATCACACAGAAGTAATACATCAAACCACAGCACACACAGCACCATCACATCACATCCATCAATCAAGTCACCACCACAACCACAAGCACACAAACATACATATTCATGTTATCTAGGTGAGTTATTAGGCGCCAAGGAGTTATCCACACCACCACCGCCGGCCACATCCTCGACACACATCCCGCAGGATCTTTCCCTCATAGGGAGATAACACGACGCATCCCCTTAGGGATCCTTCCTCCACGGAGCTATCACGACGCATCCCATTGGGATCCTTCCATTTCGGAGATATCAACCACCATGACCTCCCGTCATGGGATTCACCCCAGTGAATCGGACTCGATCACAATAGTATTTCGGGTGGGGTAGTGTGGGCTCCTTCAGGTTCTACTTGTCATTCAAATACCAACACCACAAATCCAACTCATCACAGCTCATTCTCACAAGGCACAATTCACATCATCCACATTCATGTCACAGAACACAGTTCTCAGTACATCCCTTGGTTCCACTCTCCAGCCACATCCACAATACACACTTACAATCAACCAAAGGGGAACCGGCTAGGTCACCGGCCACCCCCACCTGCAAGTACAGGGGAGGCCATGTCATGAGTCTAGGGGTCACCCACCTGTTCCTCTTATTCAGAGCGACCCCACATTGGCAGGGCAACTCTCCTGCATCCACAACCAACAATTCATAGTATCATAGCACTCGCACTAACTTCCCAACCACCTAATTCTCGTTTCTATGTCAATCCATTACTTATTTCACTTCAGTTCACACCCAACCCCAAATCATAGCAATCAACGACAACAATCAATCACGGCAATTATCAATAGCAATCAAGTACATTCACAGAACAGTTTATCCCCTTTTACGCTCATCATTTTCATGCATAACCTAGGTTTTGTGCTAAATCCAATTGAAGCTCCTCACGCTGTCCAAACCACCTACACAACGCTAAGCCCTCACCTGGAATAGAAGACGAGGCTCTAATCGTCTCCTAGTTCCCCAGAAACTCGATTCCCAACCACCAAACTCGTAGCTCTACCCTTCCTTACTGCTCACGACCTACACCCAGAAACCCAAAATTGAGGTTAGCGATCTCTTCTCCTCGTCGCTACGAATCCATAGCAACAAACGGAACTCAATTCCGACCTCTACAGCTCCCGGAATCACCCTTCGAAGATTGCTTGAAGTTGGTTCGTCAATGGCTTTTTCGGGAGAGAGAAAGGGGAGAGAAGTTGTGAATTTCCGTGCAAATCCGTCCTTATATGCACGAAATGTGCGCCTGATATGTCAAAATGTGCGCTAGCGCACATTGACCCCCAAAAGGCGCACATTTCGAATATTCTGCCGAGAGTTTGCTGAAATAATTGAAAAGTGCGCCTGGCACTTCCAAATGTGCGCCAGCGCACATTAGGGCCCGAGACCATCACTTTTTGGTGCATCCCCATTCCCTCTTTGCAACTTCGACCCAACTTAAACCCGAATGACCCAAAACTCAAGAGGAAGCTTAAGAGCACTGATTCCAGTACCCTAGCCCACCGATCTTGAGTTCCAAATCGTTTGGTTGAGCGGGGATGTTACATGAATGAGAAGCTGGCGCGTATTGAGAAGTGGCAGCTAGACTACTCGGCTGGTTCGTTTCAATGGCAGAAGGACCGAGTAGCACATGAGGAGACCCAGAATAAGCGATGGACCATTCTTCAGCAATTCATGGTCGACTGGTCCACCAAACACAGGGATGATATCGCATGGCGACAGCAGCTGGAGCAGCGGCTGGGCATTTCACCTTCCCAGACCCCGCCTCCACCCCCACCCTCGGAACAGTGATCAGGTTGTTCCTATCCTTTCCATTTCTTTTCTTTCTTCTTTTCGGATCTCGATCCACTTTTATTCTATGTGGATCCGGGGCACTTCTCCCGGTATCCTTTTGATCTTTTGTTGTTTGTGTTTTGTATGATTTTGAGTAGCTACTCCGCTCCACCCCGGACTCTTTATGCTCAACTACTACTCCGCCCATCACCCTTCAGGTTCTTCGTATCTCTCTACTTTAGTTTGGTCCTGTGAGGACACAGAACAGTCTAAGTGTGGGGTAGGATGTTAGAGAACCATGCATGATCTTGATTGCCTATATCTTTGTGTGCCTCGTGATTCCTGTCTAGTCACTCTAGCATAGAATTGCTCAATTATTGACTTTTGATGTTAAATTGACTTCAATTTTGAACAATGACGTCTAGACTATTCCACTTAGAACCTGTAACCAACGTGTCAGAACTGATATTAAATGAGTCTAGGTCAGAACAGATGATAAATCACTCTTGTAGTTGAAATTTGAATCAATTAAACAGTTCTGCTTGTTAATAACAAAGCTCGATAACACCATTCTAAGATGATAAATGATAGCTTCTCCCATGTTTTTCACTCCATAATTGTTCACCTGTGATTGTGACTAGATATTAGATGGAAATCCAATTCGAAATCTTGTGTAAAAAGTTATAACTAGCTAGGATCAAGTGGCTAAATTGTTAAACCAAGTAATAAAGTTGTGCAAATCAATGTTAAGTTCTTTAAAGTCCTCAAAATAAAGCTAGGCAAGCCCGACACCTAAGTGATGTGTTCGGATTGAGCACTAGCATAGGCACAAATACTGTGAGCTAGGCAGGTCCAACACCTAAGTGAAGTGTTTGGTATCTAGCACTAGTATGCAGTAAATTAATTGAAGAAAGAAGTTTGAATCTTGAAAGATATTGATGTTTAAATCAGTCCTAGCTAGAACATGTAACGTACAGATCTAGAAACGGATGAAGTCGAGTCGATAGCCACGTCACTTTTCCTACCTCTGCATCCACTTCAATGCTAGAGCTTAAGGTCTTTTTTATTAGAATTGGTGTTATCGTAGTCGGTTAATTATGATTCATCATTTTGCCAAGAAACGTGCTTTGTTAAAACTACTACTTGAAGTGTGCAGAAATTAGTGAGATCGAAAACTGTTTAGTTGATGTTCTTGCATGTGTAGGTCACTTTTTCTACGTGGAACAGTCTAAACCAAATTGTTAGAATTGAATCTCAGTTTAATCTCGTGTCATTTGTGAATTTGAGTGTGTTCTAGTTCAGTTTGCTTGATGACAAGCAAAAGCTTAAGTGTGGGGTATTTTGATGACACTCGAATTGATGTGATTATCAGCCTCATTTAAGTGACATTTCATTGCTTAAGACACGGTTTCTAGGGTAGAATAGTGAATATTCACTCAACCGATCCATCTCATGCCTTTTGTGTTACCTTGGCCCATTTCGGGTCTATTTGATGGTTTTCTAGTATTTTCGTGTTAGCATATGTGTTCGCCATCAAATGTGGTAGCCAAGGACGTGTCTAAGGCACTGGAACCACGAGGAATCACACCCGAATCAAACAGAAAAGTCATTCAACCCAAAAGAATTCCTGCCCCATTTACACATATATTTTCGGCGAAAATACCCTTGGGTTTTCGCCGAAAATGAAAGAAGAAATACACTGTCCCGATCAAGAAGAAGTTTTCGACGAAAACCTTGGGAGTTTTCAACAGATATTTTCACTGAAAATTCCCTTGTATTTTCGGCGAAAATCCTAGTGAAAAAGCAGCAGTCGCCGGTTAGGTTTAAATACTGAATCGAGCGGCTAAATAAGGGAGATCGGAATTTACACACAATTTAGACGGGACGAAAAATCCCAAGACTGAGAAAAAGAGAGAACGAGTGGATAGAGTTCGAGGAGCAGGAACGGATCGTGACACCATCCATCCATCTCGGAGAGCCAGTGCTAGGAGTTGAAGATCCAGCAGATCGAAGCTGCCAAGAGTCGTCAAAATTAGGTTTTACAGTTCTTCTCTGTCTTCCCTACCTGAGATGTATTCTTTGTCTGTCTTCGATTCTTCTGTATTGAATATGAGTAGCTAAACTCGTATAGCTTAGATTAGATGAACCCTAAGTGACCCAGGGCTTTAAAGCGGTCACGGATCGGTGATCACACTCAATTTGACGTGATTAGCAGCCTCATTTAAGCGACATTTCTTTGCTTAAGACATGGTTTTTAGGGTAGAATAACGAATATTCAATCGATTGCCCTATCTCGTGCCATTTGTGTTACCTTGGCCCGTTTCGGGTCTATTTGATGGTTTTCTAGTGTTTTTATGTTAGCACAGGTTTTTGCCATCGAATAAGTAACCAAGGACATGTCTAAGGGTTGGAATCTCGAAGGATTGCACCGGGATCGATCAAAGGAGTTAATCAAAGTTCAGAAAATTTCTGCCCAGTTTATAAAGGAATTTTCGACCGAAAATACCCTTGTATTTTCGGCGAAAATATGTTCACAAATCGGCTGTTGTTAACTTAAGGAAACTTTCGGCGAAAGGATGAAGTTTTCGAACCGAGAAGGAAGTTCAGGGAGAATCAGCCGGCGGACCCTTCATTTGCAAAGGAATTTTCGCCAAAAATTCCTCAATATTTTCGGCGAAAATAATAGAAGAAATCCGGCTGATTAGGGTTAAGTATAAATACTTAACTCAGTGGCCCAAATAAGAGAGACACATCATAATACATCATAATATACTTTTCGAAATCAGAATTAGAGGAATTCTCTGAAGTTCTGGAGCGAAGAGTTAGAGTTCGAAGAGCCGGAAAGAGATCGTGACGCCATCCCTTCCACCTCGGAGACTCGGAGCTAGGAGTGCGGTTTACTGAAGATCGAAGTCTGTCAGAGTCGTCTAAATTAGGCTTTTCAGATTCTTTTTGTTCTTCCTCTGGATGATGAACTCTTTCTTTGTCTTAGATTCTTTTGTGATAAACTCGTTAGAGCTTAGACTAGATGAACCCTAAGTGACCCAGGGCTTTAAAGCGGTCACGGATCGGCGGTGATTAGATTCGAAATTCAATCAGTTTCTCTTTCATGTTTGATTTGTTCTTCATTGTTCATGTTTCTTGTCTGGATTGATCACCTAGATTAGATTCTTGTTAAGCTAAGGATAGAAGCGAACGCTCGCCTTACTTTAGAACATCAAATTGAACAATTAACCTTATAATTGGAGCGTGCCTTTCGCAGGAACCGGTTAGGGTTAATCCACTGCAAGAGTAACTCATAAATCGTTAGTAATTGCACCAGTTAATTAAGTCGTTGCGAGAGGCGACCGTACCCGGGCGGCTAGTTAATCTTGGTAGTTAGAACGGATAGAGCGAACGTTCGCCGGTCTTAAACCTAAGGGTAAGGAGTTATGGTGGTGTCTTAGTAATTGATTGAACGAGAATCGAAATCCGCTGATCTGTTGATTGCCAATGCTCTGGGGAACGAAGGGGGATTCAAAGTCTAAGTTCGTCTGTCATCTCTGTTTTCAAACCCTAATTTCCAATCTGCTTTAGTTTAAATTTTAATTTTCTCCGCATTTCTTAGAGTTAGAAGTCGTGGAACTCACACCACGCACGAAGTGCTTACATTCGAGTATTTTGCTAGTTCTCAGAGTAGTCGATCTTGGAAGACCCTCGAAATACGATCTACCCTAGCTTTTCCAGCTTTGTTAGTTATTTGTGTGAATCGCCAACGACAGGTTCACCAATCGGCGGTGATTAGATTTGAAATTCATTCAGTTTCTCCTTCATGTTTGATTTGTTCTTCATTGTTCATGTTTCTTGTCTGGTTTGGCCACCTAGATTGGATTCTTGTTAAGCTAAGGATAGAAGCGAACGCTCACCTTACTTTAGAACATCAAGTTGAACAATTAACCTTATAATTGGAGTGTGCCTTTCGTGGGAACCGATTAGGGTTAATCCACTGCAACAGTAACTCATAAATCGTTAGAATTTGCACCAGTTAAGTTAAGTCGTTGCGAGAGGCGACCGTACCCGGGCGACTAATTAATTGTGGTAGCTAGATCGGATAGAGCGAACGTTCGCCAGTCTTAAACCTAAGGGTCAGGAGTTATGGTGGTGTTTGAGAACTGAATGAACTAGAATCGGAAATCGTTGATCTGTTGATTGCTATTGCTCTGGTGATCTGAGGGGGATTCGAAATCTAAGCTTGTTTGTCTTCTGTCTTAGTCAATCAATCAATCGTTAATTCGCTTTAATTTCATTTCAACCTATCTTTGCATTTTTAGTATAGAAGTCGTGGAACTCACACCACGCACTAAGTGTTTACCCTTGAATTTAATTGCCAGCACATTTGAGTAAGGAAGTAGAATACGATCTACCCTAGCTTCACAGCTTGGTAGTTATTTGATTGACCGCTATTCTGCAGCTCATCAGTCGTCTTTGTTAAGTCAACCAATCTTTCAATCTGTCTTTCAATTTAGTTTTTAATTTACCTGCATTTGTGGAACTCACACCACGCACTACGTGTTAAACCTGAGTAATCTGCCTTACATTTGAGTAGACAATTATTAGAAGACCCGTGGAATACGATATGCTTAGCTTCCAGCTCAGTAGTTATTTGACTGCACTCGTTACAACGTTCATCAAATTGGCGCCGTTGCCGGGGACTCTTCTAATTGTTTGATAGAAGAGTTGGCATTTTATTCTTCTACCTTTCCATCTATCATCTATTTTTCCTCCATATTTCCATGATTTACCTGGGTAGTGCTCTTGAGTTTTGAGATGCAGGATTACAGGTGGAATGACCAGTTCGAAGAGATGCTACATCAACAACAACAACGGACAGCAAGATTTGACTCCCTCTTTGATAAAATCTCTTTAATGCTACAAACTCCTAATGTGGTGGACTTTGAGCTTGAGCAACCAAACCAATTAACGGAAGAAGATGCTCAAGAACTGTTCAAAGAAGAGCCAGAAGCTACACACCACAAACAAAATCACCAAGAGATGTATATATCGGCTCATCAGCATCGATAACAGACGACAAGAGTAGAATTCGCCTTGGATGATCTCATTTCGAAGCTACAAGCTCATAACGCGGTGGATGTCGAGCTCGAGCAACCAAATCCACTAATGGAAGAAGATGCTCAAGAGACGTACGAAGATGAACATGACAATCTCATCCATGACTATTGCGAGCTAGAAGCATCTGATGAAGAATCGCTAACAGAAGTGGTTGATGAAGACAAAGAGCCGATCCATCCTGAAGTTGAAGCCGATGAGGAGCACATAGAGATTGAGGAGATATCCTCACCTACCTTTCCGTCGAGCTAACCTGTAGATCAAGCCGGAGATAAGCACGCAAAAAGCAACAAGGTCACAGATTTGGAAGTATACATACTCAATCCTGAGAGACCTCTGCATGATCATCAGGTGGAGAAGATGGAGCTCATTGACCATACCATGCCATATTACCTCTTTCCTCCTCCGGTAGGATAATTCGAGAAGAACTGGTCATCCAAACAGAACCGTGATCTACTAGAGTACCGGCTGCATCACCTGTCTGGAGTGCTACATGGCACTCAACCGCTAGACTTGAATAAGACGATTGACTTCAAGGAACTCCTAAGTTGGGGTCCCTAACAGGTACCGTCCGACTCAAGGAAGTTAAAAGAGAGCACTTCATGGGAGGCAACCCATGGCTGGAGTCCGTTTTCAATTATTGAGTCAGTCTTTTCGTCGTTCGAGTCGGTTTTGGGGAGCCATAGTGTCAGTTTTAATTTTTGTTACTTTTAATTCTTCTGTCAGGTTTAAAAAAAAGTTTTTCAAACAAGTATTTGGCGAGAACCTAAAAGTTTTCACCAAAACACTTTGCTTAAATTTTGAGCAGTGAGCGTCTTTTTATTTTTTGCTGTTTTCAAAGACGTTTTCGGCAAAAACTTTCAAAGTTTTTGCCAGAAACTTGTGTCTATTCTTAAAATCAGTTTCTTCTTTTCGGTCTGATTTTAACGCATACTTGATCACCCAATTCGGAGCTCTGTAGCTCCAGTTATCCCCGAAACAAGCTTTTCGCGTTTTTGGCCAACTTCGTCGCTTTCTGTCCATTTTCTTGAGTCATGTCTTCAAGGTTAGTTGTTGGGTTTTCAATTTCAAATCTTTTGACATGCTGATTTTTTATTTTCGACAAGTTTCATTTTGGTTGACTTCTCGGTCTACCTCATTTTGTGTGACTGCTGTTTCGGTGTGAATTTTTCTGGACTGATTGTACTTAGACGTTCTAGATTGCTCTAGGAGTGCGGTGCCATGAATTTGTGTCGTTAAAAAAAGTAGTCAAAATATTTACAAAATTTCCCCTAAACCTTCTTCGTTTTGACTTTTATTCTGTGTGGATCCGGGACACTTGTCCCGGTTTCCTTTTTATCCCTTTATTGTTTTTGTTTTGTAGGAACTTGAGTAGCCACTTCGCTCTACGCCGGATGCTCCGTGTTCATCCACTACACCAACCATCACCTTCCAAGTTCTTCATATCTCTCTACTCTAGTTTAGTCCTGTGAGGACACAGAACCGTTTAAGTGTGGGGTAGGAGTCTAGGATTATGCATGATCTTGCTTGATTTTCTGTGATTCTATGGTTCATTTTTGAAATTTCTCTAGCATAGAATTGCTCAATTCTTGACTTGTGATGTTAAATTGACTTCAATTTTTCACAATGACGTCAAGACTGTTCCACTTAAAACCTGTAACCAACGTGTTGCCACTGATACCAAATGAGACTAGGTCAGAACAGATCATAAATCACTCTTGTAGTTGAACTTGAATTAACTAAATTGTTTTGCTTGTTAATCACAAAGCTCGATATCACCGTTCTATGATGATAAATGCTAGCTTCTTCCATGTTTTTCACTCCATATTTGTTCACCTGTGATTGTGGCTTGAGATCAGACGGAAATCCAATTCGAAATCTTGTGTAAAAAGTTATAACTAGCTAGGATCAAATGGCTAATTGGTTAAATCAAGTATTTTAGTTGGGCAAATCAATGCTAAGTTCATAAAGTGCTGAAAATCAAAGCTAGGCAAGCCCGACACCTAAGTGAAGTGTTCGGGTTGAGCACTAGCATAGGCACAAAAACTGTGAGCTAGGAAGGTCCAACACCTAAGTGAAGTGTTTGGTGTCGAGCACTAGTATGCAGTAAATAAATTGAAGGAAGAAGTTGAAATTTGAAATAAATTGTTGTTTAAAGCGGTCCTAGCTAGAACATGTAACGTACAGATCTAGAAACGGATGAAGTCGAGTCGATAGCCACGTCACTTTTCCTACCTCCACATCCACATCATGGCTAGAGCTTAAAGTCTTTTTGATTAGAATTGGTGTTATCGTAGTCGGTTAACTATGATTAATTGGTTTGCCAAGAAACGAGCTTTAATGAAACCACTACACGAAGTGTGCAGAAAATAGTGAGATCAAAACTTGTTTGGTTGATGTTCTTGCATGTGTAGGTCACCCTTTCTACGTGGAACAGTCTAAACCAAATCATTAGAATTGAATCTCAGTTTAATCTCGTGTCATTTGTGAATTTGAGTGTGTTCTAGTTTAGTTTTCTTGAGGACAAGCAAAAGCTTAAGTGTGGGGTATTTGATAACACTCGATTTGACGTTATTTTCAGCCCCATTTAAGCGACATTTCCTTGCTTGAAACGTGGTTTTAGGGGTAAAATAGCGAATATTCACTCAACTACCCTATTTCCTACCGATTTTGTTATTTGGCCTTTTTGGGTCTATTTGATGGTTTTCTAGTGTTTTTGTGATAGCACAGGTTTTTTCTATCATTTATGTAGCCACGAACGTGTTAAGACATCAAGGAGTGAACTGGAGTCAGAACCAAAGATCCAACTGCCCAGCACAATGTTTTTGCCGACAATACTATAAAGTTTTCAGTGAAAATACCTTCAGAAACCCACAGCCGATTGTGAAGAAGTTTTCGGTGAGAAGTCGAAGTCTTCACCGAAAACTATTGAAGAAATACACACAGGAGTATTCAACTTAAGTTTTCGGCGAAAAATTCTTAAGTTTTTGCCGAAAACTATTACCTTTTCCAAGATAGAAACGCAAACCCTAATGACTCCTATTTAAACAGAGCAGCGGCAGCTGAGAAAGGGGTAATCCATTATTCATTGAACGAAAGTTCCAATACAGATGCGACAGCCTCTATAGAGATAGATAGATTTTAGAGAGTTCGAAGATCCGTGGAGAGATCGTGACGTCATCCTTCCACCTCGGAGAGCTCGGAGCTTAAAGTTGAGGATCCAGGAGATCAAAACTTCGCCGAAAGTCGTCAGAATTAGGTTTTTCAGTTCTTATCCATTCTTCCTCTGTATGATGATTTCCTTTGTTGCCTTTGATTCTTCTGTTATTGTTATGAGTAGGTGAACTTGTAGAGCTTAGATTAGATGAACCCTAAGTGACCCAGGGCTTTAAAGCGGTCACGGATCGGTGGTGATTAGATTTAAAGAACAAATCAAACATGAAGAAGAAACTGAATGAACTTCGAATCTAATCACCGCCGATCCGTGATAGCTTGAAAGCCCTGGGTCACTTAGGGTTCATCTAATCTAAGCTCTACGAGTTTAGCTACTCATATTCAATACAGGAGAATCAGAGATGAACAAGGAATACATCTCAGGTAGGAAAGACAGAGAAGAACTGTAAAACCTAATTTTCGACGAATCCATGAAGCTTCGATCTTCTGGATCTTCAACTCCTAGCACTGAGATCTCCGAGATGGAAGGATGGCATCACGATCCTTTCCTTGCTCCTCAAACTCTCTCCACACTCTCTCTCTCTATTCCAAGTCTTGGAATTTTCATCCAAAAAGTAAGTCTCTATGAAGTCGATGATTTCTTCTTTTCTAGTAGTCTGTAACCGGCTGGGAGAACGAAATATTTTTCACCGAAAACTTGAGAGTTTTCGGCCAAGACTTTGACTTCTCGCCAAAAACTTCTTTTTCTATGCTCTGGCGATTTCTTCTTAGATTTTCGGCGAAAACTTCAGGTCTTTTCGCCGAAATCTTCTTTGCAAAACTGGGCAGGATTTGTGTTGATTTGATTGACTACTTGGATCAATTCTGGTATGATTCCTCGAGGTTCTAATGCCTTAGACACGTCTTTGGTTACTTTATTTGATGGCAAAAACCTGTGTTATCATAAAAACACTAGAAAACCATCAAATAAACTGAAACGGGCCAAAGTAACCATAATGGCACGAGATAGAGCAGTTGAGTGAATATTCGCTATTCTGCCCTAAAAACCATGTCTTAAACCAAGAAATGTAGCTTAAATGAGGCTGATAATCACGTCAAATCGAGTGTCATCAAATACACCACACTTAAGCTTTTGCTTGTCCTCAAGCAAACTGAATAGAAAAACGCTCAAGTTCACAAGTCATTAATGGTAAAATTCTCAAGTGGAGGTTGGCTTGCTGGGCTCTAATGGAAATGATGTGGTTGGTAACCAGGAGACTTCTTCCCTTGGAAGTTTTATGGCCACAAAGAAAGTGTTTGTCTCACATGTTAAGGGTTGTGTGCTTACAAGGCAGCAGCAGAACCGTAGAAAGAGATGAAGATTTGGATATGGAATATTAGAGGGTTTAATGATCCCTCTAAGTTTGATGCTTTAAGTAGTTATGTTAATAAGAATAGTATAGCTGTTTTTGCTGTGTTGGAACCTCGAATAAAAAAGGATAAAGCTGTTAAGATTTTCCTCTCTAGGTTTCCAGGTTGGGGAAGGGAGATGAGTTATGATGGTGAGCTAGGGAAAATTTTGCTTGTTTGGAAACCAGATGTCCAAATTGTGATTAAAAAAAGGGAAGTCAATTTATTCATTTTAAGGTGGATCTCCCTTCCAGTTTTTTCTGCACGGTGGTGTATGCTTCTACTCAGTTACTAGGTAGAAGAGATTTATGTGTTGAAGTTAAAACTCTTGCTTGCAATGGTCAGCCTTGGATGGTTGGAGGAGACTTTAATGTGATTCTGTCTTCTGGAGAAGCTTCTAACAGGTTATCTTGCTTTACTAGTATGGATGATTTTAATGGTTTTGTGGAAGATTGTGAGTTGGTTGAGCATGTTTCATCTGGCCCTAAATTTACTTGGATGAACAATAGAATTGCAGACCCTATTTCTAGAAAGTTGGTTAGAGTTCTAATAAACCATAAATGGCATACTTCTTTCCCTGGTAGTAAGGTTAATGTCATTTCCTTGTGAGGTTTCTGATCATTGTGCCTTGCTGGTTGACATTAATTCTGCTTTGATTTCTAAGTCGAAGCCTTTTAAGTACTTTAATTTTTGGTCCAAGCATGAGAAGTTTGCTGATATCCTGAAGGAGGTGTGGACTAAAAGAAGTACTGATACTCCTTTTTTCCGCCTTTATGGCAGACTCAGAGATTTAAAAGGAAAGTTGAAGATCCTGAACGCTTCTTTTTACTCAGACATTCAATCTAGGGTAGTTAGAAAGAAAGAGGAGGTTGCTTACTATCAGATGTTGATGTTCGATGTTCCCATCCAGTAAATGTTGATAATGCTAAAGTTAGCAGGGCAGAATTGACTCAACTACTTAAAGATGAGGAAATGATTTTGAGGCAGAAGTCTAGAGCTGTTTGGATTGTTGAGGGGGATAGCAATACCAGTTTTTTCTTTCATCATATTAGGGAGAGAAATCTGAGGAACACAATTAGGCAGTTGAGAGATGAGCAGGGGGACTTGACTGATGATCCTTGTCAAATGGAGAGCAATGTGGTAGGTTTTTATAAGAAGTTGCTTGGGGTGGAAAAAGTCACTCAAGATACTGACTTAGATGACTTAATTGTTCGTAAGCTTACAGTTGAACAACAAGACTCTGTTATTAGGCTAGTTAGCTCTCGTGAAATAGTTGAGGTTCCGAAAAGCATGCCTAATGATAAGGCTCCTGGGGCTGACGGGTTCCCTGTTTCTTTTTTTAAAGAATGCTGGGATACAGTGGATGAAGATGTGACTGCTGCTGTGCTGCATTTCTTCAATTCTGGTAAGCTTCCTGGCTTTGTTAATTCAGTTACTTATGACACTCGAATTGACGTGATTATCAGCCTCATTTAAGCGACATTTCATTGCTTAAGACATGGTTTTTAGGGTAGAATAACGAATATTCAATCAATTGCTCTATCTCGTGCCATTTGTGTTACTTTGACCCGTTTCGGGTCTATTTGATGGTTTTCTAGTGTTTCTATGTTAGCACAGGTTTTTGCCGTCAAATAAGTAGCCAAGGACGTGTCTAAGGCGTTGGAACCTCGAGGAATCGCACCGGAATCGATCCAAGGAGCCAATCAAGTCAAACTAAACTTCTGCCCGTTTTACACTGAAGATTTCGCCGAAAACACCCAAGGTTTTCGGCGAAAATCCATGCATAAATCGACTGAGCTCATTCAAGGAAGTTTTCGGCGAAAACACTAAGTTTTCGCCGAGAACCAATGGTCCAAAAACCACAGAAGAAATCAGCCGGCGGTCATCCCTTTTGCACTAAGATTTTCGGCGAAAACTCCTTATGATTTTCGGCGAAAATTCTAGAGAAAATCCGGCGGTATTAGGTTAAGTATAAATACTTAACCGGCGGCCCATATACTTTGACACACATCATAATTTTCAACTAATACCGATTACTTCATAATTCTCTCAAGTTCTGGAGCAGAGTTAGAGTTTGAAGAGTCGGAAAGAGATCGTGACGCCATCCCTTCCATCTCGAGGACTCGGAGCTAGGATTGCAGCTTACCGAAGATCGAAGTTCTGCCAGAGCCGTCTTAATTAGGTTTTTCAGATCCTTTTCTGTTCTTCCTCTGAAAGATGAACTCTATCTTTGTCTTTGATTCTTTTGTGATAAACATGAGTAGCTAAACTCTTAGAGCTTAGACTAGATGAACCCTAAGTGACCCAGGGCTTTAAAGCGGTCACGGATCGGCGCTGATTAGATTCAAACTTCAATCAGTTTCTCTTTCATGTTTGATTTGTTCTTCATTGTTCATGTTTCTTGTCTTGATTGATCACCTAGATTAGATTCTTGTTAAGCTAAGGATAGAAGCGAACGCTCGCCTTACTTTAAAACATCAAATCGAACAATTAACCTAATCATTGGAGTGTGCCTTTCGTAGGAACCAATTAGGGTTAATCCACTGCAAGAGTAACTCATAAATCGTTAGTAATCGCACCAGTTAAGTTAAGTCGTTGCGAGAGGCGACCGTACCCAGGCGGCTAATTAATCTTGGTAGCTAGATTGGATAGAGCGAAACGTTCGCCAGTCTTAAACCTAAGGGTAAGGAGTTATGGTGGTGTCTTTGAAACTGATTGAACGAGAATTGAAATCCGTTGATCTGTTGATTGCCAATGCTCTGGGGAACGAAGGGGGATTCAAAGTCTAAGTTTGTCTGTCATCTGCGCTAATCAATCAATCTTTTGATCTGTTTTCAGTTTTAATTTTTAATTTCTCTACATTTCTTAGAATTAGAAGTCGTGGAACTCACACCACGCACGAAGTGTTTAACCGGAGTAATTTGCCAGCTTATTTGAGTAGTCGATCATTAGAAGGCCCGTGGAATACGATCTACCCTAGCTTTCCTAGCTTAGTAGTATTTGATTGAACCCACACAACGACAGGTTCACCAGTTACTTTGGCTCTTATTCCAAAGAAGAAGAATGCTAGTGAAGTTAAAGATTTCAGACCTATATCTTGCTGCAATGTAGTTTATAAGCTGATTTCTAGGATCTTGGCTAACCGTATGAGTGAAGTTCTTCCTTGTCTAATAAATAGAGCTCAATCTGAGTTTGTTAAAGGAAGACTGATAGGGTACAATATTATGTTGGTTCATGAATTACTCAGACTTTACGGGAAGAAGGATATCTCTCCTAGAGCAGCTATGAAAATTGACCTTGTGAAGGCCTTTGACAGTGTGAGCTGGAATTATTTGTTAAAGTTGCTCTATGCTATGAATTTCCCCTCTCTCTATGTGGAATGGATTGAAGTTTGTCTTAGGTCCACAATGCTTTCAGTGAATTTGAATGGAAGTCTGTGTGGTTATTTTAAGGCTCAAGCTGGTCTGAGACAAGGAGATCCTATATCTCCCTATTTGTTTGTGATTGCAATGGAGTCCTTGAGCTGTCTGTTGGATAGAGGTGCTGCGAAAGGTGATTTTGAGTGGAGATGAAGGAAGTGGAGAGGCTTTGCAATATGTTTTTGTGGGGTAAGTTGGAAGGGGGCAGAGCAAAAGTCTCTTGGGATAATTTGGCTTTTCCAAAGAGGGAAGGTGGTCTGGGTTTGAAAAAGCTTACTGTTTGGAACCTAGCAAATGCTGCTAGACACATTTGGAGTGTATTTGCCAAGAGTGGATCTATATGGTTGGCGTGGATTGAAAAATATAGATTGAAAGGGGTAAGTATTTGGGATGCAAAGGGTGACTATGGTTCTTGGAATTGGAAGAGGTTGCTAAAGTGTAGAAGTGTTGTGCAACAGTTTATGATTACTTCTCCTACTGGTGAGAGATGTTTGAATGGTAAATTGTTGACTCACTTCAAGCCAAAGATTGTGTGGAGCTTAATTAGGGAAAGAAGGCCTATTGTGAGTTGGTTTAACCTGGTCTGGACTGGTTATACTGTGCCTAGATGGAACTTTGTTGGTTGGCTAATTGTGGCAGACAGATTTATTACGAAAGAAAAAGTGAAGAAGTGGAATCATAGTATTGATGCTAGCTGTGTTTTTTGCGGAGAGGTTGATGAAACTCGATCACACTTGTTCTTTGAGTGTAAGGAAACTCAGAAGTTAGCAGATGAGATGCTTGGTTGATGTTTTATGAGCTATCAATGGAGTGAAGTGATAAGGACTGCAACTGATTGGCTATGTGATTCAGTTATGATGAAGGTCAGGAAGTTGAAGTTCATTATGGTGATAAATTGCATTTGGAGAGAGAGATGTGCTAGGATTTTTGGTAACAAGAGTAGGAGTCTTGAGAGTTATAGCTCTAGCATGTTGGAGGACTTGAGATTATTTGCAAGTGCTCATAGAGAGAAAGTTGCTATTTTGAATAGTTTGTAGTAGTTTTGTAGTTTTTACTGTAAAGTTTTTTAGAGAGTAGTTAGTAGAGTGCTATCTCTTGTATAGACCTTATTTGGTTTTTTTGATGATATGAAACCCTAATTCATAAAAAAAATCAGTAAAATTGAAGTTCAAGCGTACACAATGAATTATTGTACAGCTACTTCTAGAACAAGAAACCTGACATGCATACCGATCAACCAAACAATCCAGTCTCACTAAACATTGCACATGACAAGGAGCAATTACCAATCATGCACGAGTTTGACTTGACCGACTAGACTCCTCACACAGATAGTATTTAGTACAAGGGAAACTCTCATTATCTGTGTTTAGGGACATGTTTCTGCTCTCAATCATTTTCTGCTACTGAATTCTGTCATAGGTTTGCAATTCGACCACATCTCCACCACTGTGACAACACGAGGAATAGTCAAGAAGGACTTCCCTGCTTAGGACTGTAATGAATTCTACACTACAAGGGTTTATAATGAGATGGATGATGGGAATGTATGATGATGGCTTTGGTGCAGTGTAGCTTTCGACTAACTTCCATCGAATCTAGCCTATGGCTTCCTACCGTTTGACCAAACACGGGTGGAATAGTGTACGCTCATCCTATGATACCCTCAAGCAACCTTGCACTTTATTTTGCATAATAAATTTTTTTCTTTTTTTTCCTATATTTTTTTCTCTTACATTTTCTTTTGACTTCGTTCTTCCATATGTAGGGAGAAGAACGTTATTGAACTAAACTATAAACTTTAAACTTTTGAACTATTTTTCTATTTTTTCAAATTTTCTTTCTTTTTCTTCTTCTCTTTTTTTCTTTTCCTTTTGTGCCGATTTTCTTTTAGTTGCTAGAGGGGTTTACACGTCTGGACATAATAGCTAAGACCGCATGTTTAATGGTTATAGGCAGGTTACCACAAACCGACTTCCGGTAGGCTAATCTAGAACTACGACCACAGGGTATCAACGGGGAATGAAAGAATGGGGATTGGCTGTAATGTATATCGAACCAAATGAACAGGCCAAGCTCAAGGGTTTAAACCTAGAGGATTTAACGGTAGGTAGGCTATCTGGCTTAGTAGCTGAATCTAGGTGCCCTGTCATTCTAGAACTCGTGTCATCGTGTGGTCTCGAATAGGTCTCATGCAAATTCCAACTCTTTTAAGAAAATAGAAAACCACTCAAAAAGAAATAGAATTGCAAGTTATGTGCAATGGATCAAAAGCTCACAGTTGGTTCGCTAGTCGGATTCGGTCATTGTCATGCAATCAAAGCAACAAACTACAAGTGTGATTTTAAAAATCTGTTCTGACCAGGCAATTTAGCATCAAAGTATACAAGTTGGTTTGCAGGTTCTAGGTTAAGCAGTCTAAGCATCATTATGAAAGTTTGAACAACAACTTAACATCAAAAATCAAGAACCGAGCAATTCTAAAGCGAGAGAAACTGGATAAGGAGCCACGAAACACAATTAAGGGCAATCAAGATCATCCATGGTTTTCTAACCCTACCCCACACTTAGACTGTTCTGTGTCCTCACATGACAAATATTAGAGTGAGAGATACGGGGAACCTGGAGACAGTGGTTGGTGTGCGGGTGTCGTAGCGTGACTTGGAGCGGAGCAGAGCAGCAACCAAAAGAGACCTACAAAACAAAAACAACCAAAAGATCAAAAGGAAACCGGGACAAGTGTCCCGGATCCACACATAAAAAGGTTGGATCGAAACCCAAAAAGCAGAAAGAAAACAAAGGAAAAGGATGGAAACGACCTGATCACTGTCCCTCGGGTGGAGGTGGAGGTGGTAAAGGGGAAACGCCAAGTCGCTGCTCAATCTGCTGTCGCCATGCAAGCTCAGCCTTGTCTCTAGTGTCTTGGTCGGTCATGAACTGTTGTAGGATAGCCCATCGTGCATTCTGCGCCTCCTTGTGCTCTACCCGATTCCTCTGCCATTGGTGAGCGCCAGAGGAGTAGTCTAGCTGCCATTTCTCAATGCGGGCCAGTCCCTCTCCAAACTCGTCGAGTATTTGTGGCTGAGGCGGAGGGAGTAACACCATCACGGGGGCATGGGTTACCGTAGCTGCAACTGGTGGTGGAGGCGTCTTCTTTGGCCGGCGGGGCAACAGTCTGTAATCGTCGATACTGGCCAAAAGGTCGAGGCCTCATGCTATGGCGAGCTCAGCACCTATGTGCTCAATCTGGATGCGAGGAATGGCAGGGCCCATTTGTCGCCGATCTGGAGGTTGTCGATCAGACAGGAAATGAAAGGACCGCCAGGAAGTTCATAGGGAAGTTTCTTGGTGGTTGTGCGTTTGTGGAAGAATCTTGCAAGCCACCATCCGGGGTGAAGACGTTCCTCCTCCTCTATAGCACGAAACAGTACGAGCTCTTCCAGGGAGATATGGTGACGACCCGCCTTGATGCAATAACACAGAGATTGCGTCCAAACATAATGAAGGAATTTAAAGAGAGGGTGAGCAATGTCACCTACCGTGGGGTTGATGATAGGCTTGACCTCGGGTTGACTAGAGATGAACTTCCATATTTCAGGATAAGGTTCATGTGCGATGGAGTAGACGTCTGAGAACCCAAGGGCGGCGTCCTGGACAACGGCATGGGGGTCGAGTAGGTGGGTGAACTCGTGGATGGTCTTCTCATATCGAACACCACCGAGGCGGGAGGAAACAAACCTCTGGCGGCTGTTGGGTATTGATGTGTGGCGCTCAAATGAACTCCAGAACTCTTGAAGGGCGACCAGAGGATTGGGGGAGCCAAAGGTGGTCAAAGATCACAAGCCGGTTTGTTCAAGTACGTGGTCGACGTTGGAGTGCCAATTCGGATTGTGGTTCTTGAGACTGTCTAAGGAGAGAGCTACCACCTTCGCCGGAGGGATGTCCTTGATTTTCATGTAGACCTCCAGTTGGTGCGGGGGAAGGGCAGCGATGAATGGGTGTAGGGCCCCGGTGGTGGTGGCTGGAGCACTCACCCGAACAGCTCTTTCGAAGGAGCGTTCTTCTCTTTATTCTTCTTCTTTATCTCGCCAGGATCTTTAACTTTTGGCGATTCAGTAGAGGATGCCTTTGGTTCTTCCTTCTTTCTCGGCTTCTGTGCTGGCAGCTGTCCAACACCTGGCAAGCAGATTTCTGAAGAAACTCTAGATTTTTATTAGTAACGGAGTTGACCGAAGCCAACTCCACAGCTTCAACAGATAAGCAATGCACCTTTTCTTTGACAGAGACTTGCATACCGTCCTTGAGGGGGAATGTCATGGTATCCTTGCCGACCCTTAATGTCAACGAGCCATTCGGGCCATTAATGTTAATGCCGGCTGTCGCCATAAACGGTCGTCCTAGGAGAAGAGTGACATCTTCCCCTCGGGTATCCATAACAACGAAATTAGCTAGAATAGTGAAGGGACCACAACGGACGACCACATCTTCTATTAATCCCCTATGTAATTTGACAGATTTATCAGCAAACACTAAATGCATGCTAATCGGTTTCAATTCTCCTAGGTTCAATTTCTCATACAAGCAGGTAGGCATGACATTAATGGAAGAACCTAGATCAATTAGACTACGATCAATTTTCACATCATTAATAGTGCAAGGCAAAGTAAAAGCATCGGGATCACGACACTTAGTTGGGGGAGGTATGGCTGTGGATGGTGAAGAATTCTTCCTTGAGGGAGACGGAAGACAACTCTCCCTTCTTCTTGTTCTTCGCAAGATCCTTTGTGATTTTTTCCAACCTCTGGTATCATCTGGATAGCATCAGTAACTGGTATCTTGATATCTGTGTTCTGCAAGTATCCATACCACTTCCTGTACCGGGTATCATGATCTTTCTCCTGTGATTACGCAGCCTTAGGAAACGGAATCTGAAGCTGATATGGAGGGGGAGGTGGCGCAGGTGATGTCTTTGTCAGGCGAGGCGGGGCATTCACCTCCTCCTCTTCTTCTTTATCCTCCTCCTTGATCTCTGGCATGTCAATGGCTATAGCATCAGGAATTATTGCCGGATCAGGAGCTGCAGGACCACCTAATTGCTTGCCACTTCTTGTGGAGATGGCCTTGATGTGCTCCTTCCTAACTGTAGAGTTGTCTTGAACCGATGATTGATTAAAGAAGGGGCTATTAGCTAGCATGCAAATCATGTTATTCACCGCGCTCTCCACTCGCCGACCTCGAGCTTCATGATGTTGATTTAAGACGGCTCGAGACTTGAATTTCTCCTCGTGGTCATCGAGTCTTGCCATGATCAGGTCGAGCTTCTTGTCTATCTCGATTTCCCTTGCGTTCCCTGATGTAGATCTCTTAGGTTGCTGTCCTCTGGTGAATCCAGGAAGATCTTGATAACTATTGCTCAAGTACTGATTTTGACTCTGGTCGAATCCGAAGTTGAAGGAGGATGCTCTTGGAAGCTTCCTTGTTGTTGAGGAGGTTGTCTGAACTAACGATAATCGGGGTAGCCTCTTTGATTGTTGGTGAAGTCTTGATCAATAAAATTAACTTCCTCTATAGACCAGATATTTGCTGCACCAAAATTCTTCTTTATTTGTTTTTTGTACTTCGATCTTGATCTGATCTTCAAGGCTTAGTTGGCTCTTAGCTGCTCCAAACTGTCTCTCCCAATTCGTGGACTTAGATGCGCAGTTTTCAAAGTGAAGAAGAGCAGTTCTGGTGCGAGTGCAGTGTAGTCTCCATCAGCTAAGGAGTTGACCCATTTAGCTGATTCTTCGTTCATCCCTCGCGCAAAGATCTCAGCTAGCTGTCTCCACTCGAATCCATGATGAGGGCAGTCATAGAGAAGCTCTTGGAATTCGTTCCAAGCATCATATAAGCTTACTCCTCTCTTCTGAACAAATCTGGAAATGTTGTCCTTGTAAGCTATAGGTCTTGAAGGAGGAAAGTATTCTTGAGCTAGACTATCCCAATCGGTGCAGTGGCCAGGTGGCTTGCTACTAAGCCATCTCTTGGCAACGCCTCTAAGGGAGAATGGGAAGACTCGTAAGCATAATGTGTTCTTATCGAGGTTCCCACTCTTGAACGTCTCGCAGATGGCTAGGAAGTCCGTCAAATGTGTACATGGGTTATCTTGTGGCTTCCCTTCGAACTGAACATCCCTAGAGATCATTTCCAGGAAGGAGATCTTGATCTCATAGTCAGGATCATCATCGTTGGCGGCATAGCGATGCTAGACCGAATATTAGTCGCGCTCGGTTTATTGTAATTCGCCATGGTGCGTTGAGCAGCCATTACGGAAGGAGAAGGTGGTTGAGAATCTGAAGTAGTGGATGAAGCGGACGAAGATGAGGAGTTCTCCTTCAACTCCTCGATCTTAATAGGGGTAGGAGGTGTAAGCGGAACGATTCTGACTTGGTTCGGAACTCGCGGTTGCTTTGGCGGAGCAGAACTACCCGGCTTAAACTGAGAATGAGTGAGCGGGAGGTTCATAAACCTGTAAAACAACCTACATGCAACAAAAGCAAACATAACCGGCGTAAAATCAAAGTGTGATGAAATATAAAAGATGGAAAGGTAGAAGAATAAAATGCCAACTCTTCTTTCAAACAATTAGAAGAGTCCCGATAACGGCGCCATTTGATGTGCTGTAAAACAGTGATCAAATACTGCTAAGCTAAAAGCTAAGCAGATCGTATTCCACGGGTCTTCTAATAATTGTCTACTCAAATATGCAGGCAATTTATTCAGGTTTAAACACGTTGTGCGTTGTGTGAGTTCCACGACTTCTAGACTAAGATGCAGGAAAATTTAATTGAAATTAAAAGACAGAATGATTGGTTGGTTTAGACAGACGACATACAAGCTTAGATTTCGAATCCCCCTTAGATCACCAAGGCAACAACAATCACAAGACCAGCGATTTTCAATTCTCATTCAATCAATTCCCAAACACCACCATAACTCCTTACCCTTAGGTTTAAGACTGGCGAACGTTCGCTCTATCCGATCTAACTACCAAGATTAATTAGTCGCCCGAGTACGGTTGATTCTTGCGACGACAAAACTAACTGGTGCAATTACTAATGATTAATGAGTTACTCTTGAAGTGGATTAACCCTAACTGGTTCCTATGAAAGGCACACTCCAATGAATAGGTTAATTGGTTGAATTGATGTTCTAAAGTAAGGCGAACGTTCGCTCTATCCTTATCTTAACAAGAATCTAAACTAGGTGATAAAGAAAGACAAGTTTTAATGTTTTAAAGCAAGGAAGCTGTCTGGCGACAAACCTAACTCAACACAAACCTAATGTAGGCGATCAACCAGAAAAGAAACATAAACAATGAAGAACAAAACAACCATGCAAAGAGAAATTGATTGAACTTCGAATCTAATTACCACCGATCTGTGACTGCTTTAAAGCCCCGGGTCACTTAGGGTTCATCTAATCTAAGCTCTACAAGTTTAGCTACTCATATCTAACAAACAAGACTCAAAGGAAGAATAGAAAAGGATCTGAAAAACCTAATTTCGGATGATCCGTGAAGCTTCGATCTTGTGAATCTTCAATTCCTAGCTCTGAGCATCTTTCAGGATGGATTGATGGCGTCACAATCTCTCTGATAGCTCCGAAATACTCTCTCAACTCTCCTCAAGTCGTGGCTGATCTCTCAAAATTGAATGTTAACAAATCTGGCTTCGAAAAGTCTATTAATACCCCCAAAACCCTTTCCTTGTTGGAAAAGTAGGGAATTTCCCGTCTGAGGAGCTTACACGGCGTGTAAGCTCACAGTGCATTTAGCTTACATGGCGTGTAAGCTCCAAAACGCAGCACTTTGAGCTGGGCAGAATTCCAACTTGTTTTGATTATTCCCGCTCCGTTTGAACTCCGATTTGGTCCCCGTTTGAAGCACTGGACTCGTGAGAGAGTCCTCTATAATGTGGTAACCTGGAGGCTCAGCATAAAAACTCACAAACAAGGTAAAAATAGCCAAGAAATGGACAATGTACGCACTAGGAGCCGATAATCACAAAGTTAAGACATTTTCACCAAATACTCATCAAAATTGCATCAAAGGGTATGAAATGTCACTTAAATGGGGCTGAAAATCACGTCAAATCGAGTGTCATCAATTAGATGACAAGAACCCTACCCCGCACTTAGTTCGAAACCTCAGTCCGAGAAGAACGAAACGGACAAGTGGGGGCAAGCAAATAAGTCGAGAGATCACAATGGATGAACATAGCAGAAAAGACACGGCCAGCATGCAGGGGGAAATACGGCATTCAATCACCAAGAATGAGAAAATGACCCAATTCGACGGACGGCAGAGCAGAAAACAATTGATTGGCACAAGATCATCGAAAATCATCCACGAGGGAAATAAAGATCAAAGGGATTCCAAGAGTTGAGCAAGAAACACCGAAACAGCAGACACGTAAATCAAGATAAACCAAAAAGTCAAACTTGTGGAAATCTGAAATTCAACACGCCAAAAGATTCAAAATTGAGGGCTGAACAACTAACCATGAAGACATGACTCGAGAAAACGGTTGGAAATCAGAGAAATCGACCAAAAGCTTGAAAACTTGTTTCAGGTGGAACCGAAGCTACAAGGCACCAATCTGGAAGATTGAGGGTGCAAACAACTCAGGAGGAAGAGGGACCTTGAGAGGCGGCGGCGACTAACAGCGGCGGCGAGGGAAAGGCGAGCTGGCGGCGGCGGACTGGAAAATGAGAGTCAATTGTTTGGGGCCCTTAGATCACCAGAGCATTGGCAATCAACAGACCAGTGGTTTTCAATTCTCGTTCAATCAATTCTAAGACACCACCATAACTCCTTACCCTTAGGTTTAATATTGGCGAACGTTCGCTCTATCCGATCTAGCTACCAAGATTAATTAGCCGCCCGAGTACGGTCGCTTCTTGCAACGACTAAACTAACTGGTGGAATTACTAATGATTTATGAGTTACTCTTGAAGCGGATTAACCCTAACTGGTTCCTACGAAAGGCACGCTCCAATGAATAGGTTAATTGTTGATTTGGTGTTATAAAGTGAGGCGAACATTCGCTACTATCCTCAGCTTAACAAGAATCTAATCTAGGTGATCAAGCTAGAGAAGAAACATAAACAATGAAGAACAAATCAAACATGCAAGAGAAATTGATTGAACTTTGAATCTAATCACCGCCGATCTGTGACCGCTTTAAAGCCCTGGGTCACTTAGGGTTCATCTAGTCTAAGCTCTACGAGTTTATCTACTCATGTTAATAACAGCGGAAACAAAGACAGAAACAGAGTTCATCTGAAAAGGAAGAACAGATGGAAACTGTAAAACCAAATTAAGACGACTCCGGCAAAGCTCCGCTCTCCCGTAATCTTCACTCCTAGCTCCGACTCTCCGAGGTGAAAAGATGACGTCACGATCTCTTCCTGGCTCTTCGAACTCTTCAACTCTGTTCTCCCGAACTTCTTAGGTTTGGAACTTGCGATAAGTTGTATATGGAAAAGTGTATTTTTTTTAGAGTCTGATCCCCTTTGTTTGAGTCGCCGGTTTTATATTTATACTTAACCTTTCCCAGTCGGATTAGGTTAATAGTTTTTGCCGAAAACTTCTTTGAAAAGAGAGGCGCTGGTCGACTGTTTCTCTTGTGTTGATTTCGTCTGGAGTTTTCAGCGAAGACTTGGACTTCTCGCCAAAAACTTCTTCTTCTAAGCTCTGACGGTTTCTTCTTGGATTTTCACCGAAAACTCTTGGACTTTTCGCCGAAAACTTCTTTGTAAAGCTGGGCAGGATTTGTGTTGACTTGATTGGCTCCTTGGATCAATTCCGGTGCGGTTCCTTGAGTTCCAATGCTTTAGACACGTCCTTGGTTACATTATTTGACGGCAAAAACCTGTGCTATCACGAAAACACTAGAAAACCATCAAATAGACCCGAAACGGGCCAAAGTAACACAAATGGCACGAGATAGAGCAGTTGAGTGAATATTCGCTATTCTGCCCCAAAAACCATGTCTTAAGCCAAGAAATGTTGCTTAAATAAGGCTGATAATCACGTCAAATCGAGTATCATCACCAACCTCTGTCCCGTACGGTCTCTTTTGAGAGCATACGGTTTCCCCGACGAGGGGTGTTCATCATCCATCTTGGGCCTCGCCTGAACGGGTCCTAACCGAGTGGGGACTGGACAACCCTTCGGTCAGCGACGAAGAGAGTAGGCAGCTACCAATGTCGTCTACTATTTTGGGTAAATTCATCTCTGGAATTCCTTTCCGTCTGTTTCTATTTACTATCTTCTCGCACTGTCACTCCTCTATTATTCCTTCTCAGAACATCGTCAAGGCAGGCGCAAGACACACCCGTTATCTCGTTGAAAAGAGAGCTGGTGGCCGGTCCGGGATGCCAGGACAGGGCCAACGCATCCTGGACCAGGAGAAGGAGGTAGAAAAGTTGCGGGCGAACTCGAAGGAGCTGAGACAGCGAGGGTAGCCTTCATGTCATTTTTCCTCCTTTCTTTTAGTTTGTTTTGTTTTCTCTATGTCCTGACTGTCTTTTCATGTGTAGGTGAAGACAGGGAAGCTTCTCCTGGCGAAGGACGTCGAGATCCTAGAGTGGAAGAATGTTGTTGTCTCGCTGGTGACAAGCCTGACGGACTTGGTTGCCATATTATCCCACCTAGAGCGTGAGGTAGAGGTGGGTCAAGGGCGTGAGGAGGATTAGGAGGCCGAGAGAGCAGAATTGAGGGCACAAGTTAGGGAGCGTGCCGGTGTGGCCATGCACGCTACTGTGATAGCTTTGCGTCACCACCTGTGTCAGGTGCATCGGAACTTTGTATGGGACCAGACCAAAATTATGATAGTTGTCCTCGAGCGTCAGGTGGCAACCCAGTATGGCTTTGCGAACGTAGACTCCAAGCCCGAATGCAATAAGCATGGCCTCTAAAGGGCCGTCTGCCCTGCATCCGTGCACCGCCCAGGGAACCCAACACCTCAACAGTCCCTACTACTGACCCCGCCCCTTGAATTCCTGACCTATTTCTTCACTCCCTTTCTGTACTGTTTCAGAACAATTGCGCCTCTGTGCGCCTTTTATTTTTATTTTCTAGATGTTGCATCTCTGTGCGCTTTTATTTTGTTGCTTAGACACTACGTCCTCACGTGCCTTTCAGCCATCTGCCCTTGCGGATTCTTTGGTTGTGGGGCCTTTAATTTATGCATGTTTTTCTGCTTTATCATTATGCTTGGTGGCACCAGGCGCTCCGACGGGCGCATATGGTTGGATTTTCTCCTTTAGGAGAATTTGCTTGGTTCTCTAGCATTTAGTTAACGGCTTAGGAGAGCTTCAAGAGAAGTTATACTTCCCTCCATACTGGAGAGTTCACCCAGAGCCTCGGCGTTTAATGTACGCCTTAGGTCTTCGAGAGGAGTTAGACTTCCCTCCGTACTAGAGAGTTTGCCTAGAGCCTCGACGTTTAATGTATGCCCTAGGTCTTCCAGAGGAGTTAGACTTCCCTCCGCACTAGAGAGTTCGTTTAGAGCCTCAACGTTTAATGTACGCCTTAGGTCTTCGAGATGAGTTAGACTTCCCTCCGTACTAGAGAGTTCGCCTAGAGCCTAGGCGTTTAATGTAAGCCTTAGGTCTTCGAGAGGAGTTATACTTCCCTCCGTAATAGAGAGTTCGCCTAGAGCCTTGGCGTTTAATGTACGCCTTAGGTCTTCGAGAGGAGTTATACTTAACTCTGTACTGGAGAGTTCGCCCAGAGCCTCGGCGTTTAATGTATGCCTTAGGTCTTCGAGAGGAGTTAGACTTCCCTCCATACTGGAGAGTTTGCTCAGCGCCTCGACGTTTAATGTACACCTTAGGTCTTCGAGAGGAGTTAGACTTCCCTCCGTACTGGAGAGTTCGCCTAGAGCCTCGGCATTTAATGTACGCCCTAGCTCTTCAGGAGGAGTAAGACTTCCCTCCGCACTGGAGAGTTCGCCTAGAGCCTCAATGTTTAATGTACGCCTTAGGTTTTCGAGAGGAGTTAGATTTCCCTCTGTACTGGAGAGTTGGCCCAAAGCCTTAGCGTTTAATCTATGCCTTAGGTCTTCGAGAGGAGTTAGACTTCCCTCCGTAATGGAGAGTTTTGCCTAGAACCTCGGTGTTTAATGTACGCCTTAGGTCTTTGAGTGGAGTTATACCTCCCTCCGTACTAGTGAGTTAGTCCAGAGCCTCGACGTTTAATAAACGCCTTAGGTCTTCGAGAGGAGTTAGACTTCCCTCCGTACTAGAGAGTTTGCCCAAAGCCTCGGCATTTAATGTACGCCTTAGGTCTCCGATAGGAGTTATACTTCCCTCCGTACTAGAGAGTTTGCCTAGATCCTCGGCGTTCAATGTACGCCTTAGGTATTCGAGAGGAGTTAGACTTCCCTCCGTAATGGAGAGTTTTCCTAGAGCCTCAGTGTTTAATGTACGCCTTAGGTCTTCGAGAGGAGTTATACTTCCCTCCGTACTAGAGAGTTAGCCTAGAGCCTCGACGTTTAATGTACGCCTTAGGTCTTTGAGATGA
Source organism: Linum lewisii (assembly GCA_034768395.1). Lineage (NCBI taxonomy): Eukaryota > Viridiplantae > Streptophyta > Magnoliopsida > Malpighiales > Linaceae > Linum > Linum lewisii. The sequence goes on from CM068300.1 coordinate 19,218,625, forward strand.
GTCAAACTTCCCTCCGTACTAGAGAGTTCGCCTAGAGCCTCAACGTTTAATGTACGTGTTAGGTCTTCGAGAGGATTTAGACTTCCCCCCATACTGGAGAGTTCACCCAGAGCCTCAGCGTTTAATGTAAACCTTAGGTATTCGAGAGGAGTAAGACTTCCCTCTGTACAAGAGAGTTCGCCCAGATCCTCGGCGTTTAATGTACTCCTTAGATCTTTGAGAGGAATTAGACTTCCGAGAGTCTTGTTGTAAATTTATTTCGATAAACTAGAAAAAAATAGGTTGGTCGAAGCCATTACACAGAAAAAAATACGAAAACTAACTACTCCTCTGCCATTGCCTCATACTTCTGGAGATGCATGGCGCTCCAAGTTTTTGAAATTGGATCACCCTTCATGCTCTACAGTATGAACGTGCTTGGGCCTACTACTCCTCTTATCTTATATGGCCCCTCCCATTTTGCATTTAATTTTCCATGTTGAGGGATTGGCCGGAACACCTTTCTGATGACCAGGTCGCCTTCCTAGAGGTAGTGAGGTATGAGGTGGGCATTCACCCTTCTTGTCAGCTATGTTTTTTCTGCCAGTAGGTGTATGTTGATGATTTCTCGTCTTTCTTCTACCATGTCAAGATCATCGAGCAGATTCTTTGAGTTAGCTAGACCTTCCCAGTTGCCGAATCGATCGCTTGGTAGCCCTAGGTCCATTGGGAGAACAACATCCATCCCATAAACTAGGGCGTACAGGGTTTCTCCTGTCGCGATCTTGAATGAGGTACAGTGTTCCCGCAAAACGTACAAAAGTTGTTCTGCCCACTGCCATTTTGCATCGTCCACCCTTTTCTTCGGACCCTTGAGGATTATCTTATTCATGGCTTCTGCCTATCCGTTCTCCTGAGGGTACCCCACTGAGGCCAAGTGTACCGTGATCTTGTGTTCCTTACAAAATTCAAGGAATGATGCGCAGTTGAACTGTGTTCCATGATCACAACTGAATCCCTTGGGAAGACTAAATTTGGTGATGATGTGGGAGATGACAAACTTCTGGATTTGGAACACTGTAATGGACGCTAATGCCTCCTCCCACTTGGTGAAATAGTCTACTGCTACCTCTAAATACTTGCGTTTACCAGTTTTTTTGGGGAAGAGCCCCATGTCCATACCCCAGAAGGCGAACGACCGTGGCGACAGAATTGGTTTAAGAGTTCTAGCTGGGAGGTGATGATGTACGGCGAATAGCTGGCATTTCTTGCATTGTTTAACCATGCTCTCTGCATCCCGGCGTATGGTTGGCCAGTAATACCCCTGGTGCAGTACGTTCTGCTTTAGGATTTTCTCCTCGATGTGCATTCTGCATGTCCCGTGATGGATTCCATGGAGGACGTAGTCCACCTCTTCTTCACTAAGGCATTTAAGATAAGGACTAGTGAAGGACCGTCGATATAGGTTATCCTCTAACATCACGCATCTAGAGGCTTGTCTTCTTATCTTGGTGGCTTCGTTACACCCTTCGGGGAGGGCCTCGTGTCGTAGGTAGGCCCTAATTGGTGTTCTTCAGTCTCCGTCTTCATTCGCCCAAGCCTGATCTATTACCATGCACGTGACATCTTATTTTTCTAGCTCCACTGTAATGATTCATCCTTCATCGAAGCTCATCGTTGTAGCCAGTTTAGAGAGGGCGTCCTCGTGAACGTTTTGTTCTCTAGCTACGTGGTTGACTTCTACTTTATCGAACTCGGTGACCAACAATATTGCTTCATCCCTGTACACCATTAACGATTCTTCTCTTACTTCAAAAGTCCCCTTCATTTGGTTTATCATGATCATCGAGTCAGAATAGGCCCGGATTTTCTGTACTCCATTCATCTTAGCCAGGCACAGACCAACCATCAAGGCTCCGTACTCATCTGCATTATTGGTCCTCTGTTTACTGAACCTGAGAGCTACTTCGTGGATGACTCCTGATGGGCTTTTGAGGACTATTCCTGCCCTGACCCATTCTGGCTAGACGCACAATCAATGAACAGGACCCACCGGGTGCTTGCATCGTTTGTCCCCCTTACGCATCCTTCCACCACGAAGTCTGCTAAAACTTGCACTTTTATTATTGTACGGGGCTAGAAGCGGACGTCGTATTCGCTTAAGTTCGACGTCCCACTTCGGCATACGTCTTGTGATGCTCATGGACCTTAGGGCAGTTTTAATCGGAAGACTTCTGACCACATTGATGACGTGCACCTAGAAATACGACCTGAGCTTACGGGACGCGCAAATTACAGCGTATGCCACTTTCTCTAAGGCCAGATATCTCTTTGGCGCCCAATAATGTCTTACTAACGTAAAATACTGGATGTTCTTTTTTCCCTTCTCGGCATACAAGCACCGCACTTATCACAGACGGAGTTGCCGCTATGTAGAGGAACAGTTCGTTGGCTGGTTTTGGAGCCACCAGAGATGGGGGTGAGGCTAGGAACTCTTTGAGAGATTCGAACGCTTTCGTACATTCTTCAGTCTGAACAAACTTGGCTACTGGCTTGAGTGTCTTGAAGAACGGGGCGTACCGCTCTGACGCCAAAGGAATGAAATGATTGATGGCTGCGAGACGTCCTGTGAAAACCTGCACCTCCTTCATTGTTCTTGGCGTTAGAGTTTGTAGGATCACTTCTATTCGCTTTGGATTGGCTTTAATCCCTTGGCGCGTGATTTAAAACCTAGAAACTTCCTTGAAGAAGCGCCGAACATGCACTTGGTGGGGTTCAACCTTAGGTTGTGCTTTCTCTACGTTTTGAACGTTTCCTTCAAATCTTCCAGATGATCTTTCTCTTGTCCACTTTTCACCAGCAAGTCATCTATGTACGCCTCCATGTTACATCCGATTTAATTCTGAAAAACTTTGTCCACCATCCACTGATAGGTTTCTCTTGTATTTTTTAGTCCAAATGGCATGACAGTGTAACAGATATTCCACAGCGGTGTCATGAAGGCCGTCTTCTCTTGATCTTCTTTGGCTAGTGGGATTTGGTGATATCCCAAGAACATTTCGAGGAAGGACAGGCCTCATGGTTTGACGTGGCGTCCACCAGCTGATCTATGCTCGGGAGTGGATACGGATCCTTTGGGCATGCTTCATTGAGGCTCTTGGAGTCAATGCACATCCTCCACTGTCCGCTTGCTTTCTTAACCAACACGACGTTCGCCAACCAATCCGGGTATTGGACTTCTCTGATGAACCCTGCTACTTTCAACTTCTTGATTTCTACCTCCAATGCTTCCTTTCTTGCCCATGGAACACGCCGCCGCTTTTGCTGTACGGGTTTTGACCAAGGCCAGGCGATGCTTCATGACTTGGGCGTCCAGCCCAGACATGTCTTGAGGTGACCAAGCGAACAGCTGGGCGTAACTTCTGATGAGTGATATCAGGCCATTTTTTAACTCTAGAGCAGCATAGGCGGATAGCCTCACGACCTTCGAAGGGTCGCTTGGGTCCAGAGGCACCTGTTCGTGTGCCTCCGCTGGTTCTGGACGTTCTACCTCGAATTCTCTCGTGTCCACCATGAAACAAGCTTATTTCCTCCTTAGAGCTACGTCATAGCACTTGTGCAAGCGTGGGATTTCCTCGGGCAACGCCTACTCCTCTCTTGGTAGGAAATTTCATGACTTGATGTATGGGTGATGAGATAGCTTTGAATCTTTCTAGACTGGGACATCCCATAATGATGTTGTAGACCGACGCCCTCTTGGTGATATGGAACTTGACTTACTTCGTTTCTTGATGCTCCTCATCTCCTATGGTTACGTCAAGTACTATGAGGCCTAGTACCCGGACGTCGTTGCTAGCGAATCCTGCCAAAGTGGTGTTGGTACGCCTGAGCTTAGCCAGGTCAAGTCCCAACTTCTAGAAGATGTCCTCCGCCATTATGTATGTCGAGCTTCTGTTGTCAACAAGGACTCTTTCTATACTAAGCTCATTTATTTCTACATGTATCTCCATCGCTTTTGTACTAAGTCCACCGGCTTTGATGAAATTTCAGTGCCATCAAACGCTATTCGGGTGGCGGCTCTTACTTTATTGACTAGCAAACATTCGCCTACTACCATCAAGCCTTTGGAAGTTTCGTCTGCTTCCCCTCCATGAATGGTGGCGATTGTTCCTTTGTACCTTTTCCTCCTGCTTCCTTTTTGGTCCTTGTTGGGTGCACTTATTCGGTCGAACACGTTGCCCCTCTTTTCGCCTGACTCTTTCTTGGAATCCTTCATGCGTTCGCCTTCTGTGTGGTCTTAGGCCTTTGAAGATCCTCAGACGTCGTCATTTGCCCTGTTTTGCAGGATGTATTCCCTTAGCTTCCCTTTTCCAGCAACCTTTCGATCTCGATCTTGAGCTCCCGGCAGTCGTCCATGTAATGCCCAGGTTGTCGGTGAAAATCACAGTACTTGGAGGAGTCTCTCTTCTTTTGCCCTCCATTTAGAGGTTCTAGCCATCGAATGTCATATTTTTTCTGCACCATGAGGGCCATGAGCTTCCGCCTAGGCTCCGTCAAGCGGGTGTACTTAGACGGATGATAGTTTAACCCCTTTTTGTGCCTTCTTCTCTCTCTTTTCTCTTCTCGACGTTCATCCTTCCTCGGTTTTGAATAGGGTGTTGTGCTTCGCTCCAGCTCCTCTAGGTGTTCAGGTGAATCATCTCTCAGGGCGTCCAAACTTTCTTCCACCTCAATGCACTTATGGATCCTGCTCTCCAACTCCGAGTGGGTTTTTGGCTTTCCCCACGAGATGGATTTTATAAGTTCTTTGTTTTTGGTAGATGCCATGATATGCTGGACCGCCATCTGGAGTGTGACATCTGCGACCGACGTCTTAGCTCGTGATCACTTCTCATAGTAGCTCCTAAGCTATTCTCCCATTCCTTGCTTGAGCTTTCAGAATATTGAGAGGTTATCTTTGATTCCCTTTGACTGGAGAAATTCATTAGGAAAAGGCGATCGAAGTCATCCCATGTCTTAATAATCCCCTCTTGTAGTGACTTGCATCATTGAAGGGCACTTCCTCTGAACGTTCCTTGGAACGCTCTACAATATGCCACATGATTGACTTGGTACATCTGTATGGTGATGGTGAATGTCGCCAGATGGTCGTTGGGTTGCTGGTTCCCTTTTATACCCATATAAGTGGTGGGGAGAAGTTTATTGGAAGAGCTTCTGCTAATAACGTCTTGGCCAATGGATGCCTCAGCGCCATCTGACGTTCGCCCTCTTGATGTGACGGCAGGAACAAATGAAGCATCTCCTCGGAGTTGACCATCTCTTGCTGGGCGGTTCCTGACGGTTCCCCATAGCAAAGCTATCTTTGGTAAAAAACGCTTGGATAAGAGTTGCTAGGCTCTCATTTTGCTTCTGCAGCGCCATCACCTGCTTCACCAATTATCCCGTACTGAGAGGGTGTTCTTCTAAGGAAGATGCCAAGTGTGTTCGACCTTCCTCTCCCGTGGCTGGTCGTTCTCCTTCGATCGACCTTGTGGGCTTCTTTTGTGCGCTCCGCTACCTAGCCTCTTCCTCTAGTGTCGCGTTAGCTCGTGTCGAGGCTTCTCCTTTAGTATGGCTTTCTCCCAGCAGGAGGGGGATACCCCCTATCATGATCTGCCTACTAGCAATCTTTGGGGTGATGTTGCTCGCTCAACTGGCGCCAGTAATTCATCGGTCAGCACTCCTTCCATCCCTGATATTTATCATATTTCTCATTGGTGGTGTCTACATGGTTGATTTTCGCCAAGCAATTGAGAAACGTGACACTTAGCCCCATATCTGGCGTGCCAATTATTCCACCCACGAAGATCGTGGCGTACAATGACGTTCAAACCTGGAGAGTTTGAGAGGTTGAGAGCTTTTGCCTTACTCCTGCGCTCTAGTGGACGTCCGGGAAGTACCTCACAAGGTGTATAGGAAACAATAGTAAGTGGATGAACAGTTTAAGTGTTTGTGAGTGGGGGTAAGGTCGTATGAGTGAGAGATAGAGAAGTACTAGGGGGTACCCCTTAGGGATTTGGGTGATTGATAGCCTTGAGCGTACTAGCTGGAGAGCCTACAGCTCAAATAGTATCTTTATGTGTCTATGTGGTGTTCATTGTTTGTCCTACAGCTCCTCCTTATTTATAATCTTTGGTCCTTGAGTTGGGGGAGAGAGTCATTTCTTATGTGGGAGTTGGACTCCGCTTCTGAGGTGGAAACCTAGGCGGCTAGGGTTTCCGCTTTCCTGTGGTAGGCTAGGAGTCCCGCGCGGCCCAAGTGACTTATCCGGAACCCTAGGCGATTGATGGCACTAGGGTTCAGATTTGTTGTTCTTGTCCGTCGAGACGTACGTCGGACCTGGGCGCCCAGCAACTAAGCTTGGGCCCATCACTATGGGTATTTAAGACATTTCACACTCAATTTCATTTTTGTTTTATTTTAAATATTTAAATGTCTATGGTGATTAGCCAGTCACTCTCCGGCGACCGGCTGCCGAGCTCTAGTGACTTTTTCGGCAATCGACCACCATCTCTTACAAATTTTCCGATGAGGCTCAGACAACTTTTTCGGCGACCGACCAAACTCTGGCGAGGGCATGTTAACTAGTTAACCCTTTTTTGCTAGTAACTAGTTAACAGTTTTTTATTGTTAACTAGTTAACATATTTTTTGCTGATAACTAGTTAATAGATTTTTTGCTGATAATTAGTTATCTACATGTTCCGCCTTCCTATGGTGGGCCTTGTAGCCCGCGTGGCCCAGGTAGCTTACACGGAACCCTGGGTGGTTGCTGACCCTAGGGTTCGGGTCTGATGCATCCGTACGTCAAGATATATGCCGGCTCTGGGGGCCTAGCAACTTGGCTTGGGCCCATCAATTACCCCGAGTGTGATTTAGAAGTTTGACGCAAGGAAAAGCTTCTATATCGCGCTCTAGGAAAATGAGGGATCTGTGCGCTGTTAGAATGATGCCTTGAGGGGACGTTGGGAATGTACACCGTGTGCTGATGTCATCCTATTCGCCGCTCTTGACTGCTGATGACTTCCCTAGGATGCCTTCTAGGAAATCTTGTTTTTTCCACCCTTCTTGATTTGCGAGCAAAGCAAATCCCTCTGACTCGGACGGTGGTTTCTTCTGTTTGCCATGTGTCCCAACGGGGTTGGGTTTTCGCCTTTTGGATTATGATAGCTGCATGCGTGTCTGACACACGCTATTCTGAAAAAAGAGGGTAGTTTATTTTAGTCAGGGCTTTATCCGTCGCATGACTGCCACGCGCCCTTCTCAGGCTCTGCTGGCGTATCCATAGTAGTTCCCTTTGCCTTAGTCACCGCGATTCGCCTGTTCGCCAGTTAATAGGCGTCATTTCGCCAGCCCCTATGTCCTCTTTAAATACCCCTTTTTCATCTTCTCCTTTTTCTTACTTCCGCCTTCCACTCCAACGACGGAAACCTCTAGTTCTCTTACATTTCCGCCTTATGGTGTTTTCACTGGTTTTGTCTTTGTTTTGCCTTCCAGATCATTCGTCGACGCCCTCATGACGCCATGTCTGACAGTTCAAGTAAGATCCTCTTCTTCCTTTTATTTTCTCATCTCTTCCTCATATATCGTTTGGTCTTTGTCATTTTTTGCGCATTAGAGAAGATGACGTTTTTCAAATCTAGGCGCTCTGTCCTTGTGGGGAGTAGTAGGGCTTCTCTTTACCCCATTCTTGCTCACCGTCTCTTTCTCCTCGACTTGATTTCCCTGTGATGAACGCTTTTTCACGTGTCGTCAAATAACTAATCTACAAAGTAGACTAGATCGTATTTCACGAGTCTCGACTAATCGTTTACTCAAATGAGTCGGCAATTCACTCAGGTTTAACAAGTTGTGCGTGGTGTGAGTTCCACGACTTCTAATCTATGAAGCAGGAGAAATGAAATGAAAATAAAAAGCAAATTGAAAGATTGATTGACTTGACAAGACGACAGACAAGCATAGATTTCGAATCCCCTTAAGATCACCAAACCATTGACGATCACAAGACCAGCGGTTTTCAATCCCGATTCATTCAGTTCTCAGACACCACCATAACTCCTGACCCTTAGGTTTAAGACTGGCGAACGTTCGCTCTATCCAATCTAACTCCCAAGATTAATTATCGTCTGTGTGTTCGCTTCTGTAACGGAAAACTAACTAGCGCGATTACTAGTGATTAATGAGTTACTCTAGCAGTGGATTAACCCTAACTGGTTCCTACAAAAGGCACACTCCAATGAATAGGTTAATTGTTGATTTGGTGTTTTAAAGTGAGGCGAACGTTCACTACTATCCTCAGCTTAACAAGAATCAAGTCTAGGTGATCAAGCTAGAAAAGAAACACTGGCAACGAAGAACAAATCAAACATGCAAGAGAAACTGACTAAATCTGAATTTAATTACTACCGATCCGTGACCGCTTTAAAGCCCCGGATCACTTAGGGTTCATCTAATCTAAACTCTATGAGTTTAGCTACTCATATTCAATACAAGAGAAACGAAAACAATCAAGGAATACATCTCAGGTAGGAAGAACAGAGAAGAACTATAAAACCTAATTTGATGAAACCGAGAAGCTTCAACCTCTTGAATCTTCAACTCCTAGCTCCGAGCACTCCGAGGGAAAGATGGCATCACGATCTCTCCAGGAACTCCGAGGATGCTCTCAACTCTCTCTCGAACTGTTAGGTCAGGAAATTAATCCGTGGAAAAAAATATATTTTGAATGTTGGCCGCCAATTGCTTTATATAGGAGTGTCTGTATCCGGGTGGGAAAGAGGGGACTTCTTGGCGAGAACCTTGAAAGTTCTCACCGAGTTCTTCTGTTCAGAGGCTCCTGTATTTTGTGTCTTCAAACTCTTCGGCGAGAACTATGAAAGTTCTCACCGAGAACTTCTTCTTTGATGCTCCTGTAGGTCTAAGTTCAAACTCCTCGGCGATAACTATGGAAGTTCTCGCCGAAAACTTCAGTTGTGGCAGGGAGGATTTCGGTTTCTGACTTGTTTGATTTCTGGATCGATTTCGGGCGCTTTCTAAGCACGTCTGTGGCAACGTTATTGATGGAAAAACCTTTGCATTCACGAACGCACTAGAAAACACATCAATTAGACCCATAAAGGGCCAAAGTAACCAAAACGGTAGGAAATAGAGCAATCGAGTGAAAATACTCTAAACTACCCCAAAAACCGTGTCTCAGGCAGGGAAATGTCGCTTAAATGAGGCTGATAATCACGTCAAATCGAGTGTCATCACCCTGGTAATAATTTGCATCTCTCCTAAAGTTCAGACCCTCCTGAACGCTCTTGCCCCCTCAATCAATGCAGACTTCCATGAGAGGTCTGACTCGAGCGACGATGCGAACCTTTCGCGCCTGTCTCTGGGTGATCCACTCGCTCTTCCAGTCATAACTCCCTAATTAGATCTAAAACGAAGAGGCGGTCGACGCCAGTTGTGGATCTGACCTAGTATCCTCTCTTTGAGGAGGTGGTGTGTGTCAGTTTACCCCGTCTAGAACCATCGAGATCCCTTCTGCTGACGCTCCGGAGGAGGCTCTAGCAGCCAAGTACACTGATGGGAGTTCCCCCCCTCCCCACCCCCGCGACACCAGCTTCTCCCTCCCCCTCCACCACTTTGAATTGAGGGAGGGTCATGTGGAAACTAACAGGCTCTTAGTGGAGAGTTGGGCGAGCATGTTCTCGACTCCTAGGAGGCTGAGCGGTCCACCCGTAGAATTCTGGGGCCGACCTACTTTCCCTATTATTCGCCGATCGCGCTGCCATTTTTATCTCTCAGAACTTGTCCATCTTTCCCAAGTCTTATCAGTGCTTTGGTTCGACTTCCTCCTTTAGGAGAGTTCGCTCCTTGAATCTTTGAGAGGAGTTAAACTTCTCTCCTTTAGGTGAGTTTGCCCAGAGCCTTGGGGTTTATGCGACGCCTTGGGTCTTGGAGAGGAGTTATCTTGAGAGCGTCGTGCCATTGATTTATTTTGAAAAAACTAATCCGATAAACTAGGAAACGAATAGACTGGTCGAAACCATTACATAGAAAAAATATGAAAACGTAATTAACTACTCTTCTGCCCTTGCCTCATATTTTCGGAGATGCATGGCGTTCCATGTTTTTTAAATAAGTTCGCCCGTCATGCTCTCCAGTTTGAATGTGTTTGGACCGACCACTCATCTTATCTTGTACGACCCCCTCCCAGTTAGCGTTTAATTTTCCGTGTTGAGGGATGGGGCGGAACACCTTTCGGACGACCAGGTTGCCTTGCTGGAGGCGGTGATGTATTAGATGGGCGTTAACCTTCTTGCCACTGTGCCTTTTTTGCTAGTAGGCATACGTTGGCGATCTCTCGCCTTTCTTCTATCATGTCTAAGTTGTCGAGCAGACTCTTTGAGTTCGCCAAGCCTTCCAATTGCTGCTCGGTCACTTGGTAGCCCCAGATCCACTAGGAGTACAGCGTTCGTCCCATACACTAGGGCGTATGGAGTTTCTCCTATCGTGGTCTTGAACGAGGTGTGGTGTTCCCATAGGACGTATGGGAACTGTTCCACCCATTGCCCTTTTGCATCGTCCACTCTCTTCTTCAGGCCTTTGAGGATTATTTGTAGATGGCTTCCGCTTGTCCGTTCCTCCGAGGGTACGCCACGGAGGTCAAATGTATTACAATCTTATGTTCTTCGCAAAATTTCAGGACTAGCGCGCAGTTGAACTGAGTTCCGTGATCATAGACGAATCCCTTAGGAAGACTGAATCTAGTGATGATGTGAGCGATGACGAACTTCTGGATTTGGAACGCTGTGATGGACGCCAACGCCTTTGAGTCCACCCACTTGGTGAAATAATCTACCGCTATGACCAAATACTTGTGTTTGTCGGTTGTTGTGGGGAAAGGTCCCAACATGTCCATACCCCAGAGTTGAAGAGTTGTAGCTAGGAGGTGGTGTTGCATGATGAACAGTTGGCATTTCTTTCATTGCTTGACCATACTCTCTGCATCTCGACGTATGGTTGGCCAGTAGTATTCTCGGTATAGTATGTTTCGTTCAAGGCTTTTTGCCCAGTGTGCATTCCACATGTCCCGTGGTGAATTTCGTGGAGGACGTAGTCCGCCTCTTCCTCACTGAGGAACTTAAGATAAAGACCTACGAAGGATCGTCGATACAGGTTATCTTTGAGTAACGTGTATCTGGTGGCCTGTCGTCTTATCTTGGTCGCTTTGTTGCGTCGTTCGAGAAGGACTTCGTGCTGCAGATAGGCCTTAATTGGCGCTCACCAATTCTCGTCTTTGTCCACTTCAGCTTGATCGATCGTCATGCACGTGACCCCCTATTTTTCTAACTCTCTATAACCATTCGGCCTTCGTCGAAGCTCGTTGTTGTGGCTAGTTTAGAAAGGGCGACCGCATGGACGTTCTCTTCCCTAGCAACATGGTTGATTTCTACTTCGTCGAATTCGGCGACCAACAGTTTCACCTCGTCTTTGTACGCCATTAATGACTCATCTCGCACTTCAAAAATTCCCTTCATTTGGTTTACCACAATTGCTGAGTCAAAGAAGACCCGTACTTTTTGTATGTCGCTCATCTTAGCTAGGTGTAAATTGGCGATTAGAGCTCCATACAGTGTCTTGGTCGGCCATGGTCGACATCAGCACCCTCGGACCTGCATTGGTGATGTCGCGACTCGGGATCAGCAGGTGGTCGCTCCAAATATTGTTGATGTCGCGGCTCGGCATCAGTGGCAATGCCGAGTAGGGCTTGGTCACGTCACCGAGCTTGGTCACGTTAGTGGAGCTATTTGATAATCCAGAACCCATATTGTTGGCTCATAGTAGAACGCATCCTCCATGGACATGTGGGTTCAATGAAACTTATGTCCCACACTTTCGGGTTGTATGTCGCACCTTGTACTTGTAGTTGCGGATGATGGTTTGGCCTTTTGTTAGGGACACCAACTAGGCTTTCGTAGAGAACTTTTGGCCCAAGTAGAATTCCATCTCCACATACTAGTACGACTGCTCCGGAAACTGAAATCACTTGTCCATGGAGTAGATGTTGGAGATTGTCATGGTCTCATCGCACTCGGCCCCCACATCTCTGGTATGATCTGGTGGCACATAAGTGTCCACACTGTCTCATGTGGATCCCGCACGTCGATGTCATCTTCCTTGTCGACGAAATGGACATCATCGTCCACATAAGGATTCCATTCGTCTGTCGTACAATTGCGCAGTTCGTCACCCGAGTCATCGGAGATGACGTACTCGTCCCGCAGCAAGCCCACCTGAACCACTTCTTGTCCCTTTGCGCCACCGCCACGACTGCTTGACACATATGAGCCATCGTATAACTGGGTTTCAGCTTACATCTGAGTTGGCATCACCCCCACCACATGTGCGTAGTGGGAAGGCTCCTTTTCCAGCAGGACGTACAACTGATCCATTTCGAAAATAGGGTGTTGGAGAACGATGTCGTAGATGAGTTGCAACCCACTGTCATCTGAGATCGTCCTCGTCATGTAATGAGACAGAGATTCCTGGATGTAAACGGCATTCTCCAAATGAATGAGTGTATGAGCTTCTTTGGTCCAATACCCATCTTCCTCCAGTACACGGTTACCAAGCTCTCGTAACTAGCTCGTTTGGTCATTTTCAGTCGAACGTTATCCCCCATCGTAGGATAATCTGCTGATATCAAGGACGATTCGGCCCCTCAGTACACCTGGATCTGGAATTCTCTAATGTTGTCGGCCATCTTATGAATCTGAAAAATCTTTGTATTTCAAAAGGACGAACAGTTTTCTCGGATTCGGTGGAATGTGGTGTGTTCTAAAACTCGAAAGACAAGTATGGTATAAATAACTTATATTTTGAACATTGGGTGGGCAAATTCTCCCAAAACATAGGCGAATTCTCCCATATAGGGTATGAAGGGTTCATTACTGGTTGTGGCCGGTCAGAATCTTGAGAGACCAAGTCACGGGTAATTTTCACCTAGGTTCTAGGTGAATTGGCTTCATACCTAGGCGGAAACTACTAGAAATGTACATAGTTTGAGACTATATTTATTTAGGTATATAATTCTATTATTATATTATTATGGCGAAATCTCCTATTTTTGCATGGTTAGCAATCCTATTTGCCAATTTAGTCATTCACTTTTTGCTTTTTACAAAAAGGTTGAAGGGTGAATTGGTTTGCATTTTAACAATCTAATAATTTAGCAAAAAGATTGAAATCAGTCTAACATTTACTCATTTATTTTTAGTCGTATGTATAATATAAATGTGTATATAGCAGCTGCGGATCCGACAGCGCTAATTCTCCATCTTTTTCATCCTCCTCCTCCTCCTAAATCCACTCCTCCACCTCATCCGATTAAAATAGCCTTCTGTGTTCTTGGGTTGGACCGGTCCAACCTTTAAAGGTTGGGTCCGGATCCGCAGCTGCTATATACACATTTATAATATACATACGACTAAAAATAAATGAGTAAATGTTAGACTGATTTCAATCCTTTTTGCTAGATTGCTAAAATGCAAACCAATTCACTCTTCAACCATTTTGTAAAAAGCGAAAAGTGAATGACTAAATAGGCAAATAGGATTGCTAACCATGCAAAAATAAGAGATTTCACCATAATAAATATAAAAATAGAACTATACACCTAAATAAATACAGTCTCAAACTATGTACATTTCTAGTAATTTTCGCCCAAGTATGAGGCCAATTCACCCAGAACCTAGTTGAAAATTACCCGTGACTTGGTCTGACAAGATTCCTAACCGGTCAGAACCAGTAATGAAGCCCTTTATACCCTATATGGGCGAATTCACCTATGTTTTGGGAGAATTCGCCCACCAAGTGTTCAAAATAGAAGTTACTTAAACCATACTTGTCTTTCGAGTTTTAGAACAAACCACATTCCACCGAATTCGAGAAAATTATTCGTCCTTTTGAAATACAAATAGTTTTCGGATGGGTAGGAGGTGGATCAATTGGGCTTGTTGCAGGACGAGTACATCAGCTCCGATGACTCGGGTGACAAACTGAGCGATTGTACGACAAACGAAGAGAATCCTTATGTGGACGACAATGTTTGTTTGACCGACAAGGAAGATGACATCGACGTTGCGGGATCCACAAGAGACAGTGTGGACACCTATGTACCACCAGATCATACTACGGATTTTGGGGCCGAGTGCATAACACCATGACAATCTCCAACACTTACTCCATAGACAAGTGATTTCAGTTTCCGGAAAAGTAATACAAGCCTGTGGAGTTCTACTTAGGCCAAACGTTTTACAGTACTAACAAACTATTATTCAGTGGGGTGCCAGATGGATTCCTATCAAATTTGTTGGATACGGCTGCCTGTCTTATTTGGGTCATCAATCCGCCTCCGCTTCCGCTTCATCTTCATCTTCTTTTTCACTATCAGCAATTTCATCCTCATTATAAATATGGTTACCACCAGCACCTTCTTCCACCATATCATCATCACCATCCTCTGCTTCTGCTGGATACACCTGCGAACTCACCACCTGCCCACTCAAATCTTTGTGCTTTAGGTTCCCTGCCAACCAAATTTACACCAACATTATTATAACACCAATAACAGCACTTACATCCATGATATCAATAAACCAAACATCCATACCAATCCAGAAAGTGCGTCCAGTAGCAGTTGCTGTTGTCTGAAGAAGACCTTTCACCCTAAACAATAACCGTTCCATTGACCTTTTCGTCCCTGGAATTTTACATGTCACCACAGTTTGCTTCATCCCCTGCCACATACCACACCACCATCACATTCCTCCTGCTCAATCACTCTACTACTAATTCTCCACCAAAACCAAAACCAAAAAACAAGCCATCAGACTGACCTTGGCTTCAGAACAAACCGTCTGAATTGTTCTTGTGGCCTTCTGAATCTCCTTCAACTGCTCATTACCACCAAACGAATTCAATTATGTCAGATCTAACCAACATTCAAGATGGAGGACGTATGGATGGCAAGGCACTAAGATTTAAGATGAGTATGATGCAAACAGTTACCAGTTCGATTATAACTTCACTGTGTGATTGAAAATGGGCCTCTAAGAAATCAAAAGCTGTAGAAAGATCCAACGTCAGGATCAAGGAAACAATATTTTTATATTCCCGTTAAAAACAACCGTTGATTACCTTTCAGAAAGGTATCGACAAACTTGCCCCCATACTTGACAGCCATTGCACGCACGTTTACCTGTTCCATGGATCAACACACTGTCATTTTAAACCCACTAAAGTTACCAAGGAAGTAAGTCCAACTGTGTGAAATTTGATCAAGACATCTCGATGAAGTCCGCTTGTCCGTCAACATGTTTTTTTGCTAACCTTATCGTGTAACCGACACATGTTCACCAAGGAGACCACTACATTTACTGAACTTTGCAAATCAGTCACTTGTCTTTTAACGGTTCCAGGCTCAACAGGTGGTCCTCCAGCTTTAGGAGCTCTGGGAATCTGACAATGGACGCACATTACTCAAATTTAATAACTGGTCATGTAAAGTTGATTAGTTAGTTTTTAACTCCAATGCCCAACTGACCTTTTGCTTTAGAATCATGATATTCACTTCGTGCTGCAGATATGACAACTTCACGTAAGTAACAAAGACAGATGCTTCACTCCAAGAACCCAAAAAAAAAAAGTCAAAAGGTGGACAGTAGATATTAATACCAGGACACGGTACCACACAAGGAAAGTGCATTGCACAGAGACGGGTAACCGTGATCATCGTCTTCCCTTGATGAAGAAAACTAAATCAGAAAATAAAGCTGATTTAGAAGTCTTCCTCAGAGCTCTACGAAAATCTCATTTCTATCTTTATAAAATGCCACCAACATCTCAAACAAATTTTGAACTTCAGCATAGTTAAATTATATAAACTGTGTTGATTAACTACTGTTCATTAAGGGGAAAAATTCTTTTGTACATAGTCCACATGGTTTCATAATGTATCTTTGTCTTTTAAAAAAATATTTTCTTACTATCTCCTTACTTTTTACCGTACGACTCCCATGAAATCAGCTACTTCACCCACCTTCAACCCCTTTCTCTCTCTTTCAAAGAATTAACTTCTATTTTGTAGTATTGTGATATTCTAATCAATGCTTCCCGCTACAACGTGCGAGTTAAATCTAGTAATGAATATATGTGACGTGTTACTGATAGTGAAGAAAGAAACAGTTATTAGATGAGCACCTGAAGCAAAGTAGAGCAGGCAAGCTCATCCAGCAGATCACATCTAGACTCATTATTGTCCAAGTATATCCGCAACATTCGCTGCACCATTTCTCCCTGAAAATACAGAAACCAGCTTCATATAATAGTTTAACTGCTTTAATTCACATAGTTACTGTCTCTCAAGTGGGAAAAATAAACCAGGGCAACACAAATAAGTGAAATGAAACAAGGTAATCGTACTTTGTCCTTCCAGCAATTCTCAAGCTTTCTAATATCCCATTCCTGCCTTAGGAGCTTACATGCAGAGGTACTGGCTCTTTGATAAAATACATTGAGGACCCTGCTCATTGATGTTGATTGATTCCTTTCACCATTCCTCTCCAATCTGTTAATCAATGCCTTCAGAGAATCTATGATCGATTCTAGAGTGAAGAGAGACTCTGAAGCTAGCATGAAGGAGAAAGAACATGCTGCAGACATCATGTTATAATTTTTTGAGAACCCATTTCGACAGGAAAACGGACTATTATTTCCAAAATATGATGTTGTACCTATATCCATCACATCCTCTACAAATAAGAAGGCACCGAGATACAGATACTCTATTGTCCCAGGTGAAGGAATAGGTTGTATGCCAGAAATAACATCCAAGGGCACATTGCATGGGTGGAAGGCTTGCAACAGATCTGAGAGAGTTGACTTATCTACTAGAATATCTGGAAGGTTTATTATCTGTGTTGGAGAGTGAAGTGAGTACAGGGTAGAGTACTATAATGAGTGTTTGAAATCAGCCTTTCAATCAGTCATTAGCGAATGGTAGAAAGGAAAAATAACGTGTAGATAATAGTAAAATAGTAGTACTGTAGTAGTAATAGCGGTCAGACTGGCACAATAAATCAGAAAATTATAATATTAACCTTACTAAAACACTTGAGGACTTCCTTGGATACTGATGTGGAAACAACATATTTTGACAGTATGATACTGGTCATATCAGGATTACCAGCCGAAGCAGACTGAACGTCCCAATGCTCTTTGCAAGTTGCATCACCTGAAAAATGCCACATAAGTCCTTGGACTTCCATTATCCATACGAAGATTTAGTCTTTCAGAACATATTTAAAGCGTAGCTTATAATCACCTTCTTTGAGGACAGAAACTGCGGTATCAAAATGCTTCTTCAAATATGGAAAGAGAGGCCTAATGCTACTAATGAATTCTCTCAGTGTCATCCTGGACATAATAGATGGCACTTTCGAGGATCTCGGGGAGAATTGTTTTCCCAGAGGAGGAATAAAGTAATCCAGCTTGCTATGGAGATCATGCAGGAGGTATAGGTACATGGCCAACTGGTAAACAATAGCATGTTAGTTACTTAAATGTATGAACTGATTCTAAACAGAATTAGGTGCCTACCTCAGCTCCAGGATCTGAACAAGACTGTTGAATCTGCATTGAAAACAAGAATAACAATGCATAAGATCATTGCACCTTGAAATTTTGAAAAAGAAAAAATCACTTGGATTACACATATTGATGGGGGTACCAATCATGAAAGAATAGATAGACAGCTCACATGGGGGGAATCAAAATGTAGTTCTTACAACACCAACACATCATAGAGGAATTTTCATCCAGGATTAGAACAATCTGGATGGGAGGGTTATCCTACTATGACAGAGCGCAAAAACACATTCAAAAAATGGAAAGGAGGGAATAACAGGGCCATGCCTTCAACACCAAATTATAGAGTGAGTACAAACAGATAAAAACACCAGTTCTGCATTTCATCAATGAATTCACCAATCTCTTAGTGGTAAACAAAGATATGTGTTGATTCTGAGAGAAGCGTACTCCTTTTCATTTTGCTATCATGGTAGATGATGTAACATGACTAGATACACGGCGTAAGATCACGGCCACCATAAAGTTCAATAGGAAGCCTTATTATTTATCACAAAGCAGAATATGCCCCCAATAATATAATTCACATCTCACCTTCGAAAAAGTTAGAAGGGAGAAACACTGGACAAGTAGAGGCCTGAATTTGTATCTATGGACTTCCAGAGCTGTAGCAGCGGCAGAAAATTCTGCAACTACAGGCTCATCAGAGGATTCTTCACCAGTTGAGTTAAGTGTTGGACTCTTAGAACAAGGAGTTGACGAGTCTGGATTTGTGGCTTCTTGGGTTGTCATAGATCCTGCCTTTTTAAATACATCAAAGATCAACTGCTGCCGAAGTTTTCCATTTGTATCTGAACTAGTCGAATCTTTAGATATTCTTGGGAACTTTGTGTTTCTAGGAGTGGCACTGCATTGTACTTCACTCTGCCTTTTCCCAAGATGAGTTGTGTTTTTAGTTTGATTTAGATCTCCACAATTTTCCGCATGAAAATGTAGCTCAGGTAAAGAAAAACTATCTTGCTTCATGGAAACGTTTAATAAACTCTCCAGACATCTGCACTTTAGCCATTTCGATTAGTAATAAGAATATTTTCAAATTCATATTCATAAACATTGAACAACATGTACAAAAAAACATGGTTTAACAGGGTTCAGTCTTGTTGTAGGACGAGAATATGTCATCAGTGGTTTAACAGTACACCTGCTATCACACACCTTCAACTAAAATCAAGCAAGCACTGCAGTCAGTAAAACTCCCAAACTTAACCACTGATGACCTCATTTTGTCAACGACTCTTCTTGAATGACAACAGACTTCAAATGTTGGATAACATATATGTTTAAATGGAATGATTCACATGAAACACATTCTGTGCTGACAAGTTCCGACAAGTCCTAATTTCACGATAATTATTTTTTTCTCCTAGCTCAATAAGGAACTTCAAGTTCAATCTTCAGAAGCTCTGTTAATTTGTGTCATGATTACAAATAGAAACATAGAAAGGCTGATGCAGGACTAGCTGAAACGAAAGCTTTGTGTTGCAATATACAATCAAAGTTAGGAACACTTTAGCAACAGGATCACTAAGGAAACAAAGTTCACACATATATTCAGTAATAATAGACTCTTACTATTTCATTGACTCGTACTTACTTTCCAAGCTCCTATGCCAGAAAATTATATTCACAGAATTCACAGTGGTGCAATGCAGAACTTACATAAGGTTCCTCAATCGCTTTGATAGTTTGGCAATTATATCGTCTTTCACAGCCTGGCTGGTGCATTCATCTGGTCCAGCAACTTGTGTGCAGAAGGCATTGAGCTATCATGAACATTCATCAGAACATAATGATTTAGAGATTCAGAACATGTAGCTTAAATTCAACCATTAATATCAATATACCAGTTCTCTTATCCAATTAGCTGCGAAATAAAGAGAGAGGCACAAAATCTGCTTCTGCTTCACTGTCAGAGACTGCCAACCAGCTGCAGAGAAGTACTGGCATTGTACAAGACACAAATAATGTAAGCAATATAGTCATTTTTCCTTGATGTATAAACGCAGCAACTTGAACAAAAATGCAATAGTCCTTTTATTCCTTTATCATCCATAATCAATTAACATATACTGTAACCTCTGCTGAAGGAAAAATACTAACTCCCCGTTGTTTCATCAAAGACATAAAGCCAAGTGTTAGAAACAGAATATAGAATTCTTTTGATATTTCTAAGATATTACTCAAGAATGTATCAACGTACAATGACATTCTAGTATTAAAAATAAACAGATTCAGTAATGGCCTTGCCAACTTTTTCACCCAATCTGAACAGTATCAGATATCCACGATCTTTATGACTTATGACCAAGTGATCATGCATCGACTGGGAACATCTACTTCAGATATCTATACCTGAGAGTTCAGTAAATGGTACCTTTGGTTCTAAGATATTTGGGATATTTGTTTTTTTATCCTTCTAGTTCTTGAAGCTTAAGTTGTAGAAATAATTCAAACAAAGGCACTTATCTCTCAAAATACGAATTTGTTTCACTCATTCTAGCCATTTCACTCAAGTCATAGATTGTGTTATTTTAATAAACATCGCACATGCCACCAAATGTTCTATATTACCATATCTCGCGCCATCAACTCTACTTTTTATAAACCTAACAAAACACTCTACTCCTTTTCCTTCAACTAAAATTTATGTTTTAGCTACTAAAATATATAAAAAGACCAAACAAACACAGCCTTAACTTTTTAGAGTAATTCAGAGCTTTTTGTACCCCCCAGAATCCCTTTCAGAGAATTAGCCCGTCTGGGCGGGTTCATTGAGGTTTAGTTCCGGAACCTACCACCAAATTTTTTTCCAAACATTTCATCGCTACAACTTCAAATAGAGAAGCAATAGTCTCATTTTGTCAAAGGCAAATAAGAAGCTTGTCATGCCAGAATCTTCCATCTCACCTTGAAGCATGGCAGATGTAAGGGGCATCCAAGTAGAGCATCAATCCCAGCAAGTGATCCTTGATTTGTCAGCCTCTCAAACTGATTAATTCGGTAAACAATTACTGATTTAAGTAATTGTATAATTATTGAATCTTCCGACAGGCATCAAGAAAACTTACAGTTGATAGTAAGAGAAAGTTGGCAGGAAGGATCTGCAACGAAGAGGTAGACCTGCACACATCCAGATCACCGCTTCAACACAGTTGCAGAGTTACAACTAACAAAAAGCTGTGAGAGCACTAGCATCAGAGATTTTAGCTAGAACACCAACTCTGTGGAGGTGGAAACCAAAGACAAAAAGTTCAGACAAATAGGGGATGCATCACCATCCAGGTTCATCCACAGCTCTCCTACAAAAAGGAAAATTACAGCTTGAGACTTGATAGAAACTCAAGAAAACTAACAAAAATACTATTAATATTGTAGCTTGAACCATCCAACCTTCCAAACCACAATACATTTCCTTTGTAGGCAGTTCCCCACCATCGAGATCAGCTAGAAACATACATTCAAACTCCCCAAGTTGTCGCCCAATCCTTTACAACATTAAAAAGTTATGGTGAATAGTGTGACAATATGTAAATTGTCAGTTAACCTCATTCACGTACTTACCAGTCAATAATTCCTGGATGAAGTTTCTTAGACTCCAAAGTAACGGTCAGTTCATCATAAAAGAGGACTAAAAGCAAGGGAATGCTTTTGCAAGCGTCCAGGGAGGCTCTTAAGAGTTCCAAGACTTCCTCAGAATCAGATTTCTGAAATATTGTTGAGAAGTGAAAATAACAATCAAACAGGTACACAGGCACAAGTACTATACCCTAATACCAGTAAAAGTGACTAAATTGATTGACCATAATTTTGTGCCTAAAAGAATTATCAGCACAAGGCTATTAGGTAAACCAAAACTGTGATTGAACACAATACATCCAATAATTCATGCATTTGCAAAATTTGTTTTGTGCACGAAAAAAGCATTAAGAACTTCTTAGGAACTTCAAAGGAACTACAAACCAAATCTCTAACTTGTGCAGCTAAATGCAAAAGGATATAAGCTTGTTTATCATCTCTAACTTGGACTTTGAGTTTCACCTTCAGGTCTGTAGGAATAGTTAGCCTATTTAGGTAGTTCTGGATTAGTATTATTATTTCTCCTTGAAAAGGTTTGTTGTTCCGAAAAACTGACCAGCAAGGGATTACCATTTACACCAATGCAATTTGGGTAATTGAGCCGACTGAGAGACAATCTACTACAGATACTATACCTACATTTGGAGTATTGTTACGTGGAGAAGTAAGAAGCAAGAAGTGGTTTCTCATAGCCGTGTGAAGCTAATATCGACCTGTACCTTCTGGAATAACTTAAGGTATTTGGCAAAACGGGTGCTTAGTGAACTGAAGATGATGACTGAAGATCCAATACAGGTGTTGTGTGATAGTCCCATACATCCCGATTGAGCTAAGAATGTAGAACTAGATAGACACATTATCTCAGAAAAAGTGTCAAGTGGTACCATTCAACTTGAATACATGCCTACGAGTAATCAAACTGTTAATGTCTTCACCAATCCCTGCCCAGAACTACATTTGATGAGTTTGATCACAAACTAAGCGCGAGTACAAAAATTATAACAAATAGTTCAGAATAGCGTGCTTAATACTTAATAACAAGCATAATAGTTCACAAGTTCGCAGAAATGCACATCTGTATCAAACAAAGTTCAAACATAATAAGGTTTGCGGAAATATGTGAGTAGAATAGCTTACTCGTTGTATTAGTCAATAGAGAACGCTACTCCTTTTATAGGAGTAGTAATACAGTTTCCATGTTGGACAAGGAATACTAGTTTAATAATAAAATACATCCTAAATAGGAGGAACTAGCTGTACACGTAAAAGACTAGAATATTAGACTAACTAACTCCTGATTCTTCTACACTCCCCCTCAAGCTTGGCTTGAATATGTTGAACAATCCAAGCTTGGACATTAGATTCTTGAAGATGTCTCTCGATAGAGCCTTTGTGAATATATCTGCTAGTTGCAGTTGTGAAGGAACATAGTCAACCCGAATTATTCCCTCACTAACCTTTTCAGAAATGAACTGTCGATCTATTTCGACATGTTTAGTACGATCATGGTGTACTGGGTTCTTCACAATACTAATTGCAGCTTGATTGTCACACAACAAGGTAACCGGTCTTGCATACTCCATTTTCAGTTCATCTAGAACTCTTCTTAGCCAGATTCCTTCGCATATCCGTTGAGCAAGTGCTCGGAATTCTGCCTCTGCACTGCTCCTTGACACTACTGCTTGCTTCTTGCTTCTCCATGTAACAAGATTCCCCCAAACGTAGGTGCAATAGCCAGACGTTGACCTCCTGCCAGTCAATTCTCCTGCCCAGCTTGCATCTGTGTACACAACAATGTTTCTCAATTTTTGTTTCTGGAATAGCAACCCAAGACCTGCTGATTTCTTCAAGTATCGAAGAATGCGAGTTAAGGCTTCTAGATGATCTTCTGTAGGATCATGCATGTGTTGGCTAACTATACTGACAGCATAAGCAATGTCAGGTCTTGTGTGAGCCAAGTAGATAAGTTTTCCTACTAGCCTTTGGTACCTCCCCCTATCGGTAGGTTTTCCAGCTTGATCAAACTTCAAGGTAGTCTCCATGGGAGTTTCAGCTGGTTTGCAGCCCAACATTCCCGTCTCAGTTAGAAGGTCAATAATATACTTTCTTTGTGATAGTATAATGCCCTTCGTTGACCGAGCAACTTCCATACCTAGGAAGTATTTCATTTCTCCGAGATCCTTGGTCTCAAATTCTCCAGCAATTTTTTGTTTCAACAAGTTGATCTCCCTTTCATCATCACCTGTTATGATGATGTCATCCACATAAACGATTAGTATCGTTATTTTTCTAGCAGCACCATGCTTGATAAACATGGTGTGGTCGGTTTGACATTGATGGTAGTCATAGGATTTTATGGCTCTTGCAAATCGCTCGAACCATGCCCTTGGTGACTGTTTCAATCCATACAACACTTTACTCAATCGACAAACCTTATTTTCTCCAAGTTTAGTCTCAACTCCTGCTGGAATCTCCATATAAACCTCTTCAGTAAGATCTCCATTAAGAAATGCGTTCTTAATATCCAGTTGATGTAAGTTCCAGTCATTGTTGACGGCTAATGACAACAAAACTCTTATAGTATTTAGTTTGGCCACAGGAGCAAACGTTCCTGGTAGTCAATACCGTAGGACTGTGTGAATCCCCTTGCCACCAATCGAGCTTTAAACCTGTCAACCTTCCCATCAGCCCTGTACTTTATTGCAAAAATCCATTTGCAATCCACTGTCTTTTTTCCTGTAGGTAGAGTTTCAATAGTCCAAGTTTTGTTTTTTCTCTAATGCCTTGATTTCTTCCATTACTGCTTGTTTCCATTCCGGAACCAGTAAAGCTTCTGGCAAATTATTTGGAATTTTCATGCTGTCCAAGCTAGTTGAGACACCCAACGTTCCACAGGATGTGAGGTGCATGTTCTAACTCCTTTTCTCCTTGCTATAGGCACATCCAGGTCATCATTAGGCAAATCATCATTAGATATAACAATATCATCTTCAGTTTCATGTGTACTCATACCTTGACCACTTGAGGCAGAATTCGAGTTGGAATCTTGGCTTTGCTGAGAGTGTGTGATGACCTGCTTGTCTTTAGCTTGGTTATCTTTCCTTCGTTGGTATACACGAATTTCAGGATTTTTGGGATTGACTGGATTTTCTTGGGTAGGTTCAGGATTCTGATGTTACACCATAGGTTAGGTCATCCTAGTTTTTTATATCTCAAACACTTGTTTCCAAATATCTTCAATAATGTTAAACTTTCGGATTTAAGGTGTGATTCTTGTCAGTTTGCAAAAATTCAAAGGGCTACTTTTGGTCCTCAAAGTTATAAACCTTCAAGGCCTTTTTACTTAATCCACAGCGATGTTTGGGGTCCTTCTAGGATCCCTTCTCGTTCTGGACAGCGTTGGTTTGTTACTTTTATAGATGATCACACTCGTGTCTCGTGGGTTTTCCTCTTGAAACATAAGTCTGAAGTTGCTCAAACGTTTAAAATGTTTTATCATTATGTTCAAAATCAGTTCCAAACTCAGATTTCTATACTTAGAAGTGACAATGGAACGAGTACTTTAATGATTCTTTTAAAACGTTTTCTCAAACTATTGGCCTTGTTCAGCAGTCTTCTTGCAGTAACACTCCCCAACAAAATGGGATTGCAGAACGCAAGAATAGACATCTGCTCGAAGTGACAAGAGCCTTGATGTTTTCGGCAAATGTTCCAAAGTTTTTTTTGGGGGGACGCTTTACTTACTGCTACCTACTTAATCAATCGTATGCCAAGTAAAGTTCTTAACTTCAAAACCCCATTAAATGGTCTTCTCGATGCCTTTCCTTCACATCGATTGTCTACTGATCTCCCTCTTAAAATTTTTGGGTGTATTTGTTTCACCTATATTCCAGCCCAATTTCGAAGCAAACTGGACCATAGATCTCAGAAATGTATCTTTCTTGGCTATTCTGCCACAAAAAAGGGATATTTGTGTTTTGAACCCACTACTAGGAAACTGTATACATCCATGGATGTTGTTTTTTGGGAAAATCAGCCATTTTATTCCCCTACTTCCCTTCAGGGGGGAGAAGTCTAGTGGTGAAGGGAATTTTTGGGAATTAGATCGTACTCTTCCTAGCCCCATTCCTCCTAATCAGTTACCTGAACCCGAAGACAGGGAATTAGTAAATGAGAATGAGGAACTAGGAGAACCAGACATACAGGTTGTAAACACTGAAATGTCAACAACAGGGGGGAGAAGTGCAGGATATGGGTCATAAGAACCCTACCCGTGAACTTCAGGTTTATCACAGGAGAAAGACTGCTCCGAGCACTTCTGTTCCAGACATTCAGCATGCCGATGGCCAACCTCATTCCCCGAGTGAAAATCCTTTGCCAGAACAAGATACCGAGCCAGAGAATGAAGCCTTAAACCCTACTGTAAGTAATCCTACCCATGTTTCGAGTAGTGTAGACACAGATTTAAATTGGCCTATTGCTTTACGAAAAGGTACCCGTTCCTGCACCCGTTATCCTATTGACAAATACCTATCCTATGCTAGACTCGCTAATCATCACAGGCTTTTGTGACAAATGTGTCAAACTTGTTTGTGCCAAGAAATATCCATGAAGCACTAGGTGATGCAAACTGGAGCTCGGCAGTCAATGAGGAGATGCAGGCGTTAATTACAAATCAAACTTGGAAGGTTGTTGATTTGCCCGCTGAAAAATCTGTGGTTGGATGTAAGTGGGTCTTCACGATCAAATGCAAAGCAGATGGGAGTGTCGAGAGGTACAAGGCTAGGCTGGTTGCAAAAGGCTTCACTCAGACTCACGGAGTTGATTATACGGAGACCTTTGCATTAGTGGCAAAAATGAATTCAGTTCGAATTCTCTTATCTGTTGCAGTCAACCTTGATTGGCCACTCTACCAACTTGATGTGAAAAACGCCTTCTAAATGGCACTCTTGATGAAGAAGTCTATATGTCATTACCTCCAGGTTTTGAGAAACAACTCGGAGCAGGGTCAAGTAATGGAGTCTGTTATCTACAGAAATCTCTGTATGGACTCAAACAGTCCCCAAGAGCTTGGTTTGAAAGATTTGGGAAGGCAATTACTCGACTTGGTTACACTCAAAGTCAGGCTGATCACACCATGTTTTTTAAGCACTTTGATCATGGAAAGATGGTGGTACTAATTGTTTATGTGGATGATATAATCGTAACAGGGAAAGACGCAGGCAGAATCCAAGAGTTGAAGGATAAACTGGCACAAGAGTTCGAGATTAAAGACCTTGGTGTCCTTAAGTACTTCTTGGGAATGGAGTTTGCCAGATCAAAGGAAGGGTTATTTATTAACCAACGGAAGTATATTCTGGATATGCTGGAGGAAGTTGGCTTAACAAATTGTAAGCCAAGTGATACACCCATGGAACCAAACTTGAGATTGAGACCCAGTTCAGCTGAAGAGGTTAAGGATCTTGGCCGATATCAGAAGATAGTAGGGAAGTTAATCTACCTATCTCATACTCAGCCTGATATTAGCTTTGCTGTTAGCATGGTCAGTCAGTTTATGCACTCACCAGGACTATGCACTTTGAAGCAGTTTACAGGATTATTCGATACCTGAAAGGTACTCCTGGAAGCAGAATTATGTACAAAAGGAGAGAACATCTCCAGATTGAAGCCTATACAGATGCGGACTGGGCTGGTGATGTGAATGATCGAAGATCAACAACTGGTTATTGTGCATATGTTGGGGGGAATCTTGTTAGTTGGCGGAGTAAGAAACAACCGATTGTTGCCCGCAGTAGTGCTGAAGCGGAATATAGAGCTCTTGCTCTAGGAATTTCAGAAGTTACATGGATAGGAAGACTCCTGCAAGAGCTGAAAGTTACAGCTCCTAAGCCTATTCGAATCTACTGTGATAACAAGGCTGCAGTGGCTATTGCACATAATCCTGTCCTCCATGATAGGACTAAACATGTGGAGATCGACAAGTATTATATCAAAGAAAATCTAGACAGTGGGATGATCTGCATTCCTTACATTCCAACTACTGATCAAGTTGCAGACATATTCACCAAGGGATTGTTCAAAGGACAATTCAACTATCTCAAAGACAAGCTGACTTTGGAGAATATCTTCGAGCCAGCTTGAGGGGGAGTGTTAGAATTAGTTACCTGAATGTTAGGGGATGTTACCTAATTATTCCCGTTATAATTGTAGGCTGTATTTTAGGAGAGATTCTTGTATAGGAGATTAGGTAGTGGATCCCTATTTTTCAGGGATTTACCGAGTGGGAAATATATTCCCTTGTAGCTAGGTTGCATATAATTCAATCTCTGGTTCAGCAGAGATGAGAAAGAAACTATATTCTCTCGTTTTTTCAACCTCTATTTTTTCAATACCAATCCTAATTAGGTAATTCAGTTTATTATCAATATTCGTGTGTTGAAGACGGACAATGCTCGGGATTATTTAAACTGTTCTTGGCACTTTTCTCACAGAAAATGGGATATCCATAGTAGCTCTTGTGTAGATACACCTCAACAAAATGGCATTGTTGAACGCAAGAATTGTCACTTGTTAGAAGTCGTTTGTGTTCTTATGTTTGCGTGTCATGTGCCAAAACATTTTTGGGGAGAGGTTGTACTCACTGCCACTTATCTCATTAACAAATTACCAAGTCGGATTTTGAAATATATTGCTCCACAGAGTCTGCTCCTACAGTTGGGATTTCTGAAGGAACATGGTTGCAGAGAGTCCCGCAAGAGCTTAAAATGGTTGTTCTAGATCCTGTAACTATGTTTTGACAGCCAATAAAAAATATGCATTGTAAAAAATCATGTCCATCATGACAGGACAAAGCATGTCGAACTAGATCGACATTTCATCGCAGAGAAGGTTGATCATGAAGCTATTCAAGTTTAAGCATGTTCCCTCAAGAAAGCAACTTGCAGACATACTCACTAAAGCTCTGAACAGAGACTTGGCTTCCAAGCTTGGCTTACTCTATGTGTTAGCCAAGCTTGAGGGGGAGTGTAGAAATATTCGTAAGAATATTATTACAGCTGTACTGACTAGGTTATTACCTTTTCCTACATGTAGATAAACATAGAATGTAGTTAAGGGAGTATATTCTTATATCTCCTAATTATATTAGGTGTCTTGTATATAAACTCCTATGTAGTTTGGTAAACCTAATAACATAAACGAAGGTAATTTGCCTCGTTCTTCAGTTATAGTAGGTCAGATGACCTTGAATGCACTGAATCAACAATATTTCAGATGACAACAAACATATGGAACAGGAACAGTAACTAATAGCATTGCATCATAACAAACATGGCAGCACAGAAATGGTGCTGACAAGCTATTCTGTTTTGGTTGGCCTAGTCAACATCATATAACTGTGGTTTTCAATTCATTTGTGTAGTCAAAGACTTGAAAAGCACAGTACAGCTGGTTTTGGCATGTGGTTCGAGCATTAGAGTTGGAATATAACACCACATCTCCCACTACTAGTATTAACTAACGGCGACATTCATTGAGTAAAGAGTTCTATTTAGGCAAGTTCTCTGGTCTGTCAAGCATTAGAGGTTCCTTCATAAAACAAGAACAATCACCACAACACAGTTTGTGATATGTTGATATTAGGTCAGACGTACCCCAAAAGAGGTTGAAAGGCTGACGGAATTTGTTTCTTCCAAGCATGAGATGATTTTAAGAATTCCTATTAGACCCATCTTCTTGTATTTCATACTCGGGTGACTTACCTGGAAAAACAACATTGGAAGAATTAACACACATAAAACAATATGAAGCAAATTTAGCTCATAAAAGGATACACTGCTACATATTTCATAGATAAATGGGTACCTGTTTCCGTACTATCATGAAAAGTTCATGAGCAATAGATGTTCCAGAATCACCACCACATTGACTAGACAATGCCAATTGACCAAACACTTCATAAACCTGCACTATACAAAATTAGCGATGGTACAAGTACCTTGACTCTACCCAGGGACAGAACATCTTGTATCGGATGTAGTAACCTTGTGAAGATTTTCAGTGCTGAATCCCTCCAGGTAATCCAAGATACCTGAAAAATAAGAAGAGTGCCACAAAACGAGAGAAGAATCAAGAGAGATGCAAAATAAGAAAGCTTAAATTAGAATCCATACTAGATCAAAGAAGGTATACCATTTACGAAAGAAGAAAGTGGAATAAGTTCTCTTGTGGATTTGGAGGCTAGTACAGTTAAAACCTCTAAAGCAGAGTTCACCTCAAAATTAACACCTGAGCCAACATGAGTTATAAGTACACCAAGAACCTGCAAAATAGGAATTAGATTGATTCCTCAGTTGGTGTTTCACGGTTCGCCATATAAAGGAAATTGAGGGTCATTGAGAAGCTTACTTCCTGTCTGCAGTAGTTATCATCGAGTTCTTCAAATAAACAGACGTACATATGCTTTCCGAAGTCCCTTGCTTTTAGTTCTTTGGATGACAATAAGTACTCCGAAAGTGAAATGAATGAAGAGAAGTAATCCTGAAGGGAAAGGTCAAAATGACCTTTGTAATTCACCTAAAAATCACATACCCGCATTGCCACTACAGCTCTTTCACATAATATTATTCAATCACCGTGGTGGAGAAACATACCTTCACCAAGCCTTTGCTCTGGCAGATACACTGGTTAACAGTACTTTCCAATATACAACTGTCAACAATTTTTTTCTTAAATATCTTCTCAACACTCTTCTGCATGGACTCGCCGCTTTTGTATATAAGCACGAGCAGCCATATGTCTATGACTTTGAAATCTTCAGGTTTATGAAGGCTATACAATTCCTTCAGAATCTCTTGACAGAGCATCTATGTGAGGAAAGGACAGAAAATTTCATAAAAATAGAACTGCAACTTCCAAAACAGGTAAGGCAGAACAAACTTACATTTTTAAAAAGAAGACTTGAGCGCAATGCCTCTAATATAGAGCTCTCTGTGTTATCTACAAGTAATTTTCCTTTGTGTTTACTTTGTTGACTTGCAAGGGAACTCGATAATCCCAGAAATTTCAGTTGTTCACGGATCTGATGAATTATTCTCCGAGCATTTGTAGGTGTCGCTGAAAGCAGTAGATATCTGAGCAAATAAGGCATCTGCTCCCCTTCAATTGTCCTTATGCATGATAATGCGGTAGTGATGACCTTCAAAATAAAGAATCACAATCACTAAAGAGCAAACAAAGAACACTAGTTCTCTATGAGATGCCTAGAAATTGTAAATGTTCCCTTTTCTCATACTGAAGAGAGAAACCTGTTCTTGCAGCATATCCTCCAAAGTAAGATTGGAAAATGCGTCAAGTACAGAAACAATAATCCCAGAATCCTCCAGAAGCAATTGCTCTAGGGAATCAACCATGAGCACGTTGTTTTGATCTCCTATGATCTCCGGCAACGACCCAATAATCTCTTTCTTCAAGCGCAAAGGGGAAATCGACAGAACTTCCATGAGCTTCTCCGTGAAACCCTTGGGATTAACAAGGAAATCTAGCCACCTAAACTGGTTAATGATAAGCCTAGCAATATCATCTTCCAGCGACATTGAGGTTTCGCACAGTTGCGGATTTTCGTCAAAATAAGCAGGAAGTTTCTCGAGAAGCATGTTCTGAAGCTCCTGCTGGATTGCCGGGACTAGCAACAGATTCCGAACCAAGCTTTCACCTCTAGAACCTGAGGACGTTAGAACTCTGCAAAACACAGAAGAAGAAAAAACACCATTTGTTATAACCCTCGGCAGTGAAATCGGAAACTGCGGGAGCTATGTAGGTCGTCTAAGGAATAAAAATGTCAACAGAGACCTCTGAAGATTTTGTCGAGAATCAATGTAAGAGGAGAATCCGTCAAGGAAATCAGAACGGAGGGAGGAAGAAGCTTCGCCGGCTTCGGAAGACGAAAAGCGGCGGTTGAGATAGGCACGGAGCTTGTGGTGGTCGGAGGGGAGACACGGAGGACCTAAAGGATTGATCAGCGTGCAACCTGCGTCTGCGAGAATCGATGTCATTTTATCGATGACATTCTCTGAGCGGTCTGCTACCGTCGACGTCGACTGGTGGTGGTGAGGTTTGGGGATTTTGGGGAAAGGGGAGACGAAGGAGGAAGAAGCGGGTTTCTTCTTCTTCGTAGAAGATACTTGGTGAAGGAGCACCATTTTCTACGACAGGGGAATTGCTGGTTGTTGTTATGCTTTATCGTCTTCTTCTTCTTCTCCACTTCGTTCAGAGGTGTGGTGACTGGAAAGCCTAGGGACTGAGAGGCAGAAGATTGGCGCCAACTTCCCGAGTAAGACACCCGCGAATGTGTTTACTGGGGCTAAAAAATAAAAGCCCATATTGGCTTAGGACTTCTGCGGCCCAAAGCGTGAAGCTGGATTTTTAATCTCTCTATTATAATTAGCCGTGTTAACAGAACCAAACGGTCCGTTCGACCGAAAAAACAGGTTAATTAGGGAACAAAAATCGGTCAAATCGGTCAATCAGCCGTTTGGAAGGGTATCTCTCGCTCATGGAACATCATGCTGATGGGGGCTCGCTCGGGGATTCGGAATGGGAATGATACAACTTTCTGGACGAGCCGGTGGCTGGACTCGGGAACCCACTTAATCGACCAGATTCAAAATCCAGATGATGATTTTAATATCCTTGCAAAGGTTAGCGATATGACTTTGGATAATGGTAATTGGAATCTTCTTCTTCTCCGCCGATTTCTGCCTGAAAGCTTGGTTGAAGAAATTGTTGGTATGTCTCCGCCGAGAGCTGAATTAGGAGAAGATATCTGTACATGGGGTCTTGATAATAATGGAAGATTTTCAGTACGGACAGCATATGAGCTTGTCCACGATTCACCAAACCCGAGACCTGAAGTAGACTGGAGCTTAGTTTGGAGGTGGAATGGACCTGGCAGAGTTCAATATTTCCTCTGGTTAGCCGCTCAAGGGAAGCTCCTTACGAATCTTGAAAGGAAACGTCGGCACCTGACGAATGAGGGAAATTGCCCGCGCTGTGATTTGGATGAGGAATCAGTTTTGCATGTTCTTAGAGATTGCTCTTATGCGCGCCAAGTCTGGGAACAACTTGGGGTATCGACCTCTCATCCAAGCAGGGCTGGGAGATGCCCAAATGAATGGATTAAGTACATGGTTAAGCACGAGAAGGCTAGCGAATTTATTATTGCTTGCTGGTACTTGTGGAAGGCAAGGAACGAGCTGGTTTTTGCGGGGAAAATGACTGACCCAAGATCCACTGCTGTACGAATTCATACCTGGCATTCGATTGTAAGCTCTTCGACCTTGCACCAGGAATTAATTACTGTGAACAAGCCAGAGAGAACCGGACTGATATTGCGTGGGAGCCTGGGGTTGAGGGCTGGGTGGTGCTTAATACTGATGGCTCCGTTCTGCCTAATTGTAGCAAGGCGGCTGCCGGAGGCCTTATCAGGAATGCGGACGGTCGCTGTCTCCTCGTCTTCTGCTCCAACTTGGGACGATGTTCAATTATGCGTGCAGAGCTTCAGGGTGTTATTGCGGGTCTCCAGAGGGCTTGGGGAGAAGGTTTTCGGAAGATCCAGGCAAGAGTTGATTCTCAAGCTATTTTATCCCTCATTCGGTCTAACAGCTCTGCTGATCATGGTTTTGCTGTGGAGGTGGCAGCTCTTCGTGAGCTTCTTGAACGTGACTGGGAAGTCACCATTACTCATACCTATAGGAAGGGAACTTTGCTGCTGATTACCTGGCGAGCTTGGGTCATCAGTTCCCCTTGGGTGTTCATCTGATTTCAATTCATGATAGTAATTTGAATTATTTCCTCCGTCGAGATTGTATTGGCGTTTCCGAGCCTAGACGTATTCCAGTTAATTAAGACGCTTTAAGCGTCACTTTCTTACCAAAAAAAAACCCATTTAAACCGGTCAAAGCAGTTTTTCCAGTTCAAGCTTCGACTATGATGGCTTCTCTCTTTCCTCCTTCATCCACCCCAAAGTGATGCTGGGCTGGCTGATGTTTTACGTATCTGACGAACCAAGTTCGACATTAACGAAATAGAGCGCCAGATCCCAGCTTCTAGCTAACATCAGTCGCCTTCGTGAGAAGTACCGTGAGGAGGAATGAGCATAATTTTGAGTGGACACATCCTAGGGGCTTGCCTAGCTATCCTAGCTACTTTCGATATTGTCGAAAATAGTGTCGTGAGGGAAAAAAAACCTCGGTGACGGCGATTGTGTTCGAGAGCTTGCAGGTCCGGAACAGAGCATTCGACGACAGGGACGAAGCTGGTGATCGAC
Source organism: Linum lewisii (assembly GCA_034768395.1). Lineage (NCBI taxonomy): Eukaryota > Viridiplantae > Streptophyta > Magnoliopsida > Malpighiales > Linaceae > Linum > Linum lewisii. Next base: position 19,252,240 of record CM068300.1, read on the forward strand.
ACGAGGGACTCATCGTGCCTGAAGGAGTCGAGGGTTGGTGATGGAGACTAGATAATGGAAAGAGTGTCTGGTGAAGGGAAGGGTTTAGGATAGGAGAGGATCCGGACCCAACCATTTTTGGTTGGACCACTTCCAATCATTTGACAGGAGGGGCAAACTTGGAATATAAAAAATAAACCCTATTAGTCGTTCCCTTCCCTTCCAAACAGAGTGTGTCGCCGTCTCTTCTTCGTCTCCCTCCCGTTTCTCATTTCCTCCTTCCGATCCACAAGCTACCTGCCGCCACCTCCCAATGACACCCACCAAACTCCATCCACAGCCGCCAGGGCGAGAAAGGATCCAGTAGAGGTCTTGGATTCCACATTTGGAGCCCAAATCGGAATCGAGCCAGAGGAGCACCGATCTGTGGCGGAAATTGACTACACCGATCGGCCGTGGCGGTCTCCGGCGGTGAGGATCAAGTGAGATGAGGAAGGCTCGGTGAGGAGGAGGTTGCGGCGGAAAGGGAGGGGAGTCCAGCAGACGGAGGTGACCAATGGGGAGAGAGCGACGAAGAAGGAAGAAGGAGAGAGTGGAGCAGGAAGAGGGATGGTGGAGATGTGCTGGAGAGAGCGGGAGTCGATGATGGAGATTGACGATCCGGTAGGGAAAGCGAGAAGGCCGGAGACAGAAATGTCGATGGAGCCGAAGCTGTTATGGGAATTGCAAATTAGTCACTAACTATGTCAAGTGACTGATTTGTAGTTACAAACCCTTTGAGGATTGTTTAGTAATTAGTAAATATTTAAATTCAGTAACTTTATTTTGTTGACTGTTTGAAATTTTGGGTGACTATCTAAAATTTTGAATGCTCATATATATAATGATGATCAAGGAAGAGAATATTGTTGAAAAAAATCATGTAATTATATATAATATTATTATAATTTAGTTATCAAAATAACATGTTAACTAATTATCAACTAAATAACTCGTTAACTAGTTATCTAATGGTGTTAACTAATTAATTAACATGTTAACTTGTTATCAATTAAATAACCTCGTTAACTAGTTATCAGATAATGATGTTAACTAGTTATCAAACAAAAAACGATGTTAACTAGTTATCCGTTAAAAACCATGTTAACTAGTTATCAGTTAAAAAAAACACTGTTAACTAGTTAACAACAAAAAAAGTGTTAACTAGTTAACTAATTTTAAAAAGGTGTTATCTAGTTAACTAATTTTAAAAAAAAGATGTTATCTAGTTATCAATAAAAACATTGTTGCCTAATAAAAAACATTGTTAACTAGTTATCAGTTTAAAAACCATGTTAACTAGTTATCAATAAAAAAATATTGTTAACTAGTTATCAGGTTCGTTAAAAAAAAACTAGTTATCGGGTTAAAATCTGGTAACAAGTTATCAAACAAAAAAACGATGTTAACTAGTTATTAGGTAAAAACCATATTAACTTGTTATCAGTTAAAAAAACACTGTTAACTAGTTAACAGAAAAAAAATGTGTTAACTAGTTTTTTTTAAAGCAAAAAAAAAATTGAAAACAAAAAAAAAGTCGCAGGAGTCTCGCAGGAAAAAGTCGCCGGCGACGGTGACCGGCCGCCAGAGAGTCACCGACGGTCCCCTAGGAATTTAATTATTTATTTTAAATATAATAATTAAATTATGTGTGTAAAGTCCTAAATACCCCTAACAATCTAGACCATTGGATTGGTCAAAGGGTCAAAGAGTGATCTAATGGCTGAGATTGGGTTGGAGCCGGATCTGCTTCCGGTTTAGGCTGACGGCGGAATAATGAATAGAATTAGGTTAGGGTTTCTAAACTAGTATATATACTAAGTACTATTGTATATTTGGTCCCTAATTTATTGATAAATGATAAATGATGAATGATACTCTATTTTTTAAAATTATATGACCGATTTTGTTACACTGCTTTTTACGGTCTGATCACGGTCGAGCCTTAAACTCTTGAACCTCTCGTTGGATTGGTTCGACCCTGATCCGGTCTTGACAACATTGATTATTAGCAATGATGTTAGGACTAGACCGGTCATCCAACTAGTCTAGTGAAAGGTTCAAGGAGTATAGTTGAATCAGATAGTCACAAGGTCGCCATTTTTCAAAACCTATCGTAGATGTAACTAACATTCCGATTAACTACCAAATCATTTTTTCGTCCAATTTCGTCTATTCGTTCCGTCCACTAGCTGATGTGGCAGTTTTTTTTATGAAAGACTGGGATATTATTACTGCAGCACCTACTAAGTAAAGTGAACAACTTACAAAAGAGATACAAAAGCAAGACAGAAAAAAGCTGAACATTACAAACGGGAGAGCCAGTCTCTTGGCAAAACATTATCGCGTGCTTGATGCGCTATCTGATGTGCCAAATGGACCTTCGATCTTGGTGCATAGCAAACAGAAATCTATTGGTTCCAGAAAAGTGATCTTGTGATTGATGCCAGAGGACCTGCAACAATCCAAGGCCAAGTGTTCCGAGGTTCTTGAATAGCACTAGTTAGGATCTTGCAATCTGAATAGATAACTGTCTGAGATGAATAAGACTGAGCCAATTGGACAGCTGAAAGGATTGCAGAAGCTTCAGTGCAAATTGGTCCTGCACAGTGGAAACTAGTAGCTTTACCATTAACCAAACAACCCTCAGCATCATACATAATGACATCGTAGGCTTCTTTCCGGATGGTAGCCAGATAGGTACCATCACACACAATCCAATTAGACAAGGATGTTGGAGCTAGAGAAGTAAGTGAATGATCTGTATAAGAGCTAGAAGTAACCGTATGTTGTATATGAACATTTGTCTTCCATTGCTGTATTTCATGAGACCTTCTTGCTGCTAGATTTATCAAATTAGGAACTTGATCTTGAAAAAGCATCTCATTTCTCATTTTCCAGAGATACCAGACTGTGAATCCAACCTCTGTGGCTGTAGCTGGAGAAATGGAATTAGCCAAACCCGCAAACCATTCCTTAGTTGATTGATCATGAGCAGGACAAATAACAGAAGGCATAACTTGTTGCCAAAAGGACATGCTTGCAGAACAATGAAAAAGAATGTGTTGTATACTTTCATCTGCAGCAGTGCAAGTAACACAAGTAGATGAAATTCCACATCTTCTTCTGTGCAGACCTAATCTAGTAGGAAGTGCATTTCTGCAAGCTCTCCAAATGAAGAAACAGATTTTTGGTGGTAAATCAAGTTCCCAAAGCCACTTCCAAAGCTTTCTTGTATTGGAATCCAAAGGGTGAGAGCTTGAACCTCTATTAGCCTGAAGAAGTTTGTAACATGATTTAATTGAAAAAATCCCTGATGATTCGAAATGCCAAACAAAGCGATCTGAGAAACCTTCAGGTCCTAAAGGGATAAGCAAAATTTGTTTCACCACATGTTCTGAAAACATAGATCGAAGTTTGGCAACATTCCAAATTCGTTGAGGATTGAGAATGTAATCAGTAACTGTAGTAGTAGATGAAACATTTGAGCACTGACCAATAAAACCTGGATATGCTTCAGGGATCCAAGCTTCTATAATGGAAGTGCCATGTCCATCTCCTATGTTTTTCCTGAGTCCTTGTAGCAAGGCTTTCTTTCCTTCCATAATACCAGACCAAATCCAAGAAGATTTGCAATGTCTAGTATCCTGCATGAAGTCAGTGCGTGGAAAATATAAGCCTTTCAAGAGTTGTGTCCATAAAGCTTCTGGATTGATTAGAACTCTCCATGCCATCTTAGCTATGAAACCTAAATTGAAGTCATAGAGATTGTGAAATCCTAATCCACCTTCTGAAACGGATTTCCTTAGTGCATCAGCAGGCAACCAATGCAATCTTGCACTAGAAGTCTCACCAGTCCACCAGAAGTTTATAATGATTTGCTCCATGTTTTTGAGAATATGCTTAGGTAGCAGAAAGCAAGAGAATAGGTAAGAAGGAAGAGCTTGAAGGATTGACTTGATCATCACTGATCTTCCAGCATGAGATAGCAAGTTTGATTGTCATGATTTAGCTCTGGCAGTAAGTCTTTCAAGCATGAATTGGAAAGTTTCCTTCTTAGTGGACCCCCATTCTGTTGGAACACCTAAATAATTTCCAAGAGGAGTGGAGGTTCGAACTCCCAGTTCATGAGAAATCAAGTTTTTGAGGGCAGTAGAAGTATTTGCTGAGAAGAGAATCGAGGATTTTTAATATTGATAGCTTGTCCTGAGGACTGACAATATCTGTTTAAGATAAGCATTATATTCTTTGTCTCAGAGACAGTTGTTGATCCAAATAATACCGTGTCATCTGCAAATAATATGTGATGCAACACAGGGCAAAATCTGTTAAGTCTGACTCCCTTTATTCTGCCCAACGAGACTGACTGTTGGATCATGAAAGACAACACATTGGAAACCAGAATGAACAAATAGGGTGATAAGGGATCACCTTGGCGTAATCCTCTAGATGGAGTGAACCACTGAGTCTGAGCACCATTGAGAAGTACATTAAATCGAACTGAAGTGACCAGACTTTGAATCCAATGAATCCAGGTATCATGAAAACCAATGGCATGAAGAGTGGCAAAGAGAAAATCCCATGAAACCCGATCAAAAGCCTTGAGCATGTCAACTTTGAAAAGGAAGTCACACTTGTTGCCTTTCTTCCGTGTTCTGAGTTTGTGAATTGCCTCATGAACAACCACTACATTATCTTGTATACATCTATTACTAGTGAAAGCAGATTGCAGCTCAGAAATAATGTTGGAGATGTAAGGCTTTAACCTTGAAGTCATAATTTTAGAGATGACTCTCATTCTAAAGTTGGCCAAACCTATTGGCCTGAATTGTGTTATATATTGAGGATGTTTAACTTTAGGGATAAGGCTAATGAAAGTGTCATTCCATGAATCCAAAATGACTCCTGTTTGAAAGAAAGAACGAACCTCTGAACAAAACATAGATGAGATGAGGTCCCAGTGTACCTGAAAGAATCGTCCTGGAAAACCATCAGGGCCAGGAGCCTTGGATGGACCCATTTGAAAAACAGTAATCTTTATCTCAAATCTGTTATTAGTCGTATAAGATGCTGATTCATATGAGCATCAATCTTTCTAGGTAAGTTGTGCATGAAAGAGTAATCTGTGACCTCCAAAGATTGAGTGAAAAGAGTAGTATAGAAATGGACAATATGAGCAAAGAGGTCATGAGGAGTGTTGATCAAAGTATCATTCTCAGATAAGAGAGAAGTAATAATATTCAAACTCCGTCGCTATTGAGTAGATCTATGAAAAAACTTAGTATTGTTATCACCAAGCTTAAGCCAGTCAGACTTAGCCCTTTGAGACCAATATGCCTCTTGCATAGACCATCTACGAGCCAGCTCAACGTTAATGTCTTTGATTCTTTGAGCAGTGAGAGGAGTAATTTGCAAAGGAGAAAGAACATCTAGTTCATGAAGCAACTGTGAAATAAGATTACTGTTATTGCCTATCACTTTCCTCTTCCAATCTGTTAAGGCTTCAGCACAGAAATGCAAACTCTCTGTTCAAGAAGAACCCTTACACCAGTTGAGATGAACTTGATTGAGATAAGTGGATTAGGGGGGCAATCCGGGTACCCGTAAGAGGGTTTTTAGTCTTTTCCCGGGCTCTGATACCAACTTTTCTCGCCAACTTCCTATGTTTGTTGTAACTAATCTTTCCTTGATTTCATCACTTATTTATTTTTCCTTCATTTTAAGTTTTATCGAAAAGAAAAATCTAAAATTATTGTTATTTTCAATTTTTCCTTGGTTCTTCCAGCATCTTTTTTCATAAGCATTATTCCAAAAGTGCTTAAGATCATTTTTAACTTTTTCCTGCACTACGGTTTTCAAAAAACATACTGCTATTTTTATTTTTTCATTATTATAATGCATACTGCTATCATAATGCATATTACTATTTTTGCGTTTACCATTTCTGTACCATGGTTTTCGTAAAACATTTTTTCATTAGGACTGATACTATCACTTAATTTATAAGTTGGGTACTCAACTTTTTTCTTGTTATTTTTCCACTGGTTCCGTTTTATTTTTCTAACACTACGAATTGGTCTTCTACTCATCTTATACACACTTATTCTAATGGGTAATCACTATATGATCCTATAGCGTTTTTCTTGATTAATTCGATTAGATCTGTCATTAATTGATCTTCACGAATATATTCAGTTATAGTTTCAGGATTTTCTTTTAATTCTTTGTTTTCGTTATTCATAAAATTTTTATATTCTAAAAGTTCTTCCTTAATGTTTTTCCAGGCCTCTGAGTTTTCTTTTATTTTTGCGTATATTTTATAAACGAGTTTATTAAAATGAAAAATTATCTTATCTAGCTCGTTATCCATTCTATAATTTCTTGCCTAGATCTATAATCATTTGTTTTAATGTTTCTATTTCACTATTATCCTGATTTTGATGAATTATCGTAATGTTTTTTATGTCTTCATCTTCCTGATTCTGGTTATTTGATTTTTTTGGGTGGAATCTTTTCGATTGGGTTAATCTTTCTGTTCGAGTTTCTCTAATTTTTCTAGGGTCTTGTTGTACAAATCGCCTACTAGGTTCGGCTTTTATTATTTTTAATGGTGCTTCTAAATGAATTATTGGTTTGAATAGATCTTCAATAGTGATAACTTATTTATCCTTGAATGTTAAACTATGATGGCTATTTGTTAGAGCATAGTTTATTTGATACGTCACCGAAAATGTTTTGCTGTTTTCTTTCATAAGATCTTCTCTTTTTAATTCGTATTTTATAACTATTGATGAATCTAGATTTTCGTCAGTTAAGCTTAATCCTTGTTGTAAATTTATGTCGAATTTTATTATTCCACAGTTTAGATTTCCTGATCCTTTAGCTATGGTACTTTCTTCTTGATCTATAATTCTATCATCTCTTATCTCTAGTTCAATAAGGGCGTTAATTCCTAGTTTCATGGTAGATTTGATTATGATTTGAATGGTACTAATATGTACGTATGCTATTTTTGTTTGTTCCTCCATTTTTACTTTACTTAACCTTTTCTTGATTTGTTCTTTATTGATGACTTGTATTAAGAAGTTTCCATTTGCCTGGTTAAACGGAATTGTTACTTCTCCTATCATTTTCCCATATTTTATTATGTTATTTCTATCAAAAAGTTTTGTTAAGAAGGATTTTGTTACAAAATTTTGTGTTTCTGATAGCGTAAAATTTGTTCTTTCTTTAATTCTTAAAACGTCTATTAAACCGTCCAAAAAATAATTATCCTCTTCCTTTCTTTGTAGATAATCAAATATATTATCGTTATTTTCTGTCATTTTTTTTAAAGAAGTTTTTATGTTTGAGATTATCATACATGAATGACTCTTCTGTTGGTTGCCCTTGAGTTGTTCCTTCGTCTAGTGATGCAGATGATCGTATTTTCTTTCGTGGTTGATTTAGTGGATATGGTTGGCAGTTTTGTATTTTTGTTAGTTGTTTGATACTTGCAAGACTCCAGGAACCTTGGTTCCAATCTTGTTTGGCCTCCAGAACAAGATTGTTCAAGCCAACGAGAGAGAAAGAGAGACTTTTCTTTGCTCAATATCACTCTGAGTTTTATTTATTATTCATACTCTCCTTATATAGGAGGAGATCAGACGCTGAATGCGTCATCAGTTACATCACAACGCATAAAAAGGAAAAGACATAAGGATAAAAAAGCAAACAATAAGATGCATTATTCCACAACTTTTATTAGTGGGGAAGTTGGCCACCCCTTTTGTCTTCTTTCTTGTTTACTTCATTATTTTCCTTCAGGTGGTGAACTTTTCTATGTGTCCTTCATTATTGATCTTCAGATAGTGACTTCCACTTTGTGTCTTCTTGTTTGTCATGGGAGATGATGATATTGCTGACTCTTTTCTTGCCCTGTTACTTCCCGTCGTTTTCTTCATTGTCTTCTCCGCACCATTCACATAAATGGTCTTCGAAGTTAATTAGCAATTTACATATATGTCTTTTTATTGGTACTGGTAATACCATGAGGATTCCATTTATTTCGGTGAAGTCTTTTGTCATCTTGTTTATTGCCTCCCATTCTTCAGCAATTAATTTTGCTCTTGCTCTACTAATTATGATTATATCCATGCTGCTGTAATTGACTTTTAATGGACTGTCTGGTTCAATATTGGTTAATACCCTGCATACTGCGAAGAGTCCTTTTACCAGATGATCCGGTTTTCGTTCATAGTCCTTGAGATTATCCCTGGATGGATAATCGTTGTTTGATACCCCCATAAGGATGACGTTCTTTGTTCCTAGTAAAAGTTTCTCTTCTTCATGAAGATTGGGTAACTGCTGGTGTATTTGAGGAAGATCTCTCTTCCTTTTGCGAATGCTTCCAAATATCTCGAATGATAAACTTCATTTTCTGAGGGAAATACTCGAATGCCTTCATGGTGGTTGTGTAGATGGTGTCTATGAGACCATACTGATGCAGGTCAAATAGTAATTCTGGCGTTGATTCTTCCGTTACTACAACTTTTGGTCCTCCTCGGTTGACGGGATAGAGTCCCATTATTGTATTTTGCTCCAGTTTGTCTTCATAATTTATTATCATATTCCAATAGGTCATGAAGCCTTGGAATGTTGGCTTTCTTGCTTCCTCTTTTTCTCGAGTTGTTGGTATATTCTTGACATTTGTTATTTTCATTACCATTTTCTGTTGTGCTTGTTGTCCTGATGGCTCTTTTAAAGTCATTGCCTTATATGACTGTTGGAGTGCTAGTTCAGCTTCTTCTCTTGTTTTGTATGACTGGTGCTGGACTGGTTTTCCCATGATATGTTGGGATGCAATTGCCCAATTATTGTATAATCCTCTGAATGGTCCATTGAAGATGACGTACCATTTGCTGCTTTTTCTTTCATCTTCTTCATATTTTTCTTTTTCTTCTTTTTCTACCATATCAGCCCATCGTGCTGATTTGCTGCTGAATTTCTATGGTGCTGCTGCCAGGTTGTTTCTGATCTTCCGTGGATTTATTTTGTTGTTGTTTTTGCAGGATAGTGATGGTGTTTTGTAGTTCCTCTTCCCCCCCTGCAGAAAAGGACTTGTGCTTCGAGTGCTTGGCGACGCTCTTTTTTTTGCATTAGCTGGTTCATTAATGCTTTGATTGCTCCTTCCATTCTCTCGTTAGAGTATCTGTGAAGGGATTGTTGCTCGACTTGATATACTTCAAGTATGGATTGTAATAATGTAGTTGTTGTTGCCACCTTATCAGTCGTCCTTTGTTGAAATCTGCTTGCAGCTTGTATCTCCAAAAACCTGTTACATATTTGGAATCGGTTTGAAGCTCAAACCGTGTTGATAATAATTCTAGCTTCCATTTTTTTCAATGTTCTAAGACAGGCTAATGTCTCTAATTCATGTATTGGATAATTCTGTTCAGTAGCAGTAAATGTTCCAGAAATATGTTTACGTAATTTCTTGGAATATTTATCACTATTGAATAGAACTGATAGTCGAGAATTCGAAGATTCAATAATTCTGTCCGAAGACTGATAATTTTCAGGCTTTTCGCCACAGATATTAACCTCATTTTGCCCAATAATATTACCAAATTTATCCATTTGTAATAATTTTTGCCATTTTGAATGGCTAACATGCATCCATCCCATGTATCCTTGGAGGCATCGGTTTGAATTATTAAAAAGTCTTTTTTCACATGGATTATATAATTTTGGTAAATGCTGGCATTTTTCTTTCATTAGTAAAACTATTTTTGTATCCTGATCATTCCATGACCAGGGTGTTTTTTCAGAAATCTTTTTCTGTAGATGTTTTCTTTCTTTTGCAAGGTCTTTAAGAAATCCTTGTTCACTTATATAATTCAAACAGCCAAGAAAACGTTGAATCTGCTTTCTATTTTCAAGCTGATTAGGAAATTTATCAATTTTTTCTTTAGTATTTGGTGATAATTCGATTTCACCAAAGTTGTTTATTTTCATACCAAGGTATTCAATTTCTTCCTGAATGAGTTTTGATTTCTTTTTTGAAATAATCAAACCTCGTTCTTTAATTCGTTTTAAAACTGTTAAAAGTTTTTCGCAATGGTCTTCTTTAGTTTGATTAGTAAATATAATTATATCGTCAATATAAGCAAGACAAAAGTCTTGTAATCCTTCTAAATTATGATCCATAAAACGTTGATAAATCGCTGGTGCTTGTTTTAATCCAAAGGGTAATACATTTCATTCATAATGTTTCTGAGGTGGACAGGAAAAAGCTGTTAATGGTTTTGTGTTTTCATGTAATCGTAGGTGCCAATATCCTGACTTGGCATTCAGACTACTAAACCATGTTTCCCTTAAGTCTTTCTAAAATGTAATCTTTGCGTGGTAACTTATAACTATCTCCGATAGTATTTTCGTTCAATTTTATTGTAATTAATAACCATACGTCTCTTTCCTCTTTTTATTTCATTATTATTTTCTACGTAAAAGGCGGGTGCGCTATGTGGACTTTTACTTTCTCTAATGATTCTTTATCTAGAAATTCTTCACATTCCTTCTGAAATTCTTCGCATCTCTTTGAGTGTATTGAATTTTATTGGGGACATTAACTTCTATTGTTGGATCCTTTAATTTTATTTCTATTAAGTCGATGTTCTTATTTTTTTTTCTATGTCTAGAGGGTGTTCGCTACATATCTCATCTAAGGTTTCTTCGATGATTCCATGGCTTATCTGGATGTATTCAAGTCTATTGTTTATATTTTGTAAAATAATTTTTAAACCTTCATTTTTTGTTATTATTTTTGTTGTAATCATTCTAGACTCCTGATTTTTCATTCTTGGGGCTTTTAAACTAATGCTTTTTATTCTTTGAATGAAAGATTGATAGAGTTTAAGAAAATTGTTTCCTATGATTAGACCTAATCCAGAATCATGTTGGTGTATGGTTTTTGCGGTAAAAGTGTATTGTTCTATAATAATAGGAACATAGGTTTTTGCATACCATATTTCGTGTATAGATTTGTCTGCGACTATGATTTTTAAAGGTTTTTCTAGTTTTTCCCAATTTTTAATAGTTGTTTTCTTAGCAAAACAGAGGGTCGCCCCTGTATCAATATATGCTAAGTAATTTCTACTTTCTATTGTTATTTTTATGAATGTTGCATTTGGATTTCCCTTAGATAAAGTTCTATTCGGACTCATCCGAGGATGATTCTGAATGGAACTCGACTATCTCGATATCTGATAGTTCACAACCTGAATCCTCTATTGGCTCAAAACCATAACTATAAGCTATTCTTAATACTTCTTGTTTTTTTATCATTTTTATTTTTCTTTGGATATTTATTGGCATAATGTCCTTCTTCATTACACAACCAACATCGACAGTTGGTTTTTCCTTTTGGACAATATTCCGTTTGTTTGCTTTTTTGTTTATATTGTTTTCTATTTCTAAAATATCTATTAGGTTTTTTATATTGATTTCTTTTATATTCTTTGTAAGACACTTTCCTAATTTTCCTGTATTTTCTATGCCTCTTTTTATAATATTTTATTCTATTATCATCCTCACACCCTTATTTTCCTACCTTGTCTGTGCTTTGTTCACAACATAATTTTATTTTAGCTTGTTTTTTAGTTTTTCTTCGTTACATGCTCGCTTATGCCATTCTTGAAGAATGAAAATTCTTCCTCCTAGAGTGTTAGAGATACTTTTTTTTTTAATTCTTCTTCAAAAGTTGCTTCTACCTTAGATGCTACTATGGGTGGTAATTTTGCATATATTAGTTTATCTAAATCTTTTCTGTTGAAATTGCTGAGTCAAACCGTTTTTGTTCAAGTTAATTGATTTGATCCTCTTGGCCAAACCAAGAAGGGAAATGTCTTTATTGCAGGAAATGAATTAGAGAAAGATAGGGCTGCAAACGAGCCGAATCGAGCCGAACTTCCCCAGGCTCAAGTTCGGCTCGTTTAATTTTTGCTCGGCTCGAGCTCGGCTCGGATTCGAATCGAGCTTCGATAATTGAGCTCGAGTTCGATTCGTTAAGAATTTCCTCGATTCGGGCTCGGCTCGAGCTCTATTCGAGCTCGTTCGTTAAGTTTAGTAAACGAACCTTGAAACGTGCCAGAGCTCGAGCTCGATTCGAGTTCGTTCGTTAAGATTCGTAAACGAACCTTTAAACGAGCCGACCCGTTTCATGTGCTAATTCGAGCTCGTTTAAAAAAAGTAGGTTCTTTTATAGTTCGGCTCGACTCGTTTAGTTCATTTTTTTGTGGGATAAGTTTATGAATATAAAATTAGGATTAACGGATGAATTTAAAATTAGGATTAAATTAGGTGGAATCGTGGAATAAGTTTATGAATTTTTTTTGGTGACTTGTCCTAATTCTATTTTTTATATATATTTTATATTTTCAAGTTTCCAATAATTAATAAGGCATGATCTATTTATTTATTTTTAAATTTTAATTTATAATTAATAACCTCATAAACTCACGAAAAATTATATTTTAAATATAAAAAGTCTAATCTAAATTATAATTAATGAACACATCAACTTACTAAATTTTCTATTTTAAAAAAAACTTACTAAACTCTATAGTGACAATTCATATCAACATAATCTTAAACCATGAACCCTAAGTTATAATGTCATTCATATCAATATAACCATAAGTTCATATACACTAAGTCTATAACGTGTTATTATCAAACTTTAATTCACTAAACTGTATAACGTGTTATAGTGAGACCCTAATTCACTAAAATTTATAACACGTCAAACGTTTGATAGATAAACATAGTTATGAACTATGTTAATGGACCCTAAATCGATATTTACATTTAACAATCAACATTGTTAAGTTATAACGTCAATTCATATCCACGTAATCCTAAACCCTAAACTCTAAACCCGAAACCCGAAACACTAAACCTAGTAAGATGTAATGTCAATTCATATCAACATAATACTAAGTTCATATACACTAAGTCTATAACATGTTATTATCAAACTCTATATCGCTATACTATATAACGTATTTTTGTGATATTGTCAATTCATATCAACATAATCCTAAACCCTAAACCCTAGACCCTAAGCTTTAAACCCTACACCCTAAACCCTAAAATTAGTAAGATATAATGTCAATTCAGATCTACATAATATTAAGTTCATAACACTAAGTCTTTAACGTGTTATTGTCAAACCCTAATTCACTATACTATATAATGTATTATCGTAAAACTCAATTCACTAAACTCTATCATTTGTTAATAACCCTAATTCATTGAACTTTATGATATGTTAGCATGCCAAATATGCAATAGATAATTTAAATATATCAACAAATCAAAAGCCCAACTATATATTGATCACGTCTAATTGCCTTGCTCGACAAAAAGTTCTTTTCTACACATAATCCAAATTTAGTGGTAAAAGTGTGATTCGTTCGATTAACATTTATAGTAGTTAAATGATATAATTACAAACATGTTAATTAGCCTTAATTCTATCAATGCGTTCATGAACATATATACGTACAATCTTGTTCACAAACCTATATAAACGAATCACTTCACAAACTCTTATCGAACATGTTCACGAATGTTACTAACGAGCTTGTTCGCGAACTCTTATCGAACATGTTCGCGAATATAGTTAACGAGCTTTTTCACGAACCTATAAACGAACCAGTTCACGAACTGTTACACGAATATGTTCGCGAATATCATTAACGAACTGTTCGTGAATAATAAATGAGCCTGTTCACGAACAAGGCTCGTCGAGCTTCCGAACCGAACATGTTCGCGAACAAGCCGAGCCGAACCCCACTAGGCTTGGATTCGGCTCGTTTATAAACGAACCTGTTCACGAACATGTTTGCTTCGAACCGAATTGAGTCACGAACGCATTTTTCCCGAACCGAACGCCGAACGAATCTCGAGCGGCTCTGTTCGTTAACAGCCCTAGTGAAAGAGGATCAAATTCTTACTCCTCACTCACGGAGAAAGAAGATTAGATTGAACTCGCCATTGAAGAGGATTGAGACACAAATCAAGGTCAAGATTGGCGACAATCAAGCCATAAATCAATCCTTGGTGGCGGAAGCAGAAGAACTTAAATACCGGGCTTGAAGACCAGAAGAGGTACTGAGAAAAGTGTGGCTAAGCAGTTTCTCTGGTTGTCACTCACAGTTGCCGTGAGGTTGATTGGATCGGATTGGATCGGAAGTGTTTTGAGCTGTGCTGTATCAGCTGGTTAACAGGATTTGTTTGTAATCCTGGGTTTGGATTTTATTACTAAAATTGACTATCTCGAGCTCTGCTCGAGCGTGGATGTAGGCAAGGTCATCTTGCTGAACCACGTTAAAATTGGGTGTCTGTGTGTGTGCTTTTCTTCTGCTTTATCGTCATACGATTATTCGATCTTCGCTCCGAATTGCAGAACGAGTGTAGCTTTGATTTAGGGTTTTCGTATCAAACCCTAAATCCAGATTCCATCCCATATCATTCAATTTGTTTCTTGTTCGAATTTTAAATTGCAACCAGCTAATTCTCTATTTCATTTGGTATCAGAGCAGGTTCTCCGAGTCGAACTCACGGTTGCCGGGGAAGATCATTGGACATGGCCGCTGTAGTTGGGCATAGTGTTGAGGGCTTGTCTCATTCTAGGCCTCCATGGTTTGACGACAGTAATTACCAGTTCTGGAAAAATCGAATGAAGGTCTTCTTCCAAGGTATGGATCTTGCTCTATGGAAAATTGTAGAGAAAGGGGGAGTTGATTTAACTGGTAATGATGAAGAATGGGATGAGGATAAAAGAAAGAAAGTACAACTGAATGCTAAAGCTTTGAATATTTTCTACTGTGCCTTATGCAATGATGAGTATAATCGTATCTATTCTTGTGAAACTGCAAACGAAGTTTGGCTTACCTTAGAAACTACACATGAAGGTACTTCTCAAGTTAAGGAAACCAAGATAAATGTTTTGATGCATGAATATGAGATGTTTAAAAATGAATCTGAGTCTATATCTGCTATGTATGATAGGTTTAACCTTATTGTATCTAAATTAAAACATCTAGGAAAGAAACTTGATAGAGGGGATTTGGTAAGAAAAATGTTAAGGTCTTTACCAAGAGAGTGGATGCCTAAGATCACTGCCATAGAAGAAGCAAAAGACTTGACTGTTTTGTCTCTTGAAAATCTGATTGGTTTGTTAATTAGTCATGAAGTTGTCTTAAGACAAACTGATCCAGTTAAAGAGGAGACTCAGTCTAGGAATATTGCACTAAAAGCTGTTCAGAAGGGGGTGTCTAGCGATGATGAAATTGAGTCAAATGAGGATGAAATTGCTTTCATGACTAAACAGTTTAGACAGTTCTTAAGAAATAAAAGACATTTTTCAAAAAATAAAGGACAGACATCTAAGGATAGGTTTCTGACAAAAACTAAAAGGGAGGAGAATAGGTTTACTGATCAAAATCAAGATGTTATTACTTGTTTCAAGTGTGGTAGACCAGGGCATATAAGATCTGAATGTCCAAATAGAGGATATTCAAAAGAAAAAGCCTTCAAAGTTTCATGGAGTGACTCAGAGTCTGACGATGAAGAAGCATACATGGCAGTCACTGATGATGAAACTGAAGATTCAGACTCAAATGAGGTATGTTCAAGCTTATCTCTTCAGTTTTCCAAAGAAGAAGTTATTAATGCCTATTTAAAGTTATCTGAATGTTTTCAGAAATTAAAAATTGAAAACAATGACTGATGACACTCGATTTGACGTGATTATCAGCCTCATTTAAGCGACATTTCTTTGCTTAAGACATGGTTTTTAGGGTAGAATAACGAATATTCAATCGATTGCCCTATCTCGTGCCATTTGTGTTACCTTGGCCCGTTTCGGGTCTATTTGATGGTTTTCTAGTGTTTTTATGTTAGCACAGGTTTTTGCCGTTGAATAAGTAACCAAGGACGTGTCTAAGGCATTGGAACATCGAGGAACTGAACCGAAATCGATCAAAGGAGCCAATCAAGTTCAAGCAAATTCCTGCCCGGATTACAAAGGAATTTTCGCCGAAAATCACCTAGTGTTTTCGGCGAAAATATCAGCACAAATCGGTTTCGGCGAAAGTGTCAAGTTTTCGAACCGAGAATGAAGTCCAGAGAAGAGCGAAAATATCCCTTCATTTGCAAAGGAATTTTCGCCGAAAATTCCTCAAGAATTTCGGCGAAAATAATAGGAAAATACGGACTAATTAGGGTTAAGTATAAATACTTAACCTGGTGGCCCAAAAAGGAGGGCTGAGAACATATCATTCATAATTACGTTTTTCGAGGATTCTCTGGAGTTCTGGAGCGAAGAGTTAGAGTTCGAAGAGCCGGAAAGAGATCGTGACGCCATCCCTTCCATCTCGGAGAACCGGAGCTAGGAGTGTAGTTTACCGAAGATCGAAGTCTGTCAGAGTCGTCTAAATTAGGTTTTTCAGATTCTTTTATGTTCTTCCTCTGGATGATGAACTCTTTCTCTGTCTTTGTTTCTTTTGTGATAAACATGAGTAGCTAAACTCGTTAGAGCTTAGACTAGATGAACCCTAAGTGACCCAGGGCTTTAAAGCGGTCACGGATCGGCGGTGATTAGATTCAAAATTCAATCAGTTTCTTATTCATGTTTGATTTGTTCTTCATTGTTCATGTTTCTTGTCTGGATTGATCACCTAGATTAGATTCTGGTTAAGCTAAGGATAGAAGCGAACGCTCGCCTTACTTTAGAATATCAAATTGAACAATTAACCTTATAATTGGAGCGTGCCTTTCGTAGGAACCGGTTAGGGTTAATCCACTGCAAGAGTAGCTCATAAATCATTAGTAATTGCACCAGTTAATTAAGTCGTTGCGAGAGGTGACCGTACCCGGGCGGCTAGTTAATCTTGGTAGTTAGAACGGATAGAGCGAACGTTCGCCGGTCTAAACCTAAGGGTAAGGAGTTATGGTGGTATCTTAGTAATTGATTGAATAAGAATCGAAATCCGCTGATCTGTTGATTGCCAATGCTCTGGGAACGAAGGGGGATTCAAAGTCTAAGTTCGTTTGTCATCTCTATTTTCAAACCCTAATTTCCAATCTGCTTTAGTTTAATTTGTTTTAATTTCTCTGCATTTCTTAGAATTAGAAGCCGTGGAACTCACACCACGCACAACTTGTTTGCATTCGAGTATTTTGCCAGTTTTGAAGTAGTCAATCTTAGAAGACCCCTGGAATACGATCTACCCTAGCTTTTGTGAGCTTTGTTAGTTATTTGGTTGAACGTCCGCATAACAACGACCGGGCGGAGCATCAAATTGGCGCCGTTGCCGGGGACTTCTTTTGATTGTTCGAAAGAAGAACTGGCAATTTATTCTTCTACTTTCCATCTTTCACCTTACCATCCACTTCGATTTTACACTAGTTTTGTTTGTCTTTGTTATCTGTAGGTTTACAGGTGTATGCCTCACCGTCCTTGGACTCGCTCTCAAACCGAACAGGCTAAGAGTGAGAGAGACCAGGCAGTTCTGCTCCACCTCTACGATCACAGATTCTGAAGAAAGGCAGATCCAATCCATTCATCACTCCGATCAAGATTGAGGAACTGAAGGAGAGTTCCTCATCTCCATCTTCACCTGTACCGTCATCTTCATCTGCTTCATACACCGAGTCACTCTCACCTCCTCCATCTCCCGCCATGGACGATAGATTACCACCACCACCACCAAATGGCGATCAACCGCCGCCGCCACCACCTGCACAGAAGAGTCTAGCAGACTATAACAAGCCGAGCGCGACTAGCGTTCGATCTGCCATTGCCGTTCCGCGCATTGAAGGAGATCCTGACTATGAGATCAAATTCCATTCTTGACTATGATCTCTAGGGATTTACAGTTTGAAGGCAGGCCCCTAGACAATCCGTGCACTCATCTTGCAGACTTCCTTGATCTCTGCAGCACTTTCAAGAGCGGAAACCTCGACAAAAACACTCTTTGTCTGAGAGCTTTCCCGTTCTCTCTGAAAGGCCCTGCTAAGAGGTGGCTTACTGGCAAACCACCTGGCTATTACACTGATTGGGATACTCTGGCTCAGGACTTCGTTGAAGAATACTTCCCTCCGGCCAGAACAACCGCCATCAAGGACAGCATCGCCAGATTCTCTCAGAAAGAAGGAGAAAGCTTGTATGATACTTGGAATCGATTCCAAGAACTTCTCTACACCTGCCCTCATCATGGATTCGAGCAGAGGCAGTTAGCTGAGATCTTTGCTCGAGGACTTCGAGAAGAATCTGCCAAGTGGGTCAATTCTCTAGCTGAAGGGGATTGCACTACACTAACACCTGAAGCTGCTCTTCTTCACTTCGCAAATTGTGCTTCCAAGTCAAGGAACTGGGAACGACAATCTGAAGGATCAAGGAGCAAGCTAGATCTCGAAGCTACAATCAAAGTAGAGGTAGAGAAGCATTTGAAGAAGTCTACCACACCGATCAAGCCGCCGGCAGCCTCTGTCTATGTTGCCGATTGCGAGTGGTGTGGAGCTTGCGCACATAACGGAGGCCGTTGTCAGAATTTTGGTAAGGCAGAAGTCTAGTCTGCCGAAGAGGTAAACTTCATTCAACAAGGCTTCGTCAATAATCAGAATGGTTATGCTGGCTACCGTAACTTCAGACAGCAAGGGAACTATCAAGACAGACCTCCCTACAATGCTGGCGCCAACCATAACCAGAACCAGAATAACCGCCCGGCTGGTCCAGCTCAGGATCAGAAACCTAACCATCCGCCGGCAGGTGTTTACCAGTCGCCGCATCGCAATCCGGGTAATTATGGAACTGCTCCTGGCAATCGCCAGAATCAATATCTTAATAATACCTATCCAGGGCAGCATCATCAAAGGGAGAACAATGTCAGTGACCTGGATAAGAAGCTCAGCCAGATCATCACCAGACTCGATGATCATGACAGTCAGTTAAAGGCTCAAGCTCTTCTCAATCAAGAATAGATAGCATCTGGACAAAGAATTGAGCAAGCCGTGAACAACATCTCGAGCATGCTAGCATCTGGTCGACCATTTGGCCAACTTCCAAGCCAGACAGAGCCGAATCCGAGAAAGGAGCAAGCCAAGATGGTAACCGCTCGAAAACTCCCAAACTTAATTGCTGATGCTTGTTCTGTCTTACGCAGGATCGCTGAAACTCCGGAGGAAGAAGAAGAACAGGAACCGGCCTAAGGAGGATGATCCTCCTCTTGCACCGTACGTCGTGAAGCCTCCTTTTCCAAGAGCATTGCTGCCAAATGCAAGGATCGAGACTGGCATGAAAGGGAACAAGGAAGGATATCCTGACATTCGTATTAAGAAACCTGCCTCTCCATATCTAGCTAAGTTATCTGATCCTGGTTCTTTTACTTTACCTTTGGTCATCAATGATGTTGAGATTGAACGTTGTTTAGTCGATCTAGGAGCGTCTGTTAATGTCATGCCTATGAGCCTGTTTGAAAAATTGAACCTAGGAGAACTTGAACCGCCTAGTATGCAACTGGTCTTTGCTGATAGATCACTTAAAACCCCTAAGGGAGAGATTAAAGACGTTGTCACTAAATGTGGTCCGTTCACGTTCTTAGCCGACTATGTGATTATGGATACTAGTACGGATGATTCTACCATTCTCATAGGTCGACCTTTCATGGCTACTACTGGAATGAATATTAACGTTCCAAATGGTTCTTTAACTCTAAGGGTCGGTAAAGAAACGAAAACGTTCCGTCTTAAAGATGGCATGAAATATGACTCTAAGAATGAAGAATCTCACTGCCTAGCTGTTGAATTTGTGGAGTTGACTCCGGTCAACTCCGTTACTAATGCTTCTTCTAGTGTCTCTAGATCAGTTGTCGCTGCAGATATTAAACAGGTTATTAAGAAGAAGCCAGAAACTTCAGTTCAGAAGCCGCTCAAGAAGAAGAAGAAGGAACCGCAGCCTCTTCTAAGCCACCGAGCACAAAACCGAGCAGACCTCGGGGAAAGAACAAGAAGACGAAGACCCAAATGGTCTGGAGGCCAAAAATTCCGCCGTCTTCCACCGAGCCAGCTGCACCACCAATTAGTTCCAAGAAACCGGCACCGGAACAAGTATGGAAGGAGATGCCGAAAGCATCTCCTAAGGAAATACTGACGATCACCGATCCTGGTGATACCAAGCTGGAGATAAAAGAAAAGAAGAAGCCGACAGTCCTCATTCCTTCAATTGTAACACTCAAGAAGGATGATCTCTCCAGAGAGCTGTTCGGACCATTCAAGTTCATCGATCATCTTCCCGATGGACGTACCAAGCTCTTGCATGCAAACGGGAAGAGATTCACGCTTACCGGAGAAGCCCCGAAGCTGTACTTCATAAACTCCGATGCGAGCGTTAAGGAGAATCTGAGTTGGGATGTCTCCTAATACCGTCCAGGTATCGTCCAGCTCAAGGACGTTAATAAAAGAGCGCTTCGTGGGAGGCAACCCACGGCTGGAGTCCGTTTTTGTTTTGTGTCAACCTTAGCGTTTTAGAGTCGGTTCGGGGGAGCCAAAAGTATCAGTTTGTTTGATTTATTATTTTTCGTGTAGAGTCTGTGTGTCATAGTGTCGTTCGCAAGTTGATTGAGGTCATTCCGATTTTTGTGGATTTAACTGTGATTTTCTGAAGTTTGCCGGATTTGCGAAAATATTTTCACCGAGTAGTTCAAAATTTTCGGCGAAATCACCCCTATTTTTGGCGAAATCGCATTTTGAATTTTCGAACCCGGTCTCCTGTTTCATATTTTCGGTTCGAAAAGTTGAGTGGTTTCGGCGAAAATCCATTTGAAAACCGGCAGCCATTTTAACTCCCATTTTCGGCGAAAACTACCTATTAGTTTCGCCGAAAATTCCTTTGAAAATCAGAAAATTTCCCACTTAAAACCCGGTCTTATCCTCTCTCTCCCCACTTTCCTTCTTTTATTTTCGAATACAAACCCGAAAACTCCCCTTTGTTTTTTAATAACCGCCGCCGACCGCCACCCTTTTAAACCGCCGCCGCCGCCGTTTCCCCACCGCCATCTCGCCGAGACCGCCGCCGCTCAACTCCCCTCTCCATTCCGATCATTTTGAGCCCTAGAACAGCCGAATCGGAGCTCTACAGCTCCAGTTCACCGAAACCCTAGTTTTCAGAGTTTTTCACCGATTCCTCCCAAACCGTTCGTTTTTAGCACCCATGGCTTCAAGGTAAGTTGTAGAACTTTTCAATACGAATCTTTTGACATATGGATTGCTGAATTTCGTTGAGGTTGACTTTCGGTTGACTTTTTGGTTTGCCTCGATTTGCGTGCCAACTGATTTCGTGTGAACTAGGTTAGCTGAACTTGTAGAACTGTTCTAGCATGCTTAGGGAGTTCCGTGCTTAATTTCCATATCACTTGCTCATGTGTTGCTTGCATAGGATTGATTCTTTGTGATGTTGACTTTTGTGAGAAATGTCGGTTTGACTTTGAATTGTTGTGATCATTTGGCTGCCTGATGTGTTCATTCTCGTTAAGATCATCGTGCTTGCCATTTGAGATCATATTTTACCGTCATTCTCCAAGTTGTGATAGTCTTGCCATGATTAGGGTTCATTATGCTATAGTGTTGACTTCCTGAATGTCGGTTTGACTTTTTGAACTCTGATTGTGCTAATCCATTCTGGCTGTTCCTAAATATGTATTTTAATGTCCATGATAACCGTTACTCTGCTTTGCTTACCCCCACTTAGTTTTCCTCATTTCTTTGTGAAATTGAGTTTTTCTACTAAGTGTGGGGTAGGGTTTTAAGTCTGACTAATCTGGTTTCATTCTGGTTTTAGGAACACCACTTATGAGCACAGGACTAAGGCGCGACTTGATGGCGCCTCGAGCTCCGGAGCTGCCGCTCCCGTCACACCTGCCGTTCTGGGTCCTCCACCCGCACTACCTCGCCGGGCTGGATACCATCGCACTCTAGCTCGTTTACCTGACTTCTACTTCGAGTGCTTCCAGAAGATCGAGCACATTCGGGAAGCTGACGTGCGCCCTCTTTCCATGGAGTCCCTGAACGAGCACGACGAGGATTACTACCGGAACGTGCATGACGCCCTAGCACCGACAGGCCTCCTAGAGCTGACCACCATAGCTGCCGATTTCCCAGACATTGTTCTCCAGGAGTTCTGGGCGACCTTTGATCTGGATGAGCACAAGAGGAAGCAGCGCCAGAAGGTTGTGACCTTCTATCTTGGTGGGGTGTACAGGCAGCTCACCTACGATGAGTTTGCTGCTCATCTAGGCATCCCCTACGAGCATTATCACGATCATCACCTAGGCTGGGGCGACGATGATGACGACGAGGAGTACCACGTGCTCTGGAGCCATATGACTGGAGTGCCTGGTGATCGCCTCACGGGCCATGACTCAGTTAAGTCCCTCTCTCACCCTCTCTTTAAATTTATTCATATGGTTTGGCGTAGATCCCTTTTATATGTTCCGGATAAGGATCGCCACCATATCCTCAAGGAGGAGCTTATGCTTCTTCGAGCCATCTGAGAGAGCTACCCTCTCCACCCCGGCTGGGTGCTGGCACGCATCTTCCGCCAGAAGACCAGGAGGAGGACGCCACCTCGTAGACTCCTGGGGGGTAACTTCATAGGTCAGCTCATCCTCTCCTTCGGCATCAGCCATGAATATGGCCCGAACATTCCACGACGCCAAGTTAGGACGGTTGGAGGAGACTTAGCGGTTGAGTACGACTTAGAACTGGACCTCAGTCCCCATGTAGCAGCAGATCCTCCACTCCAGCCTGTGGTCGAGTCGGAGGATGAGGATGACACTGAGCAGCAGCCCCAGCCGCCGCCAGAATTCCAAGACTATATACCCTCGCCACATCATCAGGCAGGGTATGCTCACCAGTCGCCGCCGCACATTCCCGATCCACACCAGGCGCCTCACCATCAGCACCGACCGCACCCCGCAGATGTTGGTGAGTTGTATGAGCGACTGCAGGAGTGGCGCATCACTGACAACGCCACTCAAGAGGCGAGATGGACTATTATGCAGCAGCATATGCGCCGCGCCGACAGGCGGTATGAGGCACAGCTGGCGTGGCAACGTCAGCTCGGCGAGCACCTCCACTTTCCACCCCCCGACGCCCCTGACCAGCCATGATCAGGTGGTGTCCTTTTCCTTGTCCTTTCTTTTTATTTATTCTTTTCGGATTTTGGTCCAAATTTTTTCTGTGTGGATCCGGGGCACTTGTCCCGGTTTCCTTTTTATGTTTCATTTGTTTTTGTTTTGTAGGCGGTTGGGAGATTCCCTTTGCTTCGCTTGGGTAGATTCCCTCCGCTCCGAGGACCCGTGCTCATCCCTACACCAATCATCTCGGTCCAGGTTCTTCTACTTCACTCTGAACTCTAATTATAGTCCTGTGAGGACACAGTCCGATTTAAGTGTGGGGTAGGATGCTAGAGAACCTTGCATGAACTTGATTGCCCTTGAATTGTGTTTTTGTGTGCCTCGTGATTCCATTCCAGTCTCTCTAGCATTAGAATGGCTCAGTTCTTGATTTTTGATGTTAAGTTGTTGTTCAACCCTTCATAATGATGCTTAGACTGCTTAACCTAGAACTTGAGAACCAACTTGTATAATTTGATGCTAAATTGCCTGGTCAGAACAGAATTTTAAAATCACACTTGTAGTTTGTAGCCTTGATTGCATGAAAATGACCGAATCCGACTAGCAAACCAACTGTGAGCTTTTGATCCATTGCACGTAACTTGCAATTTCAATTCTTTCTGAGTGGTTTTCTGTTTGCTTGAATGAGTTAGAATTTGCATGAGACCTATTCGAGACCACACGATGACACGAGTTCTAGAAGGATAGGGGCACCTAGATTCAGCTACTAAGCCAGATAGCCTACCAAACGATAAAATCCACTAGGTTTAGACCCTTGAGTTTGGCCTGTTCTTTCGGTTCGATAATACATTACAGCCATTTCCCATTCTTTCATTTCCCCTTTGATCCCCTGTGGTTGTAGTTCTAGATTGACCTACCGGAAGTCGGTTTGTGGTAACCTGCCTATAGCCATTAAACAGGTGGTCTTAGCTAATATGTTCAGACGTGTAAATCCCTCTAGCAACTAAAAGAAAAATCGGCACAAAAAGAAAAAGTAAAGTAAGAGAAGAAAGAAAAATTTCAAAAAAAAAATGAAGAAAAGAAAAAAAAAATCAGAAAAATCAAAAAGTTTCAAAGTTTAGTTCAAATAAACGTTCTTCTCCCTACAAATGGAAGAACGAAGTCAAAAGAAAAGTTGAAAAGAAAAGAGAAAATCGTGTAAAGAAAAAGAATAAGTGCTAGGTTGCTTGAGGGTATCATAGGACGAGCGCTCATTATTCCACCCGTGTTTGGTTAGACGGTAGGAAGCCATAGATTAGATTCGAGGGAAGTTAGTCGAAAGCTACACCGCACCAAGCCATCATCATACATTCCCATCATCCATCGCATCATAAACCCAAGTAGTGTAGATTTCATTACGGTCCTAGCAGGGAAGTCCTTCTTGACTAGATACTCGTGTTGTCACAGTGGTGGAGATGTGGTCGAAATGCAAACCTATGACAGAATTCGGTAACAGAAAATGATCGAGAGCGGAAACACGTCCTTAAACACAGAGAGTGAGAGTTCCCATTGTACTATATATCCTGTGTGAGGAGTCTGGTCGGTCAGGTCAAATTCGTGCATAATTGGTTGCTAATTACTTGTCGTGTGCAGTTTATTAGTGAGACCAGGTAGTTTGTCTGATCTGTATGCATGTTAGGTTTCTTGTTCTAGGAATTAGCTGTCTAATAATTCATTGTGTTTGATTAAGCTCCTATTTAATCGATCTTATCATTTGTGAACATGAGCGTCTCTATTCAGTTTGCTTGAGGACAAGCAAAAGCTTAAGTGTGGGGTATTTGATGACACTCGATTTGACGTGATTATCAGCCTCATTTAAGCGACATTTCTTTGCTTAAGACATGGTTTTTAGGGTAGAATAACGAATATTCAATCGATTGCCCTATCTCGTGCCATTTGTGTTACCTTGGCCCGTTTCGGGTCTATTTGATGGTTTTCTAGTGTTTTTATGTTAGCACAGGTTTTTGCCGTCGAATAAGTAACCAAGGACGTGTCTAAGGCATTGGAACATCAAGGAACTGAACCGGAATCGATCAAAGGAGCCAATCAAGTTCAAGCAAATTCCTGCCCGGATTACAAAGGAATTTTCGCCGAAAATCACCTAGTGTTTTCGGCGAAAATATCAGCACAAATCGGTTTCGGCGAAAGTGTCAAGTTTTTGAACCGAGAATGAAGTCCAGAGAAGAGCGAAAATATCCCTTCATTTGCAAAGGAATTTTCGCCGAAAATTCCTCAAGAATTTCGGCAAAAATAATAGGGAAATCCGGACTAATTAGGGTTAAGTATAAATACTTAACCCGGCGGCCCAAAAAGGAGGGCTGAGAACATATCATTCATAATTACGTTTTTCGAGGATTCTCTGGAGTTCTGGAGTGAAGAGTTAGAGTTTGAAGAGCCGGAAAGAGATCGTGACGCCATCCCTTCCATCTCGGAGAACCGGAGCTAGGAGTGTAGTTTACCGAAGATCGAAGTCTGTCAGAGTCGTCTAAATTAGGTTTTTCAGATTCTTTTCTGTTCTTCCTCTGGATGATGAACTCTTTCTTTGTCTTTGTTTGTTTTGTGATAAACATGAGTAGCTAAACTCGTTAGAGCTTAGACTAGATGAACCCTAAGTGACCCAGGGCTTTAAAGCGGTCACGGATCGGCGGTGATTAGATTCGAAATTCAATCAGTTTCTTATTCATGTTTGATTTGTTCTTCATTGTTCATGTTTCTTGTCTGGATTGATCACCTAGATTAGATTCTGGTTAAGCTAAGGATAGAAGCGAACGCTCGCCTTACTTTAGAATATCAAATTGAACAATTAACCTTTAATTGGAGCGTGCCTTTCGTAGGAACCGGTTAGGGTTAATCCACTGCAAGAGTAGCTCATAAATCATTAGTAATTGCACCAATTAATTAAGTCGTTGCGAGAGGCGACCGTACCCGGGCGGCTAGTTAATCTTGGTAGTTAGAACGAATAGAGCGAACGTTCGCCGGTCTCAAACCTAAGGGTAAGGAGTTATGGTGGTGTCTTAGTAATTGATTGAATAAGAATCGAAATCCGCTGATCTGTTGATTGCCAATGCTCTAGGGAACGAAGGGGGATTCAAAGTCTAAGTTCGTTTGTCATCTCTGTTTTCAAACCCTAATTTCCAATCTGCTTTAGTTTAATTTGTTTTAATTTCTCTGCATTTCTTAGAATTAGAAGCCGTGGAACTCACACCACGCACAACTTATTTGCATTCGAGTATTTTGCCAGTTTTGAAGTAGTCAATCTTAGAAGACCCCTGGAATACGATCTACCCTAGCTTTTGTGAGCTTTGTTAGTTATTTGGTTGAACGTCCGCATAACAACGACCGGGCGGGTCACCAATGACTTAAAGTGCATGATGGATGACCTGAATGTTTGTAAGATAAATCAACATAAGATGTTTGATGAATATGAAACCCATATCAGTAGACTTGAAATTGAAATAAATGTTCTTAAAAGGCAAAACTACTACTGGGAAAGAGCTAAAGCTACAAGGAACACAAGTTTTCTTTACTGGAAACCTGAAACAAGTCTTGATTCATATTGTGTTTCGAATAATTATTCAAAAAGGAATCATGCTTCATTCAAATTTTCTAGATGTGAGTATTGCTTCATGTCAGGGCATAATAGCTATGACTACACATTTTCTTTTCCTAAACGGGTACCCAAGAAAATTTGGGTACCTAAGAAAGCTAATCCTGCTCCTTGTGCAGAAAGTTAAAACCGAATGGTACTTGGACAGTGGATGTTCAAATCATATGACTGGAGACAAAAGGAATTTTAGTTTTCTTGAAGAAAAACAGGGAGGAAAAGTAACATTTGGAGATAATAATAAAAGCTGGATAATGGGCAAAGGTATCGTTGGGAAAGCTTCTGATCCAATCTTTCATAACGTTTTGTTTGTTCCAAATCTTAAGCATAATTTGTTATCAATTAGTCAACTTTGTGGAAATTCAAATCGTGTCATTTTTGAAGCTGACTCTTGTGTTGTTGAACGAATATCTGATGCTAAAGTTTTATTTACTGGTAGTAGAAATGGAAATGTTTACTATATTAATCTGAAAAACCATTTTGCCTTTAATGAAAAGTGTTTTTCTGAAATTAAACCTTCTTCCGAACTTATTTGGCATAGAAAGTTAGGTCATATAAGTTCAACTCGTATAGCTAAACTGTGTTCACTTAATATAGTAAGAGGTCTTCCATATCTTAAAACAAATCAAGATTTTTTCTGTCAAGCATGTGTTCAAGGAAAACAAACTCGAACCTCTTTTAAAAAAATTTCAGGAGTTTTCACCGATCACCCCCTTGAACTGATCCATATGGACCTGTTTGGTCCTGCTAATGTGCGAAGCTTAGGTGGTAAAAGCTTTGCTTTTGTTATTGTTGATGACTTCTCTCGTTTTACTTGGGTGTTTTTTCTTGCTAGAAAAGATGAATGTTTCCTTGTGATTCAAACTTTTGTTAGGCAGATCTCCTTAACAACTCCTTTTCAAGTACAGACACTACGCAGTGATCATGGTGGTGAATTTGTTTCCACTGCCTTCACTACGTTTTGTAAGTCATTAGGAATTGTTCATACGTTTTCTGCTCCCCGAACTCCACAACAAAATGGAGTTATGGAGAGAAAAAAATGTTTCTCTTTTGGATCTTTCACGAACAATGCTGTTAGATCATCAAACTCCCAAGCACTTCTGGGCAGAAGCTGTCTCAACAGCATGCTATGTGCTTAATAGAACTCTTATTAGGAAACCTATGAATAAAACCCCTTATGAATTAATTAAATCAAAGCCTCTTGATCTGAATTACTTTCATCCTTTTGGGTGTCCATGTTTTGTTCTAAATACAACTTCTCAAAGAGGAAAATTTGATGAAAGATCAAACAAAGCTATCTTTCTTGGATATTCTCAAACTAGTAAAGCCTTTAGGATCTTCAATCTTCGGACTTCCAAAGTTGAGGAATCTATTCATGTTGTCTTTGACGACTATCCTTCTCTTCCTACATCATCAACACCTGAGGATGATGAATCTTTCTCACTGTTTCGGTCTCCAGCAGAAACCAGTTCTTCTGCACAATCTCCAGCAGAAACTGGTTCTTCTGCACAATCTCCTCTCTTGAATGTTCAAATTCAAACTTGTTCTCCTACTGTTTCACCTCTGGAAGCTGTTCCTTTGCCATCTTCTGAAACTCCTGCACCCAAACCTTGTTCAGAGCCAAATCCTCCTCCTCATATTTCAAAAAGACATCCACCTAATCTTCTTATTGGTGGCCCAAATGATAGATTAGTTACTAGATCTAAAAGACTTCTTGATTTCATGACCACGAATGATTCTGCTCTTCTCTCCATCATTGAACCAACGTCTATAAAGGAAGCCTTACAAGATGAAAGCTGGATTTTTGCTATGCAATAAGAGTTGCATCAATTTGATAGGGCAGACGTCTGGGATCTTGTTCCGGCTCCTAAAGGAAAAACCATCATCGGAACAAAATGGGTTTACCGGAACAAGACAAATGATAAAGGAGAGGTGGTTCGTAATAAAGCCCGACTAGTGGCACAAGGATACAACCAGCAAGAAGGGATTGACTTCGACAAAACTTTTGCACCCGTTGCAAGGTTAGAAGCAATCCGTATTCTCTGTGCTTTTGCAAGTCATCTGAGGTTCACACTCTACTAGATGGATGTCAAAAGTGCCTTTCTTAATGGGTTCATTAAGGAAGAAGTCTTTGTTAGACAACCACCTGGCTTCGAAGATCCTCACTTTCCTTCATCTATCTTCAAACTCAAAAAGGCTTTATATGGGTTGAGACAAGCTCCACGAGCCTGGTACGATCGACTAACCTCTTTTCTTCTTTCCAAAGATTTTAAAAGAGGACAAGTTGATAACACTCTCTTCATCAAAGTTCAGTCTTCTGAAATTCTGCTTGTCCAAATTTATGTTGATGACTAGGGGTGGCTATTCGGTCATTTCGATCAAACCGAACCGAATTCAGTCGTGACCAATTTCGAGTTCGGCCGAAACCTGGGACCGTGCCCGCAACCGATTTGAATTCGGTTTGACCATGACCGAATTCAAATCGATCACGGTCAATCGAGTTAACCGAGTTCTAGCCGATTTGGGATTTGGAATAGATCTGTACTTTTCAGATCTGGAAAATGAGAAGAAAGATGGGAAGAAGATTGGAATCGGGGTTGCTACTTTCCACACACAGCCGCCGCGGCCGCGTCGATCGAGAGGCGAAATCTCCACCGCCACGTAAGGTACCGTCGCCGCGCGAGGTACCGCCGCCGCGCGAGGTACCGCTTCCACGTGAGGTACCGCTGCCGCGCGAGGTACCGCCACCGCGCCGCGTCGTTTGGGAGGAAAAGAGCACATGAGAGCGAAGAAGAAGATGCCGATATGGAAAAAGAGCTTCGAATGTCTTGAATCGTCAACGTCGGAGGAGCAGTCTTCAAATCTAGATCTAGATCTGTATTCGTAGAGTTTGAGAGGGTGGTGTAGGGAATGGGTTCTGTTGAAGAAGAAGAAGAGGGTTTGGTCGGCGGCGGAGGAGTCGGCGGGCGGGAGGAGTCACGGCGGGAGGATGGTTTGGTTGGCGGAGGGTTTGTTCCGTGGAGGGTTTCGTCGGCGGGGAAGAAGGGGATCTGGTCTGGAGAGGAAGAAGAAGAAGGAGAAGAAGAGAAGAAGAAGGAGAAGAAGAGGAAGAAGAAGAAGAAGGAGATTGGATTTAGAAAAGAAGAAGAAGAAGAAACGTGAACGCTATGGATTCTGAAGAGGAAGAATAGGGTTTGTAGAAGGAGACTCAATTCGGTCAACTCGGTTAACAAATTGAAATCGGTCAATGACCGAATTAGAGGTATATAACCGATGGGCTGAATCCTATAACCGCAGCCATTTTCGAATTGGTGAATTTGGTTAATCGGTCACCGAAACCGATTTGAAATCGGTCATCAAATCGGTTTAACCATAACCGAAACCGTTTCAGCCACCCCTATCGATGACATTATATTTGGGTCCACAAGCTCTTCTCTTCGTCAAGAATTTGCAACTCTTATGATGACATCTTTTGAAATGAGCATGATGGGGGAGATGAAATTCTTCCTTGGACTTCAAGTTCAACAGTTACCATCTGGGATTTTCATTCATCAAGCAAATTATACGCAAACTCTCCTCACTAAATTCAACTTTGATAAAGCCAAACATGCCACCACTCCAATGGCCACAACAACAAAACTTACTGCAGACGAGTCTGCTGAATCTACAGATCCAACTCACTTTCGAGCACTCATAGGTTCCTTACTTTATTTAACTGCCAGCTGACCGGATATCCTGTTTGCTGTTTGTCTTTGTGCTCGGTTTCAGGCCAATCCTAGGGCATCTCATCTCTCCGCCCTTAAAAGAGTACTTCGGTATTTACTCTCTACTAAAGACTATGGTCTTTGGTATCCCTCATCGGACTC
Organism: Linum lewisii; assembly: GCA_034768395.1. NCBI lineage: Eukaryota > Viridiplantae > Streptophyta > Magnoliopsida > Malpighiales > Linaceae > Linum > Linum lewisii. Next base: position 19,282,947 of record CM068300.1, read on the forward strand.
GTTTGACCTTGTTAGATATAGCGACTCTGACTTTGCCGGCTCATCGTTTGACAGAAAGAGCACAACCTTAGTTTGTCAATTTCTGGGCCCTTGTCTCGTTTCATGGTCAAGTAAAAAACAAGGCTCCGTGGCTCTTTCCACTGCCGAAGCCGAATATGTGGCAGCTGGTAGCTGTTCCACTCAAATTTGTGGATTAGGTCTCAACTTTCAGATTATGGTCTTACTCTTCAAACCACACCGCTTCTGTGTCACAACACAAGTGCGGTGAATATTGCCAAAAACCCAGTACATCATTCACGTACCAAACACATCGATATTAAGTTTCACTTTCTACGAGAACTTGTTTCCCAAGGAATAATTGATATTCAATTCAATCCTACCCATCTCCAGCTTGCTGACATTTTCACAAAACCAATTAAGGAAGATCAGTTTATTCAAATTAGAAGAAATCTTGGCTTGATTTCAGGAATGGACCTTCCATCTTCTACTTAATTGATTTTGTGCATCGAATCCGAGCATTTTTTTTTTTTTCTTCTGCTCCCTTTCCCCTTCTTTTCATTTCGACTTCCTTTAAATTCAGCCTTTGCTCTTCTCCGTTTCTCACTATCAGATTCATACATCTTCTCTCATCTTTCTATCTCCAATGGCAGCTCGCTTGCTCTCCGAAGTGAATGGCCTCATGTACCGGACTGAGGCGGACAGACAGTGGTACATTCGGAAGTTCAGGACGCGCCCTTACTCCCTTCTCTTCGACACTTTCCTCATGCCTTTGAAAAATATGGTATAAATGTCTACGAACCTCTGTTTAATCTCGGTTGGTCAAATCTTTTACCTTCCTGCACTCCATTTGTTATCCAGACCCTGTTCGTATGTTCTATGCAAACATTCGTGTTACTTCTGTGTCCCCTCTTGAACTTGAGACTCATGTATTAGGGCATTTCATCCGCCTCACACCTCAGCTTCTTTCCCGTGTTCATGGTGGATGTTTATATGGTCACGTGATCCATAATGAAGGTCAACTTGCTCAAACTGGCTTCTCCATTGACATGGCTCTTTCTCAGCTGCATATCTTTGCTCCTCCAACTGTACGCCCAATTCCAATTCGCTATCTCAACACAAAGTATCGGGTTCTCTTCTTCTATATCACTCGTCACTTTTTGCCTAGAACTCACAATCTAACCAATCTTTTGCCTCTTGATATTTGGATCCTCTATAATGCCTTCATTACCAAACATCCCATCAGCCTACCACATCTCCAACTTCATATTCTTCATGATGTTGCATCAGTCTCATATTCTGGAGCCCTTTCCCTCGGTACATTCGTTACTGCTTTGCTTCAAATGCTCAATGTAGATCTCACGATCACTACACAGGATCCTAAAGTCCACTTGATTCGTCCTCAACACATCCTCCGCAAACTTGATGCTTACGATGCCCCTCAACGTGTCAAGTCGGATATCTCCAAAGGGGGAGAAAAAGGATTTTCTTTCTGCTGCTCCAAAGGTCAGATCTCTGTGAAACTTAATTTACTTGCATCGTTAATCAAGGAGCGGAATGACTGGACCATTCCAACCAAAGCACTGCTGGAATGTTCTCTTCACAAAGCAATCCAAAATTTTGTTGGAGCACTCAAGTTCTGTGGAGACTGGGAAATTGAAGACCTGCAGGCTTTGGAACTAGGAGAAGATCAGCTAGCTAAGGATATCAATGAGCTTATCTTGGAAACTTATGAAAAAAGGCCGGAGAAGGACAATGCCTCGGACTATGAGAGTGATCCTGAAGTCGAATTCTAGGGTCTTGATGTTGAATCATGATGTTCTCTATTGTTTGCTTGAATAAGTGTGCTTTGAACACATTTTCTTGTTTTGGTTTCTGTGTTTTCTGCTGAACCATTGTTTTAGTCTTTTCTCTCTTGTTTTGAATTCTTAAATGATATTTGGTTCTTTGCTTTACCTGAGAGGTTGGAGATATCCAACTTAGGGGGAGAATGTTGAAATTGCTGAGTCAAACCGTTTTTGTTCAAGTTAATCGATTTGATCCTCTTGGCCAAACCAAGAAGGGAAATGTCTTTATTGCAGGAAATGAATTAGTGAAAGAGGATCAGATTCTTACTCCTCACTCACGGAGAAAGAAGATTAGATTGAACCCGCCATTGAAGAGGATTGAGACACAAATCAAGCTCAAGATTGGCGACAATCAAGCCATAAATCAATCCTTGGTGGCGGAAGCAGAAGAACTTAAATACCGGGCTTGAAGACCAGAAGAGGTACTGATAAAATAGTTTTGGATTATAGTAGTGATGAAAATCCTTACACAAATTATGTAAAAACTGAGAAACCTGAAAGTTAAAAAAAAACGTGATTTTAATAACTATTCAGATGGACAAATCTCTTTTGACGAATATTTATACAAAAACTCGTACACCCCTCATAGAAACGGAGGATGTAATAAAATACCCCAATCGTATATACCAAAGTATTCAAATACCAATAACCCTGATGTACTAGATTTAGATTGTAGCACTGATCCACTAAGAGATCTGGAAGATTGGAAAAATAGAACAGGAATATTAATTCAAACCAACGAAGACTTAAAAAATCTAGCATCAACAGAAATATTAATTTTATAATTTATAAAACAACCGGAATAGTTTATCATTACTTAAGTACCATGGATATTCCCAGTAAAATCCTTACATATGGAGATAACGCTTTAAAAACATTTGAAAAAATTATACAAGTTATAACCTATGAATTTCTAGGAAGATTACCTCAAGAAACAAAACAAAATACGACACTAAGTCAACAAGCCATATGGCACCTAACTAACCTTAGAATATGTAATATGTGTTACCTAGAACCCTTCATATGTGAATTCAGAAAGTATTACTATCAGGTTATAGAACCTGCTAGAAAAGACTTAGATAAACTAATATATGCAAAATTACCACCCATAGTAGCATCTAAGGTAGAAGCAACTTTTGAAGAAGAATTAAAAAAAGCGAGTATCCCTAACACTCTAGGAGGAAGAATTTTCATTCTTCAAGAATGGCATAAGCGAGCATGAAACGAAGAAAAACTAAAAAAAACAAGCTAAAATAAAATTATGCTGTGAACAAAGCACATACAAGGTAGGAAAATACGGTTGTGAGGATGATAATATAATAAAATATTATAAAAAGAGGCATAGAAAATACAGGAAAATTAGGAAAGTGTCTTATAAAGAATATAAAAGAAATCAATACAAAAAACCTAATAGATATTTTAGAAATAGAAAACAATATAAACAAAAAAGCAAACAAACGGAATATTGTCCAAAAGGAAAAACCAACTGTCGATGTTGGTTGTGTAATGAAGAAGGACATTATGCCAATAAATGTCCAAAGAAAAATAAAAATGATAAAAAACAAGAAGTATTAAGATTAACTTATAATAATGGTTTTGAGCCAATAGATGATTCAGATTGTGAACTATCAGATATCGAGATAGTCGAGTTCCATTCAGAATCATACTCGGATGAGTCCGAATAGAACTTTATCTAAGGGAAATCCAAATGCAACATTCATAAAAATAACAATAGAAAATAGAAATTACTTAGCATATATTGATACAGGGGCCCTCTGTTTTGCTAAGAAAACAACTATTAAAAATTGGGAAAAACTAGAAAAACCTTTAAAACTCATAGTCGCAGACAAATCTATACACGAATATGGTATGCAAAAACCTATGTTCCTATTATTATAGAACAATACACTTTTACCGCAAAAACCATATACCAACATGATTCTGGATTAGATCTAATCATAGGAAACGATTTTCTTAAACTCTATCAACCTTTCATTCAAACAATAAAAAGCATTAGTTTAAAAGCCCAATAATGAAAAATCAGGAGTCTAGAATGATTACAACAAAAATAATAACAAAAAATGAAGCTTTAAAAATTGTTTTACAAAATATAAAAAATAGACTTGAATACATCCAGATAAGCCATGGAATCATCGAAGAAACCTTAGATGAGATATGTAGCGAACACCCTCTAGACAAAGAAAAAAATAAGAACATCGAATTAATAGAAATAAAATTAAAGGATCCAACAATAGAAGTTAATGTCCCCAATAAAATTCAATACACTCAAAGAGATGTCGAAGAATTTCAGAAGGAATGTGAAGAACTTCTACATAAAGGAATCATTAGAGAAAGTAAAAGTCCACATAGCGCACCCGCCTTTTACGTAGAAAATAATAATGAAATAAAAAGAGGAAAGAGACGTATGGTTATTAATTACAAAAAACTGAACGAAAATACTATCGGAGATAGTTATAAGTTACCACGCAAAGATTACATTTTAGAAAGACTTAAGGGACAAAACATGGTTTAGTAGTCTGGATGCCAAGTCAGGATATTGGCAGCTTCGATTACATGAAAACACAAAACCATTAACAGCTTTTTCCTGTCCACCTCAGAAACATTATGAATGGAATGTATTACCCTTTGGATTAAAACAAGCACCAGCGATTTATCAACGTTTTATGGATCATAATTTAGAAGGATTACAAGACTTTTGGTCTTGCTTATATTGACGATATAATTATATTTACTAATCAAACTAAAGAAGACCATTGCGAAAAACTTTTAACAGTTTTAAAACGAATTAAAGAAAGAGGTTTGATTATTTCAAAAAAGAAATCAAAACTCATTCAGGAAGAAATTGAATAACTTGGTATGAAAATAAACAACTTTGGTGAAATCGAATTATCACCAAATACTAAAGAAAAAATTGATAAATTTCCTAATCAGCTTGAAAATAGAAAGCAGATTCAACGTTTTCTTGGTTGTTTGAATTATATAAGTGAACAAGGATTTCTTAAAGACCTTGCAAAAGAAAGAAAACATCTACAGAAAAAGATTTCTGAAAAACACCCTGGTCATGGAATGATCAGGACACAAAAATAGTTTTACTAATGAAAGACAAATGCCAGCATTTATCAAAATTATATAATCCATGTGAAAAAGACTTTTTAATAATTCAAACCGATGCCTCCAAGGATACATGGGCTGGATGCATGTTAGCCATTCAAAATGGCAAAGAATTATTACAAATAGATAAATTTGGTAATATTATTGGGCAAAATGATGTTAATATCTCTGGCGAAAAGCCTAAAAATTATCAGTCTTCGGACAGAATTATTGAATCTTCGAATTCTCGACTATCAGTTCCATTCAATAGTGATAAATATTCCAAGAAATTATGTAAATATATTTCTGGAACATTTACTGCTACGGAACAGAATTATCCAATACATGAATTAGAGACATTAGCCTGTCTCAGAACATTGAAAAAATGGAAGCTAGAATTATTATCAACACGGTTTGAGCTTCAAACCGATTCCAAATATGTAACAGGTTTTTGGAGATACAAGCTGCAAGCAGATTTCAACAAAGGACGACTGATAAGGTGGCAACAACAACTACATTATTACAATCCATACCTGAAGTATATCAAGTCGAGCAACAATCTCTTCACAGATACTCTAACGAGAGAATGGAAGGAGCAATCAAAGCATTAATGAACCAGCTAATGCAAAAAAAGGAGCGCCGCCAAGCGCTCGAAGCACAAGTCCTTTTCTGCAGGGGGAGGAAGAGGAACTACAAAACACCATCACTATCCTGCAAAAACAGCAACAAAATAAATCCATGGAAGATCATAAACATTCTGGCAGCAGCACATAGAAATTCAGCAGCAACAGCAAGCCACAAGCAGCAAATCAGCACGATGGGCTGATATGGTAGAAAAAAAAAGAAAAAGAAAAATATGAAGAAGATGAAAGAAAAAGCAGCAAATGGTACGTCATCTTCAATGGACCATTCAGAGGATTATACAATAATTGGGCAATTGCATCCCAACATGTCATGTGAAAACCAGTCCAGCACCAGTCTTACAAAACAAGAGAAAAAGCTGAACTAGCACTCCAACAGTCATATAAGGCAATGACTTTAAAAGAGCCATCAGGACAACAAGCACAACAGAAAATGGTAATGAAAATACCAAATGTCAAGAATATACCAACAACTCGAGAAAAAGAGGAAGCAAGAAAGCCAACATTCCAAGGCTTCATGACCTATTGGAATATGATAATAAATTATGAAGACAAACTGGAGCAAAATACAATAATGGAACTTTATCCCGTCAACCGAGGAGGACCAAAAGCTGTAGTAACCGAAGAATCAACTCCAGAATTACTATTCGACCTGCATCAGTATGGTCTCATAGACACCATCTACACAACCACCATGAAGGAATTCGAGTATTTCCCTCATAAAATGAAGTTTATCATTCGAAGATATTTGGAAGCATTCGCAAAAGGAAGAGAGATCAATAATGAACGTCATCCTTATGGGGGTATCAAACAACGATTATCCATCCAGGGATAATCTCAAGGACTATGAACGAAAACCGGATCATCTGGTAAAAGGACTCTTCGCAGTATGCAGGGCATTAACCAATATTAAACCAGAAAGTCCATTAAAAGTCAGTTACAGCAGCATGGATATAATCATAATTAGTAGAGCAAGAGCAAAATTAATTGCTAAAGAATGGGAGGCAATAAACAAGATGACAAAAGACTTCACCGAAATAAATGGAATCCTCATGGTATTACCAGTACCAATAAAAAGGCAGTTATGTAAATTGCTAATTAACTTCGAAGACCATTTATGTGAATGGTGCGGAGAAGACAATGAAGAAAACGACGGGAAGTAACAGGGCAAGAAAAGAGTCAGCAATATCATCATGTCCCATGACAAACAAGAAGACACAAAGTGGAAGTCACTATCTGAAGATCAATAATGAAGGACACATAGTAAAGTTCACCATCTGAAGGAAAATAATGAAGTAAACAAGAAAGAAGACAAAAGGGGTGGCCAACTTCCCCACTAAAAAAAGTTGTGCAATAATGTATCTTATCGTTTGCTTTTTTATCCTTATGTCTTTTCCTTTTTATGCGTTGTGATGTAACTGATGACGCATTCAATGTCTGATCTCCTCCTATGTAAGGAGAGTATGAATCATAAATAAAACTCAGAGTGATATTGAGCAAAGAAAATTCTATCTTTCTCTCTCGTTGGCTTGAACAATCTTGTTCTGGAGGCCAAGCAAGATTGGAACCAAGGTTCCTGGAGTCTTGCAAGTATCAAACAACTACCAAAAATACAAAACTACCAACCATATCCACTAAATCAACCACGAAAGAAAATACGATCATCTGCATCACTAGACGAAGGAACAACTCAAGGGCAACCAACAGAAGAGTCATTCAGGTATGATAATCTCAAACATAAAAACTTCTAAAAAAAAGGCAGAAAATAACGATAATATATTTGATTATATACAAAGAAAGGAAGAGGATAATTATTTTTTGGACGGTTTAATAGACGTTAAAAGAATTAAGAAAGAACAAATTTTACGCTATCAAAAACACACAATTTTGTAACAAAATCCTTCTTAACAAAACTTTTTGATAGAAATAACATAATAAAATATGGGAAAATGATAGGAGAAGTAACAATTCCGTTTAACCAGGCAAATGGAAACTTCTTAATACAAGTCATCAATAAAGAACAAATCAAGAAAAGGTTAAGTAAAGTAAAAATGGAGGAACAAACAAAAATAACATACATACATATTAGTACCATTCAAATCATAATCAAATCTACCATGAAACTAGGAATTAACGCCCCTATAGAACTAGAGATAAGAGATGATAGAATTATAGATCAAGAAGAAAGTACCATAGCTAAAGGATCAGGAAATCTAAACTGTGGAATAATAAAATTCGACATAAATTTACAACAAGGATTAAGCTTAACTGGCGAAAATCTAGATTCATCAATAGTTATAAAATACGAATTAAAAAGAGAAGATCTTATGAAAGAAAACACAAACCATTTTCGGTGACGTATCAAATAAACTATGCTCTAACAAATAGCCATCATAGTTTAACATTCAAGGATAAAGAAGTTATCACTATTGAAGATCTATTCAAACCAATAATTCATTTAGAAGCACCATTAGAAATAATTAAAGCCGAACCTAGTAGGCGATTTGTACAACAAGACCCTAAAAAAATTAGAGAAACTCGAACAGAAAGATTAACCCAATCGGAAAGATTCCACCCAAAAGAATCAAATAACCAGAATCATAAGATGAAGACATAAAAAACATTACGATAATTCATCAAAATCAGGATAATAGTGAAATAGAAACATTAAAACAAATGATTACAAATCTAGGCAAGAAATTATAAGAATGGATAACGAGCTAGATAGGATAATTTTTCATTTTAATAAACTCGTTTATAAAATATACGCAAAAATAAAAGAAAACCCAGAGGCCTGGAAAAACATTAAGGAAAAACCTTTAGAATATAAATTTTTTTTGAATAACGAAAACAAATAATTAAAAGAAAATCCTGAAACTATAACTGAATATATTCCTGAAGATCAATTAATGACAGATCTAATCGAATTAATCAAGAAAAACGCTATAAGACCATATAGTGATTACCCATTAGAATAAGTGTGTATAAGATGAGTAGAAGACCAATTCGTAGTGTTAGAAAAATAAAACGGAACCAGTGGAAAAATAACAAGAAAAAAGTCGAGTACCCAACTTATAAATTAAGTGATAGTATCAGTCCTAATGAAAAAATGTTTTACGAAAACCATGGTACAGAAATGGTAAACGCAAAAATAGTAATATGCATTATGATAGCAGTATGCATTATAACAATGAAAAAATAAAAATAGCAGTATGTTTTTTAAAAACCGTAGTGCAGGAAAAAGTTAAAAATGTTCTTAAGCACTTTTGTAATAATGCTTATGAAAGAAGATGCTGGAAGAACCAATGCAAAATTGAAAATAACAATAATTTTGGATTTTTCGATAAAACTTAAAATGAAGGAAAAACAAATAAGTGATGAAATCAAGGAAAGATTAATTACAACAAACATAGGAAGTTGGCGAGAAAAGTTGGTATCAGAGCCCAGGAAAAGACTGAAAACCCTCTTACGGGTACCCGGATTGCCACCCCTAAAGTGGATTCAAAGAGCCAACTTTCTTCATACTTGAATCCTCTTCTGGTTGCACGAATATTTGGATCAAGAGCAACAGTTAGAGGAGCATGATCAGATTGTGTAATAGCATTAACATAAGAGTGTGCCCTAGGAAACAAATCAAGCCATCCATTATTACAAAGCACACGATCAAGCCTCTGACGTATAAGACCTCCAACTGTGTTATTATTAGTCCAAGTGAAGCAGGAACCTTGTGAGCGAACCTCAATCAAATTATGGAATTGAATGAAATTATTGAAGTCTCTCATTATAGATGAGTCAGGTGGTTTGGAACCTGCTTTCTCTACCGGACAACACACTGCATTAAAGTCACCAAGTAAGCACCAAGGATCATGAAGTGTAGGAGTATGATTGGACATGATTTCTTCCCAAACCAGATGACGATTCTCTCTACGTGGAGCACCATAAATGAAACTGATTTTGTAACTTACATCAGAAGTCAAAAAAACATCTATGTAGTTCTTGGTACTCCTTAAAACCTGAACATCAATGTCTCTAGTCCACCAAAGAGACAAACCTCCAGATCAACATAGTAGTAGTGAGTAAACTTAAATCGTCGACGTAGAGCTTCCATAGACATCCTTGTTTGCTTTGTTTCCATAAGGAAAACTATGGAGGGACAGTTCTTACAGATCAAAGTCTGTAGATATTGAATTGAAGGAGATTGTCCCAAACCCCTGCAATTCCAGCTGAGCATCATTTGGATTGTGGTGGCAAATGGCCTGCCACCAAAGCCATTGCAGCAGAAGTATCTTCCACATTCTCATTAACAGAATGTGAAGGAGATAAGATTCTTGGTCGTCTGAAAATCCTGAGTGGTCTATCTCCTGTCATGAGACCCATATTGTAGCTCCCTGGTTCATTATCCCAATCATCTAAAGTAGAAGGTGGAATCAAAGTTGTAGTTGTTCTTCGCTTCTTAACTGACTGAAGCAAAGCTGGATCTGGTTGAGAACCACATAGATTTTCCAGCAAATCCTATCAGGTTTGAGAAATGGAAGAGCAGAATCTAGAGGATTTCCATCAGAAGGTTTAAAGCAGGGATGACTTGGATGTAGAGCATTGATAACATTGTATATTTGATCACTTTGCAACTTAAGGAGTGAGTAAATCAAGATAGGAATTGGCATAGACATGACCTATGCAAAGGAAATACCTGTATAATGCTCAGCTAAAGATCGTAGAATCAATACATTATTTGGGAAGTTCAGATGAGAGAAGCCCAAATCATTCATGGAAGCTGGATGCTGATAACCAATCCAGAAAGGAGCAAAAAGATCAGCAGTTGACAGCCTAAAAGGAGTCCGTGTAATGATTCCATAGCAGGAGCTGTGTGCTTGTCAGAAGCAGAGAAGTCATATGTTGAGTGAGGAATCACTGACAGCTGTAAAGTTGGATTACCTATCGATGAAGGAAACATAGGTGAATCCTGGTCAGCTACCTGATTCACCGCTTGGTGATCCACCGCTTGACTTTCCCCTGTTCGGCGGTCAGAAGTGGAGGATGACTCTGCTACCGGGGATTTCCCTGTATCTGATTCGGAAGACAGCCTTCCAAACGGCCGATGACCTTCAACTTTTCTAGGAACTTCCACACGCATATGACTTCCATATCGCGTTGGATGTGTTTGAAAGAACTCAACATTTGTTGAACGCAATTCACAGTATGAAATGGTATGACCCATCATACCACAGTAGTAACAAAAGTCTGGAATGTTTTCATAGACGAATTCGATTTTTTGTAAATTTCCATGATCGGCAGGATACTGAAAACTAGTTAGCAAAGGTTTGTCTATGAATAATTCCAAATACAGCCGAAGGTAGCTGCTCCACTCTTCAGGATGGCGACCTTCCTCATCTATAGCAACCAAAGATTTGAAAGAGTAGCAATAAGTTTAACATTATCATCACCTCGAAGATCTGGAGTGAGTCCCAGAACCCGGACCCATGCTAGAGTTGAATCAATATGAACTTCTTGGGGCGAATACAGAGTATCCCAGCTTCAGAGAACTAAGTGTGATTGCATCAAAGACCAAGGGTTGTTTGCTAAAATACGATTTTTGTCTTCTTCTTCAATGAAATTAAAGAGAAATAAGTTCTGCCCTGCAGAGATTGAACTCGAAGATCTCCTTTAAGATTCCAAAATCTTAAAGCGTTATTCTTAATTGTACAAATGGAGCAGGTTCTCTGACTGATGAAGCGGCCGACTAAAGAACAGCTGGAGAAAGAGCCACTTCGAGCGTGGTCCCTGTGAAGAAGAAGATTTGGTTCCTCACAACTCATCATTGTTGTGCTATTGATAAGTCAACAAGATTCTAATGATCAACCATAGGGAGAAAGAAGAAGGAAGGAAAGAGTGAAGAAGAAGCTCCATAAAGGAGAAGCAAGCTCTGAAAACAGAGAGAAAGTGCTCTACAAAGAGAGAGAAAACGGTATTAGTCTATTACTCTACTATGCTATTTCTCTTGATGTGGCAGTTGAGTCAGCTAATCCTAGCCAGCACAAATAATAATAAAATATTAACAAATAAAACATAACAAAAACTATTAACATTAAAGAAATATTTAATATTATACTTTATGTCTCATCTCTCTTTCTTTCCAATAATTTTTTTACCATTTTTCTTCCTCTCAACTTCCACTCTTCCTCCTTCCTCTTTCATCCTTCTTCTACAATCAATCTCCTCACTTTCCTTCTGAATTAATGAAGCAAGCTTCAAAAATCTACCTATCATTCCCATGACCCAACTTATATACCAAAAACATTGCACGTTGTTAGAATCAATAATTAAGAGGAGTTCTCAGTTGATTTTGTCTAACTTTTTAGTCTCTATTTTTAGTCTATCGGATAGAGCAATGTTTTCTTATTCATCAATTCTCCTTTTCTGCTTCACTTTCCTTCTTTTGTCACTGGACCAACTACATTAGAACTGATCAAACTTCCACCCGGCGAAACCGTGTCGGCTTCTTTAGTGTTCGGAGATTCCATCTTCGACACAGGAAACAACAACAACCTCACTTCCCCTGCCATGAGCAACTTCTCACCTTACGGGAAGGATTTAAATGGTCGAGTTCCCATCAAAAGATTCTCTAACAGGAAAGTCCCCTCTAATTTCTTAGGTTTCTCAAATAAAACATTTTCATATCCTCTCAATTCTTACATCACAAATCCTAAAATAATTTTTAAATAAGCACCTAGAAAATCAAAACTAAGAAATATAATTTCCACCTATTCCCCCATTTCTTCTTTACGAAGAATAAACAAATAAAAAAAAATTACAACTTCAATGTTGATCTGATCATATACAGCTGATTGCTTAACACAGCTAACAATAAGTAACCGCCTTATTCCTTAAACCCCACTTTTCAAGTTTTCCCACACTAAGGAACATATTTAAATCTCAAAGTCTGCAAATTTCACCTATTTAATTCTGAAAAAAGTTCATTCATTTTGCCTTCTTCCATTACTGCTCTATTTTTTTCCCTCCCCTGTTCAGGGCAGTAGGGCACAATAGTCAGTAGTGTCCCCTTTTTGAGCTTCCTAAATTAAAGATAAATAAAAGGAGTTCTGCGTGACCATGCCTAGTGACGTGACGATGCCCAGGAACTCCGGTAGAAAGCTAATAGTGGTCACGAATCAAGGAGACCCCCCTTTGATTAAAGAAATTGATTTCAAAACTTTTGTTCTTTGTTCCTTCTAGATTTTTCTCGTTGTTGCATAGCTTTTAGGTTGGTTTATCATGCCTAAGGTTATCACCCTTAGCTTTGTGGCACCATTCGACTTCATACTTCGGGTTCCTAGCTCCTTATGGCTAGTGGATCTAAGTCCGTTTCCATCCCAGCTTTAAGATTGCATTTGATTGCCTTGCCACAGAGCATTTGGTATAGGGTCATGGCCCACGGTTGACGTTGGTTCATATTAGTTTGGTATCAGAACGTTAGTTCAACTATCAGACTATGAATCCTGTTATTTTGTTTTCATAGAAAAATTCCGAAAATCCCTAAATAGTTTCACCCCAAACACGAGTGATCCATGATGCTAGGTAGGAAAGGATGGAGGAACGCTTGGCTTCCATGAAAAAATGTGTATCATGTTGGCTAAATCGTTAGGTGTTATGGTGCCGAAAGATTTTGGAAAATTTCTAGCATTACCCAAAATAATGACGATGGTTGATGCCAAAAGAGATGTCAATGTAGACACTGGTCCCGATGCTAAGACAGGCTCTGAAGCTGATGCCGAGACAGGCTCTGAAGCTGATGCTGAGACAGGCTCTGAAGCTGATGCTGAGACAGGCTCTGAAGCTGATGCCGATACAGACACTGGATCTAGTGCTGAGATAGACGTTGGAATTGGAGCTGAGGCAAGTGCAGGAGTTGATGTCGAAGTGAATGTTGATAGTCATGTAGGTTCGAGGATGGATCTTTTTTAAGAAAGGGAGAATGACGTGACCATGCCCATCAATGTGACAATGCCCAAGAACTCCTGTGGAAATCTATTAGCGGTCACGAATCAAGGAGACACCCTTTTATTAAAGAAATTAATTTCAGAACTTTTGTTCTTTATTCCTTCTAGCTTTTGCTTGTTGTTGCATATCTTTTGGGTTGGTTTATCGTGGCCTAAGGTTATCACCCTTACCTTTGTGGCACCGTTCGACTTGATACTTTGAGTTCCTAGATTCTTATAGCTAGTGGGTCCAAGTCCGTTTCCATCCCAATTTTGAGATTTCATTCGATTGTCTTGCCGCCGAGCATTTGGTATAGGGTCACGACCCATTCTTGCCGTTGGTTCATATCAGTTTAAAATTATGTGACCCAAGGCTATAGATGAGCCAGGAGCCAACACTATAACATCCACACCCAACTGGATAGTTTGAGACTCGAGTTCGGGTGACCGGGACATTGAAATCGATGTCCCTTGTAACACCAGTCCCAAATCGTCATGGTTGGACTCATGGTTAGACCAGGAAACGGTGCCACAATTTGACTTAAAACGTAAATCGAGTAATAACCAACTTTAAATTAATAAAAAAAACATAGACCAAAGATAAATCGGAAGCGCTTTCCATGAATTTAAATTCCAAAATCTCATCAACAACCGCAGGTTCAAATCCAACAATAATACAATCTGAAATTTATACATTAAATCTAAATAAATTATCCCAACCCAAAATAGTTAACTGGAAGTAAAAAATGGTCAACTCCTGGTCCGAACCTTCAAAAGATCCTCTTCACGCTTCCTACAACCACTTCAAACCGCACTCGCTGCAACTCCAGCAACTAAACACCAACTGCAACTCCAGCACTCAACACCTAACCACAGAGATCTGGGAGGGGATAATCTTCCTAATGATACTAAGTGAATCCACTGGGCATAACTATGTGTCGAAATAAACCTCAAAGAGCTGTCCCAACAATCCACAGCCAACACTAGCAATGAGACTCAATCCTACGTCTAACCAGTTGTTACTCCTAGTACAGTCTAGGTGATCATATAAGTGTAGTTCTCTACTCAAAATTCATAATCCATAACATCATTATAACCACATAACATCTACAACATCATCATAATTAATAACATCAACAACATCACCATCCATCATACTCAATCCATAGACCAGCTACATCATAACAAGACAATCCAACAATGAAGTTCTACACAATCACAACACATCACTTCACAATCAATTCTAGGTGTATTATTAGGCGCCAATGAGTTTATCCTGCACCACCCCTGATGACTAGACGAACCCTCTCCCTTGAAGGGTCCAAACAAATCCTCTCCCTTGCAAGATTTGTGACACAAACTCAACTACAACAACAACAATCACGTCTCTCCCTTGAAGATGTGTGATGAATCAAAATATGTCGTGTTTTATCCCCCATATTTAATATATAATCATGTGGTATTTGAGTATTAATGTTGTCCTTTGAATTGTTTTGGTCAACTTAATGATTATTCATCTTAATTTACCTTTTGGGATTCTTGTGGCCCATTTTCATGTTTCCAAGGCATTTTTATGAGTTTTCAGGTTATACAATTATTTAGATCACATTGATACGAAGCCATAGGTTCAAACGATGGTCGAATCGGAGTCCAGACGCTCAAGATATCAAGTTCTGAAGTTTAACGCTACTCAAGGTCGCAGTTTGAAGGGTTAGCGTTATTACAATGCTACGCTAGGTGAGCAAAAAGAGCTAGCGTAGCGTCAGCGAGATATGGCATGCAGATGGCGTATAAACAGCGTGTAGACAGCGCGCATGCCAGTTACACTAGGCAACATTCTATAAATTCAAATTTGGAAACTCCAAAAAGCAGACTTCGTTACCAGCTCGTTTTTACGAACACTCCCGGCCTCCAACGCTTGGAAAATCCTCTTTGTAACATCCCCGCCAACCGAATGGTTTGGAACTCGATTTTTAGTGGTTGAGACGTTGGAAACAATGCTCTTGAGGCTCCATCGAATTCCAGGATGTTCATGATTGAGTCGGGTTGAAGTTACAAGCAAGTACGCGAAAAATTGTCAATGTGGACAGACTGTGATACACTGTCGTGTATCAGCAATACACGCGTGTATCATGGTCTGAATATAAAAGATGGGTTTTTGACAAAAATTCTCAACTTCTCCATCTCTCTTTCCTCTCGAAAATCCCTTTGACGAACCAAAAACCCCCAAGCTTCAATCCTTGATTCTGGGAGTTGTAGAGCTCCGATTGGCGATCCGTTTCTTGCTATGCGCTCTTGGTGACGAGAGGAAGAGATCAGTTATCTCGGTTCTGGGTATTTCAGAGTGATATGCTGTCAGTGGTAGAAGGAAGAAGCTACATTTTTTGTGTCTGAGAGCTTGGCTGTTCGGGTTTTCTAGAAGAGTTTAGAGCCTTGTCTTCTTGTCAGGTGAGGGTTTAGCGCACAATAGGTAGTATTGGTCGCTGTGAGGAGTTTCAACCTCGACTTACATGAATATAGGTTTTGCATGGAATTGAAAGAGAGTAAAAGGGGAAACTGTTCTGCATTTGATTGTTATGTAAATTGTGAAGATTGATGATTGTTGTGTGATTGTTAATTGATACATTGCTTGATGATTGTGGGCTGTTGTGATGTGCTTGGATTGGGGAAATGATTAAAAATGTTTCTGAATGGATCAGACTTAGTAATGAGTGTAGGAGGGTTGGGATGTGATTCTTGTAAACTGTATCTATATCTTGCGCTGTCAGTTGTGGTTGCAGGAGGGTGGTCCTGCCAATGTGGGGTCTCCCTTTAAATGATGAACAGGTGGATGGCCCTGCCAATGTGGGGTCGTCCTATGAAGGATGAACAGGAGTGTAACCATACGACTCGTGACATGGCTATCCCTGTACTTGCAGGTGGGGATGACCGGTGAGCTAGCCGTTTACCCTTAAACTGTTTGTGTTGTGTGGGATGATGAACGCGGTGTAATGTGATTGTGATAGTGACATGTAATGTGATTGTGATAGTGACATTGGATGTTATGATGCCATGTGTGATTGGATGATTGATGTTATGTGCTGTTTGGGTGACAAGGGTGCTATGTTGAGATGTGGTTGTTAATAGGATTAGTGTTGTAGAATTATGCTTAGAACTGGATAATGGAATTGGTACGTGGAATTGGCCTATGGAATTGGTTAATGGAATTGAACAATGGATTTAGAACATGGAATTGGGTAGAGGAATTGAACTTGGGTTGATTGATTGAATTGCTTGGTTGATATGTTTGGTTGATTAGGTCGTGTCATGTGGACGTGGTGTGGAATTGGTTAAATGGTTGAATTGAGCTTGGACTTGATGATTGGAATTGATTGGTTGTGATAAGGGAAGTGAGTAAGGGATTGATATATGAATTTGATGCATGTTTAATTGATGTAATTAATTGAAGTGATAGAACCGGATTGGAGCCTACACTGCCCCCGAATTGTCACCTCTCCTGGAAGAGTGAGGTGTGGTCATGCCTCCTGGAAGAGTGGCGTGATCTATTAATGTTGTGTGATGTGTCGATGTATGTTGGGAACTGGATCCTTCTGTAAGAAAGGATGCGTCTTGGACCCTCCTGGAAGAGTGGGTGCGTTTGGCCGGTAGGGGTGGTGTATGGGTAAACTCCAATGGCGCCTAATAAACTCACATAGATGAATGATTGTGTCGAGTATGTGTGGTGTATGAGTTGAGTATGTGATGTGGTGCGCGTGTATGTGTATGTGAATGTGAATGTAGGAGTATGGTTTGGTTTGGGGGACAACTTGTTATGCGATATTGGGTGTTATGTAATATGCCTGATGATTTCCCTGTTTTTGAATGTTGAGCTGGTTGTGATATGATGTTGAGTTTATGCGTGTTGAACTCCCGCTTAATAATGTTATCATGATTTGTGAATGTTGAACTGAGTTTTGAGCTTATGTGATCGCATATACCATGTTAGGGAATTAAAATATGCATGGCTGTGTTACATTCCATTGTTGTTTGTGTGCGGAGTTGGGATCGCTCTTTACGGCGCATAGTTAAACCCAATGGGTTCGCTCAATTTCATTAGGAAATTGATCCCCCCTCTTCCCCTTTCAGGTTCGCGTGGTTAGGTTGAGTAGCTTGAGGTGCAGCAGTTTTAGTCAGGTTCAGAGCAGTTGCCGGTTGGAACTATGAGGTGAAGATTTGGCGCACTACATTTGAGTTGACTCTGCTTTCACTTTTGTTTTCAGTTGACATTTGGGGTTGGGAGATTTGTAATCAGTTGTTGATTCAGATTTGGATTTATGTTTTCTTTCAGTTGTTCGGATTTTGGTATTCTGGATTGTATTTTGGTTTTATTTTATTGGAGGCCTCCTTCAGTTTGAAACTTATTTAAGAGTTGTTCAAATTTTCTGCTGTCTTTCTACTCGTTTTAAATGCTGGTTCTTCGAGTAGCACTCTTACCGGTTCGATCACGGGTAAACTCGGGTCGATTCGGGATGGATGTTACATTCTTGGAGTCCAAAAATCATCTCCCTATCATCATCCTTCATTTCCCACATCACAGAAATAGTAGACGAAGATCAAGAATCACCCGGGCACGAAGAAATTCGGTGGAGCTTTTTCATCTTTCTCTTTTTAGGTCGTATTTTCTCAGATCTCCACTATGTCCTTGTGACAACCTAGGAAAATTCCACATCGACAAAGCATATGAGAGATCCATGGCTATGAGGAATAATTCAACCTTAATTGACATGACATGTTTTGGGGCGTAGTGGTGGGGGTTTGATCTTGAGAGGAGGAGGTCATGAGTTTGAATCCAACCAACACTCAAAAAAAAAAAAATCTGTGAGGGCTTAGGCCTAAAGCGCACAATATCTTATAAGGGTATATCAGAGCCTGGTTTCCTTTGTTGCATAAGTGAACTACTCTTTCTTTTAGGGGATTAGCTACCCTCTTAATGGGAAGGATAGAACATCAATGCAATACTGGTATTCCAGGGGTTTTCAAACAATTTTTAACTGGGTTGGGAATTTGAAATGAAAGCGAGTTTTAAGAAAGAAAACGGTTTGAAATTTTATCAACCGAAATTGGTTTGTTCTCGGTCCTCCTAAGTCACGAAGAAAGCCAAGAGCTGAAAGGTCGCAACTTTGAGGAAGTGGTTAAGCTAGAATGGAGTGTCGAGTATGGAGAAGTGAATGGACTATCGAACTGGAGACTATAGTTAATTAGGACGTTAACTGCCAAACGAGTATTCAAGGAAATGAGGTAGTAGTACTGGACTTAGACAATAGTCGTTGCCTGGGTGTTGAAGCTTAAAGGAAGCTCTTGCGGTTGGATGGTTGATGCAATTGGATGGAAGTTTCTAGAGTAGTTTCGAAAGTATGGTGGAGGTCAGACGACGCGCACAAGACTTTGAAGTTGTGGAGTGAGGTTAATGAACTGGAAGCGGAAGCTAAGATGCCATGTGGATTAGTTTTGAATGGACGTTTAGGTGGTGAATTGGAAAGGGGTTAAGACGTGAGTTAGGAAGAGTTACGAGAATCTATCTTGGCGTTTGAATGAATTTCAAAATGATGTTTTAAATCCTTGAAGGTTTTATGGAGTTTAAAATTTATGAAAATTTTACATTTAAATTGTTTGGGGAATAGAATTTGATAATTTGTAATGTTGCGGAAAAATTTAGTTTAGAATCGTGGTTGAAATTTCTAAAGTGGGTTGAATTGAAGAAAGTGAGTGTTAATTTTAATGTGTTTTAATTTCAGATGTAGATTTGACTGTAATTTAATCTATTGAGAAAAATTTTAATTTTGTTTTCATTGTTGAGATTTTAAAAGGGTTTGAAGATGAAAAATTGTGTTTTGGGATTTAAACGTTTGAGGGATGAAAATTTTATGATTTTGAACTATCAATGTATTTTAGTGTTGAGCTTTGGTATTAGTTTTCTATTGGAAAAATAGCAATTTGGCCCCTTCTACTTTGTCAACTTAACAAATAGCCCCCTCTACTATAAATCGCTCATTTTACCCCTCCTACTTTGACTACTTTGCCGTTTTGGTCCCTCCGTTTCAACTTTCGCCTTCTTATCATTAAATATGGACACATCCACACACCAACAGAGAGAGATATCAGAGGTAGGAGATCAAGAGTTAGTTAGGGAGGTAATTTGGGGAGGGATCACGAAGAGTATGGTGAAATACGAATGATTTTAAAACCACATTTTCTTTGTCGATTTCATCCTATCTAACTGTATATATACGTTTATTCCTAATTAAAAAATACTTAGTAAGCTAATACATGGCTATTGGAGCTAACGTGGTTTACTGAATACTCATCAATTAACGTTATGAATACCGAAGTTGAAACGGAAGGACCCAAACGACAAAGTGGTCAAAATAAGAGGGGGTAAAACGAGCAATTTATAGTATAGGGGGCTATTTGTTAAGTTGGCAAAGTAGAGGGCCAAAGTGCTATTTTCCCTTTTCTATCAGTAACTCGTGTTGAGGATTTGGAAAGTGTTTTGGCCCTTTGATATTTTAACTAGTTGGAAGTTTGATTTAATAATTTTGGTTTTAAATGGGAAGTTAGTGTTTTGAATTTTTGGGTTGATTTGAAAGGAAGTTGCAAGCGTTTTCGCCTCTTAGAAAAAGGGTGGGGGATCATGAGATTTTACGTTTTCAATTTGTTAAATTTGTATTCGTTTTAAGTGTTGGTGTTGTTTCCATTGAATAACTTGTGTTAAGGATTTAAAAGCAATTTGGTGTTTTAACCAAGATGTAATTTGACTTTTATTTATTTTGATTTTAACTAAGAAGTTAGAATATTGATTTCTGAGTTGATTTAAGGCCAAAAACAAATTTGTTGCCAAACCTTTCCGGGAAATATCAAACATAGCCAAAACTATTCGTAATCCCAAAAATGGCAATGTTTTATTTTCCGTTAACTTTTCCGTCCAAGTTAACAAAAATTTAACTCCCAAAATGACTTGTCAGCTGATGTGTCTAACTTTTTGCCACATAATTATTTTTACTTAAAAAATTTCACCAATTTTTTTTTCCTAACCCTAATTTCCCTAACCATACCTCAAGCCGCCACACCTCTTCCGACCTCCTCCGCCACACCTCCTACCTCCGACCTCATCAGCCACACCTCCTTCTGACCTCGTCCGCCACCACACCTCCGACCTCCGACCTCGTCTGACCACCCCCTGTTCCCTCCTCCGCTTGAAATCGGGAATCGTGAATGAGGGTTGGGGAGATGGTGAGTTGAGATCTCCAGATGGCGGGCAGAGTGAGGCGGCGGTTTTTTAGGTCAGAATGAAGAAGATGGAACTAGAGCGGCGGAGGGAGGCGGTGAATTCTCTGCTTTCAAGATCCTCCACCGTGTGGGTTGAGGGAAGCGACGGATTTTAGGTCATAAGGAAGAAAAGGGAACTGGAGTGGTGAGTGGATTCGCATGTGGGTTGGATGGTGAGTGGTTCAGTGTTCAGCGGTGACGGGTGGGTTCGATGGTGAACTAGGGTGACGGTTCGGTGAGGGGGATTGGGGGTGTCGGTGAGGGGATTGGCGATGTCGGTGAGGGTAGGGTGGAGTGACGGCGGCGGTGGGTGGGTCGACATTATTTATGGGAATTACCCGAAAGTTCCTTCATTTAATTCTTCTGTCGGTCGACATTATTCAATTCTTTCATTCCCCTTGTTTTATTTTTCAAGAATGGAGCTTTGTTATAACAACAATACTAAAATTGCTACTACTGACCCATTGAGCTGGGGCATGGCTGCTGAGGTGCCACCTCTCATCGGAGGACCAAGCAAGCAAGGTGGTGCTCTCCATAGCGAGCTCATCAGGTTTAATTCATTTGTTTGTTCATTCCTTTTTCAAATTGATTGAAATAAAGTGATGATGGCAACAGTTGATGGAGCGACGGCGGCCGTGGCTGGAGAGCGAGGAAGAAGAAGAAGAATTTTTAAATAAAATTTTATTTTTGTTCTAGATTTGTTTATTTATTTTTAAATAATGACATGGTATCTGACGTGGCATCTTGTTGACCGGTCAATGGATGCCACGTCAGCTCCGTTTGCACTGTCACTAACGGTGTTAAAATTTTAGCGGATGTCGGCTACATTTGTTGTAAAAAATAAAAATTTGGTCTAAACAGTGTGACACAAATAGTTTTGGCTATATTTGACATTCTTGGGAAAGGTTTGGCTACAAATTTGTTTTTAAAGGAAATTTACAAACATTTCACCTTTTGGAAAATGAGTATTGTGACACTTTCATGCGGTTCTTCCAGAACTAGTAGTTTGAGCCATCGAATAGAGGAGGACGGTTGTGGGACATCCCTTCTTGGTAGTTGACTCCAGACATCTTGCTCACTTTTCTCGTTGATAGCGTTTAAGTATTCCTCTTTGATCATTTCTCCGGTGACGGTTAAGTCCAACGAAGGTTACTTGCTCTGATACCAATTTATACTCGAAGGGGGGGGTCAATTTTTGCGTAATACACAATAAACGCGGAAATGAAAGTTGATCAAGCTCAACACCACACAGATATAACAAAAGATAAAGAGTTTAAGGGCAAGAGAGTGACACACGATGTTTTTTAACGTGGTTCGAAATGCGGTGTGCAAATCTACGTCCACGTCCCAAGATAGCGCTTGGGAGATGATATTGTTTCCTTGTCGAACAAGCTTCCAACCGAAGCTTGAACAGTCACCTTGAAGCAACGCCTGCTTCAAGAACCTCCAACACCTCGATGAACCTAGCGAACACCCTCGGTAGAACCTGACTGCTAACACCTAGCGATCATGACCTTCAACACCTTGTGAACACCCTCGCAATAACCCGACTACTAACGCCTTGTAATCGTGACCTAACACTTTGACAGAATTTGTTTTCAACATTCAGTACTATTTTCGCTCACTGTAAGGCTTAATGAATTAGTGAGCCTTACTGTCTATTTATACTAATCTACCCAATGAACTCTTGGAATTTAAATTCCAACCGGCTCCACTTACCATATATGAAATATGGTAATCTTTAATCTTCAAATCACCATCATCATCAAATCTTCATGATCTCCTTAATTGTGTGATTGATGGAAATATGATTTGTTTCCATAAACATGAAACCACAATCTCTCTTTCGTTTCTTCATGATATCCTTTGATTATGTGATTGATGAGAGAAAGATTTGTTTCCATAAATGGAAATCACATATCATGAGCAACCAATCCCTTTGATTTGGAGATTTGATGACGATCCCTTTGATTCTCTTCATTAGTTTCCTTTCTTTGTTTTATGGCCATGCAAAAGCATAATATGAAGTGCGTCAATAGAAAGGAGAGCTTCCATCTTCCAACACTAAGCACTGAAAATGAGGACTGACGGCGGCAAAGTGTCTAGAATGATGGAGGCGGCGGTTCGAGCTACAACTGAAGGTTGGGTCCGTACTGGGGATTGACAGTGCGATGTAGGAACAAAAAAAAATAGGGAGGAGAGTGGTGGTGGTGGCTTGCTCAAGGGCAACACGGAGCTCGTCGAACAGGGACTGAGCAATGACGGGTATATATCGAGGGTCACCATCGATAGCAAAGAAAAATCCAACAAGAGGCATGTCGTTGGCGTACAATAAATTTGGGGCTAATTCTCACAATAAATAAATATTCCAAGAAAGTTGGAGGCCTCCGCTGGTGGTCGGATCTAACCGGCGGATAACAGATGTCATCGGAGAAGATTGATGATCAAAAGTGCATTACAGAGAAGTTTAGTGGTGCTTTGGTAATTTTTGAAAACCCGATTGTGGTGTGAAACTTGGTGCTAATTGCATACTTTGCCCTAACTTTTGTTTTCTGGATAGTTGAGGACTTAGGCCACTTTTGTTAACTTTTAGAGTTTCTGGACCATTTTACCTAACATAGAAAGAATGGGGACTGCCACTAAAATTTGTGGGAAATGGAAGTTTGTTCACCGAAAGTTCTAGAGAGTTGCAGATCAATCAATTGGTCATATCTTAGTCGTTTGAAGTCCAAACGACGCACTGTCATAACCTTGGAATCAGAATAACGAGGGGGACATTCTCAGGCAAATTTCAGAGTCTGCAAATTAGGCTAAGGTGAGGGCTCAGCGTTGATAAGTTAGATGTACACGTGAGGAATTATAATTTAACTTAGAATGATGATTAGGAATAGGGCTGGCAATCGGTTGTCGGTTTTTCGGTTTAAACCAAAAACCAAACCTAAATCGAGAGAACCGAGCAGAAAATAAACCACTCGGTTCGGTGACCGGTTCCATCTTTTGGGGTTTTCCGGTTTTTTACCGGTTTTCGGTCAAAAATCGAGAAAACCGACTTTGGGACCGAAAACCTTCTATTATTTCTATCCCTATTCTATTCTATCGGGGAATCCAAGTTCCGAGTTCTCCTCTCTCTCTCTCACTCACATCGCGAAGATACTCGGGTCTGCAACACCAACGGCGGCACCAACTCCAACGGCGGCACCAACACCGACGGCGAGTCCAATCGTTTCCACTGCTGAAGGCTGCAGCACCGCCGAAGGCTGTCACTGACTCACTGCCGAAGGCAGCACCGCCGAGGCTGCACTACTCACACCCCTCAGCGACCCGCCGACCGAACCAACCCATCACACTCCATCGAAGTCGTCCTTCCATCCAGCTACTCTCGCCATTGAAATGTAAGTCCCCTTTTCTTCTAGGTATGCGATATTGAAATTAGGTTAGATAGTTAGAACTTAGAACTTCAATCAGAAATGGAATTTCCATCTACTTGTAACTTGCAGCCTCCTAATTGACTTCCTTCTTCAACTTGCAGCCTCCTAATTCAGCTTCCTCCTTCAACTGTGATTCCAGCTTTTTAGGTGTTGAACGGAAAGACACTTTGTAGCTCATCCTTTCCATCTGCTCACTCGAAATCTCGGAGTAGCTCATCCTAAATGTAAGTTCGAAATAGGGCTGACTATTTTCATGAGGCTGCTGTATTACCCTTGTTCGAAATAGGTCCATAGTTGCAGTTCTTCAATGGTAATGCTGTATTGAACACTAGAATAGGGAAATTTGTAATTGTGTATGAATGATTCTGGAGTTTGGCTGCCTGGTTCGAACTTGGACTTACAAAAATTTGAGCTAGCCTTATGTTCTTTTTGTATGATTCTCTATTGGTGAGCCGGTCGTTGATGACTCAATCAAATAACTAACAAAGCTAACAAAAGCTAGGGTAGATCGTATTCCACGGGCCTTCTAATGATTGACTACTCAAATAAGCTAGCAAATTACTCAAGTTTAAGCACTTCGTGCGTGGTGTGAGTTCCACGACTTCTAATTCTAAGAAATGCAGAAAAAATTAAAAATTGAAACTAAGAACAGAATGGAAATTGGTTGATTAAAACAGAGATGACAGACGAACTTTAGACTTTGAATCCCCCTTCGTTCCCCAGAGCATTGGCAATCAAAAGATTTAATTAGTCACCCCGGGTACGGTCCGCCTACTCGCCCCAACGACTTAACTTAACTGGTGGAATTACTAACTATTTATGAGTTACTCTTGCAGTGGATTAACCTTAACGGGTTCCTACGAAAGGCACGCTCCAATTATAAGGTTAATTGTTCAATTTGATGTTTTAAAGTAAGGCGAGCGTTCGCTTCTATCCTTAGCTTAACAAGAATCTAATCTAGGTGATCAATCCAGACAAGAAACATGAACAATGAAGAATAAATCAAACATGAAAGAGAGACTGATTGAACTTTGAATCTAATCACCGCCGATCAAACGACCGCTTTAAAGCCCTGGGTCACTTAGGGTTCATCTAGTCTAAGCTCTAAGAGTTTAGCTACTCATGTTTATCACAAAAGAATCAAAGACAAAGAAAGAGTTCATCATCCAGAGGAAGAACAGAAAAGAATCTGAAAAACCTAATTGAGACGACTCTGGCAGACTTCGATCTTCGGTAAACTGCAATCCTAGCTCCGAGTCTTCGAGATGGAAGGGATGGCGTCACGATCTCTTTCCGGCTCTTCGGACTCTAAACTCTCTGCTCCAGAACTTGAGAGAATTCTGAAGTTCGGTATTAGTTGGTAATTATGATGTGTATCCAAGTATGGGCCGCCGGTTAACTATTTATACTTAACCCTAATACCGCCGGATTTTAACTAGAATTTTCGTCGAAAATCATAAGGAATTTTCGCTGAAAATCTTAGTGTAAATGGATGGTCCGCCGGCTGCTTTTCTCGTGTGATTTTTGGATCAATTGTTCTCGGCGAAAACTTAGGGTTTTCGCCAAAAACTTCCTTTGATGAGCATCAGTCGATTTGTGCTGGGTTTTCGCCGAAAACACTAAGGGATTTTTGGCGAAAACTTTAGTGTAAACCGGGGCAAACTTTGGTTCGACTCGATTGACTCCTCGGATCGATTCCGGTGCAATTCCTCGAGGTTCCAACGCCTTAGACACGTCCTTGGCTACTTTATTTGACGGCAAAACCCTGTGCTAACATAAAAACACTAGAAAACCATCAAATAGGCCCGTAACGGGCCAAAGTAACACAGATGGCACGAGATAGGGCAATTGATTGAATATTCGCTATTCTACCCTAAAAACCATGTCTTAAGCAAGGAAATGTCGCTTAAATGAGGCTGATAATCACGTCAAATCGAGTGTCATCAAAATACCCCACACTTAAGCTTTTGCTTGTCCTCAAGCAAACTGAATAGAAACGCTCATGTTCACAAATGATAAGATCGATTAAATTGGAGTTCAATCAAACACAATGAATTATTAGACAGATAGATCCTAGAACAAGAAACCTAACATGCATACTGATCAGCCAAACTACATGGTCTCAATAATAAACTGCACACGACAAGTAGTAGCAACCAATTATGCACGAATTTGACCTGACCGACCACACTCCTCACATAGGAAATATTTAGTAAATGGGGAACTCTCACTCTCTGTGTTTAAGGACGTGTTTCTACTCTCAATCAATGTCTGTTACTGAATTCTGTCATAAGTTTGCAATTCAACCACATCTCCACCACTGTGACAACACGAGTAACCAGTCAAGAAGGACTTCCCTGCTAGGACTGTAACGAATTCTACACTACATGGGTTTATAATGAGATGGATGATGGGAATTTATGATGATGGCTTTGTGCGGTGTAGCTTTCGACTAACTTCCCTCGAATCTAGCCTATGTCTTCCTACCGTCTAACCAGACACGGGTGGAATAATGAACGCTCGTCCTATGATACCCTCAAGCAACCTAGCACTTTTATTATTTTTCTTTACACAATTTTTTTTCTGACTTTTCTTTTGACTTCATTCTTCCATTTGTAGGGAGAAGAACGTTTTATTGAACTAAAAACTTTTTGGCTTTTCTGAGTTTTCATCTTTTCATTTTTTTTCTTGCTTCTTTTCTTCTTTTTCTATTTTTTTTCTTTTGTGCCGATTCTTTTCTTTTATTTGCTAGAGGGGTTTACACGTCTAGACATAATAGCTAAGACCACCTGTTTAATGGCTATAGGTAGGTTACCACAAACGACTTCCGGTAGGTCAATCTAGAACTACAACCACAGGGGATCAATAGGGAAATGAAAGAATGGGAAATGGCTGTAATGTATATCGAACTGAAAGAACAGGCCAAGCTCAAGGGTTTAAACCTAATGGATTTAACGTTAGGTAGGCTATCTGGCTTAGTAGCTGAATCTAGGTGCCCCTATCATTCTAGAACTCGTGTCATCGTGTGGTCTCGAGTAGGTCTCATGCAAATTCTAACTCATTTAAGCAAACAGAAAATCACTCAAAAAGAATTGAAATTGCAAGTTACGTGAATGGATCAAAAGCTCACATTGGTTTGCTAGTCGGATTCGGTGATTTTCATGCAATCAAGGCTACAAACTAAAAGTGTGATTTTAAAAATTCTGTTCTAACCAGGAAATTTAGCATCAAAGTATACAAGTTGGTTCTCAAGTTCTAGGTTAAGCAGTCTAAGCATCATTGTGACAGTTTGAACAACAACTTAACATCAAAAATCAAGAACTGAGCCATTCTAATGCTAGAGAGACTGGAAAGGAATCACGAGGCACAAAGAAAACACAATCAAGGGCAATCAAGTTCATGCAAGGTTCTCTAGCATAAGGTTCTCTAGCATCCTACCCCACACTTAAATCGGACTGTGTCCTCACAGGACTAATTTTAGAGTTCAAAGTGAAGTAGAAGAACCTAGACCGATATGGTTGGCGTAGGGGATGAGCACGGGTCCTCGGAGCGGAGGGAATCTACCCAAGCGAAGCAAAGGGAATCTCCCTACTGCCTACAAAACAAAAACAAATGAAACATAAAAAGGAAACCGGGACAAGTGTCCCGGATCCACACAGAAAAAAAGTTGGATCAAAATCCAAAAAGAATAAATAAAAAGAAGGGACAAGAAAGAGGATACAACCCGGTCACCGCTCGTCAGGCGCGCCGAGAGGTGGAAAGTGAAGGAAATCGCTGAGCTGACGTTGCCACGCCATTTGTGCCTCATACCGCCTATCAGCGCGGTGCATATGTTGCTACATAATAGTCCATCTCGCCTCTTAAGTGGCGTTGTCGGTGATGCGCCACTCCTGCAGTCGCTCATACAGCTCTCCAACGTCCGTGGGGTGCGGGTGAGGCTGCGAGTGAGGTGCCTGGTATGGATCTGGGATGGCCGGCGGCGACTGGTGTGCATACCCTGCCTGATGGTGTGGCGAGGAGTATGGTCATGAAACTCTGGTTCGTACTGAGGCTGGGACTCCTCAGAATCATGTCCTTCCTCCGACTCATCCTCGTTCTGGAAGGGGGGATCTGCTGCTACCTAGGGACTGAGGTCCAGCTCGAGGTCGTACTCCACCGCCAAATCTCCTCCAACGGTGCGTACTCTGCGGCGTGGGATGTTCGAGCCATATTCGTGGCTGAGGCCGAAGGAGATGATGAGTCGACCGATGAAGTTGCCTCTCAGGAGTGAGCGAGGTGGCGTCCTCCTCTTGGTCTTCTGACGGAAGATGCGAGCAAGCACCCATCCGGGGTGAAGAGGGTAGCTCTCCCGGATGGCGCGAAGAAGCAGAAGTTCCTCCTTGCTGATATGGTGGCGGTCCTTCTCTAGAGCATATAATAGCGATCTACGCCAAACCATGTGAATGTATTTATCGAGAGGGTGAGAGAGAGACTTAACTGAATTATGGTCCGTGAGATGATCGTCGGGCACTCCAGTCATGTGGCTTCAGAGCGCATGGTACTCCTCTCCGTCGTCCTCGTCGTTCGCCCAGCCGAGGTGATGACCATGGTAATGCTCGTAGGGAATGCATAGATGAGCTGCAAACTCATCATAGGTGAGGGTCCTGTACACCCCGCCCAGATAGAAAGAAACGACCTTCTTGCTCTGCCTCCTCTTGTGCTCGTCCAGATCAAAAGTGGCCCAGAACTCCTGGAGAGCGACGCCTGGGAAGTCGGAAGCTATGGTGGTCAGCTCTAGGAGGCCGGCCGGTGCCAGGGCGTCGTGCACGTTCCGGTGGTAGTCCTCATTGTGATCGAAGAGGGACTCCATGGAAAGTGGCCGAACATTAGCTCTAGGAATATGCTCGAGCTTCTGGTAGCACTCAAAGTAGTAGTCGGGTAGACGAGCAACAGTGCGATGGTACCCAGCACGGCCAGGGAATGCTGGTGGAGGGACCTGGACGGCGGGTGTGACGGGAGCGGGGGCTCTGAAGCTCGAGGCGGTGTCATGTCTCTGCTTGGTCCTGCGCTCATAAGTGGTGTTCCTAAAACCAGAATGAAACCATATTAGTCAAACTAAAACCCTACCCCACACTTAGTAGAAAAACTCAATTTCACAAAGAAATGAGGAAAACCGAGTGGGGGTAAGCAAAGCAGAGTAACCGGTAATCCCAAACAATTAAAATACACGCTTAGGAACAGCCAGAATGGAATTATCACAATCAGAGTTTAGAAGTCAAAACGACATTCAAAAAGTCAACATCACAAAGAATAAGTCTTATTTATAGCAACACATGATCAATCGATATGAAAATTAGGCACAAAGCTCCCTAAGCATGCTAGAACAGTCCAACGAGTTCAGCTAACCTAGTTCACACGAAAACAGTTGGCACGCAAATCGAGGCAAACCGAAAAGTCAACCAAAAGTCAACCCTGATGAAACTCAGCATCCATTATGTCAAAAGATTCGTAATGAAAAGTTCTACAACTTACCTTGAAGCCATGGACGCTAAAAGTGAACGAATTGGGAGAAATCGGAGAAAAATTGAAAATTTTAGGGTTTGGGTGAACTAGAGCTGTAGAGCTCCGATTCGGCTGTTCTAGGGTTCAAGATGATCGGAAATGGAAGGGGAAGGGAGCGATGGCGGTGAAAAAATGGCGGCGGTCGGCAAGTGTTTTGAAACTGGGGAGGGTTTTTTTTGGTTTCGGTTTCAAAATGAAAGAAGGAAGAGAGAGAGGGTGAATCTGGATTTTAAAACGAAAATTTGGTTGATTTTCAAAGGAATTTTCGGCAAAAATAATGGCAAGTTTTCGCCGAAAATGTTAGTTAAAAAGTACTGCCGGTTTTCAAAAGAATTTTCGCCAAAAATGTTGAATAGTTTTCGCCAAAATGTGAAGTAAAAACGTCTGGAAAACTCAGTGGGATTTCAAAGAGAATTTTCGCCGAAAACATGGGTCATTTTCGCCAAAAATATTGAACTCTACGATTGAAAATATTTTTGCAATCCCGGCAAATTTCAGAAAATCACAGTTAAATCCACAAAAATTGGAAAAACCTCAAACGACTTGCAATTCACACTACGACACACAGACTACACACGAAAAAATGAGAAATCAAACAAACTGACACTTTTGGCTCCCCCGAACTGACTCTAAATCACTAAGGTTGACACAAATGAAAAATGGACTCCATCCGTGGGTTGCCTCCCACGAAGCGCTCTTTTATTAACGTCCTTGAGCTGGACAATACCTGGACGGTATTAGGAGACATCCCAACTCAGATTCTCCTTAATGCTAGCATCGGAGTTCATAAAGTAGAGCTTTGGGGCTTCTCCGGTGAGGATGAATTTCTTCCCGTTCGCGTGTAAGAGTTTGGTACGTCCGTCGGGAAGGTGGTCAGTGATCTTGAATGGTCCAAATAGTTCTGTCAAGGGATCATCTTCCACAAGGAAAACAGTGGACGGAATGAGAACGATCGGCTCCTTCTTTTCTTTAACCTCCGGCTTGATATCACCAGGATCGGTGATCGTAGGTAACTCCTTAGGAGATGCTTTTGGCTTCTCCTTCCATACTTGTTCCGGCGCCGGTAGCTTGGAACGAATTGGTGGTGAGCTGGCTCGGTAGAAGGTGGCGGCACAACTGGTCTCCAGACCATGTGAGTCTTCGTCTTCTTGTTCTTTCCCCGAGGTCTGCTAGGTTTTGTGCTTGGTGGCTTAGAAGAGGCTTTCAGTTCCTTCTTCTTTGGTGGCTTTTGAGGAGCAGAATTCGGTTTCTGCTTGGTAATCTGTCCAGCACCTACAACAGCAATTGATCTAGGCACACTAGAAGAGATATCAGTAACGGAGTTGACCGGAGTCAACTCCACAGTTTCAACAGCTAAATAATGAAATTCTTCATTCTTAGGATTATATTTCATTCCGTCTTTAAGGCGGAACATGACCGTTTCTTTACCAACTCTCAAAGTTAAAGAACCATTTGGAATGTTAATTTGCGTCCCAGTAGTGGCCATGAAAGGTCGTCATATGAGAATGGTAGAATCATCCTTACTAGTGTCAATTATCACATAGTCAGCTAAGAACATGAAAGGACCACATTTAGTAACAACGTCTTTTATTTCTCCCCTAGGGGTTTTAAGTGATCTATCAGCAAAGACAAGTTGCATACTAGGCGGTTCAAGTTCTCCTAGGTTCAATTTTTCATATAGACTCACAGGCATAACATTAACAGACACGCCAAGATCAACCAAACAACGTTCTATCTCGATATCATTAATGACAAGAGGTAGAGTGAAAGAACCAGGATCAGAACACTTAGCTGGATATGGAGAGGAAGGTTTGTTACTACGAGCATCAGGATATCCTTCTTTATTCCCCTTCATGCCTGTCTCGATCCTTGCATTCGGCAGCAATGCTCTTGGAAAATGAGGCTTCACGACGTACGGGGCAAGAGGAGGATCATCCTCCTTAGGCGCCACTTTTAGTGCTTCCTTGTTCTCTGGAGATTTAGCGATCCTGCGTAAAACAGAACAAGCGTCAGCAGATAAGCTTGTAAATTTTTTAACAGATACCATCTTGGCTTGCTCCTTTCTCGGATTCGACTCTGTCTGGCTCGGAAGTTGGCCAAATGGTCGACCAGATGCTAGCATGCTCGAGATGTTGTTCACGGCCTGCTCAATTCTTTGACCGGCTGCTATCTGTTCTTGATTGAGAAGAGCTTGAGCTTTAAACTGACTGTCATGATCATCGAGTCTGGTGATGATCTGACTAAGCTTCTTGTCCAGGTCACTGACGTTGTTTTCCTTCTGGCATTGTTGCCCTGGATAGGTGTTATTCAAATATTGATTCTGGCGATTGCCAGGAGCAGTCCCATAGTTACCCTGATTGCGGTGCGGTGGCTGATAGATACCTGTCGGCGGATAGTTAGCCTTCTGATCCTGAGCTGGACTAGCTGGGCGGTTATTCTGGTTCTGGTTATGGTTGGCGCCAGCATTGTAGGGAGGTCTGTCTTGATAGTTCCCTTGCTGCCTGAAGTTGCGGTAGCCAGCATAACCATTCTGATTATTAACGAAATTTACCTCTTCTGCGGACCAGACTTCTGTCTTACCAAAATTCTGGCAACGACCTCCATTATATGCGCAGACTCCGCACCACTCGCAATCGGCAACATAGACAGAAGCTGCCGGCGGTTTGACTAGTGTGGAAGACTTCTTCAAATGCTTCTCTACTTCGGACTTGATAGCTGCTTCGAGATCGAGCTTGCTCCTTGATCCTTCAGATTGTCAATCCCAGTTCCTTGACTTGGAAGCACAGTTTGCGAAGTGAAGAAGAGCAGCTTCGGGTGTGAGTGTAGTGCAATCCCCTTCAGCTAGAGAATTGACCCACTTGGCAGATTCTTCTCGAAGACCTCGAGCAAAGATTTCAGCTAACTGCCTCTGCTCGAATCCATGATGAGGGCAGTTGTAGAGAAGTTCTTGGAATCGATTCCAAGTATCGTATAAGCTTTCTCCTTCTTTTTGGGAGAATCTGGCAATGTTGTCCTTGATGGCTGTTGTTCTGGCAGGAGGAAAGTATTCTTCAACGAAGTCCTGAGCCAGAGTATCCCAATCAGTGTAATATCCAGGTGGTTTTCCAGTAAGCCACCTCTTAGCAGCGCCTTTCAGAGAGAACGGGAAAGCTCTCAAACAAAGACTATTATTCTTGTCGAGGTTTCCGTTTTTGAAAGTGCTGCAGAGATCAAGGAAGTCTGCAAGATGAGTGCATAGATTGTCTAGGGGCCTGCCTTCGAACTGTAGATCCCTAGAGATCATAGTCAAGAATGGAATCTTGATCTCATAGTCAGGATCTCCTTCAATGCGCGGCACGGTAATTGCAGATCGAACGCTAGTCGCGCTCGGTTTGTTATAATCAGCTAGACTTTTCTGTGCAGGTGGCGGTGGTGGATTTTCGCCTGGTGGTGGTGGTGGTGGTGGTAATTGATCAGTCATGGTAGGAGATGGAGGAGGTGAAAGTGATTCGGTGTATGAAACGGATGTAGGTGGCGGTACAGGTGAAGATGGAGATGAGGAACTCTCCTTCAGTTCCTCAATCTTAATCGGAGTGATGGATGGAGGTGGATTGATTCTGCTTCTCCTTGGAATCTGTGATTGTCGAGGTGGAGCAGAACTGCTTGGTCTCTCTATACTCTTAGCCTTGTCGGTTTGAGAGCGAGTCCAAGGGCGGCGATGCATACTCTAAAACCCAGTGTAAAATCGAAGTGGGTGGAAAAGTGAAAGATGGAAAATAGAAGAGTAAATTGCCAGTTCTTCTTTCAACCAATCAAAAGAAGTCCCCAGCAATGTCGCCAATTTGGTGAGCTGGTCGTTGACGACTCAATCAAATAACTAACAAAGCTAACAAAAGCTAGGGTAGATCGTATTCCACGGGTCTTCTAATGATTGACTACTCAAATAAGCTAGCAAATTACTCAGGTTTAAGCACTTCGTGCGTGGTGTGAGTTCCACGACTTCTAATTCTAAGAAATGCAGAAAAAATTAAAAATTGAAACTAAGAACATAATGGAAATTGGTTGATTAAAACAAAGATGACAGACGAACTTAGACTTTGAATCCCCCTTCGTTCCCCAGAGCATTGGCAATCAACAGATCAGCGGATTTCGATTCACATTCAATCAATTCTAAGACACCACCATAACTCCTTACCCTTAGGTTTAAGACCGGCGAACGTTCGCTCTATCCGTTCTAGCTACCAAGATTAATTAGTCGCCCGGGTACGGTCGCCTCTTGATGACACTCGATTTGACGTGATTATCAGCCTCATTTAAGCGACATTTCTTTGCTTAAGACATGGTTTTTAGGTAGAATAACGAATATTCAATCGATTGCCCTATCTCGTGCCATTTGTGTTACCTTGGCCCGTTTCGAGTCTATTTGATGGTTTTCTAGTGTTTTTACGTTAGCACAGGTTTTTGCCATCAAATAAGTAACCATGGACGTGTCTAAGGCGTTGGAATCTCGAAGGATTACACCAGGATCGATCAAAGGAGCCAATCAAGTTCAAACAAATTCCTGCCCGGATTACAAAGGAATTTTCGCCGAAAATATCCTTGTATTTTCGGCAAAAATATCATCACAAATCGACTGTTGGTAACTGAAGGAATTTTCGGCGAAACCGATCAGGTTTTCGATCTGAAAAAGAAGTTCAGGAGAATCAGCCGGCAAAGCCCTCAACTGCAAAGGAATTTTTGCCGAAAATTCCTCAAGAATTTCGGCGAAAATAATAGGGAAATCCGGACTGATTAGGGTTAAGTATAAATACTTAACCCGGCGGCCCAAAAAAGAGGGAATAACATATCATTCATAATTACGTTTTCCAAGGATTCTCTGGAGTTCTGGAGCGAAGAGTTAGAGTTCGAAGAGCCGGAAAGAGATCGTGACGCCATCCCTTTCATCTCGGAGAACCGGAGCTAGGAGTGTAGTTTACCGAAGATCGAAGTCTGTCAGAGTTGTCTAAATTAGGTTTTTCAGATTCTTTTCTGTTCTTCCTCTGGATGATGAACTCTTTCTTTGTCTTTGTTTCTTTTGTGATAAACATGAGTAGCTAAACTCGTTAGAGCTTAGACTAAATGAACCCTAAGTGACCCAGGGCTTTAAAGCGGTCACGGATCGGCGGTGATTAGATTTGAAATTCAATCAGTTTCTCATTCATGTTTGATTTGTTCTTCATTGTTCATGTTTCTTGTCTGGATTGATCACCGAGATTAGATTCTGGTTAAGCTAAGGATAGAAGCGAACGCTCGCCTTACTTTAGAACATCGAATTGAACAATTAACCTTATAATTGGAGCGTGCCTTTCGTAGGAACCGGTTAGGGTTAATTCACTGCAAGAGTAACTCATTAATCATTAGTAATTGCACCAGTTAATTAAGTCGTTGCGAGAGGCGACCGTACCCGGGCGGCTAGTTCATCTTGGTAGTTAGAACGGATAGAGCGAACGTTCGCCGGTCTTAAACCTAAGGGTAAGGAGTTATGGTGGTGTCTTAGTAATTGATTGAATGAGAATCGAAATCCGCTGATCTGTTGATTGCCAATGCTCTAGGGAACGAAGGGGGATTCAAAGTCTAAGTTCGTTTGTCATCTCTGTTTTAAAACCCTAATTTCCAATCTGCTTTAGTTTAATTTTTTAATTTCTCTGCATTTCCTAGAATTAGAAGTCGTGGAACTCACACCACGCACAACTTGTCTGCATTCGAGTATTTTGCTAGTTTTGAAGTAGTCAATCTTAGAAGACCCCTGGAATACGATCTACCCTAGCTTTTGTAGCTTAGTAGTATTTGATCACCACTCTGCAGCGTAGCATCAAATTAGCAGCCGTTGCCGGGGACTTCTTTTGATTGTTCGAAAGAAGAACTGGCAATATATTCTTCTACTTTCCATCTTTCACCTTTCCATCCACTTCGATTTTACACTGGTTTTGTTTGTCTTTGTTATCTGTAGGTTTACAGGTGTATGCCTCACCGTCCTTGGACTCGCTCTCAAATCGAACAGGCTAAGAGTGCAGAGAGACCAGGCAGTTCTGCTCCACCTCTACGATCACAGATTCTGAAGAAAGGCAGATCCAATCCATTCATCACTCTGATTAAGATCGAGGAACTGAAGGAGAGTTCCTCATCTCCACCTTCACCTGTACCGTCATCTTCATCCGCTTCATACACCGAGTCACTCTCACCTCCTCCATCTCCCGCCATGGACGATAGATTACCACCACCACCAACAAATGGCGATCAACCGCCGCCGCCACCACCTGCACAGAAGAGTCTAGCAGACTATAACAAGTCGAGCGCGACTAGCGTTCGATCTGCCATTGTCGTTCCGCGCATTGAAGGAGATCCTGACTATGAGATCAAGATTCCATTCTTGACTATGATCTCTAGGGATTTACAGTTTGAAGGCAGGACCCTAGACAATCCGTGCACTCATCTTGCAGACTTCCTTGATCTCTGCAGCACTATCAAGAGCGGAAACCTCGACAAAAACACTCTTTGTCTGAGAGCTTTCCCGTTCTCTCTGAAAGGCCCTGCTAAGAGGTGGCTTACTGGCAAACCACCTGGCTATTACACTGATTGGGATACTCTGGCTCAGGACTTCGTTGAAGAATACTTCCCTCCGGCCAGAACAACCGCCATCAAGGATAGCATCGCCAGATTCTCCCAGAAAGAAGGAGAAAGCTTGTATGATACTTGGAATCGATTCCAAGAACTTCTCTACACCTGTCCTCATCATGGATTCGAGCAGAGGCAGTTAGCTGAAATTTTCGCTCGAGGACTTCGAGAAGAATCCGCCAAGTGGGTCAATTCTCTAGCTGAAGGGGATTGCACTACACTAACACCTGAAGCTGCTCTTCTTCACTTCGCAAACTGTGCTTCCAAGTCAAGGAACTGGGAACGACAATCTGAAGGATCAAGGAGCAAGCTAGATTTTGAAGCTACAATCAAAGCAGAAGTAGAAAGCATTTGAAGAAGTCTACCACACCGATCAAGCCGCCGGCAGCTTCTGTCTACGTTGCCGATTGTGAGTGGTGTGGAGCTTGCGCACATAACGAAGGCCGTTGTCAGAATTTTGGTAAGCAGAAGTCTGGTCTGGCGAAGAGGTAAATTTCATTCAACAAGGCTTCGTCAATAATCAGAATGGTTATGCTGGCTACCGTAACTTCAGACAGCAAGGGAACTATCAAGACAGACCTCCCTACAATGCTGGCACCAACCACAACCAAACCAGAATAACCGCCCGGCTGGTCTAGCTCAGGATCAGAAGCCTAACCATCCGCCGGCAGGTGTCTACCAGCCGCCGCATCGCAATCCGGGTAATTATGGAACTGCTCCTGGCAATCGCCAAAATCAATATCTCAATAATACCTATCCAGGGCAGCAGCATCAAAGAGAGAACAATGTCAGTGACCTGGATAAGAAGCTCAGCCAGATCATCACCAGACTCGATGATCATGACAGTCAGTTCAAGGCTCAAGCTCTTCTCAATCAAGAACAGATAACATCTGGACAAAGAATTGAGCAAGCGTGAACAACATCTCGAGCATGCTAGCATCTGGTCGACCATTTGGCCAACTTCCAAGCCAGACAGAGCTGAATCCGAGAAAGGAGCAAGCCAAGATGGTAACCGCTCGAAAACTCCCAAACTTAATTGCTGATGCTTGTTCTGTCTTACGCAGAATCGCTGAAACTCCGGAGGAAGAAGAAGAACAGGAACCGGCGCCTAAGGAGGACGACCCTCCTCTTGCACCGTACATCGTAAAGCCTCCTTTCCCAAGAGCATTGCTGCCAAATGCAAGGATCGAGACTGGCATGAAGGGGAACAAGGAAGGATATCCTGACATTCGTATTAAGAAACCTACTCTCCATATCCAGCTAAGTTATCTGATCCTGGTTCTTTTACGTTGCCTTTGGTCATTAATGATGTTGAGATTGAACGTTGTTTAGTTGATCTAGGAGCGTCTGTTAATGTCATGCCTATGAGCCTGTTTGAAAAATTGAACCTAGGAGAACTTGAGCCGCCTAGTATGCAACTTGTCTTTGCTGATAGATCACTTAAAACCCCTAAGGGAGAGATTAAAGACGTTGTTACTAAATGTGGTCCGTTCACGTTCTTAGCTGACTATGTGATTATGGATACTAGTACAGATGATTCTACTATTCTCATAGGTCGACCTTTCATGGCTACTACTGGAATGAATATTAATGTTCCAAATGGTTCTTTAACTCTAAGGGTCGGTAAAGAAACGAAAACATTTCGTCTTAAAGATGGCATGAAATATGACTCTAAGAATGAAGAATCTCAATGCCTAGCTGTTGAAACTGTGGAGTTGACTCCGGTCAACTCCGTTACTAATGCTTCTTCCAGTGTCTCTAGATCAGTTGTTTCTGCAGATATTGAACAGGTTATTAAGAAGAAGCCAGAAACTTCGGTTCAGAAGCCGCTCAAGAAGAAGAAGAAGGAACTGCAAGCCTCTTCTAAGCCACCGAGCACGAAACCGAGCAGGCTTCGAGGAAAGAACAAGAAGACGAAGACCCAAATGGTCTGGAGGCCAAAAATTCCGCCGTCTTCCACCTGAGCCAGCTGCACCACCAATTAGTTCCGAGAAACCGGCGCCGGAACAAGTATGGAAGGAGAAGCCGAAAGCATCTCCTAAGGAAGTACTGACGATCACCGATCCTGGTGATAACAAGCCGAAGATAAAAGAAAAGAAGAAGCCGACAGTCCTCATTCCTTCCATCGTAACACTCAAGAAGGATGATCTTTCCAGAGAGCTTTCGGACCGTTCAAGTTCATCGATCATCTTCCCGATGGACGTACCAAGCTCTTACATGCGAACGGGAATAGATTCACGCTTACCGGAGAAGTCCCGAAGCTGTACTTCATGAACTACGACGCGAGCGTTAAGGAGAATCTGAGTTGGGATGTCTCCTAATACCATCCAGGTATCGTCCAGCTCAAGGACGTTAATAAAAGAGCGCTTCGTGGGAGGCAACCCACGGTTGGAGTCTATTTTTAATTTTTGTCAAACTTAGTATTTTAGAGTCGGTTCGGGGGAGCCAAAAGTGTCAGTTTGTTTGATTTATTATTTTTCGTGTAGAGTCTGTGTGTCATAGTGTCGTTCGCAAGTTGAGTGAGGTCGTTCCGATTTTTGTGGATTTAACTGTTATTTTCTGAAGTCTACCGGGATTGCGAAAATATTTTCAATTCGTAGTGTTCAAAATTTTCGGCGAAAATTAAACCCTATTTTCGGCAAAATCGCTCTTGAATTTTTGAACCCGGTCTCCTGTTTCATATTTTTGGTTCGAAAAATTGAGTGGTTTCGGCGAAAATCCATTTGAAAACCGGCAGCCATTTTAACTTCCATTTTCGGCGAAAATTACCTATTAGTTTCGCCGAAAATACCTTTGAAAATCAGACAATTTTTCACTTAAAAATTGGATTGCAGCCTCTCTCTCTCCTCACTTCTCATTTTCAAACCGCACAACAAAAACACCCCTCCCCTTTGTTTTCAAAACCGCCGACCGCCGCCACCCTTTTTAAACCACCGCCGTCGCCATTTCCCTCGTCGCCGCCATCACCGACCATCGCCGCTCAACTCCCCTGCCTTTTCCGATTCCATTGAGCCCTAGAACGTTCAAATCGGAGCCCTGCAGCTCCAGTTCACCGAAACCCTTGTTTTCAGAGTTTTTCACCGATTCCTCCCAAATCGTTCATTTTTAGCATCCATGGCTTCAAGGTAAGTTGTAGAACTTTTCAATACGAATCTTTTGACATATGGATTGCTGAATTTCGTCGGGGTTGACTTTCAGTTGACTTTTCGGTTTGCCTCAATTTGCGTGCCGACTGATTTCGTGTGAACTAGGTTAGCTGAACTTGTAGAACTGTTCTAGCATGCTTAGGGAGTTCCGTGCTTAATTTCCATATTGTTTGATCATGTGTTGCTTGCATAGGATTGATTCTTTGTGATGTTGACTTTTGTGAGAAATGTCGGTTTGACTTTGAATTGTTGTGATCATTTGGCTGCCTGATGTGCTCATTCTCGTTCATATTATTGTGTTTGCCATCTGAGATCATATTATGCCGTCAATTTCCACGTTGTGATAATCTTGCCATGATTGGGGTTCATTATGCTTTAATATTGACCTTTTGAATGTCGGTTTGACTCTTTGGACTCTGATTGTGCTTATCCGATTCTGGCTGTTCCTACCATGTACTTTACTGTCTATGATTACCGGTTACTCCGCTTTGCTTACCCCCACTCAGTTTTCCTCATTTCTTTGTGAAATTGAGTTTTTCTACTAAGTGTGGGGTAGGGTTTAAGTTTGACTAATCTGGTTGCATTCTGGTTTTAGGAACACCACTTACGAGCGCAGGACTAAAGCGCGACTTGATGGCGCCTCGAGCTCCGGGGCTGCCGCCCCAGTCACACCTGGCGTTCTGGGTCCTCCACCCGCATTACCCCGCCGGGCTGGACACCATCGCACTATTGCCCGTCTACCTGACTTCTACTTCGAGTTCTTCCAGAAGATCGAGCACATTCGGGGAGCTGACGTGCGCCCTCTTTCCATGGAGTCCCTACACGAGCACGACGAGGACTACTACCGAAACGTGCATGACGCCCTAGCACCGGCCGGCCTCCTCGAGCTAACCACCATAGCTGCCGATTTCCCAGACATCGCCCTCCAGGAGTTCTGGGCGACCTTTGATCTGGAGGAGCATAAGAGGAAGCAACGCCAGAAGGTTGTGACCTTCTATCTTGGTGGGGTGTACAGGCAGCTCACCTACGATGAGTTTGCTGCTCATCTTAGCATCCCCTACGAGCATTATCACGATCATCATCTAGGCTGGGGCGACGATGATGACGACGAGGAGTACCACGTGCTCTGGAGTCACATGACTGGAGTGTCTGGCGATCGCCTTGGGGAGCACAACTCAGTTAAGTCGCTCTCCCACCCTCTCTTTAAATTTATTCATATGGTTTGGCGTAGATCGCTTTTATATGTTCCGGACAAGGATCGCCACCATATCCTGAAGGAGGAGCTTATGCTTCTCCGAGCCATCCGAGAGAGCTACCCTCTTCACCCCGGCTGGGTGCTTGCTCGCATCTTCCGCCAGAAGACCAAGAGGAAGACGCCACCTCGCAGACTCTTGGGAGGTAACTTCATAGGTCAGCTCATCATCTCATTCGGTATCAGCCATGAATATGGCCCGAACATTCCACGACGCCACGTTAGGACCGTTGGAGGAGACTTAGCGGTTGAGTACGACTTAGAGCTGGACCTCAGTCCCCATGTAGCAGCAGATCCTTCATTCCAGCCTGTGGTCGAGTCGAAGTAAGAGGATGACACTGAGCAGCAGCAGCCCCATCCGCCGCCAGATTTCCAAGATTATATATCCTCGCCACATCATCAGGCAGGGTATGCTCACCAGTCGCCGCCGCACATTCCCGATCCATACCAGGCGCCTCACCCTCAGCCCCGACCGCACCTCGCGGACGTGGGTGAGCTGTACGAGCGACTGCAGGAGTGGCGCATCACCGACAACGCGACTCAAGAGGCGAGATGGACTATTATGCAGCAGCATATGCGCCGCGCCAACAGGCGGTATGAGGCACAGCTGGCGTGGCAACGTCAGCTCGGCGAGCACCTCCATTTTCCACCTCCCGGCTCACCTCACCAGCAGTGATCGGGTTGTATTCCTTTTCTGGTCCTTTCTTTTTATTTGTTCTTTTCGGATTCCGATCCAACTTTTTTCTGTGTGGATCCGGGACACTTGTCCCGGTTTCCTTTTTATGTTTTATTTGTTCTTGTTTTGTAGGCAGTTGGGAGATTCCCTTTGCTTCGCTTGGGTAGATTCCCTCCGCTACGAGGACCCGTGCTCACCCCTACACCAATCATCTCGGTCCAGGTTCTTCTACTTCACTCTGAACTCTAATTTTAGTCCTGTGAGGACACAGTCTGATTTAAGTGTGGGGTAGGATGCTAGAGAACCTTGCATGAACTTGATTGCCCTTGATTGTGTTTTATGTGTGCCTCGTGATTCCATTCCAGTCTCTCTAGCATTAGAATGGCTCAGTTCTTGACTTTTGATGTTAAGTTGTTGTTCAACCCTTCATAATGATGCTTAGATTGCTTAACCTAGAACTTGAGAACCAACTTGTTTACTTTGATGCTAAATTGCCTGGTCATAACAGAATTTTTAAATCACACTTGTAGTTTGTAGCCTTGATTGCATGAAAATGACCGAATCCGACTAGCAAACCAACTGTGAGCTTTTGATCCATTGCACGTAACTTGCAATTTTAATTCTTTCTGAGTGGTTTTCTGTTTGCCTGAATGAGTTAGAATTTGCATGAGACCTACTCGAGACCACACGATGACATGAGTTCTAGAAGGATAGGGGCACCTAGATTCAGCTACTAAGCCAGATAGCCTACCAAACGCTAAATCCACTAGGTTTAGACCCTTGAGCTTGGCCTGTTCTTTCGGTTCGATAATACATTACAGCCATTTCCCATTTCTTTCATTCCCCATTGATCCCCCGTGGTTGTAGTTCTAGATTGACCTACCGGAAGTCGGTTTGTGGTAACCTGCCTATAGCCATTAAACAGGTGGTCTTAGCTAATATGTCCAGACGTGTAAATCCCTCCAGCAACTAAAAGAAAATCGGCACAAAAGAAAAAAAATAGAAAAAGAAGAAAAAGAAGCAAATTTAGAAAAAAGTGAAGAAAAGAAAAATCAGAAAAGTTTCAAAGTTTCTAGTTCAATAAAACGTTCTTCTCCCTACAAATGGAAGAACGAAGTCAAAAGAAAAAAGTTCAAAACAAAAGAAAAAAGATCGTGTAAAGAAAAAGAAAATAAGTGATGGGTTGCTTGAGGGTATCATAGGACGAGCGTTCATTATTCCACCCGTGTTTGGTTAGACGGTAGGAAGCCATAGATTAGATTCGAGGGAAGTTAGTCGAAAGCTACACCGCACAAAGCCATCATCATTCATTCCCATCAGCCATCTCATTATAAACCCGAGTAGTGTAGAATTCATTACGGTCCTAGCAGGGAAGTCCTTCTTGACTAGATACTCGTGTTGTCACAGTGGTGGAGATGTGGTCGAAATGCAAACCTATGACAGAATTCGGTAACAAAAAATGATCGAGAGCAGAAACACGTCCTTAAAAACAGAGAGTGAGAGTTCCCATTGTACTATATATATCCTGTGTGAGGAGTCTGTCGGTCAGGTCAAATTCGTGCATAATTGGTTGCTAATTACTTGTCGTGTGCAGTTTATTAGTGAGACCAGGTAGTTTGGCTGATCGGTATGCATGTTAGGTTTCTTGTTCTAGGATCGATCTGTCTAATAATTCATTGTGTTTGATTGAGCTCCAATTTAATTGATCTTAT
The DNA here is from genome assembly GCA_034768395.1 of Linum lewisii. Taxonomy (NCBI): domain Eukaryota; kingdom Viridiplantae; phylum Streptophyta; class Magnoliopsida; order Malpighiales; family Linaceae; genus Linum; species Linum lewisii. The sequence goes on from CM068300.1 coordinate 19,326,212, forward strand.
CATTTGTGAACATGAGCGTCTCTATTCAGTTTGCTTGAGGACAAGCAAAAGCTTAAGGGGTATTTCATGACACTCGATTTGACGTGATTATCAGCCTCATTTAAGCGACATTTCTTCGCTTAAGACATGGTTTTTAGGGTAGAATAACAAATATTCAATCGATTGCCCTGTCTCGTGCCATTTGTGTTACCTTGGCCCGTTTCGGGTCTATTTGATGGTTTTCTAGTGTTTTTACGTTAGCACAGGTTTTTGCCATCAAATAAGTAACCAAGGACGTGTCTAAGGCGTTGGAATCTCGAAGGATTGCACCAGGATCGATCAAAGGAGCCAATCAAGTTCAAACAAATTCCTGCCCAGATTACAAAGGAATTTTCGCCGAAAATACCATCACAAATCAACTGTTGGTAACTGAAGGAATTTTCGGCGAAACCGATCAGGTTTTCGATCCGAAAAAGAAGTTCAGGAGAATCAGCCGGCAAAGCCCTCAACTGCAAAGGAATTTTCGCCTAAAATTCCTCAAGAATTTCGGCGAAAATAATAGGGAAATCCGGACTGATTAGGGTTAAGTATAAATACTTAACCCGACGGCCCAAAAAAGACGGAATAACATATCATTCATAATTACATTTTCCAAGGATTCTCTGGAGTTCTGGAGCGAAGAGTTAGAGTTCGAAGAGCCAGAAAGATATCGTGATGCCATCCCTTTCATCTCGAAGAACCGGAGCTAGGAGTGTAGTTTACCGAAGATCGAAGTCTGTCAGAGTCGTCTAAATTAGGTTTTTCAGATTCTTTTCTGTTCTTCCTCTGGATGATGAACTCTTTCTTTGTCTTTGATTCTTTTGTGATAAACAAGAGTAGCTAAACTCGTTAGAGCTTAGACTAGATGAACCCTAAGTGACCCAGGGCTTTAAAGCGGTCACGGATCGGCGTTGATTAGATTCGAAGTTCAATTAGTTTCTCTTTCATGTTTGATTTGTTCTTCATTGTTCATGTTTCTTGTCTGGATTGATCACCTAGATTAGATTCTTGTTAAGCTAAGGATAGAAGCGAACGCTCGCCTTACTTTAGAACATCGAATTGAACAATTAACCTTATAATTGGAGCGTGCCTTTCGTAGGAACCGGTTAGGGTTAATTCACTGCAAGAGTAATTCATTAATCATTAGTAATTGCACCAGTTAATTAAGTCGTTGCGAGAGGCGACCGTACCCGGGCGGCTAGTTAATCTTGGTAGTTAGAACGGATAGAGCGAACGTTCGCCGGTCTTAAACCTAAGGGTAAGGAGTTATGGTGGTGTCTTAGTAATTGATTGAATGAGAATCGAAATCCGCTGATCTGTTGATTGCCAATGCTCTGGGGAACGAAGGGGGATTCAAAGTCTAAGTTCGTTGTCATCTCTGTTTTAAAACCCTAATTTCCAATCTGCTTTAGTTTAATTTTTTAATTTCTCTGCATTTCCTAGAATTAGAAGTCGTGGAACTCACACCACGCACAACTTGTCTGCATTCGAGTATTTTGCTAGTTTTGAAGTAGTCAATCTTAGAAGACCCCTGGAATACGATCTACCCTAGCTTTTGTAGCTTGGTAGTATTTGATCACCGCTCTGCAGCGTAGCATCACCTCTCACAATGACTTAACTTAACTGGTGGAATTACTAACGATTTATGAGTTACTCTTCAGTGGATTAACCCTAACCGGTTCCTACGAAAGGCACGCTCCAATTATAAGGTTAATTGTTCAATTTGATGTTTTAAAGTAAGGCGAGCGTTCGCTTCTATCCTTAGCTTAACAAGAATCTAATCTAGGTGATCAATCCAGACAAGAAACAAGAACAATGAAGAACAAATCAAACATGAAAGAGAGACTGGTTGAACTTTGAATCTAATCACCACCAATCCGTGACCGCTTTAAAGCCCTGTGTCACTTAGGGTTCATCTAGTCTAAGCTCTAAGAGTTTAGCTACTCATGTTTGTCACAAAAAAATCAAAGACAAAGAAAGAGTTCATCATCCAGAGGAAGAACAGAAAAGAATCTGAAAAACCTAATTGAGACGACTCTGGCAGACTTCGATCTTCGGTAAACTGCAATCCTAGCTCCGAGTCTTCGAGATGGAAGGGATGGCGTCACGATCTCTTTCCGGCTCTTCGGACTCTAAACTCTCTACTCCAGAACTTGAGAGAATTCTGAAGTTTGGTATTAGTTGGTAATTATGATGTGTATCCAAGTATGGGCCGCCGGTTAAGTATTTATACTTAACCCTAATACCGCCGGATTTTAACTAGAATTTTCGCCGAAAATCATAAGGAATTTTTGCCGAAAATCTTAGTGTAAATGGATGGTCCGCCGGCTACTTTTCTCCTGTGATTTTCGGATCATTGTTCTCGGCGAAAACTTAGGGTTTTCGCCGAAAACTTCCTTTGATGAGCATCAGTCGATTTGTGCTGGGGTTTTCGCCGAAAACACTAACGGATTTTTGGCGAAAACTTTAGTGTAAATCGGGGCAGACTTTGGTTCGACTCGATTGACTCCTCGGATCGATTTCGGTGCAATTCCTCGAGGTTCCAACGCCTTAGACACGTCCTTGGCTACTTTATTTGACGACAAAAACCTGTGCTAACATAAAAACACTAGAAAACCATCAAATAGGCCCAAAACGGGCCAAAGTAACATAGATGGCACGAGATAGGGCAATTGATTGAATATTCGCTATTCTACCCTAAAAACCATGTCTTAAGCAAGGAAATGTCGCTTAAATGAGGCTGATAATCACGTCAAATCGAGTGTCATCATGTATGTGTATGAAACTGTTGACTTGTTACCCGAATCAGAAAACGAAGGCACAACTATAACCAAATGTTTTGATCTTTTCCCCTGTTCTTAAGCCAAATCCCACATACAAAGTAAAACTCAGGAGCAGTAGTATGCAATTTTCCATGTTAGAGAAAGCTAGTGGCTTTAGACGATTGGGATATGACGATGGGGAGTTGATTAGTTGTTTCTAACAATCTTTGGCTTGTGTTCTCAGTGTCCTATCTATCTGGAAACCTGGGACTAATTATATACAAGCATCTTATATGAACTGTCCAGTACATAACCTATTTGCTTTTGCTTTATAACTGGCAATTCAGTTTCCAGGTTTCTTTTCCTTATGTTATCAAATTGGAGAATCTTGAACTGATAATTAGAATATATGATAATTGTTTAGTTCATTTAGGTTTCTGATGAAACACACCCATATATAAACCTACTTCATTAAGAAAGAGACACCCAAACTAAATCATGATAATAATATAATAATTAGTAATAATGTCAAATTATAGCAGTAATAATGGGAGTATGAATCAAGTAGTACTAATGGATTGATGACACAACCTTTTCTCTGTATTTATTGCTAGTGCTAAGCTTCATGTTTCCTGTTTTGTGTTGCTGCGAATGCTACAATGCTACATGCTGAGTGAGTTAGTGAGTGAGGGCACATGTGGGGTGTGTCATAGCTCTCTTTCTTTTATCGATTGAGAATTGATACTGTGTAGTGTGTAGTAGTGTAATTGATATCTTCACTGGAATGTGGTTTCTGCATTTCTGCTTGTTTGGTTGAATATCTAGTTGGATAAATTATCTTTGAGTATGTGTTTGACAATTGACATGTATGTGAATTTGCAGGGATTCAGATCAAAGAAGAATGGAAGCGGGTGTGAATACGCGAAGTGGTAAGCGTAAAGGAATGCAGAGTCAAGAGCCTGCACATAAATGCACCAAGGGTAATTCACGACCTCCTATTCCTAAACAACCGAGTCGCAATCTGGCTCCTACTACTCCGGCTCCTGACCCTGAAACTGAGGTACCTGCTCCTACTCCTCCTACTCCTATCAGTGACAGTGCTAATAGTGACAGTGCCAATAGTGCTAGTGCTAGTGCTACTCCAGCTTGTGCTGGTCGAGTGTCGATAACAACTGACACTTGGACATCTGTTCAGAATCTCAATTACATGTGCATAACAACACATTTCATTGGACATGAGTGGAAGTTGCATAAGAAGGTTATCAGTTTCTCTCGGATTACAAGTCATAAGGGTAGTGATGTTGGGGCAGGGATTGCCAGATGTCTGGATGAATGGGGGTTGAAGAGGCTTTTCACTGTGACGGTTGATAATGCGAGTGCAAATGATTCCGCTATCAAGTACTTGCACGGGAAATTACATGGTTGGGGTACTCAGTTCTTGAGTGGAAACTACTTGCAAGTTCGTTGCGTTTGCCACATTATCAATCTAGTAGTTCAAGATGGACTAAATAAGATTGGAATGTCAGTTAGGCGAGTGCGGGAGGCGGTGAGATGGGTTCGTGCATCGCCAGCACGTGAAGAGTGTTTCAGGAATGCTTGTGCCATCATGAATATGAAGTGTAAGAAAATGCCTTTACTAGATGGAATTCCACATTCTCAATGTTGGATACGGCTTCAGCTTATGATAAAGCATTCAAAGTTCTCGAAAATATGGAAAGTAACTTTGTGGAAGATCTGGAGGCGAAGACTTATCAAGGTGAGGTTATTGGTGTTCCAAGTTCTAGTGATTGGGATAGTGCGAGAGTCCTCTCTAGTCACCTGAAGTTCTTTAGTGACATGACTCGTGTGGCATCTGGTACCTCATATGTTACTATTAATCTCTTCCTCAGAGAAGTGACAAAGTTGTTTTATCACATTAAGAAGATGAAAAGAGATGAGGAAAAAGTCATATCAACAATGGCAAGGTCAATGGAGGAGAAAGTTAAGAAGTATTGGTCTGAGGACGTTGCTAACGTCAAAGTTAACAGACTCATCTACATCGGAGCTATACTCGATCCATGAAAGAAGATGGAAATCATTCCATATTCTTTCAAGCTGATTTATGATCCGACACAATGTGCTGAATTGGTAGAGATGGTGAGAAGTGAATTGCATGCTTTGTTTGACCTATACAAGGCAGAGTATGACAAACGTGTCAACAGTAGTCAAAGTGGATATGTAGCTTCAACAACACAATCACATACTACAGGTGGTGATAATCGAGGATATGGTGGCGACGAAGGTGACTTTGAGGAGGAACAAGAGATTGAAGATGATTGCTTCGCTGAGTTTGACGATGATAATCACACTGGTGATGACCCTAGAGCAGAGTTGGCAAAGTATCTATATGAAGTACGAGAAGTTAGTACCGATAAGAAGCAACGGTTTGATGTTTTGGCTTATTGGAAAGCTTCTGCACTCAAGTTTCCTATCCTTAGTGAGATGGCGAGGGATGTACTTGCCATCCCGATTTCATCTGTTGCTTCAGAGAGTGCTTTCAGTACTGGGGGATGAGTGTTGAGCAACTTCAGGAGCTCATTGACTCCTGCTATTGTGGAAGCTCTGATTTGTGCTGAGGATTGGTTGCGGTCAACATCTCCGGATATATTTGATCCCGAAGAAGAGGAAAATGAGAATGAACAACTAGAGTTCGAGAAAGGTAAACTTTGGCATTTATATTTTTTATCTTCTGTAGATAGTAGTAGAGAAGTAGTGTATATTGATACTTGATAGTTGATAGCATTTATACTCATTACAAGTCTTGGTTTGGTTAGGTTTCGAAGATACGGTTTTGAAGTTTGATGCTACTCCATCAGCAATTGGTTCTGATCCTCTTGTTCAACCCGTTCTAGAATCATTCATCAAGAAGAATGGCAATGACAACGCTATTCCTAGTGATGATGATAATGACTGCAATGAAGATGATGCACTTGAAAATGAAATGTGTGGTATGCAGGGCGCGCCAGATGATGATTAGCTTTTAGATGTTGCGAAGTGGTGTGTTGAATTTATTTATGTTGTTAATGTTGAACTTGTGTGGTATTTGAATTATGATGTTGTTGACGACTTCTGGTTGTTGACTTTGGGATTATGGGTATGACTTATGAGTTATGACTTGTGATGGATGGTTGATTGTGGATTTGTGGTATGAGATCTTTTGTTTTCGTTTCAAGTATTATTTATTATGAAGAACTGAATAGATGAAATTGTAGGGTTATACTGCCGAAATTTTGGCAATATTCCAATTCTTCTATCAAATCCAACTCATCAAACTTTACTTGAGCCTATGAGGCTATGATTACCAATTTACCATAATGAGCCTACCGGTTTTAGGTCATAACAATACAAAAATTCATCTAACTCATCAAACTCATAATAATTAAAAAATTCGGTTTTATGTACAAATTTTGGTTTTTCGGTTAAAATCTCGGTTTATACTCGGTTCTTGGATTGGTTTCGGCTCGGTTCTAGTTTGGTTCATGATGGTTTCTGTCAAAGTGTAGCATATTCGTTCTCGGTCACGGTTCGGCTCCAGACCAAAACCAGCCGGCTCGGGTCGGCTAAAAAACCGAGTAAAATTGGTTCGGTCGTCGGTCCCATGTTTGATAGAATTTCGGTCTCGGTCAACCAAAAATTCGGTCCAGTTTTTGACCGAACTGGGCCGACTGCCAACCCTAATTAGGAATGCATGAAATTGAGAGGGATGGAACTGGATAATGATTATGTGATTGTTTATTGGTTGATGATGTTGTGATTGGATGCAATGTGGTGTTTATGTGTATGATGTGTTTACGTGAGTTAACATGATTTGATCAACCGCTTACTAGGTGTCTAGAATGAGAGTTTCTTACTAATATTTGATTTTGTGTATCGTGATATGGTGGTTATAGGCGGATAATCCCAATGAAGGATCATCCCGTGAAGGGATGAACTGGAGGATAGCCCAAGACCTCACGACATGGCTACACTTGTTTCCTCTTGTTTGTACAGGTTGGATGGTGGGTGAGGCTAGTTGTTTACCTTGACCTTTGTGATGAATATGTGTAGTATTATGAAAGTATTGAGGTGATTGATTGGGAAATTGCATGGTGGTACCGAGATTAGGGCTGTTAACAAACAGAGCCGCTCGAGATTCGCTCGGCGTTCGGCTCGGAAAAATTGCGTTCGTGACTCGAGTCGGTTCGAAGCGAACATATTCGCGAACAAGCTCATTTATAAACGAGCCGAATCCTAGCCAAGGGGGGTTCGGCTCGGCTAGTTCGCGAACATGTTCGGCTCGGAAGCTCGACGAGCCTTGTTCGCGAACAGGCTCGTTTATTATTCGCGAACAGTTCGTTAATGATATTCATGAACATATTCGTGTAACAGTTCGCGAACTGGTTCGTGAACAAGCTCGTTAATTATATTCGCGAACATATTCCACAAGAGTTCGCGAAGTGGTTCTTTTATATATGTCTAGGAACAAGATTGTACGTATATATGTTCATGAACAAGCTCATTGATAGAATGTAAGGATAATTAACATAATTTAAAAAGATCTCTTAACCACTATTAAGGTTAATCGAACAAATCACACTTTTACCACTAAACTATATCCGCTATATTTGGATTATGTGTAGAAAGAACCTTTTGTTGACTAAGGCAATTAGACGTGATTAATATATGGTTGAGGCTTTTAGTTTGTTGGTATATTTTATAACTTAAATTATCTATTGCATATTTGGCATGTTAACACATCATAAAGTATATATAATAAATTAGGGTTGATAACAAGTTATGTAGTTTAGTGAATTAGGGTTAACGATAATGAGTTATATGGTTTAGTGAAGGGTTTGACAATAACACGTTATAGACTTAGTGTATATTAACTTATGATTGATGTTATAGTTCAGGTTCAGGGTTCAGGTTAAGGTTAGGGTTAAGGATTCAGGGTTATGTTTATATGAATTGACGTTATAGTTTAGGTCTTAGGGTTTAAAGCTTAAGGTTTATGGGTTTAAGATTATGTTGATATGAATTGATGTTATACATTAGTGTTTACAGCTTACGATTTAGGGTGTAGGGTTTACAGCTTAGGGCATAGAGGGTTTAAGATTATGTTTATATGAATTAATGTTATAGTTTAATAATGTTGATTGTTATAATATAAATTTTAGAGTACATTAATATAATTCATAAGTCATAACTAAGTTTATCTATCAAACACTTGACGTGTTATATATTATAAATCCTAATTCTACTTTGATTAATTGATTAAAACTTACAACTCATTTAAAAAAACATACACACCACTAACTCTTTGATGACACTCGATTTGACGTGATTATCAGCCTCATTTAAGCGACATTTCTTTGCTTAAGACATGGTTTTTAGGGTAGAATAGCGAATGTTCAATCAATTGCCCTATCTCGTGCCATCTGTTGGCCCGTTTCGGGTCTATTTGATGGTTTTCTAGTGTTTTTGTGTTAGCACAGGTTTTTGCCGTCAAATAAAGTAGCCAAGGTCATGTCTAAGGCGTTGGAACCTCGAGGAATTGCACCGGAATCGATCAAAGGAGCCAATCAAGTTCAGAAAATTCCTGCCCGGTTTACAAAGGAATTTTCGCCGAAAATACCCTAGTATTTTGGGCGAAAATATCAGCACAAATCAACTGATGACCGGCTGAAGGAGTTTTCGGCGAAACTGTTAAGTTTTCGACCGAAGCGAAAATTACAGGAGATACCAGCCAAAGGACCGTCCATTTACACCATCCTTTTTGGCGAAAATAATCCTTTATTTTCGGCGAAAATATCAGAAGAATCCGGATTAATTAGGGTTAAGTATAAATACTTAACCGGCGGCCCAACATAAGAAGACATCATAACATACTTTCATAATCACAATTCCAAGAATTCTCTGAAGTTCTGGAGCGAAGAGTTAGAGTTCGAAGAGCTGGAAAGAGATCGTGACGCCATCCCTTCCACCTCGGAGACTCGGAGCTAGGAGTGTAGTTTACCGAAGATCGAAGTCTGTCAGAGTCGTCTAAATTAGGTTTTTCAGATTCTTTTATGTCCTTCCTCTGGATGATGAACTATTTCTTTGTTTTTGATTCTTTTGTGATAAACATGAGTAGCTAAACTCGTTAGAGCTTAGACTAGATGAACCCTAAGTGACCCAGGGCTTTAAAGCGGTCACGGATCGGCGTTGATTAGATTCGAAGTTCAATCAGTTTCTCTTTCATGTTTGATTTGTTCTTCATTGTTCATGTTTCTTGTCTGGATTGATCACCTAGATTAGATTCTTGTTAAGCTAAGGATAGAAGCGAACGCTCGCCTTACTTTAGAACATCGAATTGAACAATTAACCTTATAATTGGAGCGTGCCTTTCGTAGGAACCGGTTAGGGTTAATCCACTGCAAGAGTAACTCATAAATCGTTAGTAATTGCACCAATTAAGTTAAGTCGTTGCGAGAGGCGACCGTACCCGGGCGACTAATTAATCTTGGTAGCTAGAACGGATAGAGCGAACGTTCGCCGGTCTTAAACCTAAGGGTCAGGAGTTATGGTGGTGTTCTTAGTGATTGATTGAATGAGAATCGAAATCCGCTGATTTGTTGATTGCCAATGCTCTGGGGAACGAAGGGGGATTCAAAGTCTAAGTTCGTCTGTCATCTTTGTTTTCAACCCTAATTTCCAATCTGCTTCAGTTTAATTTTTAAATTTCTCTGCATTTCTTAGAATTAGAAGTCGTGGAACTCACACCACGCACGAAGTGCTTACATTCGAGTATTTTGCTAGTTTTTGGAGTAGTCAATCATAGAAGGCCCGTGGGATACGATCTACCCTAGCTTGTTAGCTTTGTTAGTTATTTGGTTGAATCGTCAACGACAGGTTCACCAAATTGGCGCCGTTGTCGGGGACTTCTTTGATTGTTTGAAAGAAGAACTGGCAATTTATTCTTCTACTTTCCATCTTTCATTTTCCACCCACTTCGATTTTACGCCGGTGATGCCAAAGTCAGTTGCCGACGCTGGAAATTTGTAGAGAATCCGACTTGCAAATAGATTTCTGTTGGCGAAGGCGTCTTTTGCTCCATGCTAATTTGCATTCTTCGTAGTTGTGAATTTGTGACGACCGATTTTGAGTTTCGACGAAGCCATCAAACTTGTCGTTGTCTGATCCGAAGCTGGGGGAGGGGAGGGGTTGGCCGGGAAGAGGAAGATGGCACTCATGTATCATCTGAAAAATAACAAGAAGAACCGAAGAAGATATGTGAATAGGAAATTGAATTCGGTCGGTCATTTGATAAGACCGAAAAACCAACCCAAACTTGCCAGCCCTATGGAGTGGTATCCGAGCCAAGAAATTAGTTAGGTGGCACTCCGAACCAAGGAAATTCAAGTTCAGTGGTATTAGAACCAAGGAAATTCGAGTTCAGTGGTATCCGAACCAAGTAAATTAGTTAGGTAGCTGCTACTAAACCTAATGAATAGTTCGGTGGTATCCAGTACAATTTACCTCTTATTATCCTATATTTGGTCTCAGAGATGTAAGCCGGCTTTACAAGATATAGGGTGATTGGAGTCAATATCATTATTGTCTATGAAGTAATTCTTCAATTCAATGTTAGGAAGAAGGACAAACAAACAGAAGGAAGTATGTTTAAATGAATATGCATAAAGCATATGATATAGTAGATTGGGAAAACTTAATTCTTCTCATTGAAGTCTATGGTTATGCTACAAAGTGGTCTTCTTGGATTAAATCATGCATTATGTGACAAGATCCGTTTCAGCTTTCTTATTCATTCTCACTGACGTACAATGTTGTTTCATTTCGTATAGAGAAAAGAGTAAGTATAATTAGTGAGGCTATTGAGCTCAAGCTTAACTGTAGAGGGCCTACCTTACACATTATTCATTTGTGGATCATTCATGAAGGTACCACCGAGATGAGTCAATAGAAAAGGATTCAGACTGACTTCATCTTAAACACAACAAGGTTGCTCACTGGGTTGTTGTCCCAGGCTCCCAGCTAGTCACCACTCTCTAGTGTTCTTTCTTTCTTGCCATGTATTACGATTATGGTGAAATGAATTTACTGTTGCTAAAAACCCAAATCTATATCAACCATTTTCTACGAGCAGACATCCCTCAAGTGCTCAACAACAATTCAACCTTGCAGTACTATCCCAAAACTACACTTCACCAACTGCACAAGAGATTCAAGTAGATAAAATTTGCAGGTACGCTCACTTCATCAACACAGCTCCTCAATATGTAAATGTTAAATTCATAACAATTTATCACGCCAAAGTAAGTTGCAGCTCAAGTACAAGTATTACACAGCACACAACATTCCCCAGTTCAAAGACTTTTTTGCCCAGTTTACAACTAACTGAGAAAGCAAGCTAAGAAACAATGGAGTTTCCAACTTGCTTTGCCCAAAGGCTAAAGTACTGCATCTTCCTGGTCCCAAATACATTCATGTACAGCAACTTCTACCCTTTCCTTAGTGCGTATATTTTCCTTTTTCCTTTCTGTTTTTTTTTTTTTTTTGGGGGTTCTTTCACATTGTTTGGGTGTTTGATCGGTGCAAAAAGCATCTTTACACGATCCCTTCTTTGCTACAAGCTCTTTAATCCAAAGAAACATCACAGATATCTCTCAGGTATCCTCCTAGAACATTTTAGGCAACATGCTTTGCCCAATGCTTAGGATTTCCAGCTAGAGAGTACATAACGTGCTGGAAGATGTAGTGTTCCATCTCACGTCTCAACTCCCCTTCTGTTTGGACATCATCCACTCCTACACAGCTTTTCGCAGTTCTCGGCGAATTGCTTGCTGCACTTCAGTATCAACGATTAGGAAACAAGATGTCATACGGTTAATCTTAGCTTTTGTCGGGTTCCAAAATCTGCAGCAAGGTAATTAAAAATCTACGTCCACCAGTGAAGAAAACACTGCAAGCCATTTAATCACTGAGCAGATTTCATAAATGAGATGGTAGAAAATACACCTTTGGACGATCTCTGTCCTCTGCGATATCATTGCTGGTCACAGTTTTAGTTTAAAACCAACTGATAGGAAGTCATCCCTGCGATAAATAAACAATAATTACGAGTAATTAGATGGTTAAGCCATGAAAGACGACATGAATGAAAAGAAATCCATGGCAATACGATACTCCACACTGTGCACCAAAGTTATACAGCAGACAATAAAACATGATCGAGCATAAGTTTAAAGATAAAGGATCTCAAATTGATAGACGAAGATACAATTTACCAGTATGACAAGGCAAAAGTTACTAGGTTCTGTGGGACTACGATGACTGTGGCAGTCAATATCAACTGATAAAAAAATCAAGCATGGGGACCCAATCAAAATTGTAAGTGGCATAAACGAGTTTGAACACAAAGTAATTAAGAATACTGTTCATCACATGTTCTCCAGATCAACAAGCACATATTACTAATGCAGCTCTAATATAATATATCGACCCAGCTAATTAATGGAATTGTTTAAGCTGACCAGTGCGTTGACAGATAACAAACACTAAATGAACAAATTAGAATTAAGAGGCAGAAATGCATATCCAAAGACTAAGACGAACATTGACCTCAAGTTGACTTGATACTTCTCAGTAGTACTGTTCAGTGGTTCTAAGTGAATTATTTACCATTGACTTGAAACCCAAGTCTACAAGATAAGATATCTATTGACTATTGCTACAACAACCAAAGATTTTTGTTTATACAAAATGACCAGAAACACAATGTACAAAGAAAGACTTGACCCAAATTCAGTAGTTTTTTCTTCGCTGAATCATCTCAAATTTTTGAAGGAGGTAAAATGTTTTCACTTCATGTCAAAATAAATAATCACAAGTTTTTTTTTTACCAATTGTTATTTTCGGATCTCAGCCTCTCCCTCTCGGCATCCTCCCTACGTCGTTGTTGCCGCTCAACTTCATCAGGGTCATCAACATGAATGAGGCTTTCACAATATATCACTGCACCAAATGACTTTGGCCTGCCACGAATCCTCACAGTTCTAGCCTTTCCATTATTCCAGTCGTACCACACAAGCCTTTCATCGTTCACTTCTAGGAGCAACTCATTACCATCTTTGGAATAAATCAAAGGTCTCAAGAACGCAAATGCAGTAGTATTCCTAATTCTCTGAACTGAAAACAGCCTAGTCCAAGATTCCTTGACTCCATATTCCTTCATCACCCACAGATCAACACAAACATGGTCGTAGTTACATATGGCACACAGATTCCCTTCCAGAGCACCCACATCAACCTCATAACCCATATCCCTGTTTTCGTAATCCGGCTGAGTGATTTCCGCGAACTTCTCGGATACAAAATTAAACGAGACGATATAATCCTTCAAACCCAATGTAGCCCGTTGAGGCAGCACCCAGTGCAAAGCGGAACCAGCGAGAACTCCATATCCTCTTCTATGCAACACCTGATAAAGCGGCTTATGCAGAAACCGTAGATAGAAAGGAACATCCTTAATCTTCTTCCACGAATTACTCTTGTAACTATAAATCTTCACCTCGTAGTTGTAGTTATAAGTATCACAAGCATCCTCATCTCCAACAAAAGTAGCCATCCTCACCAGTTTATAATCATCGTTAATAGAATCATAACCAAAACCGTAAAACACATACCCAGTTCTCAAAAACTGTCCGCCCGGTGGATCAACCTCCGTCACGGGTAGCTTTCTCACCTGCCGAGTAGCGATATTGTAAATCGCGAGATCCCGCTCCGAGTTCCGAAGAGCAACCAGTCCATTTACAGAGCCGACAGCCTCAGTACCACCGCCGGCGTACAAAGGGTGGGTAAGATCCTCGGCAGCGTCGAGGGAATCGAGATCGACGGTGTGGAGATGCCAATCACGGAGTATGAGGGAATGATTGGACTTGGTGTGAAGGGAGTGAGCGAGATGTTGGCGGATGAAATCGGAGCTGTCGATGAGTTCACAAAGAGGTTTGGAGAGGGAGCGGAAGCGGAGGAGAGTTTTGGCAGGGAGCTGAAGGAAGATGTCGGAGACGATATCATCGGGGACTCGATTGAGACGGAGGACGGCAGTAGGAGGTGGAGATTCTGACATAGTTATTTGCGGGAGGCGAAATGTTAGGGATTTGGTGAATGGAGAAAATTTAGCGCAGAGGGATAACGAGGGAAAAGGGAGGAGAGAAAAAGGGGGGAGGTGGAGAGTGGAGAGTGGGTGGAAGAAGAAATGATACCCTTTCTTTGTTGTTTCAGTGACGTGGCTCACTTTCGGCAACTCTGCTTCGCTTTGGAAATTGGATTCGTAGGCAGCGGATAGGATCCAGGAAAATCTTGGTTTGGAAACTTCCAAATCTTACTACAACCATTAGATCTAGTTGACCCTTTGACCAATCTAATGGTCCAGATTTATTAGGAGTATTTAGGACTTTACACAAATCATTTAATTATTATATTTAATTTAAAATATTTAATTATTACTTTTATTTTAAATATTTATATCTCTGTTTTATGTTGCAGTCGTCGGACTTCGCCGGCGACGGTCGCCGGCTGCCGGCCACCGACGACGGCCGCCGGTGACTTTTCGATGACTTTTTTCCGATGACTTTTTCCGATGACTTTTTTCCGATGACTTTTTCCGACGAGGACAAGTTAACTAGTTAACCTGATTTTTACTAATAACTTGTTAACATGATTATTTTATTGATAAGTAGTTAACTAGATAACTTGGGTTTTTACCCGTTAACTAGTTAATAACATGTTTTCTGGCGACTTTTCCGGCAAGGCTCCGGCGACCGACCAAACTCCGGTGATTTTTCCGTCGAGAACAAGTTAACTAGTTAATAAGATTTTTTAATTTGTAACAAGTTAACCTGAGTTCTTACAGTTAACTAGTTATCAGCAGATAACTAGTTAACATGTTATTTTGTTGATAACTAGTTAACGAATTACCATACCAATCGAGTTAACTAGTTATAAAGTTGTTAACTAGTTAACTATTAACCAATCGAGTTAACTAGTTATCTAATCGAATTAACTAGTTAGTTAACATGTTTTCTAACGACTTTTCTAGCGAGGACAAGTTAACTAGTTAACCTGATTTTTACTGTTAACTAGTTAACTACCCTGATTTCTTACTGATAACTAGTTAACATATTACTGATTTTTACAAATAACTAGTTAACATGTTATTTTTTTGATAACTAGTTAACGAATTATCATAATCAGTTAACTGGATTTTTTGTTAAGAAGTTATCTCACTAATTATGTTTTTTTTTTAATTTAGATAACTAGTTAACATCATGATTTATTGAGTTAGTTAATCAATCGAGTTAACTAGTTATCAAGTTGTTAACTAGTTATCTACTCGAGTTACCTAATTAACTTTTCGAGTTAACTAGATAACTTATCGAATTAACTAGTTATCTTATCGTGTTAACTAGTTAACCAATCGAGTTAACTAGTTATCTAATCGAGTTAACTAGTTATCTAATCGAGTTAACTAGTTATCTAATCGAGTAACTAGTTATCCAATCGAGTTAACTAGTTAACCAATCAAGTTAACTTGTTATCAAATCGAGTTAACAAATTATCCATTCGAGTTAACTAGTTAACCAATCAAGTTAACTAGTTATTCAATGAGTTAACTAGTTAACCAATCGGTTAACTAGTTAACAGTCCAACTCCATAACATTCTAGATCAAGAAAAGCTCTCTCACT
This sequence comes from Linum lewisii, assembly GCA_034768395.1. NCBI lineage: Eukaryota > Viridiplantae > Streptophyta > Magnoliopsida > Malpighiales > Linaceae > Linum > Linum lewisii. Next base: position 19,341,757 of record CM068300.1, read on the forward strand.
TTCATTTTCAGAAGCAAACAAAATAATTAAAAGTGTTATAGCGGTGGCACACGAATCAAAGCCTTAAGGAAATTAACAACTGTAAGGTAGAGCAAATGAGTCAGTCCACAAAGGAATATGAATGTTATGAACTGGAGAAAAACCTATTTTGAATGGAACAAAAAAAACGTTTAATAGTTGACAAAGTAAAGAAGCTCAACAGGGATAAAAAAATAAGCTACAAAGATCAAGATATAGCTCACTCTCTAGCACTCAAGAATGTTATGTAGAGTCCAGAATTCTCCTTCGTCGTTACAATTACAATTCAAACCGTGCCACCCACCGCCCCTAATCCATTTTTCAACCTGTTGGAATATGACGCAGCTACTCCACCACCGTGCTCAGCGGCCGCCGATCTCAAAGTTCCGATCAATTTACTGGCATCGCTGCTCTGCCCCGCTGACCAGCCATCCGATGTGAGATCTACTTTGCCGCGGATCTACTTCGTACTGCCGTAGATCTGAAGCCATCGACCACAACGATATCTGTAATCAAACCACAACATCCACTACCTCAGAGGCTCAGATCCAACCGCAACCCCACCTCCAACTCCAACATCATCATCGCCTCCATACCCTTCCGCGCCGCCGACCACAACCCCCTGACAACAAGCATGCTAGGGATCTCACCTCGGAGATGCGTCTCCGCCACTACCAGCCTCGAGTCTCCCATCCGAGATCTAGTTTTCGAGATCGCGGCCAGAGACTCAAAATCGGAGATGAGCTGCGGTGGAGCTGATTCAACGTCTCGAGAGTGTCGTGGGCGAGCTTGAGGTAAGAGACGAGCTACTGCGGAGGTCAGAGGTGGATTCTGCTCCGACATGTAGATTGTCGTCGTCGCTCCGGTGAATTGAAAGAAGAAAGAAGAAAGGGGAGAGAAAAGTGGTTGTGACAGGGAAATAAAGAAAATGAAAGTAATTAATTAGGGTAGGTTAAGGCTGTCCGCCGGGAGGAATAAAAAAATATAAAATTAAAGAACTTTTTAAAATGACTAAAGTGCCCCTCCGAATTTGGGTTTGGAACTGTTCCAAACTTCAAATACTGGACGCAGATCCGAAGCCGGATTCGTACACGTATATTATATTTCAGAATTTCCATATTATATTCAACCTGGCTATGGTTTTCTATCAAGAAAATGAGTTTCCATATATCTATGAAATATTTGGTGAATACTTTAGTGACGCGCGTCATCGGTTACGCTGATACGTGGTAGTATGTGATTGGTCCACTTATGACTAATATTTTTAGCTCATAATTAGTGTTCTAACTTTTATAAATGCATTAAAAGGTCACCCAATTTAATAAAATCAACAAGTTATCTTTTCATCCATAATTCCATTTGTTAAGTTAAAGACTTGTTTGGAAAACACAATTTTTATTAGCCTTATATCACAAATACCATTTACCAACCCCTCCAACTGTTTACCCACAGAATTGCATTTCCATGTAGTCAAACAAGTTCTTGTTCTTCGCAGTCATCTTCTCCAAATCCAAATCAAGCTTCCGATTCATCTCTTCCTCCACAACAACTTCGTTAGCATTTTCTTCTTCAGCTAAATTCTCCACGAGGATTGCTAACGAATCCAACTTGTTATAATTTCACACTGCATTTGTCACCCATTTGTGTTCCTTCTCCCAGTATACAATGAGTCCAACCTAAAACATTTTATGCACGTACGTATAAAACATCGTATCAATAAAGGAAAACACATCCAGTCATTTTCACAATTTGGCATCTTTTGATTACATCACGCTATGGCAAAACCATATCGTGCAAAAGACCAATTCTAAGGGTTGCTAGAAGCAAGAATATTTTCTAAATGTGACTTACTATAGTCTTTGATCCAAGCTGTGCTGTAGGATGTATGACGTTGTTATGAGCAGAAAAGGTATATCTAGAGAGATGATTGGCTTCACCAATGACCTGACAATTCAAAAACAATGGAAATAAATTTATGAAGCAGAAGCTAGCCAGGTGACTGAAGAAGAGCTACAACTATTTACACATACATCACAGTTAATGTCGCAGAATGTTTGAATAGAATTCAAGCGTGCACAATACTTGCCATTATTGGCAATATGTGAGCACAACACTTATGGGTTCTTTGAACTGGAGTAGATCCATTATGGCGCGACATAAACTTCATGAAATCCTGGTGTAGATGCATTGGACAATATTTGAGATACGATAGTTTGGTTGCTAACGAAGAAAATGGAAGAAGAATATTTCATATTGACAAGAAAGGGGACGAAGAATTTAGCTGAAGAAGAAAATGCTAACGAAGTTGTTGTGGAGGAAGAGATGAATCGGAAACTTGATTTGGACTTGGAGAAGATGACTGCTAAGAACAAGAACTGGTTTGACTACATGGAAATGCAATTCCGTGGGTAAACAGTTGGAGGGGTTAGTAAATGGTATTTGTGATATAAGGCTAATAAATTGCGTTTTCCAAACAAGTCTTTAAATTAACAAATGGAATTATGGATGGAAAGATAACTTGTTGATTTTATTAAATTGGGTGACCTTTTAATATATTTATAAAAGTTAGAACACCAATTATGAGTATAAATACCCCCTACCCCATACCATTCTTCACACCTCTCATCCTCTCTCAATTGTAGTTCTCTCAAAGGTATTTTTTTAGTTTGTAATCGTCATTAGTTTCGAGTTATGATTAATGTACCCTAATAACATCTTTTTTTGTAGGTTCGTAGCAATCGTCCGTCCAAGCAATCATTTGAAGAAGGCATAGACCCTCCCACAAAAGGTATCATGCTCTCAATTTTATCCGAATGAAATGTGTTTTACGATTATATAACTTTGATTTTGGATATTAAATTGTAGATGGATTACATGTTTGGAGAGGTGCGGTTGGGGTACGAAGTGGTAGTCCCGAGGACTCTTCGATTTTATGGGGTGATGCTGACCGACATCGAGCGTCGGGGATTTTCGAAGCTCAGGTTAGTACATTTGAAATGTTAGTTATAATTTAATGTTATTTATATTTATTTGTTATTTAAATTTACATAGTATTTATGTTTGAATGTTAGTATATAGTAATTATTCAAATGTTACTTATATTTGAAATGTTAGTTATATATAACTGTTTGTTATATGTAAATGTTAGTTATATTTTAAAGTTATTTATATTTGATCGTTAATTATATTTGAATGTTTAATTATATTTGAATGTTAATTACATTTAAGTGTTTAGGGTGCACTCAGAAATTGAGTACTAGTTATTAATTATGTTACATCTTCTTCCCCCAACTATTAGGACCCACATATGACGCTTAATTGTCGCTTCTCTAAGAAGATCGTGAAGTACGATCCTAGGTTCGAGACATACCTTGCCCCCATAGGTCTAGATCAGTTGCGTGCCTGCCTGGATTTTACCCCTGATTCTGAGCTGATCACCGCATTGGTCGAGAGATGGCGTCCCGAGACGAGCACTTTTCACTTGTACCACGGTGAGGCAACCATAACACTTGAGGACGTGCACTTTCTCACTGGTCTGAGCATCGATAGTGTGCTTGTGGAGTCGCAGAGGCGCATTCCGACTGTGGATTCTGATCTGCAGATTTACGTTGAGCGCCTTCTTGGGAAGAAACCATCTACCGCTGACCTTTCTGCTGGCAGAGTGAAGATGACGTGGTTGCGTAACCACTTTGGCACCATCAGGGATGACGCCGATCAGGAGACTATCGAGCAGCACTGTCGAGCATACATTCTGGACTTCTTCGGCATTACCCTCTCAGTATCTGTCACTACAAAACAACAGTAATTAGTACACAAGATTAATTCATTAAACGAATAAATGAGATAAGTACAAAGCACCCAAACGAATTTCACTTACGCTTCCGAGACCTAGAGCCTGAGTTGAAGAACGACATATTCTCTAAGCTTGGTGACGGCTGCCTACTTCAAATTCTAAGTGGGCTTCAAGGGAGGTGAGTGGTGCAAAACTGCATCATAGAGGGGGTATTTATACTAAAAATTGAGGGGATTAGGGTTTCTTCAGTCCCAACAGCGATGCGCCGTCTAGTCAGCGCATAGCTGGCTGGGATTGATGAAACCCTAACGGAGCAATTGACGGTATCAAATCTGATTAGGCAGCCAGCGCTGCGCTTGCTGGGTAGCGATGCGCTAGCTGGGTGGCGCAGCGCTGCCTGGCTGGCGCATAGCTGGCTGCCAGTCAGATTGTGCTATTTCTGGACTTTTTTACGCATTTGGCTACTAAAGGTACATATTTTTTAAAATTGTGCTACAAAATTCCAATTCCCGACTTTTCATCGACCGATCACTTATTTATCGACTTATCCAGTGACTAGCGGTTTCCAAAAAAAAATCTAACCACCTGGTCTATTTTTCCTAAAATTTGTTGTGAGGAAATTGAGAGAAAGAATTGACCAATTCAGACGAAATTTCAAGTATGATCTAAGTCAAATTTAGTCTCCCTTCCATAATTGAATTAATGAATTATGTTTTTTTTTTTTTGGAAGAAGCTGATTATATATTAATCAAGCAAGGTCGTACAGAAAAAAGAGAGTTCATGTATTAATGACTCTAACAGTAGAAGACAAAAAGGCATGTAAGCAAAAGCAAGAGAAAACAGTTTAACAGCCCAACAAAGTATGCCAATCCTCTGGAAGCACATCATTACAACAACATCTTACAAGTCAATCCGCCTCCTTCAGCTCCATACGTCTTCTAAAGTAAACATGACAATTGTTGTTGTGTAAAGAATCAACAATGGCAGCAATGGTGGCTTTACAGGAAATGGGCCACTCTGAGGAAGGAAGCAACAAATCATCCACAATGGTCTTGCAATCAAAGAGAATCCCCTGAGGACGAAGCAATCCTTGTGGCTAACAGCAACGTTGTAGCCTCTACTGAAATGGGGTTACGACACTGAATTTTCTCGACCTGTCCATCTACGATCTCTCCATCGGCATTTTTGATAATGATATCGATTCCTGCCTTCTGGACGTCACCTTTAAATGAAGCGTCACACAGAATATACTTGTCGTAATTTCTCGGCAGTGGACTAGAATGTTGAGGGAGTTCCATAGGTCGAGACGGGTGGTTCTCAGGAATCTCATTTTGAATGGAGATCCAGTCAAAGACATCTTTCTGGATACTATATGCAGCAGCCGAAGAATGAACCAGATCTTCATTAAAAATGAAATTGTTACGTCATTTCCAAATCTGCCACCCGCAAACGACTCGGCTTGCAGCGTCGTGGGGAGAGAGGCTAGCAAAGCCATGCTGAATCCAATCAAAGAAGTTCCAAGAACCAATTCCAGGATCATACATCGAACGAGATCGAGGAAACAAGTTCCACAATTCTGCAGCTTTTGGGCAGTCGCAGAGGAGATGGTTGAGGGTTTCAGGAACACTTGGACAGAATGGGAAGTCGTCAGAGTGAGAACATCGTCTCCTCCACAAGTTTTGTTTAGTGGCCAAAGTTCCTCTAGCACACCTCCAAAGGAACATCTTGACGTTCGGTGGAAGCGTTAAGCTCCAAAGCCATTTCCAAGCCTCTGAACATGGTAAGGAGGGAAGGTGGTTGAAGCTACGAGCATTAGCAATAGAGTGATAGACAGATTTTGATGTCAGCTTCCTCTCTTATCGTAATCCCAAACCCACTCATCTTGGAAGCCAACCGGACCTATCAGAATACACATGATATTCTACACCGTAACCTCGAGGTAAAACTCACGGAGGAGGGAGAGTCCCATGTTCTATCATCTTTGATAAAGTCCCTGACTCTAAGCCCTGCTGTATCTCGACCTCTGCAACGATAACCTTCTTCATCTGGGACCCAAGGGTCGGTCATCCAGGTACTTTCCCCATCCCATATATTTCAACGTAAACCTCTTAACATCTCTTCTTTTCCTTCCCAGATACTTGACCAAATCCATGAAGTTGAAGACCCTTTTTTAGATCCAGTGAAGTCTGTGTGCGGAAAGTAACGACCTCGAAGAATCTTAAACCACAAAGAATCTTGATTTGTAAGGGCTCTCCAAGCCTTTTTGCCAACATAGCACGATTAAAACACTCAAACTTTCGGAAGCCAAGCCCTCCCCACATTTTCCCCGTCGCCAAGACCCTCTTGGAATTCCATTGAATGCAGCATTTATCCTTAGAACCCCCCCACCACCACCAGAATCGATTGGCAATGCTAGTGAAGCGATTCAGAATCTTTTTTGGCAAAAGAAAGCAGGAGAAGATGTAAGTTGGTACCGCTTGCAGAACAGCTTTTATCAAGAATCTCTCTTCCTCCTATGGAGAGCAAATTGCCTTTCCATGATTGAGCCTTGTTCTCCATTCGCGTGACCAGGTAGCTGAAAGTTGCTGCTTTGGAGGACCCCTATTCAGCAGGAACTCTAAGGTAAGAGCCCATCCTACTATTTCTTGGACAATGAAACACATCACAAATAGCATCACACACGTAATCATGGCAGTTTGTCGAGAAGAAGAGAGCCGATTTTTCAGGATTAATAGCTTGCCCTGTGATACCACAATAATCCTCAAATATCTTCACTAACCTCGTAGCCTCCGTAACCGTAGCTTTTCCAAATATGACAGTGTCATCTGCGAAAAGTACATGGGAGAGTTGCAGACATCTAGGTCTAATCTTGAGACCATTAAGCCCCCCGGAATGCAGGTTTCGATTCAACAAAAAGGAGAGGACGTTTGCAACCATGATAAATAGGTAAGGGGAAAGAGGATCCCCTTGCTGGATTCCTTTCTCAGGAACAAAAAACTCAGTCGGAGAACCATTGATCAACAATGAAAATTGAACTGTTCTCACACATTCCATAATCCAGCCAACCCATAGAGGATCAAATCCCATCTTAGACAAAATACATTCCAGACCATCCCAAGAAACTCGGTCGAAGGCCTTCATCATGTCAAGTTTTAGAAGAAAGCTGAAGTTTTTTGTTTTCTTACTCATCTTGAGGCAATGAATGGCTTCGTGAACAACCACAATGTTGTCTTGAATAGCTCTACAATCAGTAAAGCACTCTGAAGTTCTGAGATCAGCTGAGACATCCACTTTCCAAGCCTAGATGACATGACTTTCACAATAACTTTGTACCTAAAGTTTGACATGGAGATAGGCCGAAATTGGTGTATCATCTCTGGATTTTCAACTTTCGGAATCAATGCAATGAAAGTGTCATTCCAACCATTCTCAATCCTCCCTGTGCTGAAAAACCTTTTAACTTCCTTACAAAGATCAGGTCCTACCAAAGCCCAGCTTTTCTGAAAAAATATTTCCTGAGAAGCAATCAGGTCCCGGACTTTTGATGGCTCCCAAGCTGAAAATCGCCTTTTGAATTTTCGTATCATCAACCTCTTTAGTAAGATCATCATTCATAGCCTGTGTGACGACCGACGAAAAATCCTGCAAAAGATCAAGGTTAGTCACTCTTTCGGTTTCCCGAAAGAGCGAAGTGAAAAAACAAGTTGCATGTTTCATCCATTCTTCAGGTACATGGATCCAATCACCTCCCTGAGTTTTCAGTTTAGTGATTGAATTCCTTTTCCTCCTTTGTTTCGTGGTGATGTGAAAGAAGCGAGTATTTTTGTCTCCCCAACGCATCCAATTTTTCTTTGCTCTTTGGGCCCAGTGCATTTCTTTTTGCCTCCAAAGGGTGTTAAGTTGGGACTCCAGGCTTCTTCGGGTGGAATCGTTACTTGTGCTTCGAGGTCTTTCTTCAAGCCTTTTGAGCTTGTGGAGGAGGTTCATGATTTTTATTGGGCTATTTCGAAATTCATCTTCGTCCCATGAGGAGAGGGTAGCTTTACATCTTTCCAATCTCTCCGCCAAAGAGCTTTGTTCCCCCTTCCACACTTCTTCCACCTTTGCCCGATAATCTGGGTGTTCCATCCACTTTGCTTCAAAACGGAACACCTTTGGTCCTTTTTCACAAGGAAGCTTTAGCTGGAGGATAATCGGATTATGATCGGAGGCGGTCCGAACTTCATGAATAACAATAGCCTCCGAGTGAGCTTCGAACCAATGAATGGAGACGAGTGCACGATCTAATCTTTGTCGGATCTCTCCTCCCTGTTCATGGTTATTGGACCAAGTAAAAGAGGGTCCCTTGAATCCAACTTCCATTAGATTACACGAGCAAATGAAGTTCTTGAAATCTCTAGTAGCATCTGTAACCCTTCTTCCACCCTCTTTCTGATCTTGTCCTGTAATTGCATTGAAGTCCCCAATCAACAACCAATGGTCCTCCCTTCTTCTTGAAAACCCTTCGATTTTGTTCCAAACCTCCAATCTATCTTCTCTCCTTGGAGCACCGTAGACGAAGGTAACAAAGTTTTGATCTCCTTCCCCAACTTGACAATCAATGAAATTTTTTGATGTTTGGAGAATAGTGATCCGAACTTCGGAATTCCACCAAAGAGCCAATCCTCCTGGCCGAAGGACAGGATCAACGTAGAAGCTATTTGGTATTTTTGTTTTTTCCTTATTTTTTCCAGGTCATGTCTTTTCTGCTTTGTTTCAGACAAGAAGACCATAGAGGGCAATATTGAAGAATCAATCTCTTCAAGTAACTCACTGTAGAGGTTTGCCCCAACCCTCTACAGTTCCAACTAAGTGTGCTCATGAAGATGGTGGTGGCCTTGGGCATGCCATCTTATCCTCATCTGCAGCTCGATCAATAGTAACAGTTTCTCGCTCGGCTCCACTCTCGTTCACTCTATTGTTCATCTCCAAAGACAAGTTGGTTATACCATTCACTTCCTTAGCCCCACGAGCTCTCCTCTTGAGTTTCACTTTCCTTCGAGGTTCGTCGATATTCATTCCCATAGCAAATGTCTGGCCATTCTCCTCAATACCAATCACGTCTCCTCTTATACATTGCTTCTTCTGTTCCAACACTTCCACCTCTGGTTGAATTTTCCTTTTTGGGGATCCCAAAGACTTGGTGGGGGGTGTGGTAGATGGGGAGGGGAGATTGGAGTCAATTTTGATCAATGATTAAAGGTTAGGGGTGGGGGTCATCTGTAGGGAGGCTGGTTGTATGAATGGTGGTTTGTCATAATGAGGTCGAAGTTGAGCAGGGTCAATATAGGAAATAAGTTGGTTTAGGAGGGCATTTGGAATAGTATGTGAGAGGCTTGAGCTCATCTGGGTTAGGTTGTATTCATGGGATCCATGGCTATGGTGAAGGCTCAATTGAGATGTAGAAGACTGATTAGAGTGGAACACAACTGATTGGGAAGTCAAGGAAGAGGATTGATTTAAAATTGACTTTCCTACATTTTTGGACTGAGTATGAGAATTGTGAGGAGTGGTTGAATCATAGGAAAGATGATGGTTGGTGTCAAAAATGGCTGGGTTTGTTTGGGGAAAGGGGTCGTAACTTGGTAGTCTTGGACATCATGTGGATAGGCTGGTTGGGTTTTATGTGTTGCTGGTTCTCCCTTTCTTCTATCTTCATTCGCATGAGCCCTCCTAGCTCTAAGATGAGGGCCATACTTTTCACTTTCATCACTGTTTCGGATCAAGACTCCGGAGCAATACATCATTGCATGCCCCAAACACCCACAAGTATAGCAGAAGTTCGGTAGATACTTAAAGTCGATCTTGGTGGAGACCCATAATCTGACCCATATACTGGCTCTCTTAATCTGCACCTCCTCTGGCTTACGGACTCCCCTCCAGTCCTTGAGAACAAGGAAATGTTGGAGAACATGCTAGGGGGACTTCTCCCAACTCCCCAACAACTCAATTACGATGGGAGATTATTCCTTAAGTCTAACCAATTATTATCCCCGATAATATTGCCAGATGATCAACCACAAGTCTCTAGTTCATCATGCTCTTCATCTCATCATCAACCACATCAGTAATTCTCAACAACATTACATAAAACATCAATTCATACTCATCATCCCTAAGCTAAATAGGTTAACAAACGAGTGCAGTTCTCTATGCTAGAATTCATCATTCTCAATTTGACCATCATCAACAATTAAATTGCACATCACATCTCAGTCACAACATCACACTTAATCACATCATCACAACTCAATTCCATCATCATCACTCAATTACATCATCCAACTCAAACCACACACACAATCACACGACATACCACATCGCAGTCATTTAGTTCTAGGTGTTTATTAAGGCACCGGAGGAGTTGTTCCCCCGCTACCCCAATGGACTGACATAGTGATGACACTCGATTTGACGTGATTTTCAGCCCCATTTAAGCGACATTTCTTTGCTTAAGACATGGTTTTTAGGGCAGAAAAACAAATATTCACTCAACTGCTCTATCTCGTGCCATTTCGGTTACTTTGGCCCGTTTCGAGTCTATTTGATGGTTTTCTAGTGTTTTTGTGATAGCACGGTTTTTGCCATCAAATGATGTAACCAAGGACGTGTCTAAGGCATTGGAACCTCAGAGAATCGCACCGGGATCGATCCAAGGAGTCAATCAAGTCAACTCAATTCCCACCCATCTTTTCAAAGAAGATTTCGGCGAAAAGACCCTGAGTTTTCGGCGAAAATCCAAGAGGAAATCGTTAGAGCATAGAAGGAGAAGTTTTCGGCGAGAAGTCTAAGTCTTCGCCGAAAACTCTCGATCAAATCAACACAGGAGAAACAGTCGACCTGAGCCAACTTTTGCAAGGAAGTTTTCGGCGAAAAGTCCTGAAGTTTTTGCCAAAAACCTTAACCTAATCCGGCTGGGAAAAAGGTTAAGTATAAATATAAACCGGCGGCTCATAAAAACACATCTCATAATATATCAAATCAAATAATTTCCCAGACCGAAGGAGTTTGAGAGAACAAGGTTTTGAGAGTTCGAAGAGCTAGGAAGAGATCGTGACACCATCTTTCCACCTCGGAGACTCGGAGCTAGGAATGAAGATTACCAGAGAACGGAGCTTTGCCAGAGTCGTCTCAATTAGGTTTTACAAATTCCATATGTTCTTCCTTTTTATGATGAACTCTGCTTCTGTCTTTGTTTCTGCTGTAATGAACATGAGTAGCTAAACTCGTAGAGCTTAGACAAGATGAACCCTAAGTGACCTAGGGCTTTAAAGCGGTCACGATCGGCGGTGATTAGATTCAAAGTCCAATCAGGTTCTCTTGCATGTTTGGTTTGTTCTTTGTTGTTTGTGTTTCTTTTCTAGCTTGATCACCTAGATTTGATTCTTGTTAAGCTGAGGATAGTAGTGAACGTTCGCCTCACTATAAAACACCAAATCAACAATTAACCTATTCATTGGAGTGTGCCTTTCGTAGGAACCAGTTAGGGTTAATCCAATGCTAGAATAACTCATAAATCGTTAGTAATTCCACCAGTTAGTTTTGTCGTCGCAAGAAGCGACCGTACTCGGGCGACTAATTAATCTTGGTAGCTAGATCGGATAGAGCGAACATTCGCCAGTCTTAAACCTAAGGGTAAGGAGTTATGGTGGTGTCTGAGAATTGATTGAATGAGAATTGAAATCCGCAGGTCTTGTGATTGCTGTTGCCTTGGCGATCTAAGGGGGATTCGAAGTCTAAGCTTGTCTGTCATCTTTGTTAAGTTAATCAACCAATCTTTCTGCATTTTAATCTCATTTCAGTTTTCGTGCATTCTAGTATAGAAGTCGTGGAACTCACACCACGCACAACATGTTTAAACTTGAATATTCTGCCTTTATATTTGAGTAGACAATTATTAGAAGACCCGTGGAATACGATCTATCTTGCTTTGTGCTTGATAGTTATTTGACTACACGCGCGTGAAAACACGTTTATCAAAATGGCGCCGTTGCCTTGGACTTCTTTTAATTGTTTGAAAGAAGAACTGTCATTTTATTCTTCTACTTTCCATCTTTCATATTTCCATCCACTTCGATTTTACACCGGTTGTGCTTGTTTTTGTCGTTTGTAGGTTGTTTACAGGTTTATGCATCACCGTCCTCTCACGCGCTCCTTAACCAAGACTGACAAGGCTAAGAATGTAGACAAACCGGGTAGCTCTGCTCCGCCAAAGCAACCACGAATTCCGAAGCAAAGCAAAATCGATCCACCTCCATCCTTCACGCCAATTAAGATCGAGGAACCGAAGGAGAGTTCCTCATCTTCATCTTCATCCGCTTCATCTGCCGCATCACTTTCACCCCCAGCATCTCTGATGAGCTGCAGAATAGCGGTCAATCAAATAACTACCAAGCTGTGAAGCTAGGTAGATCGTATTCCACGGGTCTCCTCTACTTCCTTACTCAAATATGTTGGCAATTAAATTCAAGGGTAAACACTTAGTGCGTGGTGTGAGTTCCACGACTTCTATACTAAAATGAAAAGATAAATTGAGATGAAATTAAAGCGAAGAAAGGTTGATTGATAGACTAAGATAGACGACAGACAAGCTTAGATTTCGAATCCCCCTTAGATCACCAGAGCAACAACAATCAACAGATCATCGATTTTCGATTCTAGTTCATTCAGTTCACAGACAACACCGAAACTCCTGACCCTTAGGTTTAAGACTGGCGAACGTTCACTCTATCCGATCTAGCTACCACGATTAATTAGCCGCCCGGGTACGGTCGCCTCTCGCAACGACTTAACTAACTGGTGCAAATTCTAACGATTTATGAGTTACTCTTGCAGTGGATTAACCCTAATCGGTTCCTACGAAAGGCACACTCCAATTATAAGGTTAATTGTTCAACTTGATGTTCTAAAGTAAGGTGAGCGTTCGCTTCTATCCTTAGCTTAACAAGAATCTAATCTAGGTGGCCAAACCAGACAAGAAACACAAAGAACAAAGCACAAATCAAACATGAAGAAGAAACTGAATGAATTTCGAATCTAATCACCGCCAATCCGTGACCGCTTTAAAGCCCTGGGTCACTTAGGGTTCATCTAATCTAAGCTCTATGAGTTTAGCTACTCATTTTCAATACAGAAGAATCGAAGACAGACAAAGAATACATCTCAGTTAGGGAAGACAGAGAAGAACTGCAAAACCTAATTTTGATGACTCCTTGCAGCTTCAACCTGCTGGATCTTCAACTCCTAGCACTGGCTCTCCGAGATGGATGGATGGTGTCACGATCCGTTCCTGGCTCCTCGAACTCTATCCACTCGTTCTCTCTCTTTCTCAGTCTTGGGATTTTTCGTCCAGTGTAAAAAATTGTTGTTAATTTAGCCGCTGATTTTGTATTTAAACCTAACCGAGCGACTGATGATTTTTGCTTGAATTTTCGCCGAAAATACAAGGAGATTTTCGGCGAAAATACCTGTTGAAAAGTTGGCTTGATCCGTCTGTTTCTTCCGGCTGAACTGGCTTAGGGTTTTTGGCAAAACTCCCAAGGTTTTCGCCGAAAACTTCTTCTTGATCGGGCAGTGGATTTCTTCTTGTATTTTCGGCGAAAACTAAAGGGTATTTTCCCAAAAATCTGTGTGTAAAATAGAGCAGGAATTCCTTTTGAGTTGAATGACTTTTCTGGTTGATTCGAGTGTGATTCCTTGGGGTTCCAGTGCCTTAGACACGTCCTTGGCTACCGTATTTGATGGCGAACACCTGTGCTAACACGAAAATACTAGAAAACCATCAAATAGACCCGAAATGGGCCAAGGTAACACAAAAGGCATGAGATGGATCGGTTGAATGAATATTCACTATTCTACCCTTAAAACCGTGTCTTAAGCAATGAAATGTCGCTTAAATGAGGCTGATAATCACGTCAATTCGAGTGTCATCAAAATACCCCACACTTAAGCTTTTGCTTGTCCTCAAGCAAACTGAATAGAAACGCTCATGTTCACAAATGATAAGATCGATCAAATTGAAGCTCAATCAAACATAATGAATTATTAGACAGATAATTCCTAGAACAAGAAACCTAACATGCACACAGATCAACCAAACAACCTGGTCTCACTAATAAACTGCACACGACAAGTGATCGTAACCAATTATGCACGAATTTGACCTGACCGACCAGACTCCTCACACAGGGAAAATATAGTACAATGGGAACTCTCACTCTCTGTGTTTAAGGACGTGTTTAAGCTCTCAATCATTTTCTGTTACTGAATTCTGTCATGAGTTTGCATTTCGACCACATCTCCACCACTGTGACAACACGAGTAACCAGTCAAGAAGGACTTCCCTGCTAGGACTGTAATGAGTTCTACACTACAAGGGTTTATAATGAGATGGATGATGGGAAAATATGATGATGGCTTTGGTGCGGTGTAGCTTTCGACTAACTTCCCTCGAATCTAGCCTATGGCTTCCTACCGTCTAACCAGACACGGGTGGAATAGTGAACGCTCGTCCTATGATACCCTCGAGCAACCTAGCACTTATTTTCTTTACACATTTCTTTTCTTACTAACTTTTCTTTTGACTTCGTTCTTCCATATGTAGGGAGAAGAACGTTTATTGAAATGAAAACTTGAAAACGTTTTGGCTTTTCTGATTTTTCTCTTTCTTTTCATCATTTTCTTTTCGAAATATACTTCTCTTTTTCTTCTTTTGTGCCGATTCTTTCTTTTAGTTGCTAGAGGGGTTTACACGTCTGGACATAACAGCTAAGACCACCTGTTTTAATGGCTTTAGGCAGGTTACCACAAAACCGACTTCCGGTAGGTCAATCTAGAACTACAACCACAGGGGATCAACGGGGATGAAAGAATGGGAAATGGCTGTAATGTATATCGAACCGAAAGAACAGGCCAAGCTCAATGGTTTAAACCTAGTGGATTTATCGTTTAGTAGGCTATCTGGCTTAGTAGCTGAATCTAGGTGCCCCTATCATTCTAGAACTCGTGTCATCGTGTGGTCTCGAGTAGGTCTCATGCAAATTCTAACTCATTCAAGCAAACAGAAAACCACTCAAAAGAATTGAAATTGCAAGTTACGTGCAATGGATCAAAAGCTCACAGTTGGTTTGCTAGACGGATTCGGTCATTTCCATGCAATTAAGGCTACAAACTACAAGTGTGATTTTTTTTTAAAAATTTCTGTTCTGACCAGGCAATTTAGCATCAAAGTATACACGTTGGTTCTCAAGTTCTAGGTTAAGCAGTCTAAGCATCATTATGAAGGATTGTACAACAACTTAACATAAAAAATCAAGAACTGAGCCATTCTATTGCTAGAGAGACAAAGATATAGGCAATCAACAGATCAGCGGATTTCAATTCTCATTCAATCAGTTCTAAGACACCACCATAACTCCTAACCCTTAGGTTTAAGACCGGCAAACGTTCGCTCTATCCGTTCTAGCTACCAGGATTAATTAGTCGCCCGGGTATGGTCGCCTCTCGCAACGACTTAACTTAACTGGTGGAATTACTAGCGATTTATGAGTTACTCTTGCAGTGGATTAACCCTAACCGGTTCCTACGAAAGGCACACTCCAATTATAGGGTTAATTGTTCGATTTGATGTTTTAAAGTAAGGCGAGCGTTCGCTTCTATCCTCAACTTAACAAGAATCTAAACTAGGTGATCAAGGAAGACAGGTTTAAGCGCCAAAGCAGGGAACCGTCTAGCGACTAACCCTAGCTTGCAAAAACCTAATCTAGACGACCAACCAGAAAAGAAACATGAACAATCAAGAACAAAACAACCATGCAAAGAGAAACTGATTGAACTTCGAATCTAATTACCGCCGATCCGTGACCGCTTTAAAGCCCTGGGTCACTTAGGGTTCATCTAGTCTAAGCTCTAAGAGTTTAGCTACTCATGTTCATAACAAAAGAATCAAAGATAAAGAAAGAGTTCATCATACAAAGGAAGAACAGAAAAGTATCTGAAAAACCTAATTAAGACGACTCCGACAGAACTTCGATCTTCCGGTAGACTGCAATCCTAGCTCCGAGTCCTCGAGATGGAAGGGATGGCGTCACGATCTCTTTCTGGCTCTTCGAACTCTAAACTCTCCTTCAGAACTCTCAGAGAATCCTCGAAGTATTTGGTATGAAAGTATATTATGAAAGGTATCTCTTTTGATTTGGGCCGCCGGTTAAGTATTTATACTTAACCCTAATACCGCCGGATTTTAACTAGGATTTTCGGCGAAAATATTAAGGAATTTTCGCCAAAAATTCCTTTGCAAAAGTGGATGACCGCCGGCTGATTTCTCTGTGATTTTCCGTCCAACACTTCTCGGCGAAAACTTAGTGTTTTCACCGAAAATATCCTTCAGATGACATCAGTGGATTTGTTCATGCATTTTTGCCGAAAACACTAGTGGATTTTCGGCGAAAACTCCTTTGTAAACCGGGGCAGGAATTTGTTTGACTTGGTTGGCTCCTTGGATCGATTCCGGTGCGATTCGTCGAGGTTCCAATGCCTTAGACACGTCATTGGCTACTTTATTCGACGGCAAAAACCTGTGCTAACATAAAAACACTAGAAAACCATCAAATAGACCCGAAACGGGCCAAAGTAACACAAATGGCACGAGATAGGGCAATTGATTGAATATTCATTATTCTACCCCAAAAACCATGTCTTAAGCAAGGAAATGTTGCTTAAATGAGGCTGATAATCACATCAAATCGAGTGTCATCAAAATACCCCACACTTAAGCTTTTGCTTGTCCTCAAGCAAACTGAATAGAAACGCTCATGTTCACAAATGATAAAATCGATTAAACTGGAGCTCAATCAAACACAATGAATTATTAGACAGATAGATCCTACAACAAGAAACCTAACATGCATACAGATCAACCAAACCACCTGGTCTCACTAATAAACTGCACACGACAAGTAATCGTAACCAATTATGCATGAATTTGACCTGACTGACCAGACTCCTCACACAGGGAATATTTAGTAAATTGGGAACTCTCACTCTCTGTGTTTAGGGACGTGTTTCTGCTCTCAATCATTTTCTGTTACTGAATTCTGTCATAAGTTTGCATTTCGACCACATCTCCACTACTGTGACAACACGAGCAACCAGTCAAGAAGGACTTCCCTGCTAGGACTGTAACGAATTCTACACTACAAGGGTTTATGATGAGATGGATGATGGGAAAGTATGATGATGGCTTTGGTGCGGTGTAGCTTTCGACTAACTTCCCTGGAATCTAATATGTGGCTTCCTACCATCTAACCAGACACGGGCAGAATAGTGAACGCTCGTCCTATGATACCCTCAAGCAACCTAGCACTTTTTATTTTCTTTTAACACACTTTTTTTTATTTTCAACTTTTCTTTTGACATCGTTCTTCCATTTGTAGGGAGAATAACGTTTATTGAACTTAAAACTTTTTGGCTTTTCTGATTTTTCTTCTTTCTCTTTTTTCGAAACTTGATTCTTTTCTTCTTTTTCTATTTTTTTTCTTTTGTGCGATTCTTTCTTTTACTTGCTAGAGGGGTTTACACGTCTGGACATAATAGCTAAGACCACCTGTTTAATGGCTATAGGTAGGTTACCACAAACCGACTTCCGGTAGGTCAATCTAGAACTACAACCACAGGGGATCAACGGGGAATGAAAGAATGGGAAATGGCTGTAATGTATTATTGAACCGAAAGAACAGGCCAAGCTCAAGGGTTTAAACCTAATGGATTTTATCGTTGGGTAGGCTATCTGGCTTAGTAGCTGAATCTAGGTGCCCCTATCATTCTAGAACTCGTGTCATCGTGTGGTCTCGAGTAGGTCTCATGCAAATTCTAACTCATTCAAGCAAATAGAAAATCACTCAAAAAGAATTGAAAATTGCAAGTTACGTGCAATGGATCAAAAGCTCACAGTTGGTTTTTCTAGTCGGATTCGGTCATTTTCATGCAATCAAAGCTACAAACTACAAGTGTGATTTTAAAAATTATGTTCTGACCAGGCAATTTAGCATCAAAGTAGACACGTTGGTTCTCAAGTTCTAGGTTAAGCAGTCTAAGCATCATTATGAAAGTTTGAACAACAACTTAACATCAAAAATCAAGAACTGAGACATTCTAATGCTAGAGAAATTGGACAGGAATCACGAGGCACACAAAAACACAATCAAGGCCAATCAAGTTCATGCAAGGTTCTCTAGCATCCTACCCCACACTTAAATCGTACTGTGTCCTCACAGGACTAAAATTAGAGTTCAGAGTGAAGTAGAAGAACCTGGACCGAGATGGTTGGCGTAGGGGATGAGCACGGATCCTCGTAGCGGAGGGAGTCTACCAAAGCGAAGCAAAGGGAATCTCCCTACTGCCTACAAAACAAAAACAAATGAAACATAAAAAGGAAACCGGGACAAGTGTCCCGGATCCACACAGAAAAAAGTTGGATCGAAATCCGAAAAGAAGAAATAAAAAGAAAGGACCAGAAAAGGAATACAACCCGATCACTGTTGGTCAGGCGGACCGGAGGTGGAAAGTGGAGGAAGTCGCCGAGCTGACGTTGCCACGCCATCTGTGCCTCATACCGCTCGTTGGAGCGGTGCATATGTTGCTGCATAATTGTCCATCTCGCCTCTTGAGTGGCGTTGTCCTGGATGCGCCACTCCTGCAGTCGCTCATACAGCTCTCCAACATCCGCGGGGTACGGTTGGTGCTGCGGGTGGGGAGCCTGATATGGCTCTGGAATGGGCGGCGGCGACTAGCGTGCATACCCTACCTGATGGTGTGGCGAGGGTATATGATCATGAAATTTCGGCTCGTACTGAGGCTGAGACTCCTCAGAATCATCTTCTTCCTCCGACTCATCCTCGTCCTGGGGAGGAGGATCTGCTGCTACCTGGGGGTGAGGTCCAGCTCGAGGTTGTACTCGACCGCCAAATTGCCTCCAACGGTGCGTACTCTGCGGCGTGGGATGTTGGGGCCATATTCGTGGTTGAGGCCGAAGGAGATGATGAGTCGGCCTACAAAGTTGCCTCCCAGGAGTGAGTGAGGTGGCTTTGACCTCTGAGTCTTCTTGCGGAGTAGTCGGGCAAGCACCCATCCGGGATGAAGAGGGTAGCTCTCCCGGATGGCGCGATGAAGAAGAAGCTCCTCACGGCTGATGTGGTGGCGGTCCTTCTCTGGAGCATACAAAAGAGAACGACGCCAAACTATGTGAATGAATTTATAGAGAGGGTGAGAGAGAGACTTAACTGAATTATGCTTCGTGAGAAGATCGTCGGGTACTCCAGTCATGTGGCTCCAGAGTGCATGGTACTCCTCCCCGTCGGCATCGTCGTCCTCCCAGCCGAGGTAATGACCATTGTAGTGCTCGTAGGGGATGCCTAGATGAGCTGCAAACTCATCATAGGTGAGTGTCCTATGCACCCCGTCCAGATAGAAGGAAACGACCTTCCTGTGCTGCCTCCTCCGGTGCTCGTCTAGATCGAACGTCGCCCAAAACTCCTGTAGAGCGACTTCTGGGAAGTCGGCGGCAAGCGTGGTCAGCTCTAGGAGTCCAACATGCGTCAGTGCATCAAGCACATTCCGGTGCCAGTCCTCATCGTGATGGAATAGGGACTCCATGGAAAGGGGGCGAACAGAGGCACCAGGGATATTCTTGAGCTTCTGGTAGCACTTGAAGTAGAACGGGGGCAGGCGAGCAACGGTGTGGTGGTACCCAACACGGCCAGGGAAAGCTGGGGGAGGTCCATGAATGGCAGGTGTGACGGGAGGGGAGCTCGGGAGCTGGAGGCAATGTCAAGTCTCTGCTTGGTCCTGCGCTCATAAGTGGTGTTCCTAAAACCAGAACGAAACTAGATTAGTCAAACTAAAACCCTACCCCACACTTAGTAGAAAAACTCAATTTCACTAAGAAATGAGGAAAACAGAGTGGGGGTAAGCAAAGCAGAGTAACCGGTAATCCCAAACAATTAAAATACACGCTTAGGACAGCCAGAATTGAATTATCACAATCACAGTTCAGAAGTCAAAACGACATTCAAAAAGTCAACATAATCGAACATTGAACCCTAATCATGGCAAGACTATCACAAAACGGGAAATGACGGCATAATATGATCTCAGATGGCAAGCACAATAGTATGAACGTAAATGAGCACATAAGGCAGCCAACTGATCATAAATAGTTCATGGTCAAACTGACATTTCTCAAAAGTCAACATCGCAAAGAATAGGTCTTATGCATAGCAACACATGATCAAACGATATGAAAATTAAGCACGATACTCCCTAAGCATGCTAGATCAGTCCAAAGAGTTCAGCTAACCTAGTTCACACGAAATCAGTCGGCACGCAAATCGAGGTAAACCGAAAAGTCAACCAAAAGTCAACCCCGACGAAACTCAGCATCCAATATGTCAAAAGATTCGTAATGAAAAGTTCTACAACTTACCTTGAAGCCATGGACGCTAAAAGTGAACGAGGAAGAGAAATCGGATGAAAAATCGAAATTTTAGGGTTTGGGTGAACTAGAGCTGTAGAGCTCTGATTTGGCTGTTCTAGGGCTCAAGATGATCGGAAATGGAAGGGGAAGGGAGCGGCGGCGGTGGCGACGGCGGCGGCGGGCAAAAAGTGGCGGCGGCGGTGGGTTTTCGAAAACAGAGGGGGAGGTTTTTGGTTTTGGTTTCGAAAATTGGAAAGTGAGGAGAGAGAGGGTGAATCCGGATTTTTTAAAACGAAAAATTGGTTGATTTTCAAATGAATTTTCGGCGAAAATAAGTGCAAGTTTTCGCCGAAAATGTTAGTTAAAAAGTACTGCCGGTTTTCAAAAGGATTTTCGCCGAAAATGTTGAATAGTTTTCACCGAAAATGTTAACAAAAAACGTCTGGAAAACTCAGTGGGATTTCAAAGGGAATTTTCGCCGAAAACAGGGTGTATTGTCGCCGAAAATGTTGAATTCTACGATTGAAAATATTTTCACAATCCCGTCAAACTTCAAAAAATCACAGTTACATCCACAAAAATCAGAAAACCTCAAACGACTTGCAATTGACACTACGACACACAGACTACACACGAAAAATAAGAAATCAAACAAACTGACACTTTTGGCTCCCCCGAACCGACTCTAAAACACTAAGGTTGACACAAATGAAAAACTGACTCTAACCGTGGGTTGCCTCCCACTAAGCGCTCTTTTATTAACGTCCTTGAGCTGGACGATACCTGGACGGTATTAGGAGACATCCCAACTCAGGTTCTCCTTAACGCTAGCATCGGAGTTCATGAAGTAGAGCTTCGGGGTATCTCCGGTGAGCGTGAATTTCTTCCCGTTAGCGTGTGTAAGCTTAGTATGTCCGTCGGGAAGGTGCTCAGTGATCTTGAACGGACCAAAGAGCTCTGTCAAGGGATCATCTTCTACGAGGAAGACGGTAGAGGGAATGAGAACGATCGGCTCCTTCTTTTCTTTAACCTCCGGCTTGATATCACTAGGATCGGTGATCGTCAGTATTTCCTTAGGAGATGCTTTTGGCTTCTCCTTCCATACTTGTTTCGGCGCCGTATCTCGGAACGAATTGGTGGTGCAGCTGGCTCAGTATAAGGTGGCGGCACAACTGGTCTCCAGACCATTTGAGTCTTCGTCTTCTTGTTCTTCCCCCAGGATCTACTAGGATCTTTTCTCGGTGGCTTAGAAGAGGCTTGCAGTTCCTTCTTCTTTGGCGGCTTCTGAGGAACAGATTTTGGTTTCTGCTTGGTAATCTGTCCAGCACCTGCAATAGCAATTGATCTAGGCACACTAGAAGAGACATCAGTAATGAAGTTGGCCGAGGCCAACTCCACAGTTTCTAGGTTAAACAATGTGATTCTGCCTTAGGCATGTATTTCATATTGTCCTTCAGACGAAATGTTGCAGTATCCTTTCCAACCCTTAATGTTAACGAACCATTTGGAATATTAATGTTAATGCCGACTGTCGCCATGAACGGTCGACCTAGGATAAGGGTAGAATATGTCTCTTGGGTATCCATTACTACATAATCAGCGAAAAAACGAAAAGGGCCACAACAAGTGATTACATCCTTGATTATTCCTCTAGGTTCTTTTAAAGTTTTGTCAGCGAACACTAAATGCATGCTAGCAGGTTGTAGTTCACCTAGGTTCAGTTTCTTGTATAAACACATAGGCATAACATTTATAGATGCACCTAGATCAACCAAACTACGCTCGATTTCAATGCCATTAATGATTAATGGTAACGTAAAAGGGCCAGGGTCGGAGCACTTAGCTGGAATAGGTATGGGAGATGATCGAGAATCAATAGCTGAGCATTCTCCCGCAGAGGGAGGGGAAAGTGCTTCCTTCTTCTTCTCCATGCTGTTCTGCTCAATGCTCCTGGTTGTGATGACTTTCGCATGCTCGTTCTTCATGGCGGAGTTTCTTTGAGACGGCGCCTGATTGAAGAGAGGAAGGTTAGCTAACATGCTAGCAACTTTATTTACCATGCTCTCTATTCTCTGTCCTTGTGTGATCTGTCCTTGGTTAAAAGCATCTTGGGCTTTAAACCTTTCTTCGTGATCATCGAGCCTTGCTGCAATCAGGTCAAACTTCTTGGCTATTCTCCTCTCCCAAGTGTTCTCAGACGTAAAATTCTGAGGATGTTGTGCACCGGTGAATCTGGGAGGTTTTTGATAACTATTGTCCCAGCATTGATTCTGACTCTGGTTGAATCTGAAGTTGTAAGGAGGACGCGAAAGGAAGCTTCCCTGTTGTTGAGGAGGTGTTCTGAATTGACGGTCGTCGGGGTAGCCTCTTTGATCACTGGTGAAGCCTTGATCAATGAAATTTACTTCCTCTTTAGACCAGTTATTAGCTGTACCGAAGATCTCCTCCATGTGTTTCTGTACTTCGATCTTGATCTGCTCTTCACAGCTTGGTTGGCTCTTGGCTGCTCCAAACTGTCTCTCCCAATTTCTGGACTTAGATGCGCAGTCTGCAAAATGAAGAAGAGCAGCTTCTGGTTCGAGTGTTGTGTAGTTGCCATTAGCTAAAGTGTTGACCCATTCAGCCGTTTCTTCATTCATACCTTGGGCAAAGATTTCGGCTAGTTGCCCTTGGTTGAATCCATGATTAGGGCATTCAAAGAGAAGCTCTTGGAATTCGTTCCAAGCATCATATAAGCTTACTCCTTCCTTCTGAGAGAATCTAGCGATGCTATCCTTGAAGAATGTCATTCTTGAAGGGGATAGTAGTCCTCTATGAAGTCCTGAGCTAGATTATCACAGTCGGTGTAGTAGCCAGGGGGTTTGCTACTGAGCCACATCTTGGCGGCGCCTTTAAGAGAGAATGGCTAGGAAGTTCGCCAAGTGTGTGCATGGGTTATCTTGCGGCTTCCCTTCAAATTGTAGATCCCTAGAGACCATTTCCAGGAAGGGAATTGTGATCTCATAGTCAGGATCGTCATCGTTGTGTGGCACAATAACGCTAGGTCAAAAGTTAGCCGCACTTGGTCTACAGTAATCCGCCATGGCGCGTTGAGCAGTCATTACGGGAGGAGAAGGTGGTGATGAATCTGAAATAGTGGATGAAGCGGGCGAAGATGAGGAGTTCTCCTTCAACTCCTCGATCTTAATATGGGTAGGAGGTGTAGGCGGAATGATTTTGACTTGCTTCTGAACTCGCGGTTGCTTTGGCGGAGCAGAACTACCCGGCTTAAACTGAGAATGAGTGAGTGAGCGGTTCATAAACCTGTAGAACAACCTACAAGCAACAAAAGCAAACATACCAAATCGAAGTGGATGGTAAGATGAAAGATGGAAGGTAGAAGAATAAATTGCCAGTTCTTCTTTCAAACAATCAAAAGAAGTCCCCGGCAACGGCGCCAATTTGATGAACGTGTCGTTGTGCGTGCGTTCAATCAAATAACTAACAAAGCTCACAAAAGCTAGGGTAGATCGTATTCCACGGGCCTTCTAATGATCGACTACTCAAATAAGCTAGCAAATTACTCAGATTAAACACTTCGTGCGTGGTGTGAGTTCCACGACTTCTAATTCTAAGAAATGCAGAGAAATTAAAAATTGAAACTAAAACAGATTGGAAATTAGGGTTGAAAACAGAGATGACAGACAAACTTAGACTTCGAATCCCCCTTCGTTCACCAGAGCATAGGCAATCAACAGATCAGCGGATTTCAATTCTCATTCAATCAGTTCTAAGACACCACCATAACTCCTAACCCTTAGGTTTAAGACCGGCGAACGTTCGCTCTATCCGTTCTAGCTACCAGGATTAATTAGTCGCCCGGTACGGTCGCCTCTCGCAACGACTTAACTTAACTGGTGGAATTACTAGCGATTTATGAGTTACTCTTGCAGTGGATTAACCCTAACCGGTTCCTACGAAAGGCACACTCCAATTATAAGGTTAATTGTTCGATTTGATGTTTTAAAGTAAGGCGAGCGTTCGCTTCTATCCTCAACTTAACAAGAATCTAAACTAGGTGATCAAGGAAGACAGGTTTAAGCGCCAAAGCAGGGAACCGTCTAGCGACTAACCCTAGCTTGCAAAAACCTAATCTAGGCGACCAACCAGAAAAGAAACATAAACAATCAAGAACAAAACAACCATGCAAAGAGAAACTGATTGAACTTCGAATCTAATTACCGCCGATCCGTGACCGCTTTAAAGCCCTGGGTCACTTAGGGTTCATCTAGTCTAAGCTCTAAGAGTTTAGCTACTCATGTTCATAACAAAAGAATCAAAGATAAAGAAAGAGTTCATCATACAAAGGAAGAACAGAAAAGTATCTAAAAAACCTAATTAAGACGACTCCGGCAGAACTTCGATCTTCCGGTAGACTGCAATCCTAGCTCCGAGTCCTCGAGATGGAAGGGATGGCGTCACGATCTCTTTCCGGCTCTTCGAACTCTAAACTCTCCTTCAGAACTCTCAGAGAATCCTCGAAGTATTTGGTATGAAAGTATATTATGAAAGGTATCTCTTTTGATTTGGGCCGCCGGTTAAGTATTTATACTTAACCCTAATACCGCCGGATTTTAACTAGGATTTTCGCGAAAATATTAAGGAATTTTCGCCGAAAATTCCTTTGCAAAAGTGGATGACCGCCGGCTGATTTCTCTGTGATTTTCGGTCCAACACTTCTCGGCGAAAACTTAGTGTTTTTGCCGAAAATATCCTTCAATTGACATCAGTGGATTGGTTCATGCATTTTTGCCGAAAACACTAGGGATTTTCGGCGAAAACTCCTTTGTAAACCGGGGCAGGAATTTGTTTGACTTGGTTGGCTCCTTGGATCGATTCCGGTGCGATTCCTCGAGGTTCCAATGCCTTAGACACGTCCTTGGCTACTTTATTCGACGGCAAAAACCTGTGCTAACATAAAAACACTAGAAAACCATCAAATAGACCCGAAACGGGCCAAAGTAACACAAATGGCACGAGATAGGGCAATTGATTGAATATTCGTTATTCTACCCCAAAAACCATGTCTTAAGCAAGGAAATGTCGCTTAAATGAGGCTGATAATAACGTCAAATCGAGTGTCATCATCAACCAAAGTCAATCTTGCCAAAAACTGAAAGTCAAAAAGCCAAAAGATTCACAATCAAGGGCTGAACAACTAACCGTGAAGACATGACTCGAGAAAACGATTGGAAATCCGAGAAATCGACGAAAAGCTTGAAAACTTGTTCGGGCGGAACCGGAGCTGTGGAGCTCCGATTCTAGGGTTGGAGGTCGGAATAAAACAAGGTAAGGGTGGCGGCGGTCGGCGGATGACTGGGCGGCGGTGGCTCCGGCGAACAGGGAAGCGGCGGGGGGCGCGGGTTCGGAACAGAGAGAGAGAGCGGCGAAAATCGGATTGGGGGTGGAGTTTTCGCGAAAACAAAGACCGAAGGGGGGTTTTATAACCTGCGGGAAAAGCATAACATTTTCGGCGAAAATGTTGGAATATTTTCGGCGAAAATGATCTTTAAAATCAAAAAGAATTTTTTGGCGAAAAGAATAGGGTTTTCGGCGAGAAGGCTTGGTGGCGAGAAACAGGAGGAACAGGTTGATTTAAAACAAGAATTTTTGGCGAAAATCTGGGTATATTTTCGGTGAAAATGTCACTTGAAAATGGTCGGTGTTTTTTTTTTGTTTTTTTAACTAAGGGGGTTTTGAAAACAAAACGACTCGAACCGAAAACAACTGACTCCAGCCGTGGGTTGCTTCCCACGAAGCGCTCTTGTTTAACGTCCGTGAGCCAGACGATACCTGGATCCGTGTCACGGCTCGTCGTGAAGTAGTGCACGTCGATGGAAGAGACAACTAATCCTTGCAGATACTTCTTAAGCCTATGCCCGGTGACCATAAACGGCTCTTGATCATGCAATCTGATTAGGACACTGCCTAAAGATGTCTGCCGCACCACGGTATAAGGTCCGGACCAACGGGACTTCAGTTTACCCGGGAAGAGTTTCAACCGAGAGTTATATAAGAGGACTTCATCTCCGGGGTAGAACTGTTTGATCGTCTTTAATTGAGAGTCATGAATTCTCTTCGGGCGCTCTTTGTACAGCTTCGTGCTCTCATATGCGTGGAGACGGTGCTCCTCAAGCTCAGCGATCTGGTCGTGGCGGTTATTACCTGCTACTGCATAGCTCATATTCAACTCTTTATTAGCCCAGAATGCCTTGTGCTCAAGCTCAACCGGCAAATGGCATGTCTTGCCATAGACCAGCTGATACGGTGAGGTACCGATGGGAGTCTTGAAGGCAGTTCGATAAGCCCATAAGGCATCGTTGAGCTTAGATGACCAGTCCTTGCGGGACCGGCCAACTGTCCTATCAAGAATCCGCTTTAGCTCACGGTTTGTCACTTCCGCTTGACCATTAGCTTGAGTATGGTAAGCTGTGGACATACGGTGGGTGACGCCAAAGCGTTTGCACACCCGGTCGAAATGTCCATGGAAATGGGTACCCCTATCGCATATGATAAAGCGTGGTGAACCAAAACACGTGAAAAGACGGTAAGGAACCGACCCACCACTCTTGAATCGTTAGTGGGTAAAGCTTCCGCTTCAGCCCACTTAGAGACATAATCAACGGCTACAAGAATGTACTTGTTTCCGTTGGAGGGTGTGAACGGACCCATGAAATCAATTCCCCAAACATCAAAGATCTCAACAGTTAAAGAAACAATTTGGGGCATCTCATTACGGTTAGAGATGTTACCTGATCACTGGCACGCATCACAACGACGAGCAAAGACGTCACAATCACTAAAGATTGAAGGCCAATAAAAACCTGTTTTGAGTACCTTTCTTGCAGTGCGGTTCCCGCAGAAGTGTCCTCCGAACTGTCCTTCATGGCATTTACGCATGATTACAGCTGCTTCGATGTAGGAAACACATCTCCGGATCATTCCGTCAATGCTGATGCGGTATAAGAAAGGCTCATCCCAGAAGTATGACTTGGCTTCTTTAAAGAGCTTCTTGCGTGCATTGTAATCCAGCTCAGGAGGTACAATGTCGTGAAAAGAGGTAATTAGCCAGGGTTGCATACCATGGTTCCTCCGAGTCGGCTGCATTACTCAGCTCTTGAGCGTGAGGGATTGCCCAGGGCTCGATAGCTATGTTGTTAACCTGTTCATATGTTTCAACACGCAACAGCTCGTCAGGGAAAGAATCATTGATAGGGGTAGTAGATTTACCTGTTTGTGATTCTTCCAGTCGGGAAAGATGATCCGCTGCTAAGTTCTCTGCTCCCTTCTTGTCTTTAATTTCTATGTCGAACTCTTGGAGGAGAAGGATCCATCGGATGAGACGTGGCATCGAGTCCTGCTTGGCTAATAGATGGCGCAGGGCATCATGATCTGTGTAGACAATGGTATGTGAAAGAACCAAGTACTGTCTGAACTTGTCAAAGGAGAAGACGATGGCCAGAAGCTCTTTCTCTGTAGTAGTGTAGTTTCTCTGAGCATCATTGATCGTCTTGCTAGCAAAATAGATAGGATGAAATCTCTTCTCCTTCCTCTGACCAAGAACCGCGCCAACGGCGAAGTTACTAGCATCGCACATAATCTCGAATGGAAGATTCCAATCTGGTGCTGTAAGGATCGGTGCGGTGGTGAGTTGAGTCTTCAAAGTCTCAAAGGCTTCAAGACAAGCTTTATAAAAAAGAAAGGAACATCTTTCTCAAGAAGCTTCGTCATTGGAAGAGTGATCTTGGAAAAATCTCTGATGAATCTCCGGTAGAATCCAGCATGACCGAGGAAGCTTCGAACTGTCTTGACCGAGGTCGGTGGTGGTAGGCTGGCAATGGTCTCTAGCTTGGCACGATCGACTTCTATACCGGTCTTAAAGATCCTATGGCCCAGAACAATGCCTTCGGTAACCATGAAGTGACATTTCTCCCAACTAAGAGCCAGGTTGGTCTCCTCACAACGAGCTAGCACCTTGTCCAGATTGACCAGGCACTTTGAAAATGAATCTCCATAGACGGAGAAGTCGTCCATGAATTCCTCCACCACATTCTCTACCAGATCTCCAAATATAGCCAGCATGCATCTCTGAAAAGTGGCAGGAGCATTACATAAACCAAAAGGAATGCGACGATAAGCAAACGTACCAAACGGGTAGGTGAAGGTCGTCTTCTCTTGGTCATCAAGCTCAATGGGGATCTGGAAGTAACCGGACATCCCATCTAAGAAGCAATAGTAGTCATGACCAGCCAATCGTTCAAGCATCTGATCAATGAACGGCAGTGGAAAGTGATCCTTCTTGGTGGCATCATTTAGTCATCGATAATCGATACAGACTCTCCATCCAGTAACCGTGCGAGTCGGGATGAGCTCACCCTTTGGATTAGGGATGAGGATGATTCCTCCTTTCTTCGCAACGACTTGAGTCGGACTGACCCAAGGACTGTCGGCAATAGGATAGATGATACCGGCGTCCAAAAGCTTAAGGACTTCTTTCTTCACAACTTCCTGTATCAGAGGGTTAAGTCGGCGTTTTGGTTGTCTGACCAGTTTGAACTCTTCTTCCACAACTATCCGATGCTTGCAGAAGGTTTCAGAGATGCCTCTGATGTCGGCCAACTGCCAGGCAATAGCTCGGACATGCTTCTTGAGTAGCCCGATTAGTTGCTCTTTCTGCTCGGGAGATAGGTTCGAATTGATGATGACAGGCAGCTGGCATTCCTTCCCCAGGAATGCATACTCTAGATGGTCAGGGAGCTCCTTCAAGTCGAGTTCTGGCGGATTCTCATACGAAGTAGTGATCCGACTCGATGCCGGCTCAATATGTGTAGGCGCATGAATGGGTGTGAATGTCGCCTTTTGCTCGTCTAACTCATCTTGCCATAGGCGCTGCTCTGGGTCTTCTAGTGCACTGTCAATTCCTGAAATCAAACACAACTCTAGTGGATCACTAGATAAAGAATTAGTAACGAAGTTGGCCGAGGCCAACTCTAGGGGATCAACAGTATAACATTTATCATCTTGAGCAATAGAATATCTCATGCTATCTTTAATGCGGAATGCAACACTCTCTTGTCCTACACTTAGAGTTAACAGGCCTTGTTTGCAGTTAATATTTGCACCAGCAGTAGTTAAGAAAGGTCGACCTAGGATAAGTGTTCCGTCTAACTCACGGGTGTCTAGAACAACAAAATCTACAATTATAGTAAACGGACCACAACAAACAGCTACATCTTCTATTATACCCCTAGGTAGTTTGACAGACCTATCGGCCAACACGAGATGCAAAGTAATCAGTTTTAATTGCCCTAGGTTCAGCTTTTCATATAGATAAACAGGCATAACATTAATAGAAGCACCAAAATTAGCCAGACTACGATCAATTTTAATACCATTAATGATGCACGGTAATGTAAAAAGGGCCGGGATCAGAACACTTAGCTGGAGGTGGTGGCGGCTGTCTTATGGGAGATGGCGCACCAAAGAGAGAAGCGCGTTCATTAGTGAGCGTGACAGAGTACGCCTCTTCGTTCTTCACTTTCTTCACGAGATCCTTAAAGAACTTCCCAAGCGGTGGTATGATCTCCACAGCTTCAGTTACTGGTATTTTGATCTCTGCAGTCTTAAGAACATTGTACCACCTCTTGTACTGAGTATCGTGATCCTTAGCCTTGCTCATTGCAGCTTTTGGAAAGGGGATCCGAGGTATGTATGGCGCCAAGACGGGCTCAGGAGCTATCTTGGGAGGAGGGGTTGGTGCTGCTTCTTCTTCTTTTGTTATATCTTCAATTTCTGGCATATCCATGGCAGCACTGGTATCAGGTATCATGTCAGGTTCTGGAGTCTTTGGATCAGTTGTGTGCTTGCCGCTCCTGGTGGTAATAGCTTGAGCGTGTTTGCTCTTTGCACCGGAGTCTGCTTGAAATGCTGCTGGATTGAGGAGAGGATTGCTAGTAAAAAGTCTTGTCATATTGCTTATAGCATCCTCTATCCTCTGGCTCTGAGCTCTCTGTCCTTGATTGAGTGCGGCTTGAGCTTTTAATTGAATGTCGTGGTCGTCGAGTCTGCTCATGATCTGATCAAACTTCTTCTCGTAATCTATGTCTCTATGGTTATACGGCTTTGCTTGGAATTGTTGCTGTCCTCCAATGAATCCCGGATGTCTTTGATACGGATCTGCAAACCGGTTGTACTGGTTCTGCGGTACGAGGTTCCTAAAACGGCGTAGCCTTTCTGCTTGTTGGCGAAGCCTTGATCAACGAAGTTTACCTCTTCCGCAGACCAGACTTCTGTTTTACCGAAGTTGAGGTAGCTTCCACCGTTATGAGCGCAGGATCCACACCATCCACAGTCGGCCGAAAAGATGGTAGCTGACGGAGGATCGAGGGGGATACCAACTGCCTGTAGATGCTTCTGAACCTCTGCCTTGATCTGTTCTGCAATGCTCATCAGACCCTGACTCTTGGTTCCTTCTCTTTGCCTCTCCCAGTTTCTGGATTTCGAAGCACAGCTAGCAAAATGCAGAAGACCATCTTGAGGAGTAAGGGCGGTGCAGTCTCCGCCTACTAAGGAGTTTACCCACTTCGCAGATTCTTCGCACATACCTCGAGCAAAGAATTCAGCCAGCTGCCTATGTTCATACCCATGGTGAGGGCAGTTGAAGAGAAGGGATTGGAATTTTTCCAAGTGTCGTACAGGCTTGCATATTCTCTCTGAGTGAACCTGGAGATGCGGTCTTTATAAGCAATTGTCCTTGCTGGAGGGAAGTACTCCTCAACAAAATCTTGAGCTAATGTCTCCCAGTTAATGTAGTGACCTGGCGGTTTGCTTCCAAGCCACTGCTTAGCTGCGCCTCTGAGAGAAAACGGAAAAGCTCGGAGACATAAAGTGTTCTTGTTGAGGTTCCCAGACTTGAAAGTTTCACAGACAGCCAGGAAGTCAGCTATATGTGTGCAGGGATTATCATCTGGCTTTCCTTCGAATTGTACGTCACTAGAGATCAGTTCTAGGAGAGGAATCTTAATCTCATAGTCAGGATCGTTGTCATTGGAAAGCACGGTAATGAGGGACCGAACGTTCGATGCGCACGGCTTACTGTAGTCCGCAACACACTCTTAGGAGCAGCCATTGCGGAAGGGGAAGATGGAACGAAGTGATACGATTCTGTACCTGCTATGATCTGCAAGAGACAAAAACAAACACAACCGGTGTAAAATCGAAGTGTGATGGGAAATGAAAGATGGAAAGGTAGAAGAATAAAAATGCCAACTCTTCTTTCAACGAAATAGAAGAGTCCCCGGCAACGGCGCCAATTTGATGAGCTGCAGAATAGCGGTCAATCAAATAACTACCAAGCTGTGAAGCTAGGGTAGATCGTATTCCACGGGTCTCCTCTACTTCCTTACTCAAATATGTTGGCAATTAAATTCAAGGGTAAACACTTAGTGCGTGGTGTGAGTTCCACGACTTCTATACTAAAATGCAAAGATAAATTGAGATGAAATTAAAGCGAAGAAAGGTTGATTGATAGACTAAGACAGACGACAGACAAGCTTAGATTTCGAATCCCCCTTAGATCACCAGAGCAACAACAATCAACAGATCAGCGATTTTCGATTCTAGTTGATTCAGTTCATAGACACCACCGTAACTCCTGACCCTTAGGTTTAAGACTGGCGAACGTTCACTCTATCCGATCTAGCTACCACGATTAATTAGCCGCTCGGGTACGGTCGCCTCTCGCAATGACTTCACTAACTGGTGCAAATTCTAACGATTTATGAGTTACTCTTGCAGTGGATTAACCCTAATCGTTCCTACGAAAGGCACACTCCAATTATAAGGTTAATTGTTCAACTTGATGTTCTAAAGTAAGGCGAGCGTTCGCTTCTATCCTTAGCTTAACAAGAATCTAATCTAGGTGGCCAAACCAGACAAGAAACACAAAGAACAAAGCACAAATCAAACATGAAGAAGAAACTGAATGAATTTCGAATCTAATCACCACCGATCCGTGACCGCTTTAAAGCCCTGGGTCACTTAGGGTTCATCTAATCTAAGCTCTACGAGTTCAGCTACTCATATTCAATACAGAAGAATCAAAGACAAACAAAGAATACATCTCAGGTAGGGAAGACAGAGAAGAACTGCAAAACCTAATTTCGATGACTCCTTGCAGCTTCAACCTGCTGGATCTTCAACTCCTAGCACTGGCTCTCCGAGATGGATGGATGGTGTCATGATCCGTTCCTGGCTCCTCGAACTCTATCCACTCGTTCTCTCTCTTTCTCAGTCTTGGGATTTTTCATCCAGTGTAAAAAATTGTTGTTAATTTAGCCGCTGATTTTGTATTTAAACCTAACCGAGCGACTGCTGATTTTTGCTTGAATTTTCGCCGAAAATACAAGGAGATTTTCGGCGAAAATACCTGTTGAAAAGTTGGCTTGATCCATCTGTTTCTTCCGGCTGAACTGGCTTAGGGTTTTTGGTGAAAACTCCCAAGGTTTTCGCCGAAAACTTCTTCTTGATCGGGACAATGGATTTCTTCTTGTATTTTCGGCGAAAACTAAAGGGTATTTTCGCCGAAAATCTGTGTGTAAAATAGAGCAGGAATTCCTTTTGAGTTGAATGACTTTTTTGGTTGATTCGAGTGTGATTCCTCGGGGTTCTAGTGCCTTAAACACATCCTTGGCTATCGTATTTGATGGCGAACACCTGTGATAACACGAAAATACTAGAAAACCATCAAATAGACCCGAAATGGGCCAAGGTAACACAAAAGGCATGAGATGGATCGGTTGAATGAATATTCATTATTCTACCCTTAAAACCGTGGCTTAAGCAATAAAATGTCGCTTAAATGAGGCTGATAATCACGTCAATTCGAGTGTCATCAATCTCCTAGGATGGGTGCTCAATTACCACCACCGGACGCACCAAAGAGTCTAGCTGATTACAACAAGCATAAGCGCGACTAGCATTTGATCTTCTATCGCCGTGCCACGCATCGACGAAGACCCTGACTATGAGAGCAAGATCCCTTTTTTGACCATGATCTCTAGGGATCTATAATTTGAAGGCAGGACAATTGACAATCCGTGCACTCACTTAGAGGATTTTATTGATCTTTACGGGACTTTCAAGAACGGGAATCTTGACAAGAACACCCTATGCTTGAGAGCCTTTCCGTTCTCTCTTAAAGGCGCAGCTAAAAGGTGGCTCACTGGCAAACCACCAGGTTACTACACAGATTGGGATACTCTTGCTGAAGACTTCGTAGAAGAGTACTTCCCTCCTTCCAGATCAACCGCCTACACGGACAGCATCTCTAGATTTTCTCAGAAGGAAGGTGCGAGCTTATATGACACTTGGAATGAATTCCAAGAACTTCTCTATAACTGTCCTCACCATGGTTTCGAACAGAAATAGTTAGCTGAAATCTTTGCTCGAGGTCTTCATGAAGAATCTGCTAAATGGGTCAATTCCCTAGCTGAAGGGGATTGTACTACCCTCACACCTGAAGCTGCTCCTCTCCATTTCGCGAACTGTGCTTCCAAGTCAAGGAACTGGGAACGACATTCAGAAGGATCAAGAAGCAAGCTCGATCTTCAAGCAACCATTAAAGCAGAAGTTGAGAAGCATCTGAAGAAGTCTACTACACCTATCAAGCCGCCAGCAGCTTTCGTTGATGTTGCTGATTGCGAGTGGTGTGGAGCTTGTGCTCATAACGAAGGCCGATGCCAGAACTTTGGCAAGGCAGAAGTCTGGTCTACCGAAGAAGTCAACTTCATCTCTCAAGGCTTTAATAACAATCAACAAGGTTATGTTGGCTACCTGATGAGCTGCAGAACAGTGATCAAATACTACCAAGCTAGAAGCAAGATAGATCGTATTCCACAGCGTTTCTTCTAATCGTTTACTCAAATATGCTGACAATTTATTCAAGTTTGAACACGTTGTGCATGGTGTGAGTTCCACGACTTCTAAACTAAGATGCAGGAAAATTACAATGAAATTAAAAGACAAAATGAATTGTTGGTTTAGACAGACGACATACAAGCTTAGAGTTCGAATCCCCCTTAGATCACCAAGGCAACAACAGTCACAGACCAGTGATTTTTGATTCTAGTTCATTCAGTTCATAGACACCATCATAACTCCTGACCCTTAGGTTTAAGACTGGTGAACGTTCGCTCTATCCGATCTAGCTACACAATTAATTAGCCGCCCGGGTACGGTCGCCTCTCGCAACGACTTAACTTAACTGGTGCAAATTCTAATGATTAATGAGTTACTCTAGCAATGGATCAACCCTAATCGGTTCCTACGAAAGGCACGCTCCAATTATAAGGTTGATTGTTCGATTTGATGTTTTAAAGTAAGGTGAGTGTTCGCTTCTATCCTTAGCTTAACAAGAATCTAATCTAGGTGGCCAAATCAGACAAGAAACACAGATAACGAAGAACAAATCAAACATGAAAGATGAAACTGAATGAACTTCGAATCTAATCACCGCCGATCCGTGACCGCTTTAAGCCCTGGGTCACTTAGGGTTCATCTAATCTAAGCTACACAAGTTTAGCTACTCATATTCAATACAGAAGAATCGAAGACAAACGAAGAATACATCTCAGGTAGGAAGACAGAGAAGAACTGTAAAACCTAATTTCGATGTTTCCTGGCAGCCTCAATCTGCTGGATCTTCAACTTTTAGCACTGACTCTCCGAGGTGTATGGATGGCGTCATGATCCGTTCCTGGCTCTTTTAACTCTATCTACTCGCCCTGTCTCTCCCTTCGTCTTGGTTTGTGTGTGTTTGTTAAGTGATTGACAAAAGTGTAAGTCCCCCCTTCATTAGCCGCCGAATCCTGTATTTATACCTACCCGAGATTTTCTGATTTCCCAATTGGGATTTTTGCCGAAAATAATAGAGAAATTTCGGCGAAAACATCTTCCTACTCGGGGCAGTGGATTCCTTCTTTAGTTTTCGGCGAAAACCAAAGGGTATTTTCGCCGAAAATACATGTGTAAATGGGGCAGGCGTTTTCTTTGACTTGAGCGATTTCTCCGGTTGATTTATGTGTGATTCTTCGGGGTTCCAACTCTAAGACACATCCTTGGCTACCGTATTCGATGTCAAAAACCTGTGCTAACATAAAAACACTAGAAAACCATCAAATAGACCCGAAACGGGCCAAGGTAACACAAATGGCACGAGATAGGGCAATCGATTGAATATTCGTTATTCTACCCTAAAAACCATGTCTTAAGGAAGGAAATGTCACTTAAATGAGGCTGATAATCACGTCAAATCGAGTGTCATCGTGTGGTCTCGAGTAGGTCTCATGCAAATTCTAACTCATTCAAGCAAACAGAAAATCACTCAAAAAGAATTGAAATTGCAAGTTACGTGCAATGGATCAAAAGCTCACATTTGGTTTGCTAGTCGGATTCGGTCATTTTCATGCAATCAAGGCGACAAATTACAAGTGTGATTTTCAAAAATCTGTTCTGACCAGGCAATTTAGCATCAAAATATACAGTTGGTTTTCAGGTTCTAGGTTAAGTAGTCTAAGCATCATTATGACAGATTGAACAACAACTTAACATCAAAAATCAAGAACCGAGCAGTTCTAATGCTAGAGAAACTGGAAAGGCACCGAGAAACACACAACACACAATTAAGGGCAATCAAGTTCATGCAAGGTTCTCTAGCATCCTACCCCACACTTAAATCGTTCTTTGTCCTCACAGGACTAAACTAGAGTAGAGATATACGAAGAACCTGGAATGAGATGGTTGGTGTAGGGGATGAGCACGGATAGCCCGGAGCGGAGCGGAGTAGCTACTCGAGTTCCTACAAAACAAAAACAACAAAAAGATCAAAAGGTAACCGGGACAAGTGTCCCAGATCCACACAGAATAAAAGTCGTAACGAAGTAGGTTAGGGGAATTTTGAAAATATTTAGACTCTTTTTTTTTCCAAAACCCAACCGAAAACAAATCAAAATGAAAGGAAATTAAACTGACACTTTGGCTCCCCCGAACCTGATTCGAACGACGAAAAAGACTGACTCAAAAATTCAAAAATGGACTCCAGCCGTGGGTTGCCTCCCACGAAGCGCTCTTGCTTAACGTCCTTGAGCCGGACGATACCTGGTCGGCGATCAAGAGACATCCCAACTCAGGATTTCTCTTAGGCCCGAGTCGGAGTTCATGAAATATGGCCTTGGGGATCCTCCGGCAAGTGTGAACTTCTTCCCGTTTGCGTGAATTAACTTGGTTCGTTCTTTGGGAAGATGACCAGAGATTTCAAATGGCCCGAACAGTTCTTTCGAAGGAGCGTCCTTCAGAGGATCACTCTTCTCCGGTGGCTCTATAGACGGGGGTTGAGCAATCGGCTT
This sequence comes from Linum lewisii, assembly GCA_034768395.1. Lineage (NCBI taxonomy): Eukaryota > Viridiplantae > Streptophyta > Magnoliopsida > Malpighiales > Linaceae > Linum > Linum lewisii. The sequence continues at coordinate 19,378,520 of CM068300.1, forward strand.
CCAAACCGCCTTCGTCTTCTCTTTATTCTCATTCTTTATCTCGCCAGGATCTTTAACTTTTGGCGATTCATGAGGAGATGCCGTCGGATCCTCCTTCTTTCTCGGCTTTTGTGCCGGCAGCTCATTTTTCAGATTAGGGACCTGTCCGACACCTGGCAAGCAAATTTCTGAAGAAACTCTAGATTTCTCATTAGAACTAGAGTTGACCGAAGCCAACTCCACAGCTTCAACAGATAAACAATGCATCTCTTCTTTGACTGGGACTTGCATACCGTCCTTAAGGCGGAATGTCATGGTGTCCTTGCCGACCCTTAATGTCAATGAGCCATTAGGGACATTAATGGTAATGTTGGCTGTCGCCATAAACAGTCGGCCTAGGAGAAGAGTGACATCTTCCTCTCGAGTATCCATAACAACAAAGTCAGTCAGAATAGTAAAAGGACCACAACGGACAGCCACGTTTTCTATTATTCCCCTAGGTAGTTTAACAGATCTGTCGGCAAACACTAAATGCATGCTAATTGGTTTCAACTCTCCTAGGTTCAATTTCTCAAACAGGCAAGTAGGCATAACATTAATAGAAGCACCTAGATCAATTACACTACGATCAATCTTCACATCATTAATAGTGCAAGGCAAAGTAAAAGCACTGGGATCTCGACACTTAGCTGGGGGAGGTATGGGTGTCGCCTGGCCCTGGATAGCGGAGCATTCTTCCTCGAGGGAGACGGGAGACCACTCTTCCTTCTTCTTGTTCTTCGCAGGATCCTTTGCGATTTTGTCAGCCTCCGGTATCACCTGGATAGCATCAGTAACTGGTGTATTCATATTCGTGTTCTTCAAGTATCCATGCCACTTTCTGTACCGGGTATCATGATCTTTCTCCATTGATTGCACGGCCTTAGGAAACGGAATCCGAGGCTGATATGGAGGGAGAGGTGGCGTAGGTGCTGTCTTTATCAGGGAAGGCGGGGCAGTCACCTCCTCTTCTTCTTCTCTATCCTCCTCCTCGATCTCTGGCTTGTCAATGGCTATAGCATCAAGAATTATGGCCGGTTCAGGAGCTGCAGGACCAGCTAATTGCTTGCCGCTTCTTGTGGAGATGGCCTTGACGTGCTCCTTCCTCATGGTAGAGTCGTCTTGAACCGGTGATTGATTAAAGAAGGGGCTACTAGTTAGCAGGCTAACCATGTTATTCACCATGCTCTCCACTCATTGACCTCGAGCTTCATGATCTTGATTTAAGAGGGCTTGAAGCTTGAATCTCTCCTCGTGGTCGTCGAGTCTTGCCAAGATCAGGTTGAGCTTCTTGTCTACCTCGATTTCCCAAGTATTCTCAAACGTATAATTTTGAGGTTGCTATCCTCCGGTGAATCAAGGGGGATCTTGATCAATAAAATTCACTTCCCCTATAGACCAGGTTCTCTTCTTCATTTCTTTATGTACTTCGCTCTTGATCTAATCTTCACGGCTTGGCCGGATCTTAGCTGCTCCAAACTGTCTCTCCCAGCTTCTAGACTTAGATGCGCAGTTTGCAAAGTGAAGAAGAGCAACTTCTGGTGTGAGTGCGGTCTAGTCTCCATCAGCTAAGGAGTTAACCCATTCATATGACTCTTCGTTCATACCCCAAGCAAAGATCTCGGCTAGTTGCCTCTGAGTGAAGCCATGATGAGGGCAATCGTAGAGGAGTCCCTGGAATTCGTTCCAAGCATCATGTAAACTTACTCCTTCTCTCTGTCTGAACCTTGAGATGTTTTTCCTGTAAGCAGTTGTTCTGGAAGGAGGGAAGTATTCCTCCACGAATTCCTGAGCAAGATCCTCCCAATTGGTGTAGTGACCGGGTGGCTTGCTAGTGAGCCATCTCTTTGCAGCACCTCGAAGTGAGAATGGGAAGGCTCGCAAGCACAATGTATCCTTATCGAGGCTCCAACTCTTAAAGGTCTCACAAAAAACAAGGAAATCCGCCAAGTGTGTGCATGGATTATCATGAGGCTTTCCTTCAAACAGTAAATCCCTAGAGATCATTTCTAGGAAGGGGATCTTGATCTCATAGTCAAGACCGTCTTTATTGCGCGGCACAAAGATGGAAGACTGAACATTAGTAACACTTGGCCTATTGTAATCGGCAAGACTCTTTTGAGCAGCCATTGCGGTAGAGAAAGGTGCATCGGAAGTGATTTGCTTCTGAATTTTCTTAACCTGCAAAAGACAAAAACAAACACAATCGGTGTAAAATCGAAGTGTGATGGAAAATGAAAGATGGAAAGTAGAAGAATAAAATGCCAACTCTTCTTTCAAACAATATAGAAGAGTCCCGGCAACGACACCAATTTGATGAGCTGCAGAACAGTGATCAAATACTACCAAGCTAGAAGCAAGATAGATTGTATTCCACAGGGTTTCTTCTAATCATTTACTCAAATATGCTGGCAATTTATTCAAGTTTGAACACGTTGTGCGTGGTGTGAGTTCCACGACTTCTAAACTAAGATGCAGGAAAATATTAGAATGAAATTAAAAGACAGAATGAATTGTTGGTTTAGACAGACGACAGACAAGCTTAGATTTCGAATCCCCCTTAGATCACCAGGGCAACAACAATCAACAGATCAGCGGATTTCAATTCTCGTTCAATCAATTTCTAAACACCACCATAACTCTTGACCCTTAGGTTTAAGACTGGCGAACGTTCGCTCTATCCGATCTAACTACCAAGATTAATTAGTCGCCCGGGTACAGTCGCCTCTCGTAGTGGCTTAACTAACTGGTGCAATTACTAGTGATTAATGAGTTACTCTTGAAGCAGATTAACCCTAATTGGTTCCTACGAAAGGCACACTCCAATGAATAGGTTAATTGGTTGAATTGATGTTTTAAAGAGAGGCGAGCGTTCACTTCTATCCTCAGCTTAACAAGAATCTAAACTAGGTGATGAAGGAAGACAAGTTTATGAGCCAAAGCAGGGAAGATATCTGGCGACTAACCCTAGCTTGCAAAAACCTAATCTAGACGATCAACCAGAAAAGAAACATAAACAATCAAGAACAAAACAACCATGCAAAGAGAAACTGATTGAACTTCGAATCTAATTACCGCCGATCCGTGACCGCTTTAAAGCCCTGGGTCACTTAGGGTTCATCTAATCTAAGCTCTACGAGTTTAGCTACTCATGTTCATAACAAAAGAATCGAAGACAGAAACAGAGTTCATCATACAGAGGAAGAACAGATAAGAACTAAAAAAAACCTAATTCTGATGACTCTGGCAAAGCTTCGCTCTCCGGAAATCTTCAATCCTAGCTCTGAGTCTTCGAGGTGAAGGGATGGGTCACGATCTCTTTCTGGCTCTTCAAACTCTAAAACTCTCTCCCGAACTCGTGAGAATTCCAGAATTATGTGAATTATTTCTTTATTTGGGCCCCGGTTAAGTATTTATACTTAACCCTAATACCGCCGATTTTTAACTAGAATTTTTGCCGAAAATGTGCTTGAGTTTTCGCCGAAAATTCCTTTGTAAATTGACTGATTGCCGGCTGAATTCTCCTGTGCTTTTCGGACGCCGGGGTTCTCGGTGAAAACTTGGAGTTTTCACCGAAAACTTCTTCTTGTCAGCACTGCCGATTTGTGCTTGAGTTTTCGCCGAAAACTCCAAGGGATTTTCGGCAAAAACTTCAGTGTAAATGGAGCAGGAATTTGGTTCGACTTGATTGGCTCCTTGGATCGATTTCGGTGTGATTCTTCGAGGTTTCAACGCATTAGACACGTCCTTGGCTACTTATTTGACGGCAAAAACCTGTGCTATCATAGAAACACTAGAAAACCATCGAATAGACCCGAAACGGGCCAAAGTAACTGATGAGCTGCAGAACAGTGATCAAATACTACCAAGCTGGAAAGCTAAGAAGATCGTATTCCACAGGGTTTCTTCTAAACGACTACTCAAAGAAGCTAGCAATTTATTCAGGTTTAAACACTTCGTGCATGGTGTGAGTTCCACGACTTCTAGACTAAGATGCAAGAAAATTAAAATGAAATTGAAAGACAGAATGATTGGATGGTTCAGACAGACGATAGACAAGCTTAGATTTCGAATCCCCCTTAGATCAGCAAGGCAACATCAATCAACAGATCAGCGGATTTCAATTCTCGTTCAATCAATTTCTATACACCACCATAACTCCTGACCCTTAGGTTTAAGACCGGCGAACGTTCGCTCTATCCGTTCTAACTACCATGATTAATTAGTCGCCCGGGTACGGTCCCTCTCGCAACGACTTAACTTAACTAGTGCAATTACTAATGATTTATGAGTTACTCTTGAAGCGGATTAACCCTAACTGGTTCCTACGAAAGGCACAATCCAATTATAAGGTTAACTGGTTGAATTGATGTTTTAAAGAGAGGCGAGCGTTCGCTTCTATCCTCAGCATAACAAGAATCTAAACTAGGTGATCATGAAAGACAAGTTTAAATGTTTAAAGCAGAGAAGCTGTCTGGCGACAAACCCTAATTCAACACAAACCTAATCTAGGCGATCAATCAGAAAAGAAACATAAACAATCAAGAACAAAACAACCATGCAAAGAGAAACTGATTGAACTTTGAATCTAATTACCGCCGATCCGTGACCGCTTTAAAGCCCTGAGTCACTTAGGGTTCATCTAATCTAAGCTCTACGAGTTCAGCTACTCATGTTCATAACAAAAGAATCAAAGACAGATTCAGAGTTCATCATACAGAGGAAGAACAGATAAGAACTGAAAAACCTAATTCCGATGACTCTGGCAAAGCTTCCTCTCCGGTAATCTTCAGTCCTAGCTCCGAGTCTCCGAGGTGAAGGGATGGCGTCACGATCTCTTCCTGGCTCTTCAAACTCTAAAACTCTCTCCCGAACTCGTGAGAATTCTGAGAATTATGTGAATTATGAGGTATATCCCTATTGGGCCGCCGGTTAAGTATTTATACTTAACCCTAACACTGCTGATTTTGCCTGATATTTTCGCCAAAAATATTTAAGGATTTTCGGCAAAAATCCCTTTGTAAATGGATGGTCTGCCGGCTGCTTTTCTCATGTGATTTTTGGATCAGTTGTTCTCGGCGAAAACTTAGGGTTTTCGCCGAAAACATCCTTCAGTTGACATCAGTGGATTTGTGCTTGCATTTTTGCCGAAAATACTAAGGGATTTTCGGCGAAAACTCCTTTGTAAACCGGGGCAGGAATTTGTTTGACTTGGTTGGCTTATGGATCGATTCGGTGCGATTCCTCGATGTTCCAATGCCTTAGACACGTCCTTGGCTACTTTATTTGACGGCAAAAACCTGTGCTATGATAAAACCCCTAGAAAACCATCAAATAGACCGAAACGGGCCAAAGTAACAAAAATGGCACGAGATAGGGCAATTGATTTGAATATTTGTTATTCTACCCTAAAAACCATGTCTTAAGCAAGGAAATGTTGCTTAAAAGAGGCTGATAATCACGTCAAATCGAGTGTCATCAAAATACCCCACACTTAAGCTTTTGCTTGTCCTCAAGCAAACTGAATAGAAACGCTCATGTTCATAAATGATAAGATCGATTAAATTGGAGCTCAATCAAACACAATGAATTATTAGACAGATAGATATTAGAACAAGAAACCTATCATGCATACAGATCAACCAAACCACCTGGTCTCACTAATAAACTGCACACGACAAGTAATCGTAACCAATTATGCACAAATTTGACCTGACCGACCAGACTCCTCACACAGGAAATATTTAGTAAATTGGGAACTCTCACTCTCTGTGTTTAAGGACGTGTTTCTGCTCTCAATCATTTTCTGTTACTGAATTCTGTCATAAGTTTGCATTTCGACTACATCTCCACCACTGTGACAACACGAGCAACTAGTCAAGAAGGACTTCCCTGCTAGGACTGTAACGAATTCTACACTACAAGGGTTTATGATGAGATGGATGATGGGAATGTATGATGATGGCTTTGGTGTGGTGTAGCTTTCGACTAACTGCCCTCAAATCTAGCCTATGGCTTCCTACCGTCTAACCAGACACGGGTGGAATAATGAACGCTCGTCCTATGATACCCTCAAGCAACCTAGCACTTTATTTTCTTTACGCATTTCTTTTCTTTTCTTTTCTTTTGACTTCGTTCTTCCATTTGTATGGAGAAGAACGTTTTATTGAACTAACAACTTCAAACTTTTCTGAATTTCCGCTTTTTATTTTTCGAATTTTTCTTATTATATTTTTTTCCTCTTTTTTTTGTGCCGATTCTACACTACAACGGTTTATGATGAGATGGATGATGGGAATGTATGATGATGGCTTTGGTGCGGTGTAGCTTTCGACTAACTGCTCTCGAATCTAGCCTATGGCTTCCTACCGTCTAACCAGACACGGGTGGAATAATGAACGCTCGTCCTATGATACCCTCAAGCAACCTAGCACTTTATTTTCTTTACGCATTTCTTTTCTTTTCTTTTCTTTTGACTTCGTTCTTCCATTTGTAGGGAGAAGAACGTTTTATTGAACTAACAACTTCAAACTTTTCTGAATTTTTGCTTTTTATTTTTCGAATTTTTCTTATTATTTTTTTCTTCTCTTTTTTTGTGCCGGTTCTTTCTTTTAGTTGCTAGAGGGGTTTACACGTTTGGACATAATAGCTAAGACCACCTGTTTAATGGCTATAGGAGGTTACCACAAACCGATTTCCGGTAGGTCAATCTAGAACTACAACCACAGGGAATCAACGGGGAATGAAAGAATGGGGGATGGCTGTAATGTATATCGAACCGAAAGAACAGGCCAAGCTCAAGGGTTTAAACCTAATGGATTTAACGTTGGGTAGGCTATCTGGCTTAGTAGCTGAATCTAGGTGCCCCTATCATTCTAGAACTCGTGTTATCGTGTGGTCTCGAGTAGGTCTCATGCAAATTCTAACTCATTCAAGCAAACAGAAAATCACTCAAAAAGAATTGAAATTGCAAGTTACGTGCAATGGATCAAAAGCTCACATTTGGTTTGCTAGTCAGATTCGGTCATTTTCATGCAATCAAGGCGACAAACTACAAGTGTGATTTTCAAAAATCTGTTCTGACCAGGCAATTTAGCATCAAAATATACACGTTGGTTTTCAGGTTCTAGGTTAAGTAGTCTAAGCATCATTATGACAGATTGAACAACAACTTAACATCAAAAATCAAGAACCGAGCAGTTCTAATGCTAGAGAAACTGGAAAGGCACCGAGAAACACACAACACACAATTAAGGGCAATCAAGTTCATGCAAGGTTCTCTAGCATCCTACCCCACACTTAAATCGTTATGTGTCCTCACAGGACTAAACTAGAGTAGAGATATACGAAGAACCTGGAATGAGATGGTCGGTGTAGGGGATGAGCACGGATAGCCCGGAGCGGAGCGGAGTAGCTACTCGAGTTCCTACAAAACAAAAACAACAAAAAGATCAAAAGGTAACCGGGACAAGTGTCCCAGATCCACACAGAATAAAAGTCGTAACGAAGAAGGTTAGGGGAATTTTGAAAATATTTCGACTCTTTTTTTTTTCCAAAACCCAACCGAAAACAAATCAAAATGAAAGGAAATTAAACTGACACTTGGCTCCCCCGAACCTGATTCGAACGATGAAAAAGACTGACTCAAAAATTCAAAAACGGACTCCAGCCGTGGGTTGCCTCCCACGAAGCGCTTTTGCTTAACGTCCTTGAGCCGGATGATACCTGGTCGGCGATCAAGAGACATCCCAACTCAGGATTTCTCTTAGGCCCGAGTCGAAGTTCATGAAATATGGCCTTGGGGATCCTCCGCAAGTGTGAACTTCTTCCCGTTTGCGTGAATTAACTTGGTTCATTCTTCGGAAGATGACCAGAGATTTCAAATGGCCCGAACAGTTCTTTCGAAGGAGCGTCCTTCTAGGAACACTCTTCTCCGGTGGCTCTGTAGACGGGGGCTGAGCAATCGGCTTCCAAACTGCCTTCGTCTTCTCTTTATTCTCATTCTTTATCTCGCCAGGATCTTTAACTTTTGGCGATTCATGAGGAGATGCCGTCGGATCCTCCTTCTTTCTCGGCTTTTGTGCCGGCAACTCATTCTTCAGATTAGGCACCTGTCCACCACCTGGCAAGCAAATTTCTGAAGAAACTCTAGCTTTTTCATTAGTAACGGAGTTGACCGAAGCCAACTCCACAGCTTCAACAGATAAGCAATGCATCTCTTCTTTGACTGGGACTTGCATACCGTCCTTGAGGCGGAATGTCATGCTGTCCTTGCCGACCCTTAAGGTCAACGAGCCATTCGGGACATTAATGGTAATGCCGGCTGTCGCCATAAACGGTTGGCCTAGGAGAAGAGTGAAATCTTCCTCTCGAGTATCCATGACAACAAAGTCAGTCAGAATAGTAAAGGACCACATCGGACAACCACGTTTTCTATTATTCCCCTAGGTAGTTTAACAGATCTGTCGGCAAACACTAAATGCATGCTAATTGGTTTCAACTCTCCTAGGTTCAATTTCTCAAACAGGCAAGTAGGCATAACATTAATAGAAGCACCTAGATCAATTACACTACGATCAATCTTCGCATCATTAATAGTGCAAGGCAAAGTAAAAGCACCGGGATCTCGACACTTAGCTGGGGTGGTATGGGTGTCACCTGGCCCTGGATGGCGGAGCAGTCTTCCTCGAGGGTGACGGAAGATAACTCTTCCCTCTTCTTGTTCTTCGCAGGATCCTTTGCGATTTTGTCAGCCTCCGATATCACCTGGATAGCATCAGTAACTGGTGTCTTGATATCTGTATTCTTCAAGTATCCAAACTACTTTCTGTACCGGGTATCATGATCTTTCTCCTTTGATTGCACGGCCTTAGGAAACGGAATCTGAGGTTGATATGGAGGGAGAGGTGGCGCAGGTGCTGTCTTTGTCAGGGAAGGCGGGCAGTCACCTCCTCTTCTTTTTCTCTATCTTCCCCCTCGATCTCTGGCTTGTCAATGGCTACAGCTTCAGGGATTATGGCTGGTTCAGGAGCTACAGTATCAGCTGATTGCTTGTCGCTTCTTGTGGAGACGGCCTTGACGTGCTCCCTCCTAATGGTAGAGTCGACTTGAACCGATGATTGATTAAGTAGGGGGCTACTAGTTAGCAAGCTAAACATGTTATTAATCATACTCTCCATTCGTTGACCTCGAGCTTCATGTTCTTGATTTATGACGGCTTGAAGCTTGAATTTCTCCTCATAGTTATCGAGCCTTGCCATGATCAGGTCGAGCTTCTTGTCTACCTCGTATCCCTTGTGTTCCCTGATGTAGATCTCTGAGGTTGATCTTGATAACTATCGCTCAAGTACTGATTCTGACTCTGGTTGAAACCGAAGTTGTAAGGAGGGCGCTCTTGGAAACTTCCTTGTTGTTGAGGAGGTTGTATGAACTGACGATAATCGGGGTAGCCTCTTTGATTGCTGGTGAAGCCTTGATCAATAAAGTTCACTTCCTCTGAAGACCAGTTACCGAAAATCTTCTTCATTTCTTTCTGCACTTCAATCTTGATCTGATCTTCACGGCTTGGTCGGCTCTTAGTTGCTCCAAACTGTCTCTCCTAGCTTCTTGACTTAGATGCGCAGTTTGCAAAGTGAAGAAGAGCAGCTTCCGGTGCGAGTGCGGTGTAATCTCCATCAGCTAAGGAGTTAACCCATTCAGATGACTCTTCGTTCATACCCCACGCAAATATCTCGGCTAGCTGCCTCTGAGTGAAGCCATGATGAGGGCAGCTGTGGAGGAGTTCCTGGAATTCATTCCAAGCGTCGTATAAGCTCATTCCTTCTTTCTGTCTGAACCTTGAGATGTTGTTCCTGTAAGCATTTGTTTTGGAAGGAGGGAAGTATTCCTCTATGAATTCTTGAGCAAGATCCTCCCATTTGGTGTAGTGACCGGGTGGCTTGCTAAGGAGCCATCTCTTTGCGGCGCCTCTAAGTGAGAATGGGAAGACTCGCAAGCACAAGGTATCCTTATCGAGGCTACGACTCTTAAAGGTCTCGCAAAAAACAAGGAAATCCGCCATGTGTGTGCATGGATTATCGTGAGGCTTCCCTTCAAACTGTAGATCCCTAGAGATCATTTCCAAGAAGGCGGTCTTGATCTCATAGGCAGGACCATCTTCATTGTGCGGCACGAAGATGGAAGACCGAATGCTAGCAGAACTTGGCTTATTGTAATCCGCAAGACTCTTTTGAGCAGCCATTGCGGTAGTGGAAGGTGGATCGGAAGTGATTTGCTTCTGAATTTTCTTAACCTGCAAAACACAAAAACAAGCACACACCGGTGTAAAATCGAAGTGGGATGGAATATGAAAGATGGAAAGTAGAAGAATAAAATGCCAACTCTTCTTTCAAACAATATAGAAGAGTCCCCGGCAACGGCGCCAATTTGATGTGCTGCAGAACAGTGATCAAATACTACCAAGCTGGAAAGCTAAGCAGATCGTATTCCACAGGGTTTCTTCTAAACGACTACTCAAAGAAGCTGGCAATTTATTCAGGTTTAAACACTTCGTGCGTGGTGTGAGTTCCATGACTTCTAGACTAAGATGCAAGAAAATTAAAATGAAATTGAAAGACAGAATGATTGGATGGTTCAGACAGACGACAAACAAGCTTAGATTTCGAATCCCCCTTAGATCACCAAGGCAACAGCAATCAACAGATCAGCGGATTTCAATTCTCGTTCAATCAATTTCTATACACCACCATAACTCCTGACCCTTAGGTTTAAGACCGGCGAACGTTCGCTCTATCCATTCTAACTACCAAGATTAATTAGTCGCCTGGGTACGGTCGCCTCTCGCAACGACTTAACTTAACTGGTGCAATTACTAATGATTTATGAGGTACTCTTGAAGCGGATTAACCCTAACTGGTTCGTACGAAAGGCACACTCCAATTATAAGGTTAACTGGTTGAATTGATTTTTTAAAGAGAGGCGAGCGTTCGCTTCTATCCTCAACTTAACAAGAATCTAAACTAGGTGATCATGAAAGACAAGTTTAAATGTTTAAAGCAGAGAAGCTGTCTGGCGACAAACCCTAATTCAACACAAACCTAATCTAGGCGATCAATCAGAAAAGAAACATAAACAATCAAGAACAAAACAACCATGCAAAGAGAAACTGATTGAACTTTGAATCTAATTACCGCCGATCCGTGACCGCTTTAAAGCCCTGGGTCACTTAGGGTTCATCAAATCTAAGCTCTACGAGTTCAGCTACTCATGTTCATAACAAAAGAATCAAAGACAGAAACAGAGTTCATCATACAGAGGAAGAACAGATAAGAACTGAAAAACCTAATTCTGATGACTCTGGCAAAGCTTCGCTCTCCGGTAATCTTCAGTCCTAGCTCCGAGTCTCCGAGGTGAAGGGATGGCGTCACGATCTCTTCCTGGCTCTTCGAACTCTAAAACTCTCCCACGAACTCATGAGAATTCTGAGAATTATGTGAATTATGAGGTATATCCCTTTTGGGCCGCCGGTTAAGTATTTATACTTAACCCTAACACTGCCGATTTTGCCTGATATTTTCGCCGAAAATATTGAAGGATTTTCGGCGAAAATCCCTTTGTAAATGGATGGTCCGCCGGCTGCTTTTCTCCTGTGATTTTCAGATCAATTGTTCTCAGCGAAAACTTAGGGTTTTCGCCAAAAACATCCTTCAGTTCACATCAGTGGATTTGTGCTTGCATTTTCGCCGAAAATACTAAGGGATTTTCGGCGAAAACTCCTTTGTAAACCGGGGCAGGAATTTGTTTGACTTGGTTGGCTCCATGGATCGATTCCGGTGCGATTCCTCGATGTTCCAACGCCTTAGACACGTCCTTGGCTACTTTATTTGACGGCAAAAACCTGTTCTATCATAAAAACACTAGAAATCCATCAAATAGACCCGAAACGGGCCAAAGTAACACAAATGGCACGAGATAGGGCAATTGATTGAATATTCGTTATTCTACCCTAAAAACCATGTCTTAAGCAAGGAAATGTCGCTTAAATGAGGCTGATAATCACGTCAAATCGAGTGTCATCAGTAACACAAATGGCACGAGATAGAGCAATTGATTCAATATTCGCTATTCTACCCTAAAAACCATGTCTTAAGCAAGGAAATGTCGCTTAAATGAGACTGATAATCACGTCAAATTGAGTGTCATCACTACCGCAACTTCAGACAACAGGGGAATTTCCAAGATCGACCTCCCTACAATGTCAGTGCCAACCAGAACCAAGGCGAGAATCAAAATAACCGACCAACTAGTTCAGTTCAGGATCTGAAGCCAAACAATCCGACGGGAGGTATCTACCAGCCGCCGCACCGAAATGCGGGCAACTATGGAACAGCTCCTGGCAATCGCCAAAATCAATACTTGAACAACACTTATACATGACAGCATCATCAGAAGGACAACAAGGATAATGATCTCGACAAGAAGCTCAATCAGATCATCTTCAGACTTGACGACCACGACAGTCAGTTCAAAGCTCAAGCGCTCCTCAACCAAGAACAGATCGCTTCTGGTCAAAGAATAGAGCATGCAGTGAACCAGATCTCCAGCATGTTAGCAAATGGCCGCCCTTCTGGCCAGCTCCTAAGCCAAACTGAGCCGAATCTAAGAAAGGAGCAAGCTATGATGGTATCTATTCAAAATCCGACAAACTCACCTACTAATACTTCTTCTATTTTATACAGGGCCATTGAAGTTCCAGAGAAGAAGGTAGCAAAGAAGGAGGTGCCTAAGGAGTACGATCCTCCTCTTGCTCCGTACTCCGAGAAGCCTCCCTTCCCAAATGCATTGCTACCTAACGCAAGGATTGAGACTAGCATGGGGGAAACAAAGAAGAACGCTCTACCATCCGTAGTAAGAAGCCTTCCTCGCCATATCGAGCTAAGTGCCCTGATCCTGGTTCTTTCACTTTGCCTCTTATAATTAATGATGTTGAAGTAGAACGTAGTTTTGTTGATCTAGGTGCGTCCGTAAATGTCATGCCTATGAGTCTGTTCAAAAAGCTGAATCTAGGAGAACTTAAACCGACTAGCATGCAACTTGTCTTTGCTGATAGATCATTGAAAATGCCTAGAGGAGAGATTAAAGATGTTGTCACTCGATGTGGTCCTTTCACTTTCCTAGCTGATTTTGTGGTTATAGATACTCGCGAGGAGGATTCTACCATCCTTATAGGTCGACCCTTCATGGCAACAACCGAGATGCAAATCAATGTCCCGAGTGGTTCTTTGACCTTGAGGGTTGGCAAGGATTCGATTACTTTTCGTCTAAAAGATGGTATGAAATATACTCCTAAGGAGGGAGAACCTCATTGTCTTGTTGTTGAAACTGTGGAGTTGACCTCGGTCAACTCCGTTACTGATATCTCTTCTAGTGTTTCTAGATCGACTATCGTTACAGGTGTTGAACATGTCATCATGCAGAAGACAGGACCCATGGCACAGAAGCTGCAGAAGAAGAAGGAACTAAAGCCTCTTCTTCTCAAGCAAAGAACCTGGCAGGCTAGGAAAGAAGAATCAAAAGAAGACACAAATGGTCTGGAGGCCAATTGCTCCGCCATCCTCTTTCGAGCCAGCTGCACCACCAACTCCTATCAAGCCGCCGGCGCAGAAGACGGTAGAGAAGGAGAAGCCGAGAGCATCTCCCAAGGAAGCGCCAAAGATTACAAATCCCGGTGAAATGAAGCCGGAGGCTAAAAAGAAGACAAAGCCGACTGTTCTCATTCCTTCTACTATCACACTCGAGAAGGATGATCTCTCAAGAGAACTGTTCGGGCCGTTCAAGATTACCGACCATCTTCCCGATGGACGTACTAAGCTCATTCATGCTAATGGGAAGAAATTCACGCTCACCGGAGGTACCCCGAAGCTCTACTTCATAAATTCTGACACAAGCGTTAAGGAGATCCTGAGTTGGGATGTCTCCTAACACCGTCTAGGTATCGTCCAGCTCAAGGACGTTAATCAAGAGCGCTTCGTGGGAGGCAACCCACGGCTGGAGTCAGTTTTTAATTTGTGTCGAACTCAGTGTTTTAGAGTCGGTTCGGGGGAGCTAAAAGTGTCAGTTGCATGATTTCTTATTTTTTGTGTGTGAATTGTGTGTCCTCGTTTCAATCCCAAGTTGTTTGAGGTTATTTCGATTTTTGTCAAATTAGTTCTGATTTTTTAAAGTTTGCTGGAATTGCGAAAATGCTTCAAAAAAATTGCAGGCCAAAGTTTTCGCCGAAAACTTGCACTTTTTTCGGTGAAAATTCCTCTTTAAAACCCACTGTGTTTTTTGGCCAATTTTTGATAAACTTTTCGGTGAAAACTCGCTTTGAAATCCAGTAGACGATTTGAACTAATCTTTTAGGCGAAAAATTGCACCTCTTTTCGCCGAAAAGTTTCAAAAAATCCAAAAATCTTTCCCCCTTTTTCTTTCTTTTTTCTGGTTCATTCCTCTCTCCGCCCCCTCATATTTTCGAACGAAAACATTCACACCCCCCCCCATTTTCGCCAAAATCACCGCCAACCTTCACTCGTCGCCGCCGCCCAATCCCGCTGCCACCACCATCGCCGACCGCCGCCACTCAGTCCCTCTTTTCCCCTGATCATTTCAAGCTATAGAACGTCCGAATCGGAGCTCTAGAGCTTCAGTTCCGCCAAAACATAATTTCTTGAGGTTTTCACTGATTCCTCTTCGTCCGTTTGTTTTCAGCCACTATGACTTCAAGGTAAGTTGTAGAGTTTTTCATTCCGAGTCTTTTGACATATAGAATGCTGAATTTTGTCAGGGTTTACTTCGGTTGACTTTTTCAATCTACCTCAATTTGCGTGCCGACTGTTTCGTGAGAGTTTTGGTGAACTGATTGTTTTGGACTGTTCTAGCATGCTTAGGGAGATTTTTGCTGAAATTTAATACCATTTGATCATGAATTGCTATGCTTAAAGGATGATTCTTTGTGGCGTTGACTTTTGTGAAATGTCGGTTTGACCATGAAATGTTGTTGCTCATTTGGCTGCCATGTTTGTCCACTGACATTCGTATCACTATGTTTGTTGTCTGAGCTTATGTTGTGCCATCATTCCCCGTTTGTGCTAGTAATTGCCATGGTTAGGATTCAATGCGCTATAATGTTGACTTTTTGGCATGTCGGTTTGACCTACGACCTCTAATTGTGATATTAACATTCTGGATGGTCCTATGCGTGTTTTATGAATAATTGTGATTACCGGCTACTCGCTTTGCTTACCCCCACTCGGTTTTTCTCATTTCTTTGTGAAATTGAGTTTTTCAACTAAGTGTGGGGTAGGTTCTTAGTTTGACTAATCTGGTTTCGTTTCTTGCTATGAAATAGGCATGTAGACAAGGAGCGAACGACTAAGGACAGACTCGACACCGGGTCTAGCTCCCGAGCAGTAGCTCCAGTCACTCCCGCCATCCACGACCCTCCTCCAGCATTCCTAGACCGCATCGGGTACCACTCCACTATTCCAGCAGTTCAGCACATTCCCGGAGCCGACTGCGACCACTGTCCCTGGATTCCCTCTTCGCGCATGACGAAGATTAGCATAGGAACGTGCTCAACTCGTTGGCACCTACAGGCCTTTTGGAGCTGACCACCATAGCCGATGGCTTCCCAGACATAGCGCTCTAGGAATTCTTGTCTACCTTTGAGCTCGACGAGCACAAGAGGAGGCAGCACAAGAAGGTCATCTCCTTCTATCTTGGTGGGGTGTACAAAGAGTTCACCTATGACCAGTTCGCAGCTCACCTCAGCATCCCACTGGAGCACTACCAGGGCCACCATCTCGGTTGGGAGAACAACTCGGGCAAAGGTCCGGAATATGACGCGCTTTGGAGCCACATCACTGGAGTGCCGGATGCTCAGACCACGGCTCATAACTCCGTCAGGTCACTCTCTCACCCTCTCTTTCATTTCATTCATATGGTTTGGCGTATATCCTTTTTATTTGCTCCAGAGAAGGACCGCCACCACATCAGCAGAGAGGAGCTACTACTTCTCCGTGCCATCCGAGAGGCTTATCCACTTCACCCAGGATGGGTGCTTGCACGCCTCTTCCACCAGAAGACCAAGACGACCAAGATGCCTCGCTCCCTCCTTGGCAGTAACTTCGTCAGCCGCGTCATTATCACCCTTGGTCTCAGCCAGTCATATGGCCCTGACGTCCCCGTCGCATAGTACACACCGTCAGTGGTGATTTAGTGGTCGAGTACGACCTCTAGTTGGACTACGGTCCACAGGTAGCGGCAGCTCCACCTCTGCACCATGAGGACGAGTCAGAGGAAGAAGATGATTCTGAGGAGCAGCAGCCTTAGCCGGAGCAGGAGTTTGACGACCATATACCCTCGCCACAACAGCAGGCAGGGTATGCATATGAGCAGCAGCCGCCCCTTCAGGATCCTTTCCAGATGCCGCATCCTCATCACCGACTGCCTCCAGCTGACTTTGGAGAGCTGTATGAGCAACTCCAGGAGCGGCGAGTCACAGACACCGCCACCCAGGATGCCAGATGGGTTATTATGCAGCAGCACATGCACCAAAATGATGAGAGGTACGAGGCGCAGCTGGCGTGGTAGCAACAGGTCAACGAAGTCCTCCACATTCCACCTCCCTATGCCCTGACCAGCAGTGATCGGGTTGTATCCTCTTCCTTGTCCCTCCTTTTTATTTATTCTTCTCGGATTTCGATACAACTTTTTTCTGTGTGGATCCGGGACACTTGTCCCGGTTTCCTTTTAATCTTTCATTTGTTTTTGTTTTGCAGGTAGTTTGGTAAATTCCCTTTGCTTAGGGTTTACTACATCTCCCTTCGCTTTGGTAGATTCCCTTCCAACTCCGAAGATTTGTGTTCATCCCCTACATCAATCATCTCGGTCCAAGTTCTTCTATTTCACTCTCAACTCTAGTTTTAGTCCTATGAGGACACAGAACGGTTTAAGTGTGGGGTAGGATGCTAGAGAACCTTGCATGAACTTGATTGCCCTTAATTGTGTGTGTGTGTGTTTCTCGGTGACTTTCCAGTTTCTCTAGCATTAGAATTGCTCAGTTTTGATTTTTTATGTTAAGTTGTTAATTCAAGCCGTCATATGATGCTTAGACTGCTTAACCTAGAACCTAAGAACCAACTTGTATACTTTGATGCTAAATTACCTGGTCAGAACAGAATTTTTAAAATGAAACTTGTAGCTTGTTGCTTTGATTGCATGAAAATGACCGAATCCGACTAGCAAACCAAATGTGAGCTTTTGATCCATTGCACATAACCTGCAATTTCAATTCTTTTTAGTGGTTTTCTGTTTGCTTGAATGAGTTAGAATTTGCATGAGACCTATTCGAGACCACACGATGACACGAGTTCTAGAATGATAGGGGCAGCTAGATTCAGCTACTAAAGCCAGATTGCCTACCCAATGTTAAATCCATTAGGTTTAAGCCCTTGAGCTTGGCCTGTTCTTTCGGTTCGATATACATTACAGCCAATCCCCATTCTTTCATTCCCCATTGATCCCCTGTGGTCGTAGTTCTAGATTAGCCTACTGGAAGTCGGTTTGTGGTAACTTGCCTATAGCCATTAAATAGGTGGTCTTAGCTATTATGTCCAGACGTGTAAACCCCTTTAGCAACTAAAAGAAAATCGGCACAAAAGAAAAAAAAGAGAAGAAGAAAATAAGAAAAATTCGAAAAAATAGAAAAAAAAATATATAGTTCAAAAGTTCTCAAATTTAACGTTCTTCTCCCTACATATGGAAGAACGAAGTCAAAAGAAAATGTAAAAGAAAATTCAAAAAAAATGTGTAAAGAAAATAAAGTGCTAGGTTGCTTGAGGGTATCATAGGACGAGCATACACTATTCCACCCGTGTCTGGTTAGACGGTAGAAGCCATAAGCTAGATTCGAAGGAAGTTAGTCGAAAGCTACACCGCACCAATGCCATCATCATACATTCCCATCATCCATCTCATCATGAACCCTTGTAGTGCAAAATTCGTTACAGTCCTAAGCAGAGAAGTCCTTCTTGACTAGTTCCTCGTGTTGTCACAGTGGTAGAGATGTGGTCGAATTGCAAACTTATGACAGAATTCAGTAACATGAAATGATTTAGAGTAGAAACACGTCCTTAAACACAGAGAGCGAGAGTTCCCCTTGTACTAAATATTTTCTGTGTGAGGAGTCTGGTCGGTCAGGTCAAATTCGTGCATGATTGGTTACTACTTCTTGTCGTGTGTAGTTATTAGTGAGACCAGGTTGTTTGGCTGATCAGTATGCATGTTAGGTTTCTTGTTCTAGAAGTAGCTGTCTAATAATTCATTGTGTGAGCTTGAACTTCAATTTAATCGATCTTATCATTTATGAACCTGAGCGTTGTCTATTCAGTTTGCTTGAGGACAAGCAAAAGCATAAGTGTGGGGTATTTGATGACACTCGAATTGACATGATTATCAGCCTCATTTAAGCAACATTTCTTGTCTTAAGACATGGTTTTTAGGGCAGAATAGCGAATATTCACTCAACTGCTCTATCTCGTGCCATTTGTGTTACTTTGGCCCGTTTCGGGTCTATTTGATGGTTTTCTAATGTTTACATGATAGCACAGGTTTTTGCCGTCAAATAATGTAACCAGGGACGTGTCTAAGGCATTGGAACCTCAAGGAACCGCACCAGAATCGATCCAAGGAGTCAATGAAGTCAACACAAATCCTGCCCGGTTTTAGAAAGAAGTTTTCGGCGAAAAGACCTGAAGTTTTCGCCGAAAACTCAAGTAGAAATCGTCAGAGCTTACAAGAAGAAGTTTTCGGTGAGAAGTCAAAGTTCTCACCGAAAACTCTAAACATAAAACTCACAGGAGATCAGTCGACGAAAGCCTCCCTTTTTCGAAGAAGTTTTCGGCGAAAATTCCTGACCTAATCCAGCGCTGATAGGGTTAAGTATAAATACAAAACTGGCGACACATAAAATGAATATACTTTTCATAATAGAACTTTCACGAGTTCCAGACCTAAGAAGTTCAAGACAACAGAGTTGAAGAGTTCGAAGAGCTGGGAAGAGATCGTGACGCCATCCCTTCACCTCGGAGACTCGGAGCTAGGAGTGAAGATTACCGGAGAGCGAAGCTTTGCCAGAGTTGTCTAAATTAGGTTTTACAGTTTCCATCTGTTTTTCCTTTTTCATGATGAACTCTGTTTCTGTCTTTGATTCTGCTGTTATGAACATGAGTAGCTAAACTCGTAGAGGTTAGACTAGATGAACCCTAAGTGACCCAGGGCCTTAAAGCGGTCACGGATTGGCGGTGATTAGATTCAAAGTTCAATCAGTTTCTCTTTCATGTTTGATTTGTTCTTCATTGTTTATGTTTCTTCTCTAGCTTGATCACCTAGATTAGATTCTTGTTAAGCTGAGGATAGAAGCGAACACTCGCCTCACTTTAAAACACCAAATTAACAATTAACCTATTCATTGGAGTGTGCCTTTTGTAGGAACCAGTTAGGGTTAATCCACTTCAAGAGTAACTCATAAATCGTTAGTAATTCCACCAGTTAGTTTAGTCATCGCAAGAAGAGACCGTACTCCGGCGGCTAATTAATCTTGGTAGCTAGATCGGATAGAGAGAACGTTCGCCAGTCTTAAACCTAAGGGTCAGGAGTTATGGTGGTGTCTTAGAATTGATTGAACGAGAATTGAAATTCATTGGTCTGTTGATTGCCAATGCTCTGGTGAACTAAGGGGGATTCGAAGTCTAAGCTTGTCTGTCGTCTTTGTTAAGTCAACCTATCTTTCAATCTGTCCTTCAATTTAGTTTTTAATTTGTCTGCATTTCCAGAATAGAAGTCGTGGAACTCACACCACGCACAACGTGTTAAACCTGAGTAATATGCCTTTTCATTTGAGTAGACAATTATTAGAAGACCCGTGGAATACGATCTGCTTAGCTTTCTAGCTTTGTAGTTATTTGATAAATCTGTTTACAATGTTCATCAGGTAGCTAGCTGAAATCTTTGCTTGAGGTCTACGTAAGGATTCTGCTAAATGGGTCAATTCCCTAGCTGAAGGGGGTTGCACTACCCTCACACCTGAAGCTGCTCTTCTCCATTTCGCAAACTGTGCTTCCAAGTCAAGGAATTGGGAACGACAATCAAAAGGATCAAGAAGCAAGCTCGATATTGAAGCAACCATTAAAGCAGAAGTTGAAAAGCATTTGAAGAAGTCTACTACACCTATTAAACCTCCATCAGACTCCGTCCTGGTAGTTGATTGCGAGTGGTGTGGAGCTTATGCTCATAACTGAGGAAGATGTCAGAACTTCGGCAAGGCAGAATTCTGGTCTACTGAAGAAGTCAAGTTCATCTCCCAAGGCTTGAATAACAATCAACAAGGGTATGTTGGCTACCGCAACTACAAACAACAGGGAAATTTCCAAGAGTGACCTCCCCATAATGTCGGCACCAACCAAAACCAAGGTCAGAATCAGAATAACTGACCAGCTGGTTCACTCCAGGATCAGAAGCCAAACAATCCAACTGGAGGCATCTACCAGCCGCCTCACAGAAATCAAGGAAACTATGGAACAGCTCCTGGCAATTGCCAGAATCAATACTTGAACAACAATTATCAAGGACAGCAACATCAGAAAGACAACAAGGATAATGATCTCGACAAGAAGCTCCACCAGATCATCACCAGACTTGACGATCATGATAGTCAGTTCAAGGCTCAAGCTCTCCTCAACCAAGAACAAATCGCTTCCGGACAACGAATAGAGCATGCGGTGAACCAGATCTCTAGCATGCTAGCAAATGGCCGCCCCTCTGGTCAGCTCCCAAGCCAAACCGAGCCAAATCTAAGGAAGGAGCAGGCTAAGATGGTCTCTATTTAAACCAATACATCTTCTGATCTAGACAAGGCCATTGAAGTTCGAAGGCGAAGAAAGCAAAGGAGAGCAAGCTAGAAGATTATGATCCTCCTCTTGCTCCGTACTACAAGAAGGTTCCCTTCCCCAATGCTTTGCTACCAAACGCAAGGATCGAGACCGGCATGTGGGGGAACAAAGAAGAACGCTCTGTCGTCCGTAGCAAGAAGTCTTCCTCGCCATACCCAGCTAAGTGCCCTGATCCTGGTTCTTTCACTTTACCCCTTATCATTAATAATATTAAAGTAGAGCGTAGCTTGGTTGATCTAGGTGCTTCCATAAATGTCATGCCTATGAGTTTATTCGAAAATTTGAATCTAGGAGAACTTAAACCAACTAGCATGCAACTTGTTTTTGCTGATAGATCATTAAAACACCTAGGGGAGAAATTAAAGATGTTGTCACTCGATGTGGTCCTTTCACTTTTCTAGCCGATTTTGTGGTTATGGATACTCGAGAGGAGGATACTACTATCCTCTTAGGTCGACCCTTTATGGCAACAACCGGAATGCAAATTAATGTTTCGAGTGGTTCCTTGACATTGATGGTTGGTAAGGATACAATAACATTCCGCCTCAAGGACGGTATGAAATACAACTCCTAAGGAAGAAGAAGCTCACTGTCTTTCTGTTGAAACCGTGGAGTTGACCTCGATCAACTCCGTTACTAATGTTTCTTCTAGTGTTTCTCCAAAGACTGTTGTCACAGGTGCTGAACAGGTCATCAAGCAGAAGACCGGACCTACGGCACAGAAGCCGCAGAAGAAGAAGGAACTAAAAGCTTCCTCTTCTAAATCGTCACCAAGCAAAGATACTGGCGGGCTGAGAAAGAAGAATCCAAAGAAAGCTAAAATGGTCTGGATGCCAGTTGCTCCGCCATCTTCTTTCGAGCCAGTTGCGCCAACGATTCCTGTCAAGCCGCCGGCGCAGAAGCAAATGAAGAAGGAGAAGCCTAGAGCGTCTCCCAAGGAAGCACCGAAGATCACAGATCCGGTGAAATGAAGCAGGAAACTAAGGAACAGACGAAGCCGACTGTTCTTATTCCTTCTACCGTCACACTTGCGAAGGATGATCCCTCATGAGAACTGTTCGGGCCATTCGAGATTGCTGGCCATCTTCTCGATGGAAGTACCAAACTCAGTCATGCTAACGGGAAGATATTCACACTCGCCAGAGGTACCCCGAAGCTTTATTTTATGAATTCGATGCGAGCGTAAGGGAGATCCTGAGTTGGGATGTCTCCTAACAACGTCCAGGTATCGTCCAGCTCAAGGACGTTAATCAAGAGCGCTTCGTGGGAGGCAACCCACAGCTGGAGTCATTTTTAATTTGTGTGTTTACTTTCGTGTTTTAGAGTCGGTTCGGGGGAGCCAAAAGTGTCATTTGCATGATCTGTTATTTTTCCTGTGTGATTTGTGTGTCTTCGGTTCAATTCCAAATTATTTGAGGTTATTACGATTTTTTTTGATTTAGTTCTGATTTTTCGAAGTTTGCAATAATTGCGAAAATGTTTTTAAACTGCAGGTCAAAGTTTTCGCCGAAAACTTGCACCTATTTTGGCGAAAACTCTCTTTTCAAAACCCTTGTAAGTTTGACCAGTTTTTGACAACATTTTTTGGCGAAAAGTTTTATAATTTTCGGCGAAAACTCATTTTGAAAACCGGCACACAATTTTGTAGTGTAGTTTTCGGTGAAAACTTGCACTCCTTTTCGCCGAAAATTTTCAGAAAAATCCAAAAAGTTTTCCCCCTTTTCTTTTCTTTTTCCGGGTCAGTTCCTCTCTCCTCCTCATTTTTTCGAACGAAAACCACAACCCCCCATTTTAAAAGAAATCATCACCGACTGTCACCCTCGCCACCGCCATTTTTTGCCGCCGCTCCCTTCCTCTCCCTTCACTGATCGTTTTGACACATAGATCATCCGAATCGGAGCTCTAGAGCTTCAGTTCTACCAAAACTTAGTTTTTTTTAGTTTTTCGCCAATTTCTCTTCTCCCGAAAATTTTTAGCCACCATGTCTTCAAGGTAAGTTGTTGGGTTTTCCATTACGAGTCTTTTGACATATAGATTGCTGAACTTCGTCGGGGTTGACTTCGGTTGACTTTTTGGTCTACCTCGATTTGTGTGCCGACTATTTCGTTGATAATTCTGATGAACTATTGCTCTGAGTTGATCTAGCATGCTTTGGGATGATTGTGCTATGATTTGATGACATTTGAATGAGGAATGCTATGCTTAATCGATAATCTTTTGTGATGTTGACTTTTGTACAATTTCAGTTTGACCATGACCTTTGAATGCTTACTTGGCTGATGTGATTTCTTGTTTTAGTACTTATGACTGTTCTATGAGTTGAGCTTATTTTATATGATGATTCCACGAATTTTGCTCATAAATTGCCATATGTTTCGATGAATTTAGTTAAGTGTTGAACCTTTTGAAATGTCGGTTTGACTCTTGAATTCGTAGCGTGATTTTGCTGACCTGGTTGTTCCTATGAATGTTATGTGATGTATTATGGTTACCGGTTGTTAGATAGCCTTTCCCCCACTCGGTTTTCCTCATTTCTTTGTGGGGTAGGTGCTTGGTTTGACTAATCTGGTTCCATTCTTTGTTATTTTTATAGGAACTCCAACAGAGAGAGACGTACGAAGGCCAGATTGGGCACTTTTGGTGCTGGATCCAGTTCCCGAGCTCCCGCTCCAGTCACTCCCGCCGCCTACGGTCCTCCTCCAGCATTTCCGGATCACCACGGGCACCACTCCACCATTGCCCGCCTGCCGAGCATTATTTTTGGCGCTACCAGAGGGTCCATCACACTCCCATAGCTGACGTGCGACCACTCTCTCTGGATTTCGTCCTTGAGCATGATGAGGAGTGGCACAAGAACGTCCACGACTCTCTGGCAGATGCAGGTCTTCTAGAGCTGTCTACCATTGCTGATGACTTCCCCCACCTCGCTCTCCGGGAATTCTGGGCTGCCTTCGAGCTTGACGAAAACAAGAGGAGGCAGCACAAGAAGGTCATCTCCTTCTACCTTGGTGGGGTGCATCGATACTTCACCTACGATGAGTTTGCCGACCATCTCAGCATCCCACCAGAGCACTACCGAGACCACCACCTCGATTGGGAGGACAACTCGGGTAAAGGCCCGGATTATGACGCACTCTGGAGCCACATCACCGGAGTACTAGGTGCTCAGACCACGGCTCATAACTCCATGCGGTTAGTTTCTCACCCTCTCTTCCGCTTCATTCATATTATTTGGCGTAGATCCCTATTATTTGCTCCAGAGAAGGATCACCACCATATCAGTAGAGAGGAGCTCATCCTACTCCGTGCCATCCGAGAGGGCTATCCGCTTCATCCAGGATGGGTGCTTGCTCGCTTATTCCACCGGAAGACCAAATCGACTAAGTTACCCTCCACCCTCCCTGGCGGTAACTTTGTTGGGCGCCTCATCACCAACCTTGGCCTCAGCCAGTCTTGTGGACTTGACGTCCCACGCCACGTAGTACAAACCGTTGGTGGAGATTTAGCCGCCGAGTACGACATCCAATTGGACTACAGTCCATAAGAGGCGGCAGTCCCACCTCTGCACCAAGGGGTCGAGTCGGAGGAAGATGATGATTCTGAGGAGCAGCAGCCCCATCCAGAGCAGGAGTTTCATCACCAGATGCCCCCTCAACAGCCGCTAGTGGGGTTCGCTCACCAGCAGCACCCTTTGCTCCAGGATCCCTTTCCGATGCCTCATCCACATTCCCGACCGCCTCTAGGAGACTTTGGAGAGATGCTAGATCGACTCCAGGAGTGGTGAGTGGTGGACAACGCCACCCAGGACGCCCGATGGCTAATTACTCAGAGGCACATGCGTGTGCAAGATGAGAGGTATGAGGCACAACTGGCGTGGCAGCAGCGGGTCGCGACCTTCTTCCATTTTCCACCTCCCGATGCGCCTGACCAGCAGTGATCGGGTTGTATCCTCTTCCTTGTCCTTTCTTTTATTTATTCTTTTCGGATTTCGATCTAACTTTTTTCTGTGTGGACCCGGGACACTTGTCCCGGTTTCCTTTGGATCTTTTGTTTGTTTTTGTTTTGTAGGCAGAGTTTTGGTATATTCCCTTCCCGCTCCGAAGTTCCGTGCTCATCCCCTACATCAATCATCTCGGTCCAGGTTCTTCTATTTACTCTCTACTCTTTATTTGGTCCTGTGAGGACATAGAACGATTTAAGTGCGGGGTAGGATGCTACAGAACCTTGAATGAACTTGATTTCCCTTAATTGTGTTCTATGTGTTTCGTGGTCCCTTTCCAATTTCTCTAGCATTAGAATTGCTCGGTTCTTGATTTGTGATGTTAAGTTGTAGTTCAAATTTTCATAATGATGCTCAGATTGCTTAACCTAGAACCTGCGAACCAACTTGCTTACTTAGATGCCAAATTGTCTGATCAGAATAGAATTTTAAAATCACACTTGTAGTTTGTCGCTTTGATTGCATGAAATTGACCGAATCCGGCTAGCAAACCAAATGTGAGCTTTTGATCCATTGCACATAACTTGCAATTTCAATTCTTTTTTAGTGTTTTTTTATTTTCTTGAATGAGTTAGAATTTGCATGAGACCTATTCGAGACCACACGATGACACGAGTTCTAGAATGATAGGGGCACCTAGAATTAAGCTACTAAGCCATATTGCCTACCTAACTTTAAATCCATTAGGTTTAAACCCTTGAGCTTGGCCTTTCTTTCGGTTCGCTATACATTACATCCAATCCCCATTCTTTCATTCCCCGCTGATCCCCTGTGGTTGTAGTTCTAAATTAGCCTACCGGAAGTCAGTCTGTGGTAACCTGCCTATAGCCATTAAACAGGTGGTCTTAGCTATTATATCCAAACGTATAAACCCCTCTAGCACTAAAAGAAAATCGGCACAAAGAAAAAAAAGAGAAAATAAAAATAAAATAAAATAAAAAAAAGTTCAAAGTGTCAAAGTTTATAGTATACTTCAATAACGTTCTTCTCCCTACATATGGAAGAACGAAGTCAAAAGAAAATGTAAAGAAAAGAAAAAGAAAATTGCAAAATAAAGTGCTAGGTTGCTTAAGGGTATCATAGGACGAGCGTACACTATTCCACTCGTGTTTGGTTAGACGGTAGGACGCCTGATGAGCTGTTGGTGGACCGCCCGGTGTTGTTCAGACATTTCAACCAAATAAAAACTACTAATGCTAAGAAAAAGCGTATAGCAGATCGTATTCGAGGGCTTTCTATGATTGGTTACTTCAGAACTAGCAAAATACTCAAAGGTAAACACGTTGTGCGTGGTGTGAGTTCCACGACTTCTACTTCTAAGGAATGCAGAAAAATTAAAAAAGATTAAACTAAAGCAGATTGGGAATTAGGGTTTGAAAACAAGAATGACAGACGAACTTAGACTTTGAATCTCCCTTCGTTCCCTAGAGCATTGGCAATCAACAGATCAGCGGATTTTGATTCTCATTCAATCAATTACTAAGACACCACCAT
The DNA here is from genome assembly GCA_034768395.1 of Linum lewisii. Taxonomy (NCBI): domain Eukaryota; kingdom Viridiplantae; phylum Streptophyta; class Magnoliopsida; order Malpighiales; family Linaceae; genus Linum; species Linum lewisii. The sequence goes on from CM068300.1 coordinate 19,405,022, forward strand.
AACTCCTCACCCTTAGGTTTAAGACCGGCGAATGTTCGCTCTATCCGTTCTAACTACCAAGATTAACTAGCCGCCCGAGTAGGGTCGCCTCTCGCAATGACTTAATTAATTGGTGTAATTACTAGTGATTAATGAGTTACTCTTGCAGTGAATTAACCCTAACCGGTTCCTACGAAAGGCACGCTCCAATTATAAGGTTAATTGTTCAATTCGATGTTCTAAAGTAAGGCGAGCGTTCGCTTCTATCCTTAGCTTAACCAGAATCTAATCTAGGTGATCAATCCAGACAAGAAACATGAACAATGAAGAACGAATCAAACATGAAAAAGAACTAATTGAATTTCGAATCTAATCACCACCGATCCGTGACCGCTTTAAAGCCTGGGTCACTTAGGGTTCATCTAGTCTAAGCTCTAAAGGGTTTAGCTACTCATGATTATTACAAAAGAAACAAAGACAAGGAAATAGTTCATCATTCCAAGGAAGAACAGAAAAGAATCTGAAAAACCTAATTCAGACGACTCTAACAGACTCTGATCTTCGGTAGATAACACTCCTATCCGGTTCTCCGAGATGGAAGGGATGGCGTCACGATCTCTATCCAGCTCTTCGAACTCCAGCTCTTCGCTCCAGAACTTCAGAGAATTCTGATCTGAAAAGTTGTGTTTTTGTAAATTATGATTGTTCCTCCCCGTTTTGGGCCGCCGGGTTAAGTATTTATACTTAACCCTAACTGATCCGGAATAGTGTATTATTTTCGCCAAAAATTCCTTAAGAATTTTAGCGAAAATTCCTTTGTAATCGGGAGTGCTTTCTCTGCCTTGAATTTTCGGTCCGAAGAGTACAATGATTTCGCCGAAGATGTCCTTTGACTCGGCACCAGTTGAATGCACTAATATTTTCACCGAATATGCAAGCTCAATTTCAGCGAAAATCTCTTTGTACTCGGGCAGGATTTTGTTTGAGTTTGACTGGCTCCTTGGATCGATTTCGGTTTGATTCCTTGAGGTTCCTACGCCTTAGACACGTCCATGGCTACTCTATTTGACGGCAAAAACCTGTGCTAACATAAAAACACTAGAAAACCATCAAATAGACCCGAAACGGGCCAAGGTAACACAAAAGGCACGAGATAGGGCAATCGATTGAATATTCGTTATTCTACCCTAAAAACCATGTCTTAAGCAAAGAAATGTCGCTTAAATTAGGCTGATAATCACGTCAAATCGAGTGTCATCAAACACCCCACACTTAAGCTTTTGCTTGTCCTCAAGCAAACTGAATAGAAACGCTCATGTTTACAAATGATAAGATCGATTAAATTGGAGCTCAATCAAACACAATGAATCATTAGACAGCTCGATCCTAGAACAAGAAACCTAACATGCATACAGATCAGCCAAACTACCTGGTCTCACTAATAAACTGCACATGACAAGTAATTAGCAACCAATTATGCATGAATTTGACCTGACCGACCAGACTCCTCACATAGGATGTATATAGTACAATGGGAACTCTCACTCTCTGTGTTTAGGGACGTGTTTCTGCTCTCGATCATTTTCTGTTACCGAATTCTGTCATAGGTTTGCATTTCGACCACATCTCCACCACTGTGACAACACGAGTATCTAGTCAAGAAGGACTTCCCTGCTAGGACCGTAATGAAATCTACACTACTCGGGTTTATAATGAGATGGATGATGGGAATGAATGATGATGGCTTTGGTGCGGTGTAGCTTTCGACTAACTTCCCTCGAATCTAATCTATGGCTTCCTACCGTCTAACCAAACACGGGTGGAATAATGAACGCTCGTCCTATGATACCCTCAAGCAACCTAGCACTTATTCTTTTTCTTTTTGCACAACAATTTTTTTTTCTTTTCAACTTTTCTTTTGACTTCGTTCTTCCATTTGTAGGGAGAAGAACGTTTTACTGAACTACACTTTGAACTTTTTCTGATTTTTCTTATTTTTCTGCTTCTCTTTTTTTTTTCTGCAGCTTGCTTCTTCTCTTACTTTACTTTTTTTTTCTTTTGTGCCGATTTTTCTTTTAGTTGCTAGAGGGGTTTACACGTCTGGACATATTAGCTAAGACCACCTGTTTAATGGCTATAGGCAGGTTACCACAAACTGACTTCCGGTAGGTCAATGTAGAACTACAACCACAGGGGATCAACGGGGAATGAAAGAAATGGGAAATGGTTGTAATGTATTATCGAACCGAAAGAACAGGCCAAGCTCAAGGGTCTAAACCTAGTGGATTTATCGTTTGTGGCTATGGCTAAGTAGCTGAATCTAGGTGCCCCTATCCTTCTAGAACTCGTGTCATCGTGTGTCTCGAGTAGGTCTCATGCAAATTCTAACTCATTCAAGTAAACAGAAAACCACTCAGAAAGAATTAAAATTGCAAGTTACGTGCAATGAATCAAAAGCTCACAGTTGGTTTGCTAGTCAGATTCGGTCATTTTCATGCAATCAAGGCTACAAACTACAAGTGTGATTTTAAAATTATGTTCTGACCAGGCATTTTAGCATCAAAGCATACAAGTTGGTTCTCAAGTTCTAGTTTAAGCAGTCTAAGCATCATTATGAAAGTTTGAACAACAACTTAATATCAAAAATCAAGAACTGAGCCATTCTAATGCTAGAGAGACTGGAATGGAATCACGAGGCACACATAAAACACAATCAAGGGCAATCAAGTTCATGCAAAGTTCTCTAGCATCCTACCCCACACTTAAATCAGACTGTGTCCTCACAGGACTAATTCTAGAGTTCATAGTGGAATGTAAGAACCTGGATGAGGACGGTTGATTTCAGAGGGTAAGCACGGATCCTAAGAGCGGAGGGAAGTGTAACAGAACCTGAAGCAAAGGAAGTCGACCGATTGCCTACAAAACAAAAACAAATGAAACATAAAAAGGAAACCGGGACAAGTGTCCCGGATCCACACAAAAAAAAGTTGGACCGAAATCCGAAAAGAATAAATAAAAAGAAGACACCAGAAAAGGAATACAACCCGATCACTGCTGGTTCGGTGAACCGGGAGGTTGAAAGTGGAGAAATTCGCCGAGCTGGCGTTGCCACGCCATCTGTGCCTCATATCGCCGGTCGGCGCGGCACATATGTTGCTGCATAATAGTCCATCGCGCCTCTTGAGTGGCATTGTCGGTGATGCGCCACTCCTGCAGTCGCTCGTATAACTCTCCAACATCCGCGGGGTGGTGTTGCGGCTTTTGAGTATGCGCCGGATATGGATCGGGGATGTGCGGTGGCGACTGGTGGATGTACCCTGCCTGATGGTGTGGCGAGGGTATATAATCATGAAACTCAGGCGGCAGCTGCGGCTGCTGCTCCTCAGCATCATCTTCTTCCTCTGACTCGACCACATGCTGGAGTGGAGGATCAGCTGCTACATGGGGACTAAGGTCGAGTTCTAAGTCGTACTCAACCGCCAAGTCTCCTCCAACGGTCCGAACTGGATGTCGTGGAATGTGCGGGCCATACTCATGGCTGATGCCGAAGGAGATGATGAGCTGTCCTATGAAGTTGCCTCCCAAGAGTTTGCGGGGTGGCGTTTTCCTCTTGGTCTTCTGGCGGAAGATGCGAGCCAGTACCCAACCGGGGTGGAGAGGGTAGCTCTCTCGGATGGCTCGGAGAAGCATGAGCTCCTCCTTGAGGATATGGTGGCGATCCTTATCTGGAACATATAAAAGCGACCTCCGCCAAACCATATGAATAAATTTATAGAGCGGGTGACAGAGAGACTTAACTGAGTTGTTCGTCCCGAGGTGATCGCCAGGCACGCCTGTCATGTGGCTCCAGAGCGCGTTGTACTCCTCGTCGTCATCATCTTCGCCCCAACCTAGGTGATGATCGTGATAATGCTCATAGGGGATGCCGAGATGAGCGGCAAACTCATCGTAGGTGAGCTGCCTGTACACCCCACCAAGATAGAAGGTGATCACCTTCTGGCGTTGCTTCCTCTTGTGCTCATCCAGATCAAATGTTGCCCAGAACTCCTGGAGGGCAATGTCTGGGAACTCGGCGGCGATGGTGGTCAGCTCGAGGAGACCAGCCGGTGCTAAGGCGTCATGCACTTTCCGGTGGTAGTCCTCATCATGATCATACAGGGACTCCATGGAGAGAGGACGCACGTCAGCTCCCCGAACGTGCTGAATCTTCTGGAAGCACTCAAAATAGAAATCGGTAGACGGACGATGGTGGGATGATATCCAGCATGTCGGGGTAGAGCAGGTGGTGGACCCAGAACAGTAGGTGTGACGGTAGCGGCAGCTTCTGAGCTCGAGGCGTCATCAAGTCGCGCCTTAGTCCTGCGCTCAAAGGTGTTCCTAAACAAGAACGAAACCAGATTAGTCAACCAAAACCTTACCCCACACTTAGTAGAAAAACTCAATTTCACAAAGAAATGAGGGAAACTAAGTGGGGTAAGCAAAGCGGAGTAGCCGGCAATCATAGACAGTAAAATACACCTAGGAACGGCCAGAATCGGATAAGCACAATCAGAGTTCAAAAACCGACATTTAGAAAGTCAACATTTTAGCATATTGAACCCTAATCATGGCAAGACTATCATAACTTGGAGAATGACGGTAAAATATGATTTCAAATGGCAACACGATAATATGATCAAGAATGAACACTTATGACAGCCAAACGATCAACAACAGTTCAAAGTCAAACCGACATTTCTCACAAAAGTCAACATAACAAGAAATTAATCGTATGCATAGCAACACATGACCAACTGATATGGAAATTAAGCACGGGACTCCCTAAGCATCCAAGAACAGTTCTATAAGTTCAGTTAATCCTAGTTCACACGAAACAGTCGGCACGCAAAATCGAGGCAAATCGAAAAGTCAACCGAAAGTCAACCCTGACGAAATTCAGCAATCTACATGTCAAAAGATTCGTATTGAAAAGCTCTACAACTTACCTTGAAGCCATGGATGCATAAAGTGAACGAGTTGAGAGGAATCGGTGAAAAACGTTGAAAACTAGGTTTCGGAGAACTGGAGCTGCAAAGCTCCGATTCGAACGTTCTAGGGCTTGAATCGATCGGAAAATGGAGGGGAAGGGAGCGACGGTGGTCGGCGATGGCGGCGGCGACGGGAAACGCGGCGACGGCGGTTTGAAAGAAGTGGTGGTCGGCGGCGATTTTAAATAGATAGGGGGTGTTTTCGGTGGGTTTGAACGAAAATGAAAGAAGGGAAGGAAGGAGAGAGAGGGAGACCGGATTTTTAAAGTGGGAATTTTCTGATTTTTGAAATTATTTTCGGCGAAAAGAAAAGGGTGTTTTCGCCGAAAATTTCAGTTAAAATGGACTGCCGGACTTTCGAAGGCGGTTTCGCCGAAAATGATAGTACGGTTTCGCCAAAAATTTTAGTTCAAATGGCTTCACCGAAAACAAAAAACTTTTTGAACCGAAAACAATGAACAGGGAGATTGAGTTCGAAAATTGAAAATCGATTTCGCCGAAAACAAGGGTGGTTTCGCCGAAAATTTTGAACTGTTCGGGTTTTAAATATTTTAGTAAATCGGCTAACTTCAGAAAATCACAGTTAAATCCACAAAAATCAGAATGACCTCAATCAACTTGCAACTGACTCTATGACATGCAGACTCTACACGAAAAATAATAAATCAAACAAATTGACACTTTTGGCTCTCCCGAACCGACTCTAAAACACCAAGTTCAACAATAATAAAAACAGACTCCAGCCGTGGGTTGCCTCCCACGAAGCGCTCTTTTATTAACGTCCTTGAGCTGGACGATACCTGGACGGTATTAGGAGACATCCCAACTTAGATTCTCCTTCACGCTCGCGTCGGAGTTCAAGAAGTACAGCTTCGGGACTTCTCCGGTAAACGTGAATCTCTTCCCGTTCGCATGCAAAAGCTTGGTACATCCGTCGGGAAGATGATCAACGAACTTGAATGGTCCGAAACAGCTCTCTAGAGAGATCATCCTTCTTGAGTGTGATGATGGAAGGAATGAGGACTGTCGGTTTCTCTTTTTCTTTAATCTTCGGCTTGTTATCACCAGGATCGGTGATCGTTAGTACTTCCTTAGGAGACGCTTTCGGCTTCTCCTTCCATACTTGTTCCGGCGCCGGTTTCTCGGAACGAAATGGTGGTACAGCTGCCTTGATGGAAGACGCGGAATTTTTGGTCTCCAGACCATTTGTGTCTTCGTCTTCTTGTTCTTTCCTCGAGGTCTGCTCGGTGGTTTAGAAGAGGCTTGCAGTTCCTTCTTCTTCTTCTTAAGCGGCTTCTGAACCGAAATTTCTGGCTTCTTCGTAATGACCTGTTTAATATTTGCAGCAACAGCTGATCTAGAGACACTGGAAGAAGCATTAGTAACGGAGTTGACCGGAGTCAACCCCACCGTTTCAACAGCTAGGCAGTGAGATTCTTCATTCCTAGAGTCATATTTCATGCCATCTTTAAGACGGAACGTTTTTGTTTCTTTACCGACTCTTAAAGTTAAAGAACCATTTGGAACGTTAATATTCATTCCCGTAGTAGCCATGAAAGGTCGACCTATGAGAATCGTAGAGTCATCTGTACTAGTATCCATAATCACATAGTCAGCTAAAAACGTGAACGGACCACATTTAGTAACAACGTCTTTAATCTCTCCCTTAGGGGTTTTAAGTGATCTATCAGCAAAGACAAGTTGCATACTAGGCGGTTCAAGTTCTCCTAGGTTTAATTTCTCATATAGACTCACAGGCATAACATTAACAGATGCTCCTAGATCAACTAAGCATCGTTCAATCTCAACATCATTAATGACCAAAGGCAAAGTGAAAGAACCAGGGTCCGATAACTTAGCTGGATATGGAGAAACAAGTTTCTTAGCACGAATGTCAGGATATCCTTCCTTGTTCCCCTTCATGCCAGTCTCGATCCTTGCATTTGGCAGCAGTGCTCTAGGAAAAGGAGGCTTTACGATGTATGGTGCAAGAGGAGGATCCTCCTTAGGCGCCGGTTTCTGTTCCTCTTCTTCCTCTTCTTCCGGAATTTCAGCGATCCTGCGTAAAACAGAATAAGCATCAGCAATTAAGTTCGGGAGTTTTCGAGCAGTTACCATTTTAGCCTGTTCTTTTCTCGGGTTTGGCTCTGTCTGGCTTGGAAGCTGGCCAAATGGTCGACCAGATGCTAGCATGCTCGAGATGTTGTTCACGACTTGCTCAATTCTTTGTCCAGATGCTATCTGTTCTTGATTGAGAAGAGCTTGAGCCTTGAACTGACTGTCATGATCATCGAGTCTTGTGATGATCTGGCTGAGCTTCTTATCCAGGTCACTACATTATTATCTCTTTGATGCTGCTGACCTGGATAGGTATTGTTAAGATATTGATTCTGGCGATTGCCAGGAGCAGTTCCATAATTACCCGGATTGCGATGCGGCAGCTGGTAGACACCTGCCGGCGGATGGTTAGGCTTCTGATCCTGAGCTGGACCAGCCGGGCGGTTATTCTGGTTCTTGTTATGATTGGCGCCAACATTGTAGGGGGGTCTGTCTTGATAGTTCCCTTGCTGTCTGAAGTTATGGTAACCAGCATAACCATTCTGATTATTGATGAAGCCTTGTTGTATGAAATTTACCTCTTCGGCAGACCAGACTTCTGCCTTACCAAAGTTCTGACAACGGCCTCCATTATGTGAGCAAGCTCCACACCACTCGCAATCAGCAACATAGACAGAAGCTGCCGGTGGCTTGATCGGTGTGGTAGACTTCTTCAAATGCTTCTCTACCTCTTCTTTGATAGTAGCTTCAAGATCTAGCTTGCTCCTTGATCCTTCAGATTGTCGCTCCCAGTTCCTTGACTTGGAGGCAAAGTTTGCGAAGTGAAGAAGAGCAGCTTCAGGAGTGAGTGTAGTGCAATCCCCTTCAGCTAGAGAATTGACCCACTTGGCAGACTCTCTCTCGAAGTCCACGAGAGAAGATTTCAGCTAACTGCCTCTGCTCGAATCCATGACGAGGGCAGGTGTAAAGAAGTTCTTGGAATCGATTCCAAGTATCATATAAGCTTTCTCCTTCTTTCTGGGAGAATCTGGCGATGTTGTCCTTGATGGCGGTTGTTCTGGCCGGACGGAAGTATTCTTCAACAAAGTCCTGAGCCAGAGTATCCCAGTTAGTGTAATAGCCAGGTGGTTTGCCAGTAAGCCACCTCTTAGCAGCGCCTTTTAGAGAGAACGGGAATGCTCTCAGACAAAGGGTGTTTTTGTCGAGGTTTCCGTTCTTAAAAGTACTGCAGAGATCAAGGAAGTCTGCAAGATGAGTGCACGGATTGTCTAGGGGTCTGCCTTCAAACTGTAAATCCCTAGAGATCATCGTCAAGAATGGGATCTTGATCTCATAGTCAAGATCTCCTTCAATGCGCGGAACGGCAATGGCAGATCGAACGCTAGTCGCGCTCGGCTTGTTATAGTCTGCTAGACTCTTCTGTGCAGGTGGTGGTGGCGGCGGTGGTTGATCGCCATTTGGTGGTAATCTATCGCCCATGGTAGGAGATGGAGGTGGTGAAAGTGATGCGGTGTATGAAGCGGATGAAGAGTGCGGTGAAGACGGAGATGAGGAATTCTCCTTCGGTTCCTCGATCTTGATCGGAGTGATGAATGGATTGGATCTGCCTTCCTTCAGAATCTGTGATCGTAGAGGTGTAGCAGAACTGCCTGGATTCCCTGCAATCTTAGCCTGTTCGGTTTGAGAGCGAGTCCAAGGACGGTGAGGCATACACCTGTAAACCTACAGATAACAAAGACAAACAAAACCAGTGTAAAATCGAAGTGGGTGGAAAAATGAAAGATGGAAAGTAGAAGAATAAATTGCCAACTCTTCTTTCAAACAATCAAAAGAAGTCCCCGACAACGGCGTCAATTTGGTGGACCGCCCGGTCGTTGTTCGGACGTTTCAACCAAATAAAAACTACTAATGCTCAGAAAAAGCGTATAGCAGATCGTATTCCGAGGGCTTTCTATGATTGGTTACTTCAGAACTAGCAAAATACTCAAAGGTAAACACGTTGTGCGTGGTGTGAGTTCCACGACTTCTACTTCTGAGGAATGCAGAAAAATTAAAAAGATTAAACTAAAGCAGATTGGGAATTAGGGTTTGAAAACAAGAATGACAAACGAACTTAGACTTTGAATCCCCCTTCGTTCCCCAGAGCATTGGCAATCAACAGATCAGCGGATTTCGATTCTCATTCAATCAATTACTAAGACACCACCATAACTCCTCACCCTTAGGTTTAAGACCGGCGAACGTTCGCTCTATCCGTTCTAACTACCAAGATTAACTAGCCGCCCGGGTACGGTCGCCTCTCGCAATGACTTAATTAATTGGTGTAATTACTAGTGATTAATGAGTTACTCTTGCAGTGAATTAATCCTAACCGGTTCCTACGAAAGGCACGCTCCAATTATAAGGTTAATTGTTCAATTCGATGTTCTAAAGTAAGGCGAGCGTTCTCTTCTATCCTTAGCTTAACCAGAATCTAATCTAGGTGATCAATCCAGACAAGAAACATGAACAATGAAGAACGAATCAAACATGAAAAAGAACTAATTGAATTTCGAATCTAATCACCACCGATCCGTGACCGCTTTAAAGCCCTGGGTCACTTAGGGTTCATCTAGTCTAAGCTCTAAAGGGTTTAGCTACTCATGATTATTAGAAAAGAAACAAAGATAAGGAAAGAGTTCATCATTCCAAGGAAGAACAGAAAATAATCTGAAAAACCTAATTCATACGACTCTGACAGACTCCGATCTTCGGTAGATAACACTCCTAGCTCCGGTTCTCCGAGATGGAAGGGATGGCGTCACGATCTCTATCCGGCTCTTCGAACTCCAGCTCTTCGTTCCAGAACTTCAGAGAATTCTGATCTCGAAAAGTTGTGTTTTTGTAAATTATGATTGTTCCTCCCCGTTTTGGTAGATACACCGTCTTCGTAGATACACAGCTCGTTCGCGTTAAGTATTTATACTTAACCCTAACTGATCCGGAATAGTGTATTATTTTCGCCGAAAATTCCTTAAGAATTTCGGCGAAAATTCCTTTGTGTTCGGGAGTGCTTTCTCTGCCTTGAATTTTGGTCCGAAGAGTACAATGTTTTCGCCGAAGATGTCCTTTGACTCGGCACCAGTTGAATGCACTAATATTTTCGCCGAATATGCAAGCTCAATTTCGGCGAAAATCTATTTGTACTCGGGCAGGATTTTGTTTGACTTTGACTGGCTCCTTGGATCGATTCCGGTTTGATTCCTCGAGGTTCCTACGCCTTAGACACGTCCATGGCTACTCTATTTGACGGCAAAAACCTGTGCTAACATAAAAACACTAGAAACCATCAAATAGACCCGAAACGGGCCAAGGTAACACAAATGGCACGAGATAGGGCAATCGATTGAATATTCGTTATTCTACCCTAAAAACCATGTCTTAAGCAAAGAAATGTCGCTTAAATGAGGCTGATAATCACGTCAAATCGAGTGTCATCAGCTGTAGAACAGTGATCAAATACTACCAAGCTAGAAGCTAGGGTAGATCGTATTCCACAGGGTTTCTTCTAATTGACTACTCAAAGAAGCTGGCAATTTATCCAAGTTTGAACACGTTGTGCATGGTGTGAGTTCCACGACTTCTAGACTAAGATGCAGGAAAATTAAAATGAAATTAAAAGAAAGAATGATTGGTTGGTTTAAAACAGACGACAGACAAGCCAAGCGGTTTTCAATTCTCATTCAATCAATTTCTATACACCACTATAACTCCTGACCCTTAGGTTTCAGACTGGCGAACGTTCGCTCTATCCGATCTAACTACCAAGATTAACTAGCCGCCCGGGTACGGTCGCCTCTCGCAACGACTTAATTAACTGGTGCAATTACTAATGATTTATAAGTTACTCTTGCAGTGGATTAACCCTAATCGGTTCCTACGAAAGGCACACTCCAATTATAAGGTTAACTGGTTGAATTGATGTTTTAAAGAGAGGTGAGCGTTCGCTTCTATCCTCAGCTTAACAAGAATCTAAACTAGGTGATCATGAAAGACAAGTTTATGCGCCAAAGCAGGGAGATGTCTGGCGACTAACCCTAGCTTGCAAAAACCTAATCTAGGCGATCAACCAGAAAAGAAACACAAGAACAACGAAACTAATCTAGGCGTCAACTAGACAAGAAACGTAGTACAACAATCAAGAACAAAACAACCATGCAAAGAGAAACTAATTGAACTTCGAATCTAATTACCGCCGATCCATGACCGCTTTAAAGCCCTGGGTCACTTAGGGTTCATTTAATCTAAGCTCTACGAGTTTAGCTACTCATATCAGAAACAAGAGAATTGAAAACAAACAAGGAATACATCTCAGGTAGGAAGAATAGAGAAGAACTGTAAAACCTAATTTGACGAATCCGTGAAGCTTCAATCTCCGGTAATCTTCAATCCAAGATCCGAGTCTCCGAGGTGAAGGGATGGCGTCACGATCTCTCGACGATTCTTTGAACTCTCTAAACTCCCTCTCGAACTCCTAGGTCTGGAAATTATGATTGATATTATGAGGTATCCCTGTTCTGGGCCGCTGGTTTAAGTATTTATACTTAACCCTAATCTGCCGGATTTTAACTGATATTTTCGGCGAAAACTCCTTTGTAAACCGGGGCAGGGATTTGTTTGACTTGGTTGGCTCCTTGGATCGATTCCGGTGCGATTTCCTCGAGGTTCCAATGTCTTAGACACGTCCTTGGCTACTTTATTTGACGGCAAAAACCTATGCTAACATAAAAACACTAGAAAACCATCAAATAGACCCGAAACGGGCCAAAGTAACACAAATGGCACGAGATAGGGCAATTGATTGAATATTCGTTATTCTACCCTAAAAACCATGTCTTAAGCAAGGAAATGTCGCTTAAATGAGGCTGATAATCACGTCAAATCGAGTGTCATCAAAATACCCCACACTTAAGCTTTTGCTTGTCCTCAAGCAAACTGAATAGAAACGCTCATGTTCACAAATGATAAGATCGATTAAATTGGAGTTCAATCAAACATAATGAATTATTAGACAGATAATTCCTAGAACAAGCAACCTGACATGCATACAGATCAACCAAACCAGCTGGTCTCACTAATAAACTGCACAAGACAAGTCTCCTCACACAGGAAATATTTAGTAAATTTGGGAACTCTCACTCTCTGTGTTTAAAGACGTTTTTCTACTCTCAATCATATTCTGTTACTGAATTCTGTCATAAGTTTGCATTTCGACCACATCTCCACCACTGTGACAACACGAGTAACTAGTCAAGAAGGACTTCCCTGCTAGGACTGTAACGAATTCTACACTACTTGGGTTTATGATGAGATGGATGATGGGAATGTATGATGGCGGCTTGGTGCGGTGTAGCTTTCGACTAACTTCCCTCGAATATAGCTTATGGCTTCCTACCGTCTAACCAGACACGGGTGGAATAGTGAACGCTCGTCCTATGATACCCTCAAGCAACCTAGCACTTTTTATTTTCTTTTCACACACATTTTTTTATTTTCTGACTTTTCTCTTGACTTCGTTCTTCCATATGTAGAGAGAAGAACGTTTATTGAACTTAAAACTTTTGGCTTTTTTTATTTTTCTTCTTTCTCTTTTTTTTTTGAAACTTACTTCTTTTCTTCTTTTTCTATTTTTTCCTTTTGTGCCGATTCTTTCTTTTAGTTGCTAGAGGGGTTTACACGTTTGGACATAATAGCTAAGACCACCTGTTTAATGGCTATAGGCAGGTTACCACAAATCGACTTCCGGTAGGTCAATCTAGAACTACAACCATAGGGGATCAACGGGGAATGAAAGAATGGGAAATGGTTGTAATGTATTATCGAACCGAAAGAATAGGCCAAGCTGAAGGGTTTAAACCTAATGGATTTTATCGTTTGGTAGGCTATCTGGCTTAGTAGCTGAATCTAGGTGCCCCTATCATTCTAGAACTCGTGTTATCGTGTGGTCTCGAGTAGGTCTCATGCAAATTCTAACTCATTCAAGCAAACAGAAAATCACTCAAAAAGAATTGAAATTACAAGTTACGTGCAATGGATCAAAAGCTCACAGTTGGTTTGCTAGTCGGATTCTGTCATTTTCATGCAATCAAGGCTACAAACTACAAGTGTGATTTTAAAAATTCTGTTCTGACCAGGCAATTTAGCATCAAAGTAAACACGTTGGTTCTCAAGTTCTAGGTTAAGCAGTCTAAGCATCATAATGAAAGTTTGAACAGCAACTTAACATCAAAAATCAAGAACCGAGCAATTCTAATGCTAGAGAGGCTGGAAAGGCACCGAGAAACACACAACACACAATTAAGGGCAATCAAGTTCATGCAAGGTTCTCTAGCATCCTACCCCACATTTAAATCGGACAGTGTCCTCACAAGACTAAACTAGAGTAGAGATATACGAAGAACCTGGACCGAGATGGTTGGTGTAGGGGATGAGCACGGTTCCTCGGAGCAGAGGCAATCTACCAAAGCGAAGCAAAGGGAATCTCCCAACTGCCTACAAAACAAAAACAAATGAAAGATAAAAAGGAAACCGGGACAAGTGTCCCGGATCCACACAGAAAAAAGTTGGATCGAAATCCGAAAATAAAAAATAAAAATAAAGAACCAGACAAGGAATACAACCCGATCACTGCTGGTCAGGCGCATCGGGAGGGGGGATGTGGAGGGCGTCGCTATCTACCGCTGCCATGCCAGCTGAGCCTCATACCTCCAGGGAAAGCTGGTGGAGGGCCCTGGACGGCGGGTGTGACTGGAGCGGGAGCTAGAGCCAGTGTCAAGTCGCCCTTGGTCCTGCGCTCATGAGTGACAGTCCGAAGACCAGAAACGAAACCAGATTAGTTAACTAATAACCCACCCCACACTTAGTCGAAAAACTCAATTTCACAAAGAAATGAGGAAAACCGAGTGGGGGTAAGCAAAGTAAGTAACCGGTAAGCACAATAAATCACAAAGTATGCATGTGTCTAGCCGGAACGTTCATAACATAGTTAGGGATCATAAGTCAAACCGACATTCAAAAAGTCAACATCATAGCACATTGAACCCTAATCATGGCAAGACTATCTCAAAGCGGGAAATGATGGCATAATATAAACTCAGATGGCAAGCACGATATATGAACGTGAATGAACACTTATGGCAGCCAAACAAGCATAGAAAATTCATGGTCAAACCGACACTTCAGAAAAGTCGACACCGCAAAGAATTCATCTTTAAGCATAGCAACACACGATCAAATGGTATTTATAATTCAGCACAATACTCCCTAAACATGCTAGATCAGTCAAAAGCAATTCAGCTAACCTAGTTTACACGAAACAGTCGGCACGCAAATCGAGGTAAATTGAAAAGTCAACCGAAAGTCAACCCCGACGAAATTCAGCATTCAATATGTCAAAAGATTCAAAATGAAAAGTTCCACAACTTACCTTGAAGCCATAGGTGCTGAAAATGAACGGAGAGAGAGAAATCGGTGAAAAATCGAAAAATTTAGGGTTTGGCTGAACTAGAGCTGTAGAGCTCTGAATCGGCTGTTCTAGGGCTCAAGATGATCGGAAATGGAAGGGGAAGGGAGCGGCGGCGGCGGCGGCGGTCGGCAGCGGGCGGTGAAAAAGTGGCGGCGGTTGGCGATTTAGTTGAAACAGGGGGAGGGTTTTTTTCGAAAATGAAAGAAGGAAGAGAGAGAGGTGAATCCGGATTTTTAAAACGAAAAATGGTTGATTTTCAAATGGATTTTCGGCGAAAATAAGTGCAAGTGTTCGCCGAAAAATGTTAGTTAAAAAGTACTGCCGGTTTTCAAAAGGACTTTCCCGAAAACTTGAAATAGTTTTCGCCAAAAATGTTAGTTAAAAACGTCTAGAAAACTCAGTGGGATTTCAAAGAGAATTTTCGCCGAAAACATGGGTGTATTTTCGCCGAAAATAGTGAACTCTACGATTGAAAATATTTTCGCAATCCCGGCAAACTTCAGAAAATCACAGTTAAATCCACAAAAATCGGAAAAACCTCAAACGACTTGCAATTGACACTACGACACACAGACTACACACAAAAAATAAGAAATCAAACAAACTGACACGTTTGGCTCCCCCAAACCGACTCTAAAACACTAAGGTTGACACAAATGAAAAACTGACTCCAGCCGTGGGTTGCCTCCCACGAAGCGCTCTAGATTAACGTCCTTGAGCTGGACGATACCTGGATGGCGATCAAGAGACATTCCAACTCAGGATTTCTCTTAGGCCGAGCCGGAGTTCATGAGATATCCTCCGGCAAGTGTGAACTTCTTCCCGTTTGCATGAATTAACTTGGTTCGTTCTTCGGGAAGATGACCAGAATTTTTACAAAGCCTGAACAGTTCTTTCAAAGAAGCGTCCTTCTCTTTATTCTCCTTATTTATCTCGCAAGGATCCTTAACTTTTGGCGATTCAGTAGGGGATGCCTTTGGCTCTTCCTTCTTTCTCGGCTTCTGTGCCGGCAGCTCATTCTTCAGAGTAGGGACCTGTCCTACACCTGGCAAGAAGATTTCTGCAGAAACTCTAGATTTTTCATTAGAAACGGAGTTGACCGAAGCCAACTCCACAGCTTCAACAGATAAGCAATGTGCCTCTTCTCTGATAGAGACTTGCATACCGTCCTTGAGACGGAATGTCATGGTATCCTTGCCGACCCTTAATGTCAACGAGCCATTCGGACATTAATGGTAATGCCGGCTGTCGCCATAAACGGTCGGCCAAGGAGAAGAGTGACATCTTCCCCTCGGGTATCCATAACAATAAAATCAGCCAGAATAGTAAAAGGACCACAATTGACAACCACGTCTTCTATCAATCCCCTAGGTAATTTCACATATCTATCTGCAAACACTAAACGCATGCTAATCGGTTTCAATTCTCCTAGGTTCAATTTCTCATACAAGAAGGTAGGCATGACATTAATGGAAGAACCTAGATCAATTAAACTACGATCAATTTTCACATTTTTAATAG
The DNA here is from genome assembly GCA_034768395.1 of Linum lewisii. Lineage (NCBI taxonomy): Eukaryota > Viridiplantae > Streptophyta > Magnoliopsida > Malpighiales > Linaceae > Linum > Linum lewisii. Next base: position 19,421,111 of record CM068300.1, read on the forward strand.
TGCAAGGCAAAGTAAAAGCACCAGGATCGCGACACTTATCTGAGGGAGGTATGGCGGTTGTCTGGCTGTGGATCGCGGAGCATTCTTCCTCGAGGGAGATGGAAGACAACTCTCCCTTCTTTTGTTCTTCGCAAGATCTTTCGCGACTTTTCCAGCCTCCGATATCATCTGGATAGCATCAGTAACTGGTATCTTGACATCTGTGTTCTTCAAGTATCCATGCCACTTTCTGTACCGGGTATCATGATCTTTCTCCTTTGATTGCGCAGCCTTAGGAACGGAATCTGAGGCTGATATGGAGGGAGAGGTGGCGCAGGTGATGTCTTTGTTAGGGGAGGCGGGGCAGTCACCTCCTCCTCTTCTTCTTTATCCTCCTCCTCGATCTCTGGCTTGTCAATAGCTATAGCATTAGGAATTATGACCGGATCAGGAGCTGCAGGACCAACTAATTGCTTGCCGCTTCTTGTGGAGATAGCCTTGACATGCTCCTTCCTAATGGTAGAGTCATCTTGAACCGATGATCGATTAAGGAGGGGGCTATTAGTTAGCAGGCTAAACATGTTATTCAACATGCTCTCCACTCGTTGACCTCGAGCTTCATGATCCTGATTTAAGAGGGCTTGAAGCTTGAATCTCTCCTCGTGGTCATCGAGTCTTGCCAAGATCATGGCGAGCTTCTTGTCTATCTCGATTTCCCAAGTATTCTCGAACGTATAACTCTGAGGTTGCTGTCCTCCGGTGAATCCAGGGGGATCTTGATCAATAAAATTCACTTCCCCTATAGACCAGTTATTTGCTGTACCGAAAATCTTCTTCATTTCTTTCTGCACTTCGCTCTTGATCTGATCTTCACGGCTTGGTTGGCTCTTAGCTGCTCCAAATTGTCTGTCCCAGCTTCTAGATTTAGATGCGCAGTTTGCAAAGTGAAGAAGAGCAACTTCTGGTGTGAGTGCGGTGTAGTCTCCATCAGCTAAAGAGTTAACCCATTCAGATGATTCTTCGTTCATACCCCAAGCAAAGATCTCGGCTAGTTGCATCTGAGTGAAGCCATGATGAGGGCAATTGTAGAGGAGTCCCTGGAATTCGTTCCAAGCATCATGTAAACTTACTCCTTCTCTCTGTCTGAACCTTGAGATGTTTTTCCTGTAAGCAGTTGTTCTGGAAGGAGGGAAGTATTCCTCTATGAATTTCTGAGCAAGATCATCCCAGTTGGTGTAGTGTCCGGGTGGCTTGCTAGTGAGCCATCTCTTCGCGGCGCCTCGGAGTGAGAATGGGAAGGCTCGAAGGCATAGAGCGTTCTTGTTGAGGTTCTTAGATTTGAAAGTTTCACAGACAGCCAGAAAGTCAAATAGATGTGGCAAGGATTATCATCTGGCTTTCCCTCAAATTGCACGTCCCTAGAGATTAGTCCCAGAAAGGGGATCTTGATCTCATAGTCGGGATCGTCGTCATTAGAAGGCACGGTGTTGGGAGACTGAATGTTAGATGCGCTCGGCTTGCTTAGTCCGCAAGACTCCTTGGAGCAGCCATTGCGGTAGGGAAGATGGAACGGAAGTGATTCAATTATGTACCTGCTATGATCTGCAAGGGAGAAAAACAAGCACAACCGGTATAAAATCGAAGTGTGACGGGAAATGAAAGATGGAAAGTAGAAGAATAAAATGCCAACTCTTCTTTCAAACAATATAGAAGAGTCCCCGGCAACGGCGCCAATTTGATGAGCTGTAGAACAGTGATCAAATACTACCAAGCTAGAAGCTAGGGTAGATCGTATTCCACAGGGTTTCTTCTAATTGACTACTCAAAGAAGCTGGCAATTTATCCAAGTTTGAACACGTTGTGCGTGGTGTGAGTTCCACGACTTCTAGACTAAGATGCAGGAAAATTAAAATGAAATTAAAAGACAGAATGATTGGTTGGTTTAAACAGACGACAGACAAGCTTAGATTTCGAATCCCCCTTAGATCACCAAGGCAGCAGCAATCACAAGACCAGCGGTTTTCAATTCTCATTCAATCAATTTCTATACACCACCATAACTCCTGACCCTTAGGTTTCAGACTGGCGAACGTTCGCTCTATCCGATCTAACTACCAAGATTAACTAGCCGCCCGGGTACGGTCGCCTCTCGCAACGACTTAATTAACTGGTGCAATTACTAACGATTTATAAGTTACTCTTGCAGTGGATTAACCCTAATCGGTTCCTACGAAAGGCACACTCCAATTATAAGGTTAACTAGTTGAATTGATGTTTTAAAGAGAGGCGAGCGTTCGCTTCTATCCTCAGCTTAACAAGAATCTAAACTAGGTGATCATGAAAGACAAGTTTATGCGCCAAAGCAGGGAGATGTCTGGCGACTAACCCTAGCTTGCAAAAACCTAATCTAGGCGATCAACCAGAAAAGAAACACAAGAACAACGAAACTAATCTAGGCGTCAACTAGACAAGAAACGTAGTACAACAATCAAGAACAAAACAACCATGCAAAGAGAAACTAATTGAACTTCGAATCTAATTACCGCCGATCCATGACCGCTTTAAAGCCCTGGGTCACTTAGGGTTCATTTAATCTAAGCTCTACGAGTTTAGCTACTCATATCAGAAACAAGAGAATTGAAAACAAACAAGGAATACATCTCAGGTAGGAAGAATAGAGAAGAACTGTAAAACCTAATTTGACGAATCCGTGAAGCTTCAATCTCCGGTAATCTTCAATCCAAGATCCGAGTCTCCGAGGTGAAGGGATGGCGTCACGATCTCTCGACGATTCTTTGAACTCTCTAAACTCCCTCTCGAACTCCTAGGTCTGGAAATTATGATTGATATTATGAGGTATCCCTGTTCTGGGCCGCTGGTTTAAGTATTTATACTTAACCCTAATCTGCCGGATTTTAACTGATATTTTCGGCGAAAATAGTAAGGAATTTTTGCCGAAAATTCCTCCACAAAAGGGGATGACAGCCGGCTGTTTCTTCTGTGGTTTTCGGTTCAACAGTTTTCGGCGAAAACTTAGTGTTTTCGCCGAAAATATCCTTCAGTTGACATCAGTGATTTTGTTCTTGCATTTTTGCCGAAAATACTAGGGGATTTTCGACGAAAACTCCTTTGTAAACCGGGGCAGGGATTTGTTTGACTTGGTTGGCTCTTGGATCGATTCCGGTGCGATTCCTCAAGGTTCCAACGTCTTAGACACGTCCTTGGCTACTTTATTTGACGGCAAAAACCTGTGCTAACATAAAAACACTAGAAAACCATCAAATAGACCCGAAATGGGCCAAAGTAACACAAATGGCACGAGATAGGGCAATTGATTGAATATTCATTATTCTACCCTAAAAACCATGTCTTAAGCAAGGAAATGTCGCTTAAATGAGGCTGATAATCACGTCAAATCGAGTGTTATCAACGCCATAGGTTAGATTCGAGGGAAGTTAGTCGAAAGCTACGCAGTACCAAAGCCATCATCCATCTCATTATAAACCCTTGTAGTGTAGAATTCGTTACAGTCCAAAGCAGGGAAGTCCTTCTTGACTAGTTACACGTGTTGTACAGTGGTGGAGATGTGGTCGAATTGCGAACCTATGACGGAATTCAGTAACAGAAAATGATTGAGAGCTGAAACACATCCCTAAACACAGAGAATGAGAGTTTCCCGTGTACCAAATACTTTATGTGTGAGGAGTCTAGTCGGTCAGGTCAAATTCGTGCATGATTTGTAATTACTTCTAGTCGTGTGCAGTTTTTAGTGAGACCGAGTTGTTTGGTTGATCGGTATGCATGTTAGGTTTCTTGTTCTAGAAGTAGTTGTCTAATAATTCATTGTGTATGCTTGAACTTCAATTTAATCGATCTTATCATTTGTGAACTTGAGCGTTTTCTATTCAATTTGCTTGAGGACAAGCAAAAGCTTAAGTGTAGGGTATTTGATGACACTCAATTTGACGTGATTTTCAGCCCCATTTAAGCGACATTTCTTTGCTTAAGACATGGTTTTTAGTGCAGAATAACGAATATTCACTCAACTGCTCTATCTCGTGCCATTTCGGTTACTTTGGCCCGTTTCGGGTCTATTTGATGGTTTTCTAGTGTTTTTGTGATAGCACAGGTTTTTGCCATCAAATGATATAACCAAGGACGTGTCTAAGGCACTGGAACCTTGAGGAATCGCACTGGGATCGATCCAAAGAGTCAATCAAGTCAACTCAATTCCCGCCCAGCTTTTCAAAGAAGATTTCGGCGAAAACACCTGAGTTTTCGGCAAATATCCAAGAGGAAATCGCCAGAGCATAGAAGGAGAAGTTTTCGGCGAGAAGTCTAAGTCTTCGCCAAAAACTCTCGATCAAATCAACACAGGAGAAACAGTCGACCGGAGCCAACTTTTGCAAGGAAGTTTTCGGCGAAAAGTCCTGAAGTTTTCACCGAAAACCTTAACCTAATCCTGCTGGGAAATGGGTTAAGTATAAATATAAATCGGCAGCTCATAAAAACACATCTCATAATATATCAAATCAAATAATTTCCAAGACCGAAGGAGTTTGAGAGAACAGAGTTTTGAGAGTTCGAAGAGCCAGGAAGAGATCGTGACGCCATCTTTCCACCTCGGAGACTCGGAGCTAGGAGTGAAGATTACCGGAGAACGGAGCTTTGCCAGAGTCGTCTTAGTTAGGTTTTACAGTTTCCATCTGTTCTTCCTTTTCACGATGAACTCTGCTTCTGTCTTTGTTTCTTCTGTTATGAACATGAGTAGCTAAACTCGTAGAGCTTAGACTAGATGAACCCTCAGTGACCTAGGGCTTTAAAGCGGTCACGTATCAGCGGTGATTAGATTTAAAGTTCAATCAGCTTCTCTTGCATGTTTGGTTTGTTCTTCGTTGTTTGTGTTTCTTTTCTAGCTTGATCACCTAGATTTGATTCTTGTTAAGCTGAGGATAGTAGCGAACGTTCGCCTCACTTTAAAACACCAAATCATAAATTAACTTATTCATTGGAGTGTGCCTTTCGTAGGAACCAATTAGGGTTAATCCGCTGCTAGAGTAACTCATAAATCATTAGTAATTCCACCTGTTAGTTTTTTCGTCGCAAAAAGCGACCGTACTCGGGTGACTAATTAATCTTGGTAGCTAGATCGGATAGAGCGAACGTTCGCCAGTCTTAAACCTAAGGGTAAGGAGTTATGGTGTAGGCTGACAATTGATTGAATGAGAAATGAAATCCGCTGGTCTTGTGATTGTTGTTGCCTTGGCGATCTAAGGGGGATTCGAAGTCTAAGCTTGTCTGTCATCTTTGTTAAGTCAATCAACCAATCTTTCTGCATTTTAATTTCATTTCAGTTTTCGTGCATTCTAGTATAGAATTCGTGGAACTCACACCATGCACAACCTGTTTAAACTTGAATATTCTGCCTTTATATTTGAGTAGACAATTATTAGAAGACCCGTGGAATACGATCTATCTTTCTTTGTGCTTGATAGTTATTTGACTACACGCGCGTGAAAACGCGTTCATCACATAGACGTTCTCACACCTAGAGGGCGGCTTTGATGCATCATGTAGGACCCTTCCCCGTAAAGAGAATGGCGTCTACCCGTCAGTAGACCAACAACCATTTCCACATCTCATCCTAGGATAACATTGGCCCCTTCTGTATTCTACCTTTTCACGACAACAATCAAAGTATGGCACAATGATGTTTCATATTCCCAATTTCCACATCCCAATTTCACAATAACCCGGCTTTCAACACCACATCCCAGTACCACAAATCTCGGTTAGGGCTGCAATTAAACCGAGTCGAGTCGAACTATTGCCTGGCTCCAGCTCGGTTCGTTAAATTGTTGTCCGGCTCGAGCTCAGCTCGAGTTCGAGTCGAGCTTAGAAAATCGGGCTCGAGCTCGGCTCATTTAAGAAATGCCAAGCTTGAGCTCGACTCGAGCTCGGCTCGATAAAATAACTAAATGAGCTCGAGCTCGAGCCGGCTCGTTTATAGCTCGATTCGTTTATAAAAATCCAGCTCGATTACAATAGCTCATTTAAATAACTAGGCTCGTTTACAAAAGATCATTTGCAAAAGCTCGGTTCGTTTAGAAAAAGTTTAAAAGATAACATTCAAAAGTTATGAACTATCCAAAAGTAAGTTAAACTTGAAAGTAACACTTTGAAGTTGTTTCCGTGATATATAGTTTCCATAGTGAGCATGATCCGACCATTGACATCAACCTACAAGTAACATACCAAGAGAATCAGATTAATATCAAGTAAAAGATCATACCAAAGAATATAAGTATAACCCAAAATTGCTTATGAGAATATGACCTAGGGGTCGTTTGGTTAGAGGGCTATTGATATTGATATCTGGAGATAGCTAGCTATTCGTAATAGCATCATTCTTTTGTGCACGAATAGCTAGCTATTTCGAGATAAAACCAATCACAATACCCCTTGTTAAATAATTATGGGGGGAGGTGAATATGTGCAAGTTGATATTGATATTCACTTTCTGAGATAAATTTGCCCTTGTCTTATATTTACAATTACTTGCCACTAATAATTGCAGCCCCACCCAATCCAACTTTCCTACTTCATGAGCTTCCCTTTCTCCTCACACATTCATCAAGCTTCACTCTCTGGTTTTCATACCCTTATCCGCCGTCCGCTACCAGATCGTAGGAGTACATTTGGGAGGAGTCGGGCGACGCTCGCGACTCGCTGGTAAGCCACTGAGTTTCAAGGTTCTCATCTGTTTGTCGTTATAAGTCCATCCATCATCGATTCAAAATCCAGCCTTCAATGTTCTGCCCACAGCAAGCTTGCAAATCTGGGTTCAGGGTTTCCGTTATCATTCATCAGTTGTACATGGGATGTGTTAAGATGATTAAAAATTTTGTTCTGTTTTGCACATTTGTTCACCACCGACTTCTTTGATTTGCTTTTCATTCCCTTTATTCTATTTGTTTCCCTTAATTTTATTTGTTTTCATTATGTTCCATTTTACAGATTGTGTCATTGCCAAGCTGAAATCTATCATCTGGTTCTTATCCTACCACTTGCTGCAGCGTGTGAGTGTCCTTTGTATCTTTCATCTATGTTATCTTTCTGTTTCAATACTTCTTTTTATTAATTAGTCATTACATTTATGTCCAATGTTTTCATGAGTAGAAGGAATTTTTTTAACCATTCATGCATTACGCCTTTGTCTACTTGGCATTTGTTAGTTGCAATATTCATGTATTTGGAGTCCCCATTTAGGTCTTCTGAAGTAAGTTTCCCTCCAACGGTAGACATGGCTAGACGACCCACCCGGAATGAAACACATAAGGTCATTATGACTGTCCTATCCATGTGGTTCGAGCTCATGCAACATTACATGTTGTTGCTTTCAAAACTTGCTGTGGCACTTGTTATGATCCAGAATAGTCATAGAGCTGAACCAGTTAGGTTGAACCTCCCTCTGCCACGTATCGTATATAGGATAGGGTTTTTACACTACGCAACGAAGACTACAGACCAAATGTGCATCAACATGTGCCGATTGAACAAAAAAGTGTTTGCAAAGCTGTGTGTGATGTTACATGATGAAGGAGGTCTACAACGAACAAAAAATATGGACATCGATGAGATGGTTGCGATATTCGTAGTCACCGTTGGCCACAACATCAAGAATCAGACCGCCCAATTTCTCTTCCAACGTTCTGGCGAGACTATTAGTCGAACATTCAAACAAGTCCTACTCTCAATCCTCAAGCTTGGTCCATTGCTACTTGAGAAACCAACCCTGGTACCTGAGGGATGTACAAACCGTCGTTGGAAGCATTTCAAGGTAATATCACATTTCTTTCATTGTTCTTAAATACCTCTAGCATGGCAGAACAATATTCACTACCACCTTCTCATACGTGCAGGGATGTCTCGGAGCTTTAGATGGGATGATGGTCACAGTTAGACCAACGGTGGCGTTACAATCCCAATATCGAAATCGGAAGGGCCAGACCGCTATCAATGTCCTTGGAGTGTGCAACCAGAACATGTAGTTCACGTACTGCCTTGCGGGGTGGCCTAGCTCAGCTCATGATAGTAGCATCCTCTGAGATGCCATGTCACGACATGATGCATTCAGCGTGCCAGCGGGTTAGTTCCATTATCTTGCGTTCATCGTGTTTTGTTAGTTCATGGCTTCCATGAATACTAATCATCGTGTCTTAACATTACAGGGAATTACTACTTATGCAATGCAGGGTACACCAATGCTCGTGGTTTTCTGACTCTTTATCGAGGTCAACGATATCACCTCACTGATTGGGGACGAAATAGACCACGTACGAAAGAGGAATTGTACAACAAGAACCACGCCAAGGCACGAAATGTAATCGAGTGTGCGTTTGGAATATTGAAGATGCGGTGGGCTCTGCTCCGTGACAGTTCATGGTTCTCGCCGAGTAGAGTTGGCATGATTGTGAATGCCTGTTTTGTACTTCACAATTTCATCCGACGATACGGTGGTCCATATATATTTGAATCTGCATACGTCCCACCCGCTCCTCTTCATACTACACCAACTGTCGAGGAGGCACCAATTACTTGGGTCGAGCCATGTGATGAGTGGACGAATTTTTGCACTAACTTGGCTACGTCAATGTGGGCGAATAGGCATGGTGGTGGTCGTTAGTATTCGTAGTCGACATGCCTTGAACCACACCCTTACCACCTGATTTCCTAGTGTCATTTGTGTGACAGAGAATGAGAGAATGAGTTGCAGGTTTACTGTCATATGAATTTAGGTGTATATTCGGCTATGAATTTCGTTGTTTAGGGTTGAGTTAATTGCTCTTATTTGTCATTTCTCAAGGGTACCAAGGGTTAGGTGTACCAAGGTTTTGACATGAATGCTGAGGGGTTGAAGGCTGTGGATGAAGATGTTGAAGTTACCAAGGAATCAAGTAAGACAGATAAGGGAGGAGCATCTTCTGGCCAGAAGCGTACAAGGCAGCAAGTGACAGATGATTATTTAGATGCCATCCAAACTCACATGGGGAATTTCTCGGAATCAATCACGAGAACAACTGACAACATTGAACGTTTGACTAATACATGGTGTTTACCGGCACATGTGTTCGATTGGAGGGTGTTCCTGTTCGAGGAGCTGAATAAGTTACCTAACATATCTTACTCGCAGTGTTTGAAGGCTGTACGGATCTTGATGAAAGATTCGGCTGATCTGGAGACGTTTTCTCCATGCCTACTGACCAAATGAAGGAGATTTCGTTTGCTCAATTTTGGAGTAGCGATGTGGGCGTATGGGGTGGGTATGAGAATGTTACATTATTTTGGGGTGTGGTTTTTTTGGGAAGGGCAGGTTCTGCCATAGCAACTTAAAGTTGCTGTTGTAGATATTGTAGTACCATGTTGGCATGTATTGCCTTTTGCATATTTGGATGTTGTAGGTATTGTACTGTGAGACGTTTGATTCTGTAATATGGTCACGGTATTGTCGTTGTTGTACATTAGCTGTATGTACGCGATTGAAGTATGAATGTCATTAGGCTGTTTCTATATTGTTGGTGAAGTTGCTACTGATGTATCGTGTGATACCATTTTGTGTTACGAAGTCATAGTAAACTATTTTAATTGGCGAAGTCCTATGAATTTAGATTTGGAAATATTCGAATTGGGGAGTCACGTAAATATTCGAATTTAGAGTCATATGAATTTAGTTGCAATATATCTTGTACAACCAAGAAGCAACCCAGAAACAAGATGTACATAGTCTTGAAATGATAGAACTGCAGTAGAGGATAAGTTTATATATTCAGACATTCGTAGATAGTAGGACTCGTAGTTGAGAACGTAGGTTGCATACAAGTTATGTTACATACCATAAGCATTCAATTAGCCAACTAAGGAACGCGTGAAACTACTTTTTGCTACACCGGTTACGAACCGTAACGTAGAATTCAACTAGTGTAAAAAAGGTCATGATATGGACCGTACTACCTTCTGATTCAACCGCCTACTTTTCCTAATCTGCTGAAATATTTGATGTCCGAGCTCGACACATTCTTCATACGATAAAGCTTTGCCGTCAACCGTCGTACCTCTAGTTCGAGATCGGTGTTTTGAAGAACTAATTCGTCATACACCCCCACTGCGTCTTCCTCCTCTGGGTTTCCATGATCCCTCAACTTGCACCACATGAACATGCCACAGCCACCGACTTTCAGACGACAAGCGAAGTAATGACGTAACGGGGACTGCTCTCGGACGAGGGGGGTCTGCAGGACATAAACCTTAGCTGGCTTCCGACATGCACACATGGGAATGACACTCATCGTGTGACCTGCACGTACAGAAACACAGAGGAACATGTATCACAGTTGTTATACGAGAAGGGAAATGAAACAAAATTGATAAACGACGTATTGGTCACTGATTTGGGCTCTGTAAGAGTAAGTACGAGCAGTTGAACGATAGAAAGTCGTGTGAAATCAACATAGTAATGGTGAGCACTATATTTGGTAGTCATTGCGATACTACGAACAAGTAAACGAGATGAAATCGGCCATCTAAATGTTGAATCGAAACCAAAACTAACTGTCGCAGAGGTCAGTATGGGGTCGAACACTAGCTGTTAGATACTACGAGCAGTTCACAATAAATTATTATACAGCATAAGCCGATTCCAGCAAGTCGTATGGGAAAAACCGATAAAACCCAAATCGTAATCGAACTGATATCATCAAAATCGGAGCTTAGCTGTGTAAGGTGCTACGGATAAAGAGAATACGTGTATACTTAGATGCCAACGACAACGAAACGCGGCCGCCGACAGGTTTGTTAACGGCAGCAGCGAGGCTAAATTGACAGGAGGGTCGGAATCTATATTTCCAGGTGAGGAAGGTGTGCAGATGAGTGGAGGTGTGTGGTAATTGGGATGGAGGAAGCATAGTGGGTCAGTGGAAAGAAAAGATTGATCGTCGATACAAAATCGATTTCATGGAGGTTGCGTTCCAAACGCAGCAGCCAACAAATGAAAAGGATGAAAGGAAACGTAATTGGGAAAATGTGATTTCATTTCAACCACATAAAGTAAGGGTCTAAGGGTTGGCCCCCAAAAGTAAGGGTAGTAACGTAAATGAAGATGTAATATTTCTTTCAACCAATATCTCCACCCAAACAACAAGTTCTGCATTTCCTTTGTGTTAAATAACAAGTCATCCAATATACAACTAGGGCTGCAATCTGCAAAATATGCAGGCTGCAAATGGTATAATGCAGCCACTAAGCTATTTAATTGCAGCCACTAATACGGATTTGCAAGAAGAACACGTAGATATTGGACACGAATACGAAGAATGTCAAGGATGCACAAACCATGCTAAAAATCAGTAGTACCTGGTTAGGATTAACTTAAGAAAACAAGTCAGGAACTTGTTGAGCTATCATCAGGAATAATAACAGCAGGAAAACTGAAGAACAAATGCACAGCAATTCAATTTAAACCTCAGCTTCAACACAGTTTTATTCTGCTTCTCAACTGAACTGTATTCAAGGCCTGAAAGGAGGGGAGGAGGCGGTCGGGAGGGGAGGAGGCGGCCGGGAGGGGAGGAGGCGGCTAGGATTGTAAACGTCAAAGAGGAAGAGGCTGTCGGAGATTGTGAGATGAAAAGTTGGGATTGTGGGTGTTGGCGGCGACTGCTTCAGAATGGGAATTGGGGAAATTAGGGTTGGTGGCTACTGCTTCAGAATTGGGAAATTAGGGTTGGGGGCATGTTTTTTTCAGCAAGAAGAGTGGTGAACCTGTCGTTGACGATTCAACCAAATAACTAACAAAGCTAACAAGCTAGGGTAGATCGTATCCCATGGGCCTTCTGTGATTGACTACTCCAAAAACTAGCAAAATACTCGAATGTAAGCACTTCGTGCGTGGTGTGAGTTCCACGACTTCTAATTCTAAGAAATGCAGAGAAATTTAAAAATTAAACTGAAGTAGATTGGAAATTAGGGTTGAAAACAAAGATGACAAACGAACTTAGACTTTAAATCCCCCTTCGTTCCCCAGAGCATTGGCAATCAACAGATCAGCGGATTTCGATTCTCATTCAATCAATCACTAAGACACCACCATAACTCCTGACCCTTAGGTTTAAGACCGGCGAACGTTCGCTCTATCCGTTCTAGCTACCAAGATTAATTAGTCGCCCGGGTACGGTCGCCTCTCGCAATCGACTTAACTTAATTGGTGCAATTACTAACGATTTATGAGTTACTCTTGCAGTGGATTAACCCTAACCGGTTCCTACGAAAGGCACGCTCCAATTATAAGGTTAATTGTTCAATTCGATGTTCTAAAGTAAGGCGAGCGTTCGCTTCTATCCTTAGCTTAACAAGAATATAATCTAGGTGATCAATCCAGACAAGAAACATGAACAATGAAGAACAAATCAAACATGAAAGAGAAACTGATTGAACTTCGAATCTAATCACCACCGATCCGTGACCGCTTTAAAGCCCTGGGTCACTTAGGGTTCATCTAGTCTAAGGTCTAACGAGTTTAGCTACTCATGTTTATCACAAAAGAATCAAAAACAAAGAAAGAGTTCATCATCCAGAGGAAGGACAGAAAAGAATCTGAAAAACCTAATTTAGACGACTCTGACAGACTTCGATCTTCGGTAAACTGCACTCCTAGCTCCGAGTCTCCGAGGTGGAAGGGATGGCGTCACGATCTCTTTTCGGCTCTTCGAACTCTAACTCTTCGCTCCAAAACTTCAGAGAATTCTTGGAATTGTGATTATGAAAGTATGTTATGATGTCTTCTTATGTTGGGCCGCAAGTTAAGTATTTATACTTAACCCTAATTAATCCGTGATTCTTCTGATATTTTCGCCGAAAATAAAGGATTATTTTCACCGAAAAGGATGGTGTAAATGGACGGTCCTTTGGCTGGTATCTCCTGTAATTTTTGCTTTGGTCAAAAACTTAACAGTTTCGCGAAAACTCCTTCAGCCGGTCATCAGTTGATTTGTGCTGATATTTTCGCCGAAAATACTAGGGTATTTTCGGCAAAAATTCCTTTGTAAACCGGGCAGGAATTTTCTGAACTTGATTGGCTCCTTTAATCGATTCCGGTGCAATTCCTCGAGGTTCCAACGCCTTAGACATGACCTTGGCTACTTTGATGGCAAAAACCTGTGCTAACACAAAAACACTAGAAAACCATCAAATAGACCCGAAACGGGCCAAAGTAACACAGATGGCACGAGATAGGGCAACTGATTGAACATTCGCTATTCTACCCTAAAAACCATGTCTTAAGCAAAGAAATGTCGCTTAAATGAGGCTGATAATCACGTCAAATCGAGTGTCACCAAAATACCCCACACTTAAGCTTTTGCTTGTCCTCAAGCAAACTGAATAGAAACGCTCATGTTCACAAATGATAAGATCGATTAAATTGGAGTTCAATCAAACACAATGAATTATTAGTCAGCTAATTCCTAGAACAAGAAACCTGACATGTATACAGATCAGCCAAACAACCTGGTCTCACTAATAAACTGCACACGACAAGTAATTATAACCAATTATGCACGAATTTAACCTGCCGACCAGACTCCTCACACAGGATAAATATAGTACAACGGGAACTCTCACTCTCTATGTTTAAGGACTTGTTTCTGCTCTCGATCATTTTCTGTTACTGAATTCTGTCATAGGTTTGCAATTCGACCACATCTCCACCACTGTGACAACACGAGTATCTAGTCAAGAAGGACTTCCCTGCTAGGACCGTAATGAATTCTACACTACTTGGGTTTATGATGCGATGGATGATGGGAATGTATGATGATGGCTTTGTGCGGTGTAGCTTTCGACTAACTTCCCTCGAATCTAATCTATGGCTCCCTACCGTCTAACCAGACACGGGTGGAATAGTGAACGCTCGTCTTATGATACCCTCAAGCAACCTAGCACTTATTCTTTTCTTTACACGATTTTTTTTCTTTTCAACTTTTCTTTTGACTTCGTTCTTCCATTTGTAGGGAGAAGAACGTTTTATTGAACTAGAAACTTGAAACTTTTCTCTTTTTTTCTTATTTTCTTTTCTTCACTTTTTTCAAAAATTTATTTTCTTTCTTTTGTGCCGATTCTTTCTTTTAGTTGCTAGAGGGATTTACACGTCTTGACATATTAGCTAAGACCACCTGTTTAATGGCTATAGGCAGGTTACCACAAACTGACTTCCGGTAGGTCAATCTAGAACTACAACCACAGGGGATCAACGGGGAATGAAAGAAATGGGAAATGGTTGTAATGTATTATCGAACCGAAAGAACAGGCCAAGCTCAAGGGTCTAAACCTAATGGATTTATCGTTTGGTAGGCTATCTGGCTTAGTAGCTGAATCTAGGTGCCCCTATCCTTCTAGAACTCGTGTCATCGTGTGGTCTCAAGTAGGTCTCATGCAAATTCTAACTCATTCAAGTAAACAGAAAACCACTCAGAAAGAATTAAAAATTGCAAGTTACGTGCAATGGGTCAAAAGCTCACATTTGGTTTGCTAGTCGGATTCGGTCATTTTCATGCAATCAAGGCTACAAACTACAAGTGTGATTTAAAAAATTATGTTCTGACCAGGCAGTTTAGCCTCAAATTACACAAGTTGGTTCTCAAGTTCTAGGTTAAGCAGTCTAAGCATCATTATGAAGGTTTGAACAACAACTTAACATCAAAAATCAAGAACTGAGCCATTCTAATGCTAGAGAGACTGGAATGGAATCACGAGGCACACACAAAACACAATCAAGGGCAATCAAGCTCATGCAAGGTTCTCTAGCATCCTACCCCACACTTAAATCGGACTGTGTCCTCACAGGACTAATTCTAGAGTTCAGAGTGAAGTAGAAGAACCTGGACCGAGATGATTGGCGTAGGGGATGAGCACAGGTCCTCGGAGCGGAGGCGGTCTACCAGAGCGGAGCAAAGGAAATCTCCCTACTGCCTACAAAACAGAAACAAATGAAACATAAAAAGGAAACCGGGACAAGTGTCCCGGATCCACACAGAAAAAAGTGGATCGAAATCTGAAAAGAATAAATAAAAAGAAAGGACAAGGAAAAGGACACCACCTGATCATGGCTGGTCAGGGGCGTCGGGGGGGTGGAAAGTGGAGGTGCTCGCCGAGCTGACGTTAACACGCCAGCTGTGCCTCATACCGCCTGTCTGGCGCGGCGCATATGCTGCTGCATAATAGTCCATCTCGCCTCTTGAGTGGCGTTGTCGGTGATGCGCCACTCCTGCAGTCGCTCATACAGCTCACCAATGTCCGCGGGGTGCGGTCGGTGCTGAGGGTGAGGCGCCTGGTATGGATCTGGAATGTGCGGCGGTGACTGGTGTGCATACCCTGCTTGATGATGTGGCGAGGGTATATAGTCATGGAATTCTGGCTGCGGTTGGGGCTGCTACTGCTCAGCATCATCATCTTCCTCCGACTCGGCTACATGCTGGAGGGGAGGATCTGCTGCCACCTGGGGACTGAGATCCAGCTCTAGGTCATATTCGACCGCTAAGTCTCCTCCAACGGTCCTAACTTGGTGTCGGGGAATGTTCGGGCCATATTCATGGCTGATGCCGAAGGAGATGATGAGCTGACCTATGAAGTTACCTCCCAGGAGTGCACGAGGTGGCGTCCGCCTCTTGGTCTTCTGGCGGAAGATGCGAGCAAGCACCCATCCGGGGTGAAGAGGGTAGCTCTCTCGGATGGCTCGGAGAAGCATAAGCTCCTCCTTGAGGATATGGTGGCGATCCTTATCTGGAACATATAAAAGCGATCTACGCCAAACCATATGAATAAATTTAAAGAGAGGGTGAGAGAGCGACTCAACTGAGTTGTGTTCCCCAAGGCGATCGCCAGGCTCTCCAGTCATGTGGCTCCAGAGTGCATGGTACTCCTCCTCGTCATCATCGTCGCCCCAGCCGAGGTGATGTCCATGATAGAGCTCGTAGGGGATACCTAGATGAGCAGCAAACTCATCATAGGTGAGCGTTCCTGTACACTCCACCCAGATATAAGGTAACAACCTTCTGGCCTTGCCGCCTCTTGTGCTCATCCAGATCAAAGGTCACCCAGAACTCCTGAAGGGCGATGTCTGGGAAGTCGGCAGCTATGGTGGTCAGCTCTAGGAGGTCGACGGTGCTAGGGCATCATGCACGTTCCAGTGGTAGTCCTCGTCGTGCTCTAGGAGGGACTCCATGGAAAGAGGGCGTACCTTAGCTCCCCGAACATGCTCGATCTTCTGGAAGCACTCGAAGTAGAAGTCAGGTAGACGAGCGATAGTGCGATGGTACTCAGCCCGACGAGGTAATGCTGGAGGAGGGCCCTGAACGGCGGGTGTGACGGGAGCGGGGGCTCTGGAGCTCGAGGCGGCATCAAGTCGTGCCTTGGTCCTGCGCTCATAAGTGGTGTTCCTAAAACCAGAATGAAACCAGATCAGTCAAACTTAAAACCCTACCCCACACTTAGTAGAAAAACTCAATTTCACAAAGAAATGAGAAAAATCGAGTGGGGGTAAGCAAAGCAGAGTAACCGGTAATCATAGACAATAAAATACATGCCTAGGAACAGCAGAATTGGATAAGCACAATCAGAGTTCAAAGAGTCAAACCGACATTCAGAAAGTCAACACTATAGCATAATGAACCCTAATCATGGCAAGACTATCACAAAGCGGAGAATGACGGTAAAATATGATCTCAGATGGAAAACACAATAATCTGAACGAGAATGAACACATACGGCAGCCAAATGATCAAAAACAGTTCATGGTCATACCGACATTTCTCACAAGTCAACATCACAAAGAATCAATCGTATGCATAGCAACACATGATCAAATGATATGAAAATTAAGCACGAAACTCCCTAAGCATGCTAGAACAGTTCAACAAGTTCAACTAACCTAGTTCACACGAAATCAGTTGGCACGCAAATCGAGGCAAACCGAAAAGTCAACGAAAGTCAACCCCGACGAAATTCAGCAATTCATATGTCAAAAGATTCGTAACAAAAAGTTCTACAACTTACCTTGAAGCCATGGATGCTAAAAACGAACGGTTTGGGAGAAATCGGTGAAAAATTCTGAAAACAAGGGTTTGGGTGGACTAGAGCTGTAGAGCTCCGATTCGAATGTTCTAGGGCTCAACGGGATCGGAAAAGGAAGGGGAAGGGAGCGGCGGCGGTCGGCGACGCGGCGGCGGGAAAATGGTGGCGGCGGTGAAAGTAGGTGGTGCGGTCGGCGGTTTTCGAAAACAGAAGGGGATGGTTTTGGTTTTGGTTCGAAAATAGAAGGTGAGTGAAAAGAGGTTGAAATCCGGATTTTAAAGTGAAATTTTGGGTGATTTTCAAAGGGGTTTTTGGCAAAAATAATAGGGAGTTTTCGCCGAAAATTTACGTTAAAATCACTGCCGGTTTTCAAAAGAACATTTCGCCAAAAATACCAACATGTTTTCGCCAAAATTTGAAACAAGAAGGGTCGGAAAACTCAATTGGATTTAAAAGGGAATTTTCGCCGAAAATAAGGCTGTTTCGCCAAAATAATGAACTCTACGATTGAAAATATTTTCGCAATCCCGGCAGATTTCAGAAAATCACAGTTAAATCCACAAAAATGGAAAGACCTCAATCAACTTGCAACTGACACTATGACACACAGACTACACACGAAAAATAAGAAAACAAACAAACTGACACTTTTGGCTCCCCCGAACCGACTCTAAAACACTATGTTCGACATAAATCAAAAACGGACTCCAGCCGTGGGTTGCCTCCCACGAAGCACTCTTTTATTAACGTCCTTGAGCTGGGCGATACCTGGACGGTATTAGGAGACATCCCAACTTAGATTCTCCTTGATGCTAGCATCGGAGTTCCTAAAGTAGAGCTTCGGGGCTTCTCCGGTGAGCATGCATTTCTTCCCGTTCGCGTGTAGGAGCTTGGTACGTCCGTCGGGAAGATGGTCAATGATCTTGAACGGTCTGAACAGTTCCGTCAAAGGATCGTCTTCCACAATGAAGACAGTGGATGGAACGAGAACGATCGGCTCCTTCTTTACTTTAATCTCCGGCTTGATATCATCAGGATCGGTGATCGTTAGTATTTCCTTAGGAGATGTTTTTGGCTTCTCCCTCCATACTTGTTCCGGCGCCGGTTTCTCGGAACGAATTGGTGGTGTAGCTGGCTCGGTGGAAGGTGGCGGAGCTTTTGGTCTCCAAACCATTTGAGTTTGCTTCTTCTTATGATTCTTCCTCCTTGACTTGCCAGACTCCTTACTTGGTGGTTTAGAAGAGGCTTGCAGTTCCTTCTTCTTTGGCGGTTTTTGAGGGACAGGTTTTTGTTTCTGCTTGATAACCTGTCCAGCACCTGCAGTCACAATCGAGCTAGGAACACTAGAAGAGACATCAGTAATGAAGTTGACCGAGGCCAACTCCACAGTTTCTACGGATAAACAATGTGATTCTCCCTTAGGAGTGTATTTCATACCATCCTTGAGACGGAATGTTGCAGTATCCTTCCCAACCCTTAATGTTAACGAACCATTTGGAACATTAATGTTAATGCCGGCTGTCGCCATAAATGGCCGGCCTAAGAGAAGGGTAGAATATGTCTCTTGAGTATCCATTACTACATAGTCAGTGAAAAATCGGAAAGGGCCACAACAAGTGATTACATCCTTGATTATTCCTCTAGGTTCTTTTAGAGTTCTATCGGCGAACACTAATGCATGTTAGAAGGTTGTAATTCACCTAGGTTCAGTTTCTTATATAAACACATAGGCATGACATTTATAGACGCACCTAGATCAACCAAACTAAGCTCAATTTCAATGCCGTTAATGATTAAAGGTAACGTAAAAGGACCAGGATCAGAGCACTTAGCTGGGATAGGTATGGGTGGTGATTGCGAGACGATAGCCGAACACTCTCCCGTAGAGAGAATGGATAGTGCTTCCTTCTTCTTCTCCAGGCTGTTCTGCTCACTGCTCCTGGTTGTGATGACTTTAGCTTGCTCGTTCTTCATGGAGGAGTTGTTTTGAGACGGCGCCTGATTGAAGAGAGGAAGGTTGGCTAACAAGCTAGCAACTTTATTTACCATGCTCTCTATTCTCTGTCCTTGTGCGATCTGTCCTTGGTTAAATTCATCTTGGGCTTTAAACCTTTCTTCGTGATCGTCGAGCCTTGCTGTAATCAGGTCAAACTTCTGGGGCCATCTTCTTCTCCCAAATGTTCTCAGACGTAAAATTCTGATGATGTTGTGCACTGGTGAATCTGGGAGGATCTTGATAACTATTGTCCCAGCGTTGATTCTGAATCTGGTAGAGCCCAAAGTTGTGAGGAGAACGCTCAAGGAGGCTTCCCTGTTGTTGAGGAGGTGTTCTGAACTGATGGTAGTTGGGGTAGCCTCTTTGATCCTTGGTGAAGCCTTGATCAATGAAATTAACTTCCTCTTTAGACCAGTTATTGGCTGTACCGAAGATCTCCTTCATATGTTTCTGTACCTCATTCTTAATCTGATCTTCACTGCTTGGTTGGCTCTTGGCTGCTCCAAACTGTCTCTCCCAATTTCTGGACTTAAATGCGCAGTTTGCGAAGTGAAGAACAGCAGCTTCTAGTTCAAGTGTTGTGCAGTTGCCATTAGCTAAAGTGTTGACCCATTCAGCCGTTTCTTCGTTCATACCTTGGGCAAAGATTTCGGCTAGTTGCGCCTGGCTGAATCCATGATGAGGGCATTCAGAGAGAAGCTCTTGGAATTCGTTCGAAGCATCGTATAAGCTTACTCCTTCCTTCTGAGAGAATCTAGCGATACTATCCTTGTAGAATGTCGTTCTCGAAGGGGGATAGTATTCCTCTATGAAGTCCTGAGCTAGATTATCCCAGTTACTGTAGTACCCAGGTGGTTTCGAGCTGAGCCATATCTTGGCGTTGCCTTTAAGAGAGAATGGAAATACTCGTAAGCAAAGATTGTTCCTACCGAGATTCCCGCTCTTAAACGTCTCGCACATGGCTAGGAAGTTCGCCAAATGTGTGCAGGGGTTTTCTTGCGGCTTCCCTTCGAATTGAAGATCCCTAGAGACCATGTTTAGGAAGGAAATTTTAATCTCATAGTCAGGGTCGTCATCGTTGTGCGGCACAACGACGCTAGCTCAAAAGTTAGTCGCAATTGGTCTACAGTATTCCGCCATGGTGCGTTGAGCAGGCTCTGCGGGAGGAGAAGGTAGTGGTGAATCTGAAGTAGTGGATGGAACGGATGAAGATGAGGAGTTCTCCTTCAACTCCTCAATCTTATTAGGGATAGGTGGTGTAGGCGGAATGATTATGACTTGCTTCTGAGCTCGCGGTTTCTTCGGCGGAGTAGAATTACCCGGCTTAAACTGAGAATGAGCGATCGGGCGGTTCATAAACCTGTAGAACAACCTACAAGCAACAAAAGCAAACATCTAACAACATTGATTTGGAGCTCTTATTCTTCTGTTCATCTTCCCAAATCGCCTTCTTCTTCTTTCCATCTACTTCTTCTTTTTCTTGTTCCTTTTTTTAGATTTATCATTTTTTCTTTCTTCCCATGTTCATTCATTTCTTTTCTTTCCATATCTGTCTCTTCCGGAACCGGTCAGTGACTTGGTCTACTTGGTTGACTGTGGCGGCATTTGAATTCGGTCATTGTTAATGGTTTTGGGTGAATTCAATTTCGGTCACTGACCAAATTCGGTTAGGTGGTACCCCGAGCCAAGAAAATTTGAGTTCAGTGGTATCCGAGCCAAGATAATTTGAGTTCAGTGGTATCCGAGCCAAAAAATTAGTTAGGTGGTACTCCGAACCAAGAAATTTCGAGTTCAATGGTATCTGAACCAAGAAAATTAGTTAGGTGGCTGCTACGTACTAAACCTAATGAATAGTTCGGTGGTACCCGATACAGTTTACCGGATGATAAGATGAAACTAACTCATTTAATCTGTAGTGAAACATCTAGGAAATTATGTCATACCTTCCAATCTGCCACTCATTTAACCTTAGAAAACATGGAGGCAAACATAACTCTTAGCCTTGTTCATAAGATTCTCTTCCTTGTTAATCCACACCATTGTCTCATCCTGAAGTCTATATATGTTGTTTTGTTACGCTAGTAAATTGACAAGGCAAGGAAGAAATTAGTATTCATGTCCGTCGTAGCCATAATATTGAACATGGGCTCTCCAATCACTCCATAACATTAATGTCCTTCCATATATCTGGTCAATCTCACTTAATATGGTGGTGACCTTCCTCCTAAATGACAATTCATTTTTCAGAACTTGTCTTTCCGCAAGAATTTCAGTTACTAAATGGTGATTTGGGGTGCAGATCCGGCTTCAACCCTTTCCAATCCAATAGATCACACTTTGACTCTTTGACCAATCCAATGGTCTAGATTGTTAGGGGTATTTAGGACTTTACACACACTATTTAATTTTTATATTTAGTTTAAATATATTAAAATTTACCGTGACCAGCGAAATATTTTTTTTTCAATAAATTTTTTTTTACTTAAAAAATACTAGTTAACACTTTTTTTGCTGTTAACTAGTTAACAGTGTTTTTTTAACTGATAACTAGTTAACCTTGTTTTTTGTTTGATAACTTGTTAATAGATTTTAACTTGAAAACTAGTTAACAATGTTTTTTTATTGATAACTAGTTAACATGGTTTTTAAACCGATAACTAGTTAACAATATTTTTTTATTAGGTAACAATATTTTTTATTGATAACTAGATAACATCTTTTGTAAAAAATTAGTTAACTAGTTAACACATTATTTTGCTGTTAATAGTGTTTTTTTAACTGATAACTAGTTAACATGGTTTTTAACTGATAACTAGTTAACAACATTTTTTGTTTGATAACTTGTTAACAGATTTTAACCTGATAACTAGTTAACAAAATTCTTTGTTAACAGGTTATTTTAACTAGTTAACATCATGATTAACATAACTAGTTAACATCATGATTAACATAACTAGTTAACATTTTGTTAAGATGATAACTAGTTATCAAATTTAGTTGACTAATTAACATCACGATTTGGTAACTAGTTAACATCACGATTTGGTAACTAGTTAACAAGATTATTAGATAACTAGTTAACGAGATTATTTGTTAACTAGATAACATCATGATTAGTTAACTAGTTATACGAACTAGGTAACTAGTTAACTAATCGAGTTAATTTGTTAACAAATTTTTTACTCGATAACAGTTATTTTTGTTAACTAGTTATCAAGTTGTTAACTAGTTAACCAACCGAGTTAACTAGTTATCAAGTTGTTAACTAGTTAACCATCCGAGTTAATTAGTTAACATATCAAATTGTTAACTAGTTAACCATTAAAGAAATTACAAATTCACATATAATTTGAAGGAAACCAATGAGCTAAAAATTATGTCAATTATTTTTAGCTCATTTAAAGGTCATGTTTTTTTGTTTGATAACTAGTTAACATGTTTTTTATCTGATAACTAGTTAACAACGTTTTTTGTTTGATAACTTGTTAACAGATTTTAACCTGATAACTAGTTAACAAGATTTTTTGTTAACATATTATTTTAACTAGTTAACATCATGATTTAGATAACGAGTTTACAATATTTTTAGTTGATAACTAGTTATCAAAATTAGTTAACTAGATAACTTATCGAGTTAACTAGTTATCTAATCAAGTTAATTAGTTAACTAATCATGTTAACTAGTTATTTTGTTTTTAATTAGTTAATTTATTGAATTAACTAGTTAACATTATGATTGGATAACTAGTTAACGAGGGTATTTAGTTCATGACTAGTTATCAAAACTTGTTAACTAATTATACGAACTAGTTAACACGTTATTCAACCATCGGTTTATATAGTTCAAATATTTATTCCAACAATGTCAACAACAAAAAAAATAGTGACTGAAATTATAATTATGAATACTAAAAAGTCAAACTTTCTATAACTTAAAATAGAGTGACTAAATTGCAATTTTTAATAATTATTAAATCCTTCTCTTCGTCTTAGTCTTCACCTGGATGCCTTCGCCGAGGATGCTCGCCGACGATGCTCGGCCGTCTATCACCGACTGGGAAGAGCTTGACCGATGAGACGAGAAGTCACTGGAACAGAGCAATACGCCCTTGCCGCTGCTCCGACGACGCTCCGACTTCGCGGGCTGCTCCGCCGACCACGTCTCATCGACCGCCTCTGCTTCCACTGGGCTCGGAGTAGTACGGTAAGTCGTCAATGTTAAGGCCACTGGCGGGGACGGGGACAGCGACGACCGATACGTCTGCGTCTGCGGAAATTGAGACGGTCAAAGAACGGCAGGAGGAAGGGTTGTAGAGATAATTAAGATTTTTTTTAATTTTTGAAAATGAATAAAATACCCTCCGGTTTTTGGTGGAACCGGTCCAACCCTTAAAGGGTTGGGTCCGGATCTTGAGCCGTGATTTGGTCCACTAAACTAAAATTTTCACTCACAACCAATCATTTATTATTAAATATTCATCTAATCATTTAATTATCTGGACAATTATTATAATTAATTATTTATCTAATCCGGTTGTTACGGAATCTCATCCCTTCATTTAATATTAAAATACTAAGTATCTAATCAAATATTGTCATTCAATTACATAATCAATTGATAGATAATTATTAGGAAAGAATCACACCAAATAAGGAGGATTAGTTACCGAAACCGTTTTAAATTAATTATCATTATTTCAGTTACCAAAATTATTTTAATTAATTGTTGGAAAACAATAATTACCACATTTGTTACTGCCATACATACTTGCCCCTAGTGCAAGCATACATGACATACATGTCCTAGTGCAGACATTCATGTATAAATCATTTTTGTCGTCTGCACTACCTGTCTTAGTACACTATTTACAGATCTGAATTCTTTTTTCATTATAATATCTTAACAAATTAGAAGAGTTTAAAAACAGGATCAAGATGAAGAACTCAAACCATTATTATTATGGTAATAATAAATGTACAAATACAACCAAATCATAGATACAATATCTATTTTAACTACACTAATACAATACAAACTCGTTTCAGTTGCACCAGTACAAGCTAATTTCCAGATCTAGAGTTGTTGGTCAGATCTGAACCGTCAGTGCCAGATCTGAGTATGTTGGAATCAGCATTGACACTTCTTATAGCCGCATGTCTTTCATATGGGTCCTCGATTTCTGGTACGACGAGCTTCTCTCCTAGGACGAGTTATTGTAGATGTCGAGGCCATGACCTCCGATATCACCAAAGGTTCCAGTGTCGTGAGATTCCTTTTCGTTGTCCTGAGTCGATACATGAAATCGAGACTAATGATCACGAAGAACAAGTCAGAGAAGGTAACAGAGCAATAAAAAATTAATCGAGATTCCTTACCTTTCAGGAGTAACGAACGCTAGGATTGTCTGCCTCATGGCGTACAACTCAATCTCCACCACCGATCGAATCATCAGAACCTCAACCAATATCAGCATGACTCCACCGCCCACGTTGGGATGGAAGACAACAACGACGTGAAGAAGAATGACAAGAAGTACTCTGGTGGGGGAGCAATTGTGGCAGGTTTTTTTTTGGAGAAGACGACTGTGATTTTTAGGTTTTTTTAGAATGAATGGAGGTAGGGTTTCTAGGATTTCCATATATATAGTTAAAAAATATTTAATCCTACCCATTAGATTAAATCCAACGGTTCTAATACATTTGATTTATTAGACTATAAGGGGATTTGGTTCCCCTATTTTTGTGGTGGCGCTGGCGCAGGGAATTAATTAGGATTTTTTTCTCTTACCTAATTTTTATTCATTTAATAATTGAAACAATCTCAGCCATTAGTTTTAATCTAATGACTATTATTAATTTGGTTTACTAGACCAAATAAGGGGTTTGGTCTCTCAATATGCTCCAGAGTCTTTCCCTTGTCATGACCTCCCTCTAATTAGTATTTGTTTTTCGCCATTTCACCTAGACCAATATGGTTGGTGGTGAGTTACTCTAAGCACGATCCCCCTTTATTTCAAGCACCTTCTCACGATATTTTTTATTGGTCCATCATTTGCCAAATCAAAACAATACTCTTTTGTGGAGGTAATTACCAAAGAGATTAACTATGTTTTTATTAGGCGCAAAGGAGTTCCCCTACACAATCACTTTAGGCCACCAATTCAAACTCATCCATATAAGATCTTTTCCCGAAGAAGTAATCATTAGACACATCCCTAAAAGGATCCTCCCCTGAAAGAGTAATCACAATACCATTCATAACCCCATGCCATGGTGATCCACCCTGGTGAATTGAACTCAATCGCATTACAATATCACAAGTGTGATAGTGTAGGGATTCTATATTCTCATGCAACAACAATACATGAAAAATCACTACCACAACATCATGTACCATCTCAATTCACAATTCCTCAACTTTCTATCATCATCCCATAACTCACAATACCACAACCAAATCCATTCCATCCTCAATTCCCAATTCCATCACACATCACAACAATCACATAACTCAAGGGTAATTACTAGCTTCACTGGTCACCCCACGTGTAGACACAATCGGAAAGAAGGTAGTTTATAGTGAGCGACTAGAATTACCCACACATACATCATAATTATAATGATCCTTAATTGGTATCATCCTCTTACGATCACAACCAACAATGCAAAATAGTATATTATACAAACATAATCATTGTCTTATTTATTGGGATTAAAAAAGGAAGAAGACAAATTTATTAACAAACTTGACAACTGAATCAATGAATACTGTTAGCATATACGGCTCCACTAATTAAGGAAATATAATATTCTCTTTTAATTATGTTTTCCCAATTAGTTGGAGTATTATGTCCTATTGTAATCTATATATGTCACTACAAGAAAATTACCTCCTAACATCGAAAGTCTAACAGTGGACATGTATCCGCTGTTAGATTATACTGCCTAACAGCGGACACCTATCCACTGTTAGATATTCGCTGTTAAAGTGAAAATTGAGCAGGCGCCAAAATATCCCGCCTCTGCGGAATACAAAATTTTTGGGGGAAACCTAACGGTGGATATTATCCGCTGTTAGCATGTCCACCGTTAAAGATTGATGATGTGGCAATCCATGTGCCCACCCCCAACCAATTCGTGTGTTTTGTTATTTTATTTACTTATTTTATTTTTCTTTTCATTTTTTCTGCAGAAAACCTAATTGGAGGGAGAAGAAGAAGAAGAAAAGGGAAGGAGGAGAAGAAGGAGAAGGGAGAAGGAAGGAAGGAGAAAGAGAAAGAAGGGAGAAGGAAGGAGAAGGAAGGAGAAGGAGAAAGAAGAAGAGGGAAGGAAGAAGAAGAAGAAGAGGGAGAGGGAGAGGAAGAAGAAGAAACCTGCTCCGACGAGCAGGTTTCTGCAATTTTTTTAAATTCTGATCGAAACTCTAATAGCGGATAAAATCCGCTGTTACATTTAACAGCGGATATAGAGCTATCCGCTATTAGGTTTAACGGCAGATGCGTATCCGCTGTTAGATATGCTTACGTTAGTCAACCTAACAACGGACTAGTAACCGCCGTTATGATTTCTAACAGCGGCCTATCCGCTGTTAGACTAAATAATAATCCACTGTTAAACCTGATGAGGCCCCAGTACCCTGGACTAGACCTGAGCCACCCCTAACCCGGAGCCAAACCAAGGCCTTCAAGGCAAGACTCAACACTTACATAAAGGCTTGGAGCAAGGGGAGTCATGAAGAGGACGTGGACAGGCTTGCCAAGGGAGAATGCACACTTCTGGAAGTCTTGAGGAAGCTGCCACGAAGTTGCCACCCGATTAGGAAGAAGTTCACCTAATCCGGGTCGGTGTAGGAAACACGCCCGTGCGCCGGATTAGGGTTTTGCCTAAATAGGCTATTTGCTTCGGTCCCAAGACTCCTTTACCTATTTTAGTACTTTACTTTCTAGGATTAGTTTTACTTATTTTGGACGTTGAATTATTTAATTAGCTAATTAGGAAGTAGCTATTAAGGAAGGATTAAGAGAGTTTGTTCCCTAACTCCTCCTATAAATAGAGGCTGCCGGCCACCCCTTGTACTCACCACCTTTTGAATAATAAACTTCTTTTCAGAACACATGTTCTTTTCCCTTCAAGCCTTTTCTCGTTGTTGCATCGCTTAAGGTTTGACTTATCATCAAGAGCATCCATCTCTTGGCGTGGCGCCCTCGACTTGATAATTCTGGTTCCTAGCTCCTTTATAGCTAGTGGGTCAAAGTCCTAATCCGCCCCAGTTCCATAGGTTCTTCTCGTTGCTAGGAGCATCAACTTGTGGTGTTTAAGGATCGTCTGCCCATGGTTGCAGTGGTTCACATCAGTTGGTATCAGAGCACGGTTCAACACTAGGACCAACTCTATCCAAGTTTCCAGGTTCTACTTGGATTCATATCCTTTAAATTTCTTGCGCTTAGAATATAGCTTCGAAAAATACCTATTTGTTTACATTCCTTGTATTTTAAGTTTTGTATAAGGCAAAGAAAAGCAGGTGACCATTAAACCATCAAAAGAAAAGGATACAAAAAAAATTACTACAAAAACAAGCAATGCCACCCTTGCCCAAACTAATTTCTATCGTGTAAGAGCATTCTTAAGAAGAGGGATAAAAGGAGAGAAAGAAAGCTTTCGTTGTCCAAGACCCTACACCCAAGGAGAACTCACCAGCCCTAGCTACGGATGAATCCCTAGAAGTTCAAGTTTTGGTGCCATCATTCGGTAAGTCTTTCCTCAATAGCTTTGAAGAAACTTGCAACTGCTTGAAGCTGAAATTAACTTGTTCTGCTTCCCTTTGAGTGAATACTATTAAATTTTAAACACGAGAGGAAAAATCAAGAGAGAGTGAGGATCTTTCGAGAGATTTGTGAGGCCAAAACCCTTATTTTCATGTGTTTTTACTAACCATGACAGATAAGAGGTTAGACAAGCTTGAAGCCACCATAGCAAACGTGGCCCAAGTCATGAGACAGGTCTAAGCGACCCTAGAGAGGTTGGAGAGGGAAGACGGAACTCTACCAGAGCAGCCCCGAGCCAGCACCCGTGCCAACGCCGAAGTCGCCCCAGCCCAGCCCCGGGCCTGCGCTTAGCTCCGCCCCGGGGTAGTGTGATATGACCCAGCCCGGCTGCCCTAGTACCCGCAAGTACTCCTACACCCCACCAGGGTCACCTGTCCGAGGCAGAACCCTAGGGCCTTACAAGAAACGTGTAGAACCGAGAGCCGGCCACCTACAAGTAGGGCTGGCAGTCGGTTGCCGGTTTTTCGGTTAAAACCGAGAACTGGACCGAAATTGGTGTGACCGAACCGAAAACAAACCGACTCGGTCCGGTCGTCGGTTGAATGATTTATGAATTTTCGGTTTTGGCCGGTTTTCGGTCAAAACCGATAATAACCCGAAAACCGAGAAAGAAACCGAATTTGTGTACTCTCTCTCACTCAATCAGCTCTCTCACCACCACCACGACTCATTCAGAAACTAAGCATTCAGACCTAATTCGGACCTCACTCAGCACGCTCCCCTCTCTGATCTCTCGCTCGTCTGAAATGGAAGCTTCGAAGCTTCGAGCCGCACCTGCTCCCCTCTCTTGCTCTCTCATCTCCTTCTCTCTGTGAAATTGGCGGCAGGAATCAAAGGAGCGACGCCGGCGACGCTAGCAGCAGGCGTACCGTCGGTATTGGGGAAGAGACAGAGACCAGAGTCAGGTAACCCCTCAATCGATACTCTTTTCTCCATTCAATCTATCTATCGCCTCTAAGTCCCTAACCCTTAATCTTTCTATCTACTATTTTCCCGTCTTCCTCGCTTCAGGCATTCTTCACCTCCTTAGTTTAGGCCTGAGGAGCACTTAGCAATCAGCAGCAGCACTCAGCAGCAGCAACACTGAGCAGCAGCAGTAGAACACAGCAGCATCGGCAGCAGCAGAACACAGGTAAATCATTGTTGTTTGTGGTAATTGTTTTGTATTAGATGAGAATGGAATCGAAAAATCGATGGATGTTTGTTTACCATTCGAAGCTTGCTTGATTAATTTAATGGTTGCTTGTTCAATTCATATTTAGGTTTTGAATCTCATCCTTTCCCGCTGCTCACTCGAACACTCGAAGTAGCTCATACGAAATGTAAGTCTTCTTTCATAAATTAATTATATGATTTAAGAAATTGAGTATATAATTACTCGAAGTAGCAGCAGAACCATTATATGTGTCTCCTTTGCTTGAAGCTATGCCTCTGACTAGTGTCTCCTTTGCTTGACTTGTTGCCAAAACTCCATCTCCTCTTGTGGTTTGATGGAGATGGAGGTGGAACAACAACACCTGCTGCTTTTGATGCCTCTGTATTCATGTCTTCAGACATGCCATTTTGATCAGTTCTCTTCACCTTCTTGCCTTCTTTCTTCCCTAGCAGGAAATTGATCACCCATTTCCCTGCCTTTCCCATCTTCTTCTTTTGCTGCTGCTGATCAAGCTGAAGCAACAATCTTCTTAGCTCAAGGTCATAATCATATACACCAGAGCAAGTTTGCCTGTAATTTCTGAGACTGATTCAATGATCACCAGAAAAGCAGGGGATGCTGTTAGTTATAGAAAGTCAGGAGTCCTTTTTCTTAGACTAATTTAAGTTGCAGTAAAAAGAATAGAATAGTGAAGAAGGCCTGCAGGCTGGTGATGTTGGTTTGTCCTTAATTATATGATTTAAGAAATTGAGTATACTGGAAAATTGTTTTGACAATGACAATGCTATTGTTGATAGTGATGATGATAATGACTACAATGAAGACGATGCACTGGAAAATGAAATGTTCGGTATGGCGGGCGCGTCAGATGATGATTAGCTTTTAGATGTTGCGAATTGGGATGGTTGAACTTGTTTATGTTGTTAATGTTGACTTTGTGTGGTGTTTGAATTATGATGTTGTTGATGAATTTTGAATTATGGTTTATGAGTTACTACTCATATACTTATGATGGATGGTTGATTATGGATTTGTGGTATGATGTCTTCTGTTTTCATTTCAGGGAATATTGCGAAGAACTGATTTGTCAAAATTGTAGCGTTATGCTGCCAAAATTTTTACAAAATTTTTAGCAAAAAAATATCAGCAACTGTCGGTTTTATTTTTGCCAAATTTCGGTTTCGGTCCAAAATTTGGTTTCGGTGCGGGTTTCGGTTCGGTTCGGTCCGGTTCTCACCACTGAATCTCGGTCAAACTCATCTTACTCGGTTTTTCGGTCACGGCTCGGTCATAAACCGAAACCGGCCGGTTCGGCTCGGCTAAAAAACCAAGCAATTTCGGTTCGGTCTCCGGTCACACCTTCGGGCACAAATCGGCTTCGGTCAACCGACCTTTCGGTTTGGTTTTTGACCGAACCGGGCCGACTGCCAGCCCTACCTACAAGCCCTCAAACCAAGGTATGAGATGAAATATAGGCTAAGGCGTCCCCCTGCAAGTAGGATAGCTCAGAAGGAAGAAATGCCACTCCAGGCCATGTTGTTGGCCGAGTGTAGAAAACCTAGGGCTGAGGACAAGCCTCAGTCAGGTCCTGGCCTAACCTCCAAGGCCCTGAAGATGAGGCACACTCCAGAGACCCTCTGGAAGCATTCCTGGAGTACAGGAGCAGGAGAGCTCAAGAGTACCTGGCCAAGAAGGGATGGCCACCCAAGACTGACCCGGAGCCAAGTCTAGAGAAGCATAGGAGCCTCTGGTTCCAAGGCACCACTCCTGGCCCGACCCTAGCCCATGAGAGCCACATATGGAGCTACCCGAGGAGATGCCCGAAGCTAGGAGAGGAAGCCCCGAGCAGAAATAGAGAAGACCCCATCAAGGCCCAGCCCCGAGCCCTAGACCGAGAGCCGAGCCGATCGGGGGTACTATATGAGGCTAGCCACCATGTGGCCCGAGCCTTTTGGCAAGGCCCTAGCCCTTGGACAAGCCCGGAGCATCAGGCCCCAAGGCCCGACAAAGGACCACCATTTAAGAAGAAGCCCGACGCCAAGGCCCGGCCCGAGACCGGCGGACCCGGCGAGTCCTAGTCCCACCCGGACTAGGAAACCCTAAACCGCCGGATTAGGGTTTTTAGTATTTTAGTCCTATTTCTTAGTTGTATTTTGGTTTTAAAGACTATTTAATTGTTTTTCCTTTTTAGTAGGATTATTTAGGGGTTTTAGGATTCTATTTAGGAATAGGACTCTTTATTCTATTCTTATTTAGGAAGTAGTCATTAGGGAGGAGAGCTTCTTCCCTCACCTATATAAGGAGGCCGCCGGCCACCGTTGTAATCATGAACCTTTTTGAAATAAACAACCCCTTTATAGAACTTTGTTCTTGAAACCCTTATTGTATTCGCATGTTGCAATACTGAAGGATCGACTTATCGTCAGAAGCATCCATCTTCTGAAGTGGCGTCATCGAATTGATACTTCTGGTTCCTAGCTCTTTATAGCTAGCGGGTCAAAGTCCTCTCTCCATCCCGGTTTCCGATGGTTTCTACCTCGTTGCACGATCATCAAATTGTGGTGTTTAAGGGTCGTCTGACCACGGTTGCAGCGGTTCACATCATAGCGCCTGTATCAGCCCCAGATCGACATCAGCCCGGCCCCAGGCCCGTACTCCGCCCCGTTCCTCCCCAGCATCACCCCTGAACCAAGCCACCATGCCACCCGACATCAAGGCCGATCAGGCCAAGCGCCAGGATCAACCGGAGCCCCAACCAACCCCGGATCGACGCTCCACCCCCGACCCCGAGGCCCGCCCCATAGAGCACTCCACCCCAAAGCCAACCGTCGCCCGGTCCCACAAGAGTTGTTACCCGGTCTATGACTCGGGCACTGTTTCAAGGCCCGGTCTTCCCAGACCTGAACTCCAGCCCGCACCGCCCGACCGGCCCCGAGCACCGATCGAGCCCGGCGCGCCACCCAGCCCATGTGCACCTCGACCCCCGAAGCATGCCCGCCAATTCTCTACCGTCTCCTGACGCGTTTTGAGCATCCAAGTCGTGGAGGAAGGTTGGGAGCAACGAGATAACCTCTTCCACACCAGGTGCGTAATTAAAAATAAGATTTGTAGTATGGTAATTGATGGAGGAAGTTGTACTAATGCTGTGAGCCTCGAATTAGTGGAGGGACTTGGCCTTCCCACCATTAAGCACCCAAAGCCCTACAAGCTCCATTGGCTTAGAAACTGTGGGGAATTAAGGGTGACCCGACAGGCTCATGTCCCCTTCTGCATAGGGAGATACACCGATATCATCCTATGTGATGTGATACCACTACAAAAAAGGCTCTTTCGCGTCGCTTGAAGGGTAAGAGTTTAGCGTCGGTCGATTAGAAACTGACGCTAAAGCCTTGACTCGGTTTGACCAAGGGTTTAGCGTCGGTCGATACGCAACCGACGCTAAATTTGGTTTTGGGTCAGAAACCAAGCCAACCAGCTGTAGCGTCGGTTACCAACCGACGCTAAATTACTTATATATTTAAACCTCTCAGCCGCCACCCTAACCCTAATCTCTTTTCTTCCTCCTCAAGCCGTCTTCTTCTTCCTCCTCTTCCATTTTTGACCAGCCTTCTTCTTCTTCCTCCTCCTCCAGCCTTCTTCTTCCTCTTCCATTTTTCTGATCAGCCTTCTTCTTCCTCCTCTTTCTTCTTCCTCCTCAGCCTTCTTCTTCTTCTTCTTCTTCTTCTCCACCAGCCTTCTTCCTCTTTCTTCTTCCTCTTCCTCTGCTTCCTTTTCCAGATCTCTAGATCCACCTTCTTCTTCTTCCTCTTCTTCTCCTCTTCTTTATTTCTCCCCAGCCATCCGTCGTCGCCGCCACTGCCGTCACCTCCGCAGCCATCGTCGCCACCACCGCCGCCGCCGCCAGTACGAAATCTGAAAAACTGTTGGCAAATATAAAATGAATAATTGGAAAATTTAAGTGACCAAAAGGATGACCTAATAAATCTAAGTGACCAAATTGCATAACTGGAAAATGGAGTGACCAAATCTGAAAAAGAAAATTTTGGGTTGGTCAGCGACCCTTTTCGGTCAGCTCAATATTAGCGTCGGTCGTGGTTTAATGTCAGTTGTGGTTTAATATTATCATCGGTCATGGAAGAACCGACGCTAAAATTTAGTGTCGCTACTTTTCGCGTCGCTTTTTGTAAGCGACGCTAAATAGTTTAGCGTCGGTCAATGACCGACGCTAAAGCGCGGTTTCGACCGACGCTAAACGCTCATTTTTTTGTAGTACCCATGGAGGCTGCCCATATACTTCTTGGTAGACCTTGGCAATTCGATAGGTACTCCAAACATGACGGGAGGATCAATAGGATCAAATAGATAGGAGAGCCATTCGAGAGAAAAAAGAGAGGGAGCTCAAAAACAGAGAAAAGAGAGAACAAATGAGTAGCCCCCCGAGAGTAAAAATAGAAGTACAAGACCCTAAGGGTCCAAGAGCTCAAAAAAGTGAGACTGAGCGGAGAGAAAACCTCCTAGCTACCCCGAGAGAGATCAAACAAACCATAATCACCAAGAGGCCCCCTGTGACCCTCCTTTACAAGGAGTGCTTAATCTCTAACCCTAACTCCTCCTTGCCTAGTGTTGTTGTCTCACTCTTACAGGAATTCAAGGATGTTTCCCCGAAGAAATCCCTAGTGGACTGCTCCCACTAAGAGGGGTTGAGCACCAATTGACTTGGTGCCCGGAGCTGCCTTGCCCAACAAGCCAGCCTACCGTACCAACCCATAAGAGACTAAAGAAATACAAGCTCAAGTAGAGGAGCTGATGGACAAAGGCTACGTCCGAGAAAGCATGAGCCCTTGTGCCGTGCCAGTTATCCTAGTCCCCAAGAAGGAAGGAACATGGAGGATGTGTGTTGATTGCCGAGCCATCAACAATATCACAGTTAAGTACCGCCACCATATCCCTCGACTAATGCCATGCTTGATGAACTACATGGATCCACTATCTTCTCTAAAATTGATCTTAAGTTAGGCTATCATCAAATCCGAATGAAGGAAGGTGATGAATGGAATACTGCCTTGAAAACTAAATTAGGGTTATATGAATGGATGGTTATGTCTTTTGGCTTAACTAATGCACCTAGCACCTTTATGAGATTAATGAACCAAGTCCTTAGGGCTTACATTGGAAAATTTGTGGTGGTTTACTTTGATGATATACTTATCTACTCAAGAACCTAGAAGACCACCTCGGGCACCTCAAAACTGTCTTAGAAACCCGAAGGAAATAACACCTTTATGCTAACATGGCCAAGTGCACCTTTTGCATAGATCACCTTGTTTTTCTTGGTTTTGTTGTTAGCTCAGCAGGTATTAGGGTGGACGAAGACAAAATAGAGGCTATCAAATCCTGGCCAACACCTCAGAAATCACTGATGTTAGGAGCTTTCATGGATTGGCTAGCTTCTATCGAAGATTTGTAAGGGACTTCAGCACCATTGCTGCCCCAGTCACGGCCGTGCTAAAAAATATGTACCCTTCCAATGGGGCACCCCCCCCCCCAAACAAGAAGCCTTTCAAGCCCTCAAAAGGAAGCTCACAGAAGCCCCTTTGCTAATGCTACCTGATTTCATCAAACCTTTTGAAATTGAGTGTGATGCCTCCGGAATAGGAATTGGAGCTGTCCTAATGCAAGAAAAGAGGCCCATTGCGCACTTCAGTGAAAAGCTAAGTGGTGCCACCCTCAACTACCCAACCTATGACAAAGAACTCTATGCCTTGGTAAGAGCTTTGAAGACTTGGCAACATTACTTATGGCCAAAGGAATTCATCATCCACACGGATCATGAGTCACTCAAGTACCTCAAGGCTCAACACAAGCTCAACAAAAGGCATGCTCGATGGGTAGAATTCATTGAATCCTTTCCATACATCATTCAATACAAACAAGGTAAGGAAAACATAGTGGTTGATGCCCTCTCTCGAAGGTACACCCTAATCTCAGTCCTTTCCACTAAATTCATTGGCTTTGAACACATCAAAGACCTTTATGCCACCGATCTTGATTTTAAAAGTATCTTTGAGGCTTGTCAACAGGGAGGATTTGGGAAGTTCTACAAGCAAGATGGTTATCTATTTAAGAGACCCAAATTATGTTTACCTAACCATTCTTGCAGGACTGTCCTAACCCTAGAGGCTCATGGAGGAGGCCTCATGGGACACTTTGGGGTAGCCAAAACCTTGGACATCCTCAAGGAGCACTTCTATTGGCCCAAGATGTGCCATGATGTGGAGAAACTCGTAGCTCAATGCTCCAAATGCCAACGAGCTAAGTCCAAACTGAAACCCCAGGGTTTATATACCCCTTTGCCCATTCCGAACATCCATTGATTTGTCTATGGATTTTATATTAGGACTGCCTAGGACTAGAAAAGGAAAGGATTCCATCTTTGTGGTCGTTGATAGGTTCTCTAAAATGGCTCACTTTATTGCTTGCCACAAAACTGATGTTGCCTCTCATATTGCTGACTTGTTCTTTAAAGAGGTAGTCAGGATGCATGGAGTTCCTAAAACTATAGTCTCGAACAGGGATTCAAAATTCCTAAGCTACTTTTTGAAGACTTTGTCGCCTAAGCTTGGAACCAGATTGATGTTCTCCACCACCTGCCACCCCCAAACTGATGGCCAAACAGAAGTTGTGAATCGTTCCTTATCACAAATGCTAAAGGCCATCATCAAAAGCAACATTAAGACTTGGAAATACTGCTTGCCCACGTAGAATTAGCCTATAATAGGGTTGTGCACTCCGCCACCCAATTCTCACCCTGTGAACTTGTCTATGGTTTTAATCCTCTAACCCCCTTGATTTATCACCCCTACCCATCCATGAGTTCTTAGATGCAGGAGGAGAAGAGAAGGCACCTGTGTCAAGAAGCTCCATGAAAAGGACAAAGCAAACATCGAAAGGAGGACTGCCCAATACACCCGCAATGCCAACCGAGGGAGAAAGGAGAAAATCTTCGAAGTGGGAGATCAAGTGTGGCTCCATTTTAGAAAGGACAGGTTCCCCGAGCAAAGAAAGTCCAAACTGCTACCTAGAGGGGATGGACCATACACAGTCATTCAAAGAATCAACAACAACGCCTACGTCCTAGACCTACCCAATTCCTACGGGGTAAGTGCCACCTTTAATGTGGCTGACTTAACACCTTACTATGATGATGTCTATGCAGATCAGGATTCGAGGACGAATCCTCCTCAAGAAGAGGGGGATGATGAGGCCCTAGTACCCTGGACTAGACCTGAGCCACCCCTAACCCGGAGACAAACCAAGGCCTTCAAGGAAAGACTCAACACTTACATAAAGGCTTGGAGCAAGAGGAGTCATGAAGAGGACGCGAACAGGCTTGCCAAAGGAGAATACACACTTCTGGAAGTCAAAGACACCCCCCCCCCGAAGCTAAAGCCAGAGCTGGACCAGGAGATACAGCCACACCGGGCATTAATGCTAAGATCGGGTGCCGCCGCCGGCCCCAGGCCGAGCAAAGCATTCACACCGAGCCCCAGGCAGATTCTAACGGGCATCCAACTCAGTCACTGGCCTAAAAACATTCCCAGGATGTGCTTAAAGGAAGGCCCGAAGAAGAATACAAAAGGCCTGGGCAGAAATTCCAGGAGCCCAATGGACATCCCCGACCGGGCGCCAGACCTGGCCCGGAGCGCTAAACCGAGGCGATCTGGATCAAGCCAACAATTAGCTCGGGCCTTTGTCCAATTTCCACCGGCCCTAGAAGCCCTAGAATCCCAGGAAGCATGGCCACCCGTCCCTGGAAGAATTGAGGAAGCTACCACGAAGTTGCCACCCGATTAGGAAGAAGTTCACCTAATCCGGGCCGGTGTAGGAAACACGCCCGGGCGCCAGATTAGGGTTTTGCCGGTTTTTCCAAAATAGGCTATTTGCTTCGGCCCCAAGAATCCTTTTACCTATTTTAGTACTTTCCTTTCTAGGATTAGTTTTACACCTCGTTTGGTTCCTGTGATTTGGAGGTGTGATTTGGGTGAATATGTGTATTTAGGAGAAACCCTTGTTTTTTTAGATTTGTGATTTAAAAATCAAGTTATTTGAGGATGGAAAATGAGATAGAAATGGCTGATTTCAAAACTCAACTATTAATTGAGTTTTGGGTGATTTGAGAATGGTGGATTTGGAGCTAATGTTCATTTACATATATGTCCTACTTTTTTACATTATTACAACCAATGCCACTCTTTTAATTCATTATAACAAGGATAAGTAGGTAATTTTGCTTCATTATAATAACACCCACCCAAATCTCAATTGAATTACAACAACTTCCAAACAAAGGTTTTCAGCAAATAAACTCAATCACAAAATATCTATTTCTAAAACCACAATATTAATCAAATACACTATTTTCAAATCACAGAAACCAAATGACCCTTTACTTATTTTGAACGTTGAATTATTTAATTAGCTAATTAGGAAGTAGCTATTAAGGAAGGACTAAGAGAGCTTGTTCCCTAACTCCTCCTATAAATAGAGGCCGCCGGCCACCCCTTGTACTCACTGAAAGAATGATTGGAATATTTACCCACACCCAATCGTGTGCTTCTACTTGTATATTTATAGTAGGAAATTGTTACAAGAATATCTCATGATAATTACAAAGATATTAAGAGATAAATACAATAGGAAATAGAATTATCCTAATTTATTATTCTGATCCTTATCACCCTCCCGCAAGCCAATGGTTGGATAGACAGTGAGCTTGAGACGTAATGTCGTGAAACATGGAGCAGGCAGCTGCTTTGTCAGAATATCTGCTATCTGGTCCCTCGTGGATATATAGGCTACATGTAACTGTTTGGTGGCCACCTTTTCTCTTACAAAATGAAAGTCAATTTCAAGGTGTTTTGAGCGAGAGTGAAATACCGGATTGCGAGATAGGTATGTGGCCCCAATATTGTCACACCAAACCGTGGGTGCAGTTCATAGTGGGACTCCTATTTCCGAGAGGAGCGATGTGAGCCATAACACTTCAGATGATGCTGTCACTAATGCTCGGTATTCGGCTTTGGTGGATGATCTCGACACCGTTCTTTGTTTCCTGCTTGACCATGAAATTATATTGGGGCCGAGGTAGGTCACGTAGGCACTCGTCGACCTTCTATCTTTCGTGTCACCTGCCCAGTCTGCATCCGTATAAACAGATAAAATATGAGAGTTGTGGCGATTTAGTGTTATACCATGTTTCGTCGTCCCTTTCAGGTAGCGTAGCACTTTTTTAAGGTTGACCCAATCTGTTGTGCTTGGCCAATGCATTGACTGAGACAATTTATTTGTCGCATAAGCAACATTCGGACGAGTCATCTGGAGATATTGGAGTCCGCCAAGAAGTTGTTGGAATAGAGTTGGACGATCAAACAGTGCGTTCTCGACCTCCGACTTCGGTTTATAATACGGGGTTGCAACCGGATTTGCCTCTTGAAGTCCAGCCTTGAGCAACAATTCATTTATATATTTCTCTTGGCTCATGTGGAGAGAGTTGGCTATGCGATTTACTTGAACGCCTAGTGATGACACTCAAATTGAAGTGATTATCAACCTCATTTAAGCGACATTTCCTTGCTTGAAACATGGTTTTAGGGGTAAAATAGCGAATATTCACTCAACTGCCATATTTGCTACCGATTTGGTTACTTTGGCCCTTTTTGGGTCTATTGATGGTTTTCTAGTGTTTTTGTAAGAGCGCAGGTTTTTATCGTCAAATACGTAACCACGAATGTGTTCAAGACCTCAAGGAGTGAACCGGAATCGAACCAGAAATCAAACCGGAGTCAGAACCGAAAATCCAACTGCCCAACACAATGTTTTCGCTGAAAATACTACACAGTTTTTCGGCGAAAATACCTTCAGAAACCCACAGGCGGAGTGAGCTGAATTACACTAAAGTTTTCGGCAAAAATACTATAAAGTTTTCGCCAAAAATTTTTGAAGAAATCAACGAAGGAAACAGAGGATTTTAACTGAAGTTTTTGGTGAAAACTTCTTAAGTTTTTCGCCGAAAACTCCTTCCTTTTCTGCGGCAGAATTGGAAAACCCTAATCTTACCTATTTAAAGAACCAGTCGGCAGCCAGCCAGGGGAATTCCAAGAACTATTCACAAAATCAGACTTTTGAGAGTCAGCCGACTCTAGGGTCGGTAGATAGAGTTTAGAGAGTTCGAAGATCCGTGGAGAGATCGTGACGCCATCCTTCCACCTCGGAGAACTCGGAGCTTAAAGTTGAAGATCCAGGAGATTGAAGCTTCGCGGGAGTCGTCAGAATTAGGTTTTTCAGTTCTTATCTGTTCTTCCTCTGTATGATGATCTTCTTTGTTGACTTTGATTCTTCTGTTATCGTTATGAGTAGCTAAACTTGTAGAGCTTAGATTAGATGAACCCTAAGTGACCCAGGGCTTTAAAGCGGTCATGGATTGGCGGTAATTAGATTCGAAGTTCAATCAGTCTCTCTTTGCATGGTTGTTTTGCTCTTGATTGTTCATGTTTCTTTTCTGGTTGGTCGCCTAGATTAGGTTTTTGCAAGCTAGGGTTAGTCGCTAGACGGTTCCCTGCTTTGGCGCTTAAACCTGTCTTCCTTGATCACCTAGTTTAGATTCTTGTTAAGCTGAGGATAGAAGCGAACGCTTGCCTCCCTTTAAAACATCAATTCAACCAGTTAACCTTATAATTGGAGTGTGCCTTTCGTAGGAACCGATTAGGGTTAATCCACTGCAAGAGTAACTCATAAATCATTAGTAATTGCACCAGTTAATTAAGTCGTTGCGAGAGGCGACCGTACTCGGGCGGCTAGTTAATCTTGGTAGTTAGATCGGATAGAGCTAACGTTCGCCAGTCTTAAACCTAAGGGTAAGGAGTTATGGTGGTGTATAGAAATCGATTGAATTAGAATTGAAAACCGCTGGTTTTGTGATCGTCAATGCTTTGGTAATCTAAGGGGGATTCGAAATCTAAGCTCGTCTATCTTCTCGTTAGTCAACCTTTTAATATCTCCACCTTTTATTTTCCTTTGTTCATTAGATTAGAAGTCGTGGAACTCACACCACGCACAACCTGTTTTAACCTGAGTAATTTACCAACATATTTGAGTAGACAAGAAGAAGAGACCTCGAGTAGAATACGATCTAGTCTACCTTGGTAGATTAGTTATTTGATACCGCTAAAACTACAGCATCAAATTGGCGCCATTGCCGGGGACTCTTCTAATTGTTTGAAAGAAGAGTTGGCAAATTATTCTTCTACCTTTCCGCCTTACCATTTATTTTCCCTCCATATTTTCATGATTTACCTGGGTAGTGCTTTTGAGTTTTGATTATGCAGGATTACAGGTGGGATGACCAGTACCAAGAGTGGTACATCAATGAAGCACCATATCCCGAAGATTAGCGAGAAATGCTACATCAACAACAACAACAGATGGCGAGATTTGACTCCCTCTTTGATAAGATCTTTTCAATGCTACGAGGTTACCAAGAGGTACACCAACAAGAGCATCAAAGTGGCGCTAGAGATAACCAAGAGATCCTTCTACAAGTTCATGAACATCAACAATGCTCGTCGAGAACCCAATCCGCCTTGGATAATATCTCTGCAATACTACAAGCTCGTCTCACGACGGATATCAAGCTCGAGCAACCAAATCAATTAATTGCAGAACACGCTCAGGAGATGTTCGAAGAAGAAGATGAGCCCATCCAGGAGTATTATGAGCTAGAAGCATCTGATGAAGAATCCTTGGCGGTGGTGGTTGATGAAGACATAAAGCCAATCCATCCTAAAGTTGAAGCCGAAGAGGAGCACATAGAGATTGAGGAGATACCCTCACCTACACTTCCGCCGAGTCAACCTGTAGAGAAGATGGAGCTCATTGACCATGTCGCGCCGTACTACCTCTTTCCTCCTCCAGTAGGAGAATTCGAGAAGAACTGGTCATCCAACCAGAACCGCGATCTACTGGAGCACTACCGGCTGCATCACCCGTCTGGAGTGCTACATGGCACTCGACCGCTGGGCTTGAAGAAGACCATTGACTTCAAGGAACTCCTAAGTTGGGGTCCCTAACAGGTACCGTTCGGCTCAAGGACATTAAAAGAGAGCGCTTCGTGGGAGGCAACCCACGGCTGGAGTCCGTTTTTGAATTTTTGAGTCAGTCTTTTTCGTCGTTCAAGTCGGTTTTGGGGAGCCAAAGTGTCAGTTTAATTTCCTTTTGTTTTGATTTGTTTCCGTTAGGTTTTTGAAAAAAAAAGGTTTTAAAATAGATTTTTGGTGAGAATTAAAATTTCTCGCCGAAAACATTGGGTGATTTGCAAACAGTGACGTCCTTCTTTATTTTTGCCTATTTTCGAAGAAGTTTTCGGTGAAAACTTCCATAGTTTTTGCCGAAAACTTGTGTCTGTTTTGAAAATCAGTTTCCTTTTTTTGGTCCGATTCCAACGCATACTTGATCGTCCAAATCGGAGCTCTGTAGCTCCGGTTATCCCCGAAACAAGTTTTTCACGTTTTTGGCCAACTTCGTCACTTTCCGTCCATTTTCTTGAGTCGTGTCTCAAAGGTTAGTTGTTGGGTTTTCAATTTCGAATCTTTTGACATGTTGATTGTTGAATTTCGACAAGTTTAAATTTGGTCTACCTTGTTTTGCGTGCTTGCTGTTTCGGTGTGATTTTGTTGATATGATTGAACTTAGATATTCTAGACTTCTCTAGGAATGCGGTGCCGTGAATTTGAAAAAAAAAGTCAAAATATTTTCAAAAATTCCCCTAACCGTCTTTGTTGACTTTTATTATGTGTGGATCCGGGGCACTTGTCCCGGTATCCTTTTGATCTTTTTGTTGTTTTTGTTTTTGTAGGAACTTGAGTAGCTACTCCGCTCTACTCCGGACTCTCCTGTTCATCCCCTACACCGACCATCTCGTCACAGGTTCTTCGTACCTCTCTACTCTAGTTTAGTCCTGTGAGGACACAGAACCATTTAAGTGTGGGGTAGGATGCTAGGATTATGCATGATCTTGCTTGATTTTCTGTGATTCTGTGGTTCAAATTTGAAATTTCTCTAGCATAGAATTGCTCAATTCTTGACTTTTGATGTTAAATTGACTTCAATTTTGAACAATGACGTCTAGACTGTTCCACTTAGAACCTGTAACCAACGTGTCGAAACTGATATTAAATGAGTCTAGGTCAGAGCAGATCACAAATCACTTCGGTAGTTGAAACTTGAATTAATTGAATTGATTGACTTGTTAATTACAAAGCTCGATAACACCGTTCTAAGATGATAAATGCTAGCTTCTCCCATGTTTTCACTCCATATTTGTTCACCTGTGATTGTGGCTAGAGATTAGGCGGAAATTCAATTCGAAATCTCGTGTAAAAAGTTATAACTAGCTAGGATCAAGTGGTTAAATCGATAAATCAAGTGTTTGAGTGGTGAAATTCGAAATGTGCAATTTAATGTAAAGTTCTTTAAAGTGCTAAGATCAAAGCTAGGCAAGCCCGACACCTAAGTGAAGTGTTCGGGTTGAGCACTAGCATAGGCACAAATACTGTGAGCTAGGCAGGTCCAACACCTAAGTGAAGTGTTTGGTATCGAGCACTAGTATGCAGTAAATAAATTAAAGAAAGTTTGAATCTTGAAAGAAATTGTTGTTTAAATCGGTCCTAGCTAGAACATGTAACGTACAGATCTAGAAACGAATGAACTCGAGTCGAAAGCCACGTCACTTTTCCTACCTCCGCGTCCACATCATGGCTAGAGCTTAAAGTCTTTTTGATTAGAATTGGTGTTATCATAGTCGGTTAATTATGATTAATTGTTTTGCCAAGAAACGAGCTTTGTTAAAACCACTACTTGAAGTGTGTAGAAATTAGTGAGATCGAAAACTTGTTTGGTTGATGTTCTTGCATGTGTAGGTCACTTTCTCTACGTGGAACAGTCTAAACCAAATCGTTTGAATTGAATCTCAGTTTAATCTCGTGTCGTTTGTGAATTTGAGTGTGTTCTAGTTCAGTTTGCTTGAGGACAAGCAAAAGCTTAAGTGTGGGGTATTTTGATGACACTCGAATTGACTTGATTATCAACCTCATTTAAGCGACATTTCCTTGCTTGAAACATGGTTTTAGGGGTAAAATAGCGAATATTCACTCAACTGCCATATTTCCTACCAATTTGGTTACTTTGGCCCTTTTTGGGTCTATTTGATGGTTTTCTAGTGTTTTTGTAAGAGCGCAGGTTTTTATCGTCAAATACGTAACCACGGATGTGTTCAAGACCTCAAGGAGTGAACCAGAATCGAACCAGAAATCAAACCGGAGTCAGAAGCAAAAATCCAACTGCCCAGCACAATGTTTTCGCCGAAAATACTACACAGTTTTCGGCGAAAATACCTTCAGAAACCCACAGGCGGAGTGAGCTGAATTACACTGAAGTTTTCGGCGAAAATACTATAAAGTTTTCGCTGAAAATTTATGAAGAAATTAAAGAAGGAAACAGAGGATTTTAACTGAAGTTTTCGGTGCAAAACTTCTTAAGTTTTTTGCCGAAAACTCCTTCCTTTTCCGCGGCAGAATTGGAAAACCCTAATCTTACCTATTTAAAGAACCAGTCGGCAGCCAGCCAGGGGAATTCCAAGAACTATTCACAAAATCAGACTTTTGAGAGTCAGCCGACTCTAGGGTCGGTAGATAGAGTTTAGAGAGTTCGAAGATCCGTGGAGAGATCGTGACGCCATCCTTCCACCTCGGAGAACTCGGAGCTTAAAGTTGAAGATACAGGAGATTGAAGCTTCGCGGGAGTCGTCAGAATTAGGTTTTTCAGTTCTTATCTGTTCTTCCTCTGTATGATGATCTTCTTTATTGCCTTTGATTCTTCTGTTATCGTTATGAGTAGCTAAACTTGTAGAGCTTAGATTAGATGAACCCTAACTGACCCAGGGCTTTAAAGCGGTCACGGATTGGCGGTAATTAGATTCGAAGTTCAATCAGTCTCTCTTTGCATGGTTGTTTTGTTCTTGATTGTTCATGTTTCTTTTTTGGTTGGTCGCCTAGATTAGGTTTTTGCAAGCTAGGGTTAGTCGCTAGACGGTTCCCTGCTTGGTGCTTAAACCTGTCTTCCTTGATCACCTAGTTTAGATTCTTGTTAAGCTGAGGATAGAAGCGAACGCTCACCTCTCTTTAAAACATCAATTCAACCAGTTAACCTTATAATTGGAGTGTGCCTTTCGTAGGAACCGATTAGGGTTAATCCACTGCAAGAGTAACTCATAAATCGTTAGTAATTGCACCAGTTAATTAAGTCGTTGCGAGAGGCGACCGTACCCGGGCGGCTAGTTAATCTTGGTAGTTAGATCGGATAGAGCGAACGTTCGCCAGTCTTAAACCTAAGGGTAAGGAGTTATGGTGGTGTATA
The DNA here is from genome assembly GCA_034768395.1 of Linum lewisii. NCBI lineage: Eukaryota > Viridiplantae > Streptophyta > Magnoliopsida > Malpighiales > Linaceae > Linum > Linum lewisii. The sequence goes on from CM068300.1 coordinate 19,465,653, forward strand.
GAAACCGATTGAATTAGAATTGAAAACCGCTGTTTTTGTGATCGTCAATGCTTTGGTAATCTAAGGGGGATTCAAAATCTAAGCTCGTCTATCTTCTCGTTAGTCAACCTTTTAATATTTCTGCCTTTTATTTTCCTTTGTTCATTAGATTAGAAGTCGTGGAACTCACACCACGCACAACCTGTTTTAACCTGAGTAATTTGCCAACATATTTGAGTAGACAAGAAGAAGAGACCTCGAGTAGAATACGATCTAGTCTACCTTGGTAGATTAGTTATTTGATACCGCTAAAACTGCAGCATCACCTAGGAAGTATCTCAGAGGTCCCAGGTCCTTGAGCTGAAACCTTGTCGACAACTTTGTGATTATATCTCGGATGTCATTGTCTGAGGCACCCGTCACAGTAATATCATCTACATAGATCAAAATATAAATGGGTGACAGGTGAGTCTTTTAAAACAAAGAGTGGTCTATTTTTAACCTTTGAAGCCGAGGCTATGTAACGCATCCCGGAGGCATGAAAACCAAGCCCGTTGTGCCTGTTTGAGACCGTACAAAGACTTGTGAAGGCGGCACACATGGTTCGGACGCTGTGGATCGATGAACCCCCGGGGTTGAACCATATAAACGAGCTCATCGAGGGTGCCATGGAGAAAGGCATTTGACACGCCCAATTGCTTTAGACTCCAATTGTTGCTCACTGCCAGTGATAGTATAAGCCGTATGGTTGCTGGCTTTATTACCGGACTGAACGTCTCCGAGTAGTCCACTCCTTCGGTCTGATGATATCCATTGGCTATGAGTCTCGCTTTGTGCCGAGCAATCTTCCCATCCGGATTCCTTTTGATTTTGAAGACCCATTTATTTCCAACGGGCTTCTTTGTCGGAGATGGTGGCTCGAAGGTCCACGTCTGATTATGCATGAGAGCATTAAATTCTTCATGCATAGTTGTTCGCCACTCTTGCTTCGGGAACGCCTGTGTGAAGCAAGTTGGTTCAATATCTGTATCCTCCAGTTGAGCAGAGAAAGTTCTTGGTTTGAGGTTTCCGGTTCGGCTGCGAGTGATCATATTGTGTCTTGAGGTAGTGGGTTGGTTTTGTGGTTCAGTGGGTTGACTTGGCGGATTTATGGCATTGGGATTAGTTGTAGCGATTGGTGCAGGAGTGGAGGGTCATTTATTTGGGTTGGTGTTTGTAGTATGAGAGGAGTTGGTAGGACAGTTGGCGGTAGTGAGCTAGGTGTTGGATTAGTCTGTGGAGGATTGAGTACCGAGGGCACCTGAAAAGGAAAAGTCAACTCGTCAAATATAACATGTCATGACACATTAACTTTGTATGTAGATAAACTCAGACAGTAGTAGCCTTTATGCTGTGAACTATAGCCTAGGAATACACTAGGGGCCGACTTCGGCTCATGCTTGTTAGCCGCATAGGGCTTGAGCCATGGGTAACATAGGCAACTGAACACCCAGAGTTCCAAATAATCTGGATCGACACCAAACAAATACCGATAAGGATTATCATATTGCAACGCAGATGACCGTAACGGAAAAAGTAAACCCAACTATACTTGTTGAAATGGTCATAAAACAAAACATAGTATCGGTTGTTATCCACCGAATCAACCGGAGCAGGACCCCAAACATCACTGCATATTAAATCTAAAGGACCTGAAGCTTTAAAGTGAGATAAAGAAAAGGGTAGTTTGTGCATCTTCCCCATACAGCAATCCTCACAAATAAGCGGTAACCGCTTATTAGAAAAAACAATATTATTGCTACGTTGCACCCTCTTCACGTTCTCCATATTCGCATGGCCCATCCTTTTGTGCCACGTCGAGAGAGTCATCGTGTTGTCTTGTGGTCGGATGCGATGTAAGAGGGCTAGAGGGATAGCGTAGAGGCCACCCTTACTCTGGCCTCGGTATAGAGTTCGCCTGCTCTGTAAATTCTGTATCCACACCCAATTGTGATAAAAGACAATAGCCAAATTGTTATCACGTGTTAGGGCACTAATTGACATCAAATTTTGGCAAGCGGCTGGCACGACAAGCATATCATTGAGTGAAATTGACAAGCCATTTAAACACGAAGTAGCAGAACCAGAGTGTGAGACAGGGATGAGATTACCATTGCTCAGCTAGACTTGTTCGGTGCCCTGGTACTCAGAGTGGAGGGCAAGGTTCGAGAGGTCATTGGTGAGATGATGGGTGGCTCCGGAGTCTAGGGTCCAAACGGGTGGCAGCTGTGACGGTGAGGTGGAGTAATGGGCCTGTTGATGTGAACCGCTGCAACCGTGGGCAGACGACCCTAACCACTGCAAGCTGATGATCGTGCAACTAGGTAGAAACCGTCGGGAACAGGGATGGAGAGGACTTTGACCCGCTAGCTATAAAGAGCTAGGAACCAGAAGTACCAAGTCGAAGGCGCCACTTCAAGGGGTGAATACCCTAGACGATAAGCCGGTCTAGACGACGATCAATTCCATGATGGTCGAACAGAGAATTGCATACAATGCAAGAGGAAAACCGAAGTTTAAGAGTTTATTAATTTCAAGGGGTCTTTACAAGAGAGGCGAAGGCCTCTATTTATAGGGAGGAGTTAGGGAACAAGCTCTCCTAATCCTCCTAAATAACTAATAAATAAATAATAAAAAGAGTCCTAATTAAACTACTAAAAAGGACTTAACCTAATCCTAATCTAGACTAAAATAAGGTAAATTCGGACTCCAATCCCACAAGGAATAAGAATCCTATTTAGAGAAGAACTCCTAGCTTGGGAGCCAAGTTTCCCCAAAAAAAAAACAGCCTAAACGGGTTCTGGAATTATGGGCCTAATAAATAACAAAAAATTCCTAAAATTCTGATCTTTTGCAGATCCGTAGTAGACTCCATGGGCTACAACTTTCATGTTGGACATCAGCCCAAATTTTGTCTCCAAGTAGCCCATATTTGTCAATCCTTGTCGGACTAGGAATCTGTCCAGAAATCCGGGTTTGGCCCTTTTCACTTTAGTTCTGGCCCGTAGCTTTTTAGTCGTGGGCTGAACTCTTGGCTCTCCTCCAAGGTTGGATTCTCCTTGATCCTCTCCTCGTGGATCAGGCTCAGGTGGTGGCCTGATCACAGCTCCTTGATCGGCCTTCCTCGGATCAGCATCCGAGCTCCACTCCTTGATGCTTAGGCAAGCATCACTAGGACTTGTTCTAGCCCTATCTCCTTCGATACTCCTCCAAATTGATCACCGTTTTTTGTAGGTTGCTCCTTAGACTTCAAGCTATCCATGAATTCTGTAATTTCCCAAAAGGCTCGAGTCATTTGTTTGCTGGGCTAAAAACACGCTTCTGTGGTGCCCGGCGCTCGGTCCGGCGCCCGGGGCTGGCTCCGTGCTAGGCCTTCTTCAATTCTGGCCAAGCCTTCTACTTTATGCTTCGGCCAGGTCTTCAGGAATGCTCTCATGGGGTCTTCAAGGGCTGCTGCCCGGTCCGGGGCTCGTACCGGGGTCTATCTTCGGGTGCCAGCTTCTTCTGGCCAGGCTTTCTTCATTATGCTTCTGCCACATCTTCTGAAGGTCTCCAGAGGGTCTTCAGGGGCTGTGGTCGGTCCAGGGCTCGTAGCATTTGGCCTGAGGCCTTGTTCAGGCTCTTGGCTCGGGGTTGGCCCGAGGGTGGCCAGGATCACATCACCTGTGGTGGTGGCTGGTTCTGCCTTGGCGATGGGCACATCTTGTAGTGGTGACCTTGTCCATTGCAATTGAAGCAGATTAGCGGGCGTGGCTGATACGATTGCTGTGTGTGACTCGGGGGGACTTGGTGAGTAACTGTTGCTCTGCCGCGGCGGGTAAGTTGGGCGTTGCTGCTGGAAGTGTGACAGTGGTTGTGACGTGCCTCGAGGTGGATAGAAAGGAGCTGTGTTGCGGTCTCGGCTGCGGCGGCCTCGTCCCCGCCTCGTGGCCACCTGATTTGCGTAGTTAATTTGAGGAGAAAGAGTGGCGGCTGCCTCCTCCATAGCAAGCTCTGCCTCTTCTGAAATTAATAAACAATGAATCTCCAGGTAGCCGGGTGGTTCAACTCGATTGTGCAGTGATCGGACCAAAGGTCTGTACTGTTGTGGGAGGCCACCAGTGATGCGATCCATGAGATCAGCTTCCGGTATCGAACTTCCAAGAGCTTGGAGACACTCCGACTGATTCTTGGCCTCCTGCAAGTAATCCGACATAGCATCATTATTCAACTTTAAGCCATGAAGTTGAGTTTTTAACGACCTGATTTGTGCGGGACTTCCCGATCCAAAGGCTTTAGCCAAGGACAGCCAAGCTTCACGTGCCTTCCAATGCCGACGAGGGTGTGGATGACCGTCGGAGATAGAGAATTAATGATCCATCCTAGGACGAGTTGGTCCTGGCGAAACCACTTTGAGTATTTGGTGCTGACGACCCCAACGGTGGTGAGCCAGAGTAGGTGCGACTGAAGTTCCATCGACATGGCCTATCAAATCATAGCCAGCTAGGAACGGCTCGATTTGCATCTTCCATAGTACATAGTTTGTGGCGTCTAGTTTGACGGCCAAGCTGGTCAGTGGGAGGGGAGTTGGTGTTGCGGGTTGGCGGCAGCCATGGTGAGTAGCGGCTAGGTTTTTTTCCTTTGAGGAGAGAGAAAGTAAGAGGGCGGCTAGGGTTGGCCGATGTTGAGAGGGAAAAAACGGAGAATTATGTGGAGGCTCTGATTACCATGAAAGAATGATTGGAATATTTACCCACACCCAATCGTGTGCTTCTACTTGTATATTTATAGTAGGAAATTGTTACAAGAATATCTCATGATAATTACAAAGATATTTGATGAGCTGCAGAACAGTGATCAAATACTACCAAGCTGGAAAGCTAAGCAGATCGTATTCCACAGGGTTTCTTCTAATTGACTACTCAAAGAAGCTGACAATTTATCCAAGTTTGAACACGTTGTGCGTGGTGTGAGTTACACGACTTCTAGACTAAGATGCAAGAAAATTAAAATGAAATTGAAAGACAAAATGATTGGATGGTTCAGAAAGACGACAGACAATCTTAGATTTCGAATCCCCCTTAGATCACCAAGGCAACAACAATCAGATCAGCGGATTTCAATTCTCGTTCAATCAATTTCTATACACCACTATAACTCCTAACCCTTAGGTTTAAGACCGGCGAACGTTCACTCTATCCGTTCTAACTACCAAGATTAATTAGTCGCCCGGGTACGTCGCCTCTTGCAACGACTTAACTTAACTGGTGCAATTACTAATGATTTATGAGTTACTCTTGAAGCGGATTAACCCTAACTAGTTCCTACGAAAGGCATACTCCAATGAATAGGTTAAATGGTTGAATTGATGTTTTAAAGAGAGGCGAGCGTTCGCTTCTATCCTCAACTTAACAAGAATCTAAACTAGGTGATCAAGGAAGACAAGTTTAAGCGCCAAAGCAGGGAACTGTCTAACGACTACGTCTAGTGACTACGTCTGGCGACTAACCCTAGCTTGCAAAAACCTAATCTAGGCGATCAACCAGAAAAGAAACATAAACAATCAAGAACCAAACAACCATGCAAAGAGAAACTGATTGAACTTTGAATCTAATTACCGCCGATCCGTGACCGCTTTAAAGCCCTGGGTCACTTAGGGTTCATCTAATCTAAGCTCTACGAGTTTAGCTACTCATGTTCATAACAAAAGAATCAAAGACAGAAACAGAGTTCATCATACAGAGGAAGAACAGATAAGAACTGAAAAACCTAATTCTTATGACTCTGGCAAAGCTTCGCTCTCCGGTAATCTTCAATCCTAGCTCCGAGTCTCCGAGGTGGACGGGATGGCGTCACGATATCTTTCCGGCTCTTCGAACTCTAAACTCTCCCTCAGAACTCTCCGATAATCCTTGAAGTATTTGGTATGAAAGTATATTATGAAAAGTCTTCATCAGTATTATGATTTTGGGCCGCCGGTTAAGTATTTATACTTAACCCTAAACCGCCGGATTTTAACTAGGATTTTCGGCGAAAATATTAAGGAATTTTCGCCAAAAATTCCTTTGCAAAAGTGGATGACCGCCGGCTGTTTCTTCTGTGGTTTTTGGCCCAACAGTTTTCGGCGAAAACTTAGGGTTTTCGCCGAAAATATCCTTCGGTTGACATCAGTGGATTTCTTCATGCATTTTCGCCGAAAACACTAGGATATTTTCGGCGAAAACTCCTTTGTAAACCGAGGCAGGAATTGGTTCGACTTGATTGGCTCCTTGGATGGATTCCGGTGCAATTCCTCGAGGTTCCAACCCTTAGACACGTCCTTGGCTACTTTATTTGACGGCAAAAACCTGTGCTAACATAAAAACACTAGAAAACCATCAAATAGACCCGAAACGGGCCAAAGTAACACAAATGGCACGAGATAGAGCAATTGATCAAATATTCGTTATTCTACCCTAAAAACCATGTCTTAAGCAAGGAAATGTCGCTTAAATGAGGCTGATAATCACGTCAATTCGAGTGTCATCAAAATACCCCACACTTAAGCTTTTGCTTGTCCTCAAGCAAACTGAATAGAAACGCTCATGTTCACAATTGATAAGATCGATTAAATTGGAGCTCAATCAAACACAATGAATTATTAGACAGATAATTCCTAGAACAAGAAACCTAACATGCATATTGATCAGCCAAACAACCTGGTCTCACTAATAAACTGCACACGACAAGTAATCGCAACCAATTATGCACGAATTTGACCTGTACGACTAGACTCCTCACACAGGAAATATATAGTACAATGGAAACTCTCACTCTCTGTGTTTAGGGACGTGTTTCTGCTCTCAATCATTTTCTGTTACTGAATTCTGTCATAAGTTTGCAATTCGACCACATCTCCACCACTGTGACAACACGAGTAACTAGTCAATAAGGACTTCCCTGCTAGGACTATAACGAATTCTACACTACAAGGGTTTATGATGAGGTGGATGATGGGAATGTATGATGATGGCTTTGGTGCGGTGTAGCTTTTGACTAACTTTCCTCGAATCTAGCCTATGGCTTCCTACCGTCTAACCAGACACGGGTGGAATAGTGAACGCTCGTCCTATGATACCCGCAAGCAACCTAGCACTTTATTTTCTTTATACTTTTTCTTTTCTTTTCTTACTTTTCTTTTGACTTCGTTCTTCCATATGTAGAGAGAAAAACGTTTATTGAACTTAAAACTTTTTGGCTTTTCTGATTTTTCTTTTTTTCTCTTTTTTTTCGAAACTTACTTCTTTTTCTATTTTTCTATTTTTTTTCTTTTGTGTCGATTCTTTCTTTTGGTTGCTAGAGGGGTTTACACGTCTGGACATAATAGCTAAGACCACCTGTTTAATGGCTATAGGCAGGTTACCACAAACCGACTTCTGGTAGGTCAATCTAGAACTACAACCATAGGGGATCAACGGGGAATGAAAGAAATGGGAAATGGTTGTAATGTATTATCGAACCGAAAGAACAGGCCAAGCTCAAGGGTTTAAACCTAATGGATTTTATCGTTGGGTGGGCTATCTGTCTTAGTAGCTGAATCTAGGTGCCCCTATCATTCTAGAACTCGTGTCATCGTGTGGTCTCGAGTAGGTCTCATGCAAATTCTAACTCATTCAAGCAAACAGAAAATCACTCAAAAAGAATTGAAATTGAAATTGCGTGCAATGGATCAAAAGCTCACAGTTGGTTTGCTAGTCGGATTCGGTCATTTTCATGCAATCAAGGCTACAAACTACAAGTGTGATTTTAAAAATTCTGTTCTAACTAGGCAATTTAGCATCAAAGTAGACACGTTGGTTCTCAAGTTCTAGGTTAAGCAGTCTAAGCATCATTATGAAAGTTTGAACAGCAACTTAACATCAAAAATCAAGAACTGAGCCATTCTAATGCTAGAGAAATTGGATAGGAATCACGAGGCACACAAAAACGTAATCAAGGGCAATCAAGTTCATGCAAGGTTCTCTAGCATCCTACCCCACACTTAAATCGTACTGTGTCCTCACAGGACTAAAATTAGAGTTCAGAGTGAAGTAGAAGAACCTGGATCGAGATGGTTGGCGTACGGGATGAGCACGGATCCTCGGAGCGGAGGGAATCTACCAAAGCGAAGCAAAGGGAATCTCCCGATTGCCTGCAAAACAAAAACAAATGAAACATAAAAAGGAAACCGGGACAAGTGTCCCGGATCCACACAGAAAAAAGTTGGATCGAAATCCGAAAAGAATAAATAAAAAGAAAGGACCAGAAAAGGAATACAACCCGATCATT